>JAQPZY010001620.1:3032500-3760000 GCA_029931535.1 Margaritifera margaritifera
GTTTGCTTCCAGTTCTTGGTTAGACTGTGCTCTGAACACACGATTCACATACAGTTTGATGACTGTGTTCGTCTGAATGTATGGGAGATATTAGGGATCGAACAATTATTTGCTGTTGTTTAATAGGTCCAATATTAATTAAACGAGTATTTGTAGGATTTTAAGGATTGATGATGATGATGATGATGATGATTGGCATAATCAATGCATGCCATGCAAATTATATATGTATCTATCAACACGTATCTGACTATATGTCTGTATGTGCAATCAATGCATTCCTTATTTTTTATATATATCTTTCTGTCTGTTTATCTGTCTGTCTCTTTTGTGTAGGTGTGTTGTATCAAATCGATCGTCATTTTATGATACACGATCAGAAAAGTATCGACTATATGACGCAGATAAACCAAAAAGTAGCCAAATCTTCGAAAGTTTCTAAATATAACGACAACATCCATCAAAGTACATCAGGAATTAGCAAAGGAGGGGAGCGATCACATTGAATAGTGAAGATCCATTAGAAGATGACATGAACACGTTCTCAATTCATTTTTAAGATGAAGATGTTGCAAAGAAATGGCCTTTAATAAATTGAGCAACAAATTACATTTTCATGGTAATAAAATTTACTTTGATATATAATCCATTTAAAGTTGAAATATTTTTAATTTCATTTGTTTACCTAATTTTTGAACGAAATATTTAGGGAATTTGCACATTTTCCTATTATTTAGGATGACCCTTCACTAAACTTAGCAAAAATATCGACAACTGGTGCAATGTATTCAATGGATTGAATATCGCGAAAATTGGATTGGTTCCCTTGTTGAAAACACGATATGGTTACGTCATATAAATGGTGTTTTCTATGGAGTCGTACGTTCGTACCTCAAAAACGAAATGTCTTATTGTTTTCTGTTAAGTTAATAAATATTTATTCTAGAAATTTCGATAAAGATAAGTGCACGTCTTTTATAATTATACCGTAAGACGCAGGTTTGCATTACTGTACTGTCACTACTTTTATTTATTTATTTATTTATTTAATAATTTATTTATTTATTTATTTATTTATTTATTTATTTATTTATTTATTTATTTATTTATTTATTTATTTATTATTTAAAACCGGAAACCGTGGCTTTCAAAGCCTGAAAGTATCACTAACTAATATACATTTCTGATTGCAAATACAATCTAAGAATCTGCATTGCAATATGACGGCCTGGAAAAATATAGGGAATGCACTTCCATTGGATTCCATTGATAAAGTATTCTAAGTACTGCTATCACTCATCATACAAACTTTGTACATTGATTACTTTAATTTCTGACATGTATAGACCAATCTAACATAAACTTTTGTTGATAGATGTTACACTGTTATAGGGAAACGTAGATTTACGCCGGGCTTTATATTGCAGAGTGTACTGCTACCACACAAGCAATATCCTCATTCGCAAGTACACCAGATAGTTCACAGGAACATGTAATCATCTTTTCCTTCCTCCTCCTCCTCCTCATGCACTGAGTTTACTTGTTCCATGTTGTCACACGCCTCCCCATTGTCAGAACAGCCACAGATTTCAGTGCAGCTGAACCCTGCTTTCCGACAGGTCCACCTCGCTGTTTGGCATCTCGTCTTGGTGCAGCCACGCTTCACCAAGTGGAGTCCAGACTTTGGTGCTGGAATTTGCATGGTCATGACTGATACCCACTCTTCTTCTAAGTTCCAGTGGTATTCTTGTGGCGACTGGGTTTCAGGGTTTGCCGTTGTGTCATTGTAGTGAGCCTGTGGAATTGCTTAATGTAGTGCATCTTGTGTATGAGGTAGCCTTTCCGATTGTGCCTGCTTCTTTGTGAGCAGCCACCACCTCAGCTTCTCCACCTTTGCGATCAGAGTTTGAGGTAGGTACACATTACATATAAACTGCTCGATATCAGCAAAGGTGTCATAAGTAAGCACTGAGGTTGTGTCCAGGCTTGCATGTGCAGTTATGCTGTCATCGCTGGCATCTTGGAAACCCTTCCAGAAATCTAGTTTTCCCTTTTCAGCGAAACTGACTGTATGGTCTGCACCACTGATGGCATGGAATCCTGGAAAGGTGGGAGCCTTGGTAGAGCCAAGGACTTCATAGATGGATCTTAGTGGGATGACCGGGCGTTCCTGACCAGCTCTGGCTACAAAATTGGTGTCCTTGCATAATTCTAGATACCGTCTGATAGACAGTACAAAGACGTCGGTATCTGGTGAGTGAATGCTGATGCTGGAAGCCTCACATTCTGTTGCATCAACCGCATGTAGCAGCAGATTTGTATTGGCTTCTTCTTGATCATTCTTAAGGTGGCTTATATCCCTGTGAATTGCTCTGCACTGAGACCCCCGTGCCACCACCATGTGCTTCTTATTTGCGTGTGCCTTCTCAAGCATCTTCTCAGCCAGATAGCAGGTGAGTTTCAACTTCGTTTTCACACGAGACAGGAGTCGCTTCATAATTACCTTTGCTATGTTTGTTGCATCCGTTTTTCAATTTTTATGAGCTGATTCAGTTTTTGCGACTTCACTCGTGGTTCACCAAGTTGTTGACAGATAGGATGCCTATGCCCGCCTGGAGAACAGACATGCTAATTATATTTCCATCAAATAACGTTCCCTCAATCAGACTGATGAATTTAACCTCTGCTGCCAGTTCATCAGCTGACTTGGCTTAGATGGCGATGGGTTCATTATTCTCTGACAAACATTTGTGACGTGCACTTCCCAGCACGGCTTGTGTTATTTAATGTCAATTGCATATGCATCTTCTGGGTTGATGGATGTGCAGAGATGGAAATGGAGCTTCTCATTTCCAATTTTCTCTATAGCGTCTTTGAGAGAAAGACCATCATTTTCTGTAGGAATCATGTGTAAGGGAGTCTTGTATGATGCTCCGTTTTCACGGAAGAAGCACAGATCATTGTTATAACGGCTGACTGAAAGCGAGTGAAGTTGCCATTGCCGGATGAGTGACTGAGTGACTAGAAGATGATTCTCGTCTGGTACGCTTGGAAGCCAGTCTTATTTCATATCTATCTTTGGCTCAATTGCACATATCTGTATGGACTGTGTCTTGATAGCACTTTCTGTGCCATGTGGCACGTCTTGATTCAAGATCCTGGACAGTGAGATCTCAGGATAGTCTTTATCGCCATAGTGAGCACGCTCTCTGATAAAGTTCAGTACTTTCTCACGGGCACCAGGTTTCTCCACGACAGCCTCATCTGTTTCTGTTTGGCAGATGATGCAGAGTGAGTAATTGGTGTCATACTTTGCCACTTTTGCAGCAGACACTTGAAATTGAGCTGCTGTCTCCATAACGGTAGAAGATAACAGCCGTTTCAGCAGAGTGTTCGTACAAACATAATGTTAGTTTTAGCCAGAGAAGAGCCAACACCACGCTAAACATCTAGTTTATGGGGATAGGATCTAGACTATACTGTTTAAAGTTGATCTCTGTACTGTTCATGTTGTTTATTTTGGATAATGCATGTGCTCCCACCCCCACAGCATTCACCTGCAACATTCAAGAAATAAATGGAGATTAGATGTCACTTAGCATTACACAGATGTAAAGTGTATATTTTGAGCAGAGCAGAGTTGACACTGGATGAAATCTGAAACACATATAGAGCAAACGGATTAATTTATTAGGTTAAATTGGTATAAAATACTATTCCAAAATGCACACAAAATTCCCGCGGGACTGTATTTCATGGGACATGCTGCCTGACTAATCTTCTTATTACTTCACCGTAGACACTACATGTACAACCAAGGACATAAATCTTGACACATTGTATTTACTGAGAGAGAGAGAGAGAGAGAGAGAGAGAGAGAGAGAGAGAGAGAGAGAGAGAGAGAGAGAGAGAGAGAGATGAATTAAATATTGAATATGGAAACAATTTTGTTAAATGGATAAAATATTTCTTAAATGGGAAAAAAGTAGTTCCAGAGGTGATATCATCACAGTGGCTAAACCACTTTCAACGTTTTTGTGGAGATATCAATTTTCTCTCATTGATATATATCAGTGTCTTATTATTAAATATATGGTACATTTCATTTACTCACAGACAGGTATTTTTAAAACTGCAAAGCATATATATACACCTAAAATATGAAACTGAGATGTCAAATTGACACACAAGAAAGCGGAAATTAGCCTATATAGTCCTTCAATTGATGGACAACATTTGCACAAATAAACTAACATCCGCAGCGAGCTATTTCGTCCAGGGCCAGCTTTTTAAAATTATTTTGTGAGTTCTCTCCCCCTTTCCCTTCCAAACACTGCACTAGGGTTGAATCAAGTTTACAGATTTACAAGCCACCTCCTATCATATTTCAGTAGTATATGATTGACAACGTTACGCTTGCATGTACTGACATGCACGCGTACAACCTTAGTCAGGCAGAACCACACAATCCCCACATTTATTTCCCACAGGGTCTCGTATAGTTGCTTACATATACATATACTATATAAACCTACCAGGGAGAACACTTCTCTCCCTTCAAGCGCGACCTATTTAAGAATCGATGCTGATATTTCATGCTACACTTCGCATAGCGTAGTTAATTTGGTACCGATGTTTAGCTCAGCATTCGACTTTTTATGACTATACAAAGTTTGACTTGTTACCACACCTTTAAGGAATGCCAGACCATTTTCCGACGCTACCGGTTGACATAGCTATGATCGCGCCCACTTAATATGCAAGTGCAATGAGCTAAATGGAATACCGCCCTCTCATTGGTCGTCCGAAAATAACGTACTACACCAACCGAAAACCTAATTTTCAGTCGACCAATAAGAGGCAGTATTCCATTCAGTGCTTTGTACTGTGGTTTTTCCTTTTATCTTTGAGGGTGAAGACATCAATGCAAGACAAAGAAGGATAAATCGAAAAATCAAATTAGTAATAACAGATTAAAGTATATTTTATAAAAATTGTAGAATACACCTCAGTATCCCGTAGAATGACTTTCGAATGAGCACATGAAATATATGAGACATACAACTTTAAAATCTGTTTCAAATAGGATAAAAGGTAAACAACTGACAGCATGTATACTTTGAACACAAGAATTGATCTAAATGACCGTTCATTAAAAACAAGTATTATAAGAAATTTCCCCGTTTCTGAAAGAACATACAACCCCAGGATAAATATTAATGATGAAGTGAACTAATTGTACGAAAACAATACCATTCTACTAATGCATTCATCACTATATTTTCAAAAAAAGGCCGTTGGTGGTTCTGATTTGGGACTATAAACACCTTGTACATATGACATGCCATTCAATATATGCTTTTATAAAAACTTGGACTGCAAATGTTACCTGGAAATGTTCATAACCATATGATGTGTCCAGATTCAAATGAATAATTACATCAGATGTGCGATTATGATGACATTTCCCAGGACCCATACATAATTAGACGATCAATATTAGTCTCAAGGGCGATACATATCGGCAAAACTGGCCGTCGGCTGATCTAGCTTGCGATGCTAGCCATTCCTACTTCATCTGTTATCAAATATATCGATAGTGCTACAACATGGCTGAGAACGATGCACACTGGTGCCGGTTCAAACCGGAAAAGATCCCGTCCGGTTTTCCCACACAAATAATAATTTTCATTTCAACAATTTGACTGTTTTATTATACCATACAACGAGAATATCTATATCTATCTATCTATCTATCTATCTATATATATATATATATATATATATATATATATATATATATATATATATATATATATATATATAAATAAATACTGTAAGAATTGTTAAGCAACACAATTGAAAAAAATAAGAAGAAGAATGAGAAGAGGAAAAAAGAAGAAATGAATGACTGACAGGATAAAAAGCCAGATTGACACAGAGTACGTCGTTAAGAAAAGTAAGAATCATCAGTCTAATCTACGTGTTTCCTGATTATAAATTTGAGCTTGTTGCAAAATAAATTCATTATCAGGGACAGAATAATCAGTACTACCATTTAAATGTTTCGAGGTAATGTAACGAATAAAGGATCTAATAGATCGAAAACACTTAATTCTCTATTATTGGTAAATACGACAGTCAGATATAAAATGTGTTGAACTTTTAAACTGGAATCGACAAGAACAAGTGTGTTATGTTAACTCGAGATAGATACGTTTTAAAACTACAACACTTGTATCTTAATTTGGTTAAATATTATTAAATTTCCTATGGCCTCGAGTAACACATTGGGTGCCTTTTCAACATTGGGCCGAATCTGAGTTTAGAACGCGCCCAAGTAAATTACAGTATTCAAGAGGGACGGAATTTCAACATTTAATTGTACCAGGAAAGAAGGAAGAAGACAAGAATTCGAGCCAGGGCTAGGATATTTGTTGTATATCGCGAAGAGAGTAATTTGATACTTCCTCTTCAAAATGGAGGAAGAATTTCCAAGAAATATGGCGGAGTAATACCAGTTCACGTGTTTATATAAGATAGGTAACTTGTAAAACATTCTTCATGGTTTTGAAGTTGCCAATCACGTGTCTAAGTAAATAGTTTTTCTGGCAACAGATATTAGGAAACCTGTATATATTCTGGCCGCTTCGAGTTGAACTTTTTCTAATCTACATGAACTAAAATCAGAGAGGTTATCCGACACTTCGTAAGCATATTCTAACATTGGTTTATTGAATGTCCAATAAATTGTGTTAAAACTGATATTGATAGGGTATATTTAAGCTTTAGAAGCATGGTCAGTTGCGTCTTTGCAGTACTAATATGAGCAATTATATGTAAAATTCATTTACACTTATATCTTGGAGTAATGCCATGATTTTTGTTGTTGTAATCAATCAAGATGATGTTGATTTCATTCATCGGCAAATTAGGAGTTAAGTAAAATATTAAAAACTGTTCCTATAAGAAGACATATAATATCGGCCGAAAAACATTATTTTTCAATAGATCAGCTGGAAACGAAATAAAAATGGTAAATAAGAATGGGATTTCTCGTTCTGCATGTGCCTTCACCCAAAAATTGAAGCCACCGTCATAGCGTACTACAACTATTAAATTAAGGTTCACTTTATAGTTTCTACTGTTTTTCGACCTCACGGAATCGACATTGAATTAACATCAACCATCGTCTTATGTGAACATAATTAGGCCTGGCTAACAAATACTCAAAAGACAACAATCCGATTCTTTTATATATAGTGATAAAAAAAACATTGACCTATTATTTGCAACAAATATAAGCATGGCATTAAAACTTTAAAGACATGAAACCGATACAAATCAAATCATTACATAGTTATGTATATTTAATCTATAATGTGTGTTTGTCCATTAAGATGAGTTGCACTTTCGATTCTGGTCACTTGTAAACAGAATGTTTACAAGCATTTGTGTTCAAGGTCATTCTTATTTACAGTTAGACTGGTTTTTTTTCTCCATTGTATTGCTTCACATCCTGTTGATATAGGTCAAGTGAAAATGTGTATAAATAGAGATTTGGTAAACAAACAATTCATTCCTGTTTTGAATCAGTCTGTGGGAATACATTTGTGATCAGATTTTCGATTGTGCCGTTGAAATCAGATATAATTCGAGAGGAATTATTTATTTAATATATATTAATTGGAATTGCTAAAGTGCGCATTGACTTTGAACTAATACATCACTTTGGACTTTTGTGAAGTCATTCAAAGACATTCTGGGTTGTATCATTGTATTATATCAGGACATTCATGACTAGTGGAACTCATTCGGAACATTCTATATTCTTGGACTTGTGATTAGGACATTCAGGATTATTTGGAATTTGATTCACAATATTGTAAGGATCTCTTGAATTGTACTTTGCATTGTAGGGAAATAAATTACTTGTTGATATGACTTACATTGTTGGTTTCACTTTCTTTCTATTACATATTTTTAAGACCTAGAGTCATAACAACATAGAGATGTTGATACTATTTCAGATCAGTATCTTTCTCATTTACTGCCACAAAATAAGTAATGTAAGCCTTATATACAGTTTTATAGAACTGGAAAAAGTGTCCGCCTGTTTGTATAGACGAGATATGATATTGTCTCTTAAAAAAAAACAACGTTTACAAATAATCTTACAAATTTACATATTTACACAATGTGGGGGCTTTAAGAAGAAAATCGGGAAAAGTCATCGACTTATTATTAAATAACGATAACTCCTGTTTGTTTCTTAGACGACATTTCCACACATTGTCTGTAATGACCAGCAAAGTTGTTCCAACCAATTTCTTCATATGAATTAAATTCTAAATGCGGCCCCCATATAGAATGTCCAGTATATTGGCATCTTCTTGGTCAAAAAGAAGTGTTGAGTTTCTATGGTGCAACCAATTAATTTATTTTTATTTTTGTATACACATCCTTTCATCCATTAGTTCGCGACACTCACTAAAAAGTGTTTTCTTCTATAAACGTTCGTGACGCAGTTTTGAAAAGGTACGATCTTCTAGCATCATAGAACAAGTCAATGGATGTGAATTTTTAGTATGTTGTTACTAAAGCTTCAAATCTCGTTAAATAATACAGTTCGAACAAAAGAAAAAGGCTCAGAATATGAAATGTACCGAAAGTACTCTGTTTTAATTAGTCTTGCACGAGAGAACAAAAGCGATTAAAATGTTCCTAAAAGGTTTCCTGTAATATTACCAGGTCATGCCAACTGCATCCTACAAGCCACAAAAGCTGTATTTTTACCAGGTCATGCCAACTTCATCCTACAAGCCACAAAAGCTGTAATATTAGCAGGTCATGTCAACTGCATCCTACAAACCACAAAAGCTGTATTTTTACCAGTTAATGCCAACTGCATCCTACAAGCCACAAAAGCTGTAATATTACCAGGTCATGCCAACTGCATCCTACAAACCACAAAAGCTGTAATATTACCAGGTCATGCCAACTGCATCCTACAAGCCACAAAAGCTGTATTTTTACCAGGTCATGCCAACTGCATCATACAAGCCACAAAAGCTGTAATATTACCAGGTCATGCCAAATGCATCCTACAAGCCACAAAAGCTGTAATATTACCAGGTCATGCCAACTGCATCCTACAAACCACAAAAGCTGTAATATTACCAGGTCATGCCAACTGCATCCTACAAGCCACAAAAGCTGTATTTTTACCAGGTCATGCCAACTGCATCCTAAAAGCCACACAAACTGTAATATTACCAGGTCATGTCAAC
Organism: Margaritifera margaritifera; assembly: GCA_029931535.1. NCBI lineage: Eukaryota > Metazoa > Mollusca > Bivalvia > Unionida > Margaritiferidae > Margaritifera > Margaritifera margaritifera. The sequence goes on from JAQPZY010001620.1 coordinate 3,041,791, forward strand.
TGCATCCTACAAGCCACAAAAGCTGTAATATTACCAGGTCATGCCAACTGCATCCTACAAGCCACAAAAGTTGTAATATTACCAGGTCATGCCAAATGCATCCAACAAACCACAAAAAACTGAAGATGAAGGCTTATGAAAAGTGAAATTTTCTTTTTTCTTGAAAGAAAGCATTGTATTCAGCAGATATAGACAATGAACAATTTGCATTTTTTACCATGGCTGTGTTAAAGTAGAACAGTTTAACACAAGGTAGAACATATACTACTGGATTGTAAACACAGTGGCGGGGATAAATGATCAATCAAAACTCGGATATAATCTCAGGATACGTACCATTGGTCAAAATACACAACAAAATAATCGATATGCCGAGGTTAGGTAACACCATTATTTGACTTTGTATTCCTGGAACAAAAAAACAAAAAAAAAAATGCAAAAGTTGCAAAGTATGACAAATCCCCGGAAATGAGACTTCAATATAACAGTACAGAGAATTGTATTTTCCTTCTGTTTTAAATCACTTGCATTACATTTCGGGTTAGTTCGTATTGTTTTAATAGGCCAGTGGTCAGTCATCAATCATTGTTGTTTGTTTGTTTTTTTTTTCAATAGTAAAAACCAAAATCATCGTTTTTAGAATTGGTACTTCAAGCAATCTGAAAGCATATAGATTTATTTTACTGAAGTGATACTTTTTGTAACAGTAATAGTAATGTCCCCCAACAACTAGTCACTTGTTGCATCATGATTTCACGGGCTATTTATGTGCTACTAATATTTATCTGACAATGACGTTGCATCAATATAACTTCATCAGGTGGCGGAATAATCTCAGTATGACTTGTTTCTGCAGAGAGGCCGATCAACAAATTACTCTTACAAATAAATTACCAGCCTCCAGTGAAAACCCTAACGCATTTTATGACGAAATAGAAGCCAGCGCTCAGAAAAGCATGCTACTGACAACAGGATATTCCCCAAAGAGGACACTGATAGAATAATAATAAAAATGGGATGGTGATGATACAAACAAGAATTGCTCTCATGGGAGAAATTCTGTGTTGGATTTCAGGTGATTTATATCTATATGATTATTGGAATATCAGAGATATTTGAACTTTCTGCTCCTCCGAAAAAGATCAAAAGCTTTGCCCATGCATAATTTAGGGTTGTAACGCTTACCCAGAAACCGTTAACGGTTCGAGTATTAACTGTAACCTGTTAACCCACTCCCCCTCCCACGTCGTCTCGTAACCCCAAACATATGTAGTAAGATGAGCAAATGTAAATACAATACAAACTGAAAATGAAAATAAACTTTCTCACTATCAGCAATTTCTATTTTTTTAAAAAAACTTTAAACATAAATTGAAATATTGTACAACATCTGTTTCAGGTGCAGCCCAGTGCTATACATGTACCTTAATATGTCCAGTGCTATATATCTAGCTTAATATGCCCAGTGCTATACATGTACCTTAATATGCCCAGTGCTATATATTTACCTTAATATGCCCAGTGCTATACATGTACCTTAATATGCCCGGTGCTATCCATGTACCTAATATGCCTAGTGCTATATATGTACCTTAATATGCCCAGTGCTATATATGTACTTTAATATGCACAGGGCTATACATGTATCTTAATATGCCCAGTGCTATACATGTACCTTAATATGCCCAGTGCTATACATGTACCTTAGTATCCCCCTTAATATGCACAGGGCTATACATGTACCTTAATATGCCCAGTGCTATACATGTACCTTAATTTGCCCAGTGCTATACATGTACCTTAGTATGCCCCTTAATATGCCCAGGGCGATACATGTAACTTAACGTGCCCATTGCTACACATGTACCTTAATATACCTAGGGCTATACATGTACCTTAATAAGAGCAGGGCTACACATGTACCTTAATATGCCCAGTGCTATCCATGCACCTTAATATGTCCAGTGCTATATATGTACCTTAATATGCCCAGGGCTATACATGTACCTTAATATACCCAGTGCTATACATATACCTTAATATGCTTAGTGCTATACATGTACCTTAATATGCTCAGTGCTATACATGTACCTTAATATGCTCAGTGCTATACATGTACCTTAATATACCCAGTGCTGTACATGTACCTTAATATGCAATTCTACGATATGATACAAAATACTACTAGTCCTATCTTTATTCAGACGTTACGCAAACAAGTACAGACCAAAGCATTTTCAAAACACACGAACCATATTTTCTTTCTTTGATGGTTCACGCGTCTTGCGGTTTCGCCTCTAAGGTATTGTAAGGCTATCAGTAATGAATATTAATATTGATTCTGATACACTTTTATTTCACAACGAACTTTATACAACAGAAAACACTGCAACATTTTGCTACAAAAGGAAATACAGACATTTTTTTTTATTAACATAAAGATTCACAAACATATGATTAATTTTTTGTTCCACTATCACTACAGTTAAAATTTTACTTACCGAACCACACAAAACACCATCCCTCCGCTCTTATCCTTCCTTCATCCGTCTCATTTCATTATATGTATGTACATCACCGGTCTTGATTTTTACCAGAACTCTTGCATGTATGCTCGTTAATTAAGTATTTATGTTTATAATGGAGAGGAACTTGGAAGTTGAAAAACTTGTTTCCAATCCTTTTGCTTTGTATACATATTTACGATATTCTTGGCAATAAAATATGTTTAAACAAACAAACAATAACGCTAGCAACATACAAGTTCAATACATTGACAGTCGGACTGATTGATACCGATTTCTGCATGAAATGGCGTTGAAGATGACAAAATAATTAAAAGTGTAATGTATACCTACAGCTCATGTAAAAGCAAGTGGGAAATATCTTTGTGTCAGCAAGTGTAACACGTAAATTTCACTAGATTTTACAAACCGGAAACGCTGATTTTGCTGCAATTCTTATCAGATCACACTCTGTACATGAAGTGTTTAAGACTGCGATTATTCCGCTAATGGTTCAGTTAATGTGTTATGTGCAACCGGTTAATGAATTTACTAATCGTTTCAGCCTTACATTATTTAGATATTATAAGGTCGGAGAGATAAAAATGAATTGTAAACTGCTTCATATGAGGGAACACCGAATAGAAGTATGATGTTCTAACATCAGCTTATAGGTGTGACTAGGTGAAACCGGAAATCAGTATCCTTCCTCTGTCTTAAAAAATGTCAGAGTTACTTCTGTGGGCTAACTTGCATATAAACATATGCACAGGTACTCTAGTTCTCATCCTGATTTATGTACAGTATGACTTAATGTGATTTTTAAGAAATCACGCAATATAGATCATTTTCCAGCATTAAGTACATTAAAGACGGGTTCAGCATCATAAATATGGCTGAATGACGTCAGAGAGTAAGGTAAAACACAGAATTCAGGAAACTAAAAGATAAAAGCTCCATAATTGATATGATAAAGCAAGCTTTAGAAATGTTACCCCCTATATATGTATCTTCACAGGTAAAAACTTGGTGAAATGAATACATTTATATTGATGTCTTCATTCGCTAATCATTTGTTGATAGGCAATGGTAATTAAGTGATAATGCTTCAGATATTGTTATGAGTCAAATCAATGAAATGACTTGTTAAAATAAGAAGCGATCGGAAGTCATCTGTTAAATAGTTCTTGTAATGGGTGCATTTATACTCAAGCCATGTTAATGTCGACATGAGACAACATTTGATCGAAATCGATAGCCTCTTCCGTGAGGTCGATTAGAAGTGGAATATTAAAAGATTATTTGAAATAGCGGGTTGGTAGGATGGTATATGTTCCTCGGTAATGATACATGGCAATGCAAAAGAATAAATCATGTATTTTGATCATTATACTAGATGCTTTTAAACCAGAGGGTCTACAGACAGGGATTTACGGTGTTTTCTACAGAACACTTTTGAATTGATACGTCGAAAACCGAGGCAGAATTGTTCATGGTTTGCATCAGCGTGCATAAATAGGGGATTACAATAAAAACACGAACAATAAAATCGTGTAAAATTAATTCTTTTGCAGGTATATTGTAATACGTCATGTCCATCCGTCCTGAACTCCATCTACCCCGCTGAAGGAGAGTGATCATATTTGGTATTTTGCTTTAGGAGGAATAGTAGATGACAAAATAGGTTGCGGATCGTAGGCGTATGTCCCCGGGAAGGAGGGCATATGAGTCACAGGTCACATTTTCATAAGCTTATGTAATATGGATTCTCCCTTGTAGCCGGAAATTTATCTACACAGACTTAGGGAGTGTGATCATATTTGGTGTGATGTCTCGGGAAGACGACTAGATGACAAACGAAGGTTGAAAATTCTGAAACCATCTGGTGGTGTGGGTATGATTATTAAAAGTGCCGTTTTTAAACTTATGCTCCTTAATTGATTTAATGGACACTTTCTAACACGACTTGTCTTTTTGGAAGGTTTTAACGGTAGTTTCTAAGGGACAGTTGTAAATTCTTGGGTCTGGTAGCACGCCAGGTTATTCCATTTGTAATTTGCACCAGTGTGCCAGATCTCAGGAATCCGCCAACTCTGCTAAAAACGTCAGTGCATTTTACCTTAGCTCTAAAGTTCCAACAATCAGCATAACTGGGGATTTGAAGAGCTACGGTGACCTCGTATAATAAATAGGTAGACAACATAATACTTTTGCTATAATTCTTACGCCAGATCATGTTCTTTATGTGTGTGCCACTCGAATATTAGCGAAGATTGTGCGGCATAAAATGTCTGAATTCGAATAAAAAAGTACTACAATGATTAATGATTAATGAAAATAAACCCATCTCACCTTTCGAGTTAACTACTTTATAACAATAAAAACCCAGTGTATATAAAATTGGTGATTTGGTTGGCTTCTTCTGCAACAGTGGTAGTATATTTTAAGCCTGTAATAAATGGGGGCGCGGGAATTTGTTTGGTGACAATACAATGTTTCCACTTCACTCGTGAAATATTTCCTTCTGTCCACTCAAACAACGTAGATTTTCTTGTTCATATATATGGTTAAGGAAAAAATCTTCGATTTGCGTGGTGTGACAATGCGATTAACGGCTGTGTTACTACATCGATAAAAAGAAGTTCCTAAAGTTTACAATAATTTTAGGACAGCGACATTTTACAAACTTAGGGTTACTGGAGAAACATGACAGAATGGTCCAACAGCCTTCAGAGCGTGACATCACTAAATAACTGATTTTAATGATTGTTAGTTTATTTATAATGATTTTGGTTTCCATTTTTGTTTCTTTTTGCATTCAAATGTGATTTTTGGTGTGTTGGCAAGCTTGCAGTCTATTTCGGTAACAAACACTGTACCCAAATTTCGATTTTCACTTAATTTCGGGTTGCAATCAACACTCATCAATGCCTGATTTCTCCATAGTTTTCGGACATGATTATGGTTGTGATGAGAGCTAAAACCGCTACTTAAACAATTTTTTACTATATTTAATCAGGAGTTTTTCTTAAAAAGTGTGTACCGTTTGTCGTTGAGTGTAACAGGTATACGATACTGTATGGGTGACACAAAACATCGAATGGCAACAGGTCATGTAAGTTCAGTCCCTGAAAAAAGCGTGATTCATGTGGAAAACAAATTGCAAAAAGTTAATACTTGAAACCTACTTGTCTGGGGTTCATTTGTAGGCATTCTTGATGGCACCTTCTCATTGGTTACATTAATGCATTTGCGTGACTAACGCCCCCGCATAGACCCGGCGCAAGGGTATTTTGCGCTCTAGGCGAACCTTCAGCCTTGCGTCTCCCCCCCCCTTCCCCAACAATTAACTTTCGAAAATGAATATTGTGCATTAGTATGAATACAAAGTATGCATCTGTTTTTCTCTTTCTATTTTTAGAGGCTTTTTATCTTCTATTTTACGCTATTTCTCTGTTTTCTTTTATTCATTCAGTTTTTTGCCGCCCCCAAAATGTTGAAGCCTTTGGCGACCGCCTAGTTTGCCTAGTGGTTAAAACGGCCCTGCCCCCGCAGTTCCCGCAATCCAGGGGGGTGGGTGCCGCGCATGGAGGGGGCCCAAAATCACGCTTTACATTAATATGATGGGGGCCGCTTTAAATGTTTGCGGGGGGACCCACAATTTGAAGTTACGCCGCTGCATAAATGTATTCTACAGGGTCGATGGTCTTGACAAATTTTAAGGTATGTTCATCCTGACGGGGAAAGAGTGAAGAAGGGAGAGAGAGAGAGAGAGAGAGAGAGAGAGAGAGAGAGAGAGAGAGAGAGAGAGAGAGAGAGAGAGAGAGAGAGAGAGAGAAACAAACGAAATAGGTCTAAATATGGAAAATACAGGTCTGAATAACATAACATACATAAGGGCAGATATACTTCCTAAATGGAAAAAGAAAGTAGTTCCAAAAGGGATATCGCCACTGGCGATATCTTTTTTCTCCTACTGATATATTCCAATATCTCATCAAGATCAATGTTTCAAATTGTCAAGGCATCTGTCGCTGGTCAATGCATTCATTTTGAATGTACCATATTCATTTTGAATGTACCATATTCATTTTGAATGTACCATATGCATTTTGAGTGTACCATATTCATTTTGAACGTACCATATTCATTTAGAATGTACCATATTCATTTTGAATGTACCATATTAAACATTATGTCAGATATTACACTTATCTTCAGAGGCTCCAACGTCACTTGACAGTAAGACCACGTAATCAATATAACATTCTCAGGATTTATAAAAACAATGCGAGATTGACTGACTCTTTCAATGTTAAATGTTAGCACATAACAATCTTACCGAGTGATAGAGACATTTACAAAGTTCATTTAAGATCCTTACGCTACCAAAAAAGCACAATGGATCTAAAATATGTTTTAAATAAAATATTTGCAAAATCACAATTGAAAATTTAACTTATTTGTTTTAAATAAACCATATTAATGAATGTAACTTTTCATGACGAAAACTGTTCTTCATATCTTCAAATACTGTTGTCCTTTAAATCCGCTTAAAGATTGCCTGATTAAAAGGCGTCGACATCATGCGTCTCTCAAATATTTATCTCTGATTTTTACAGCTTTATATATATATATATATATATATATATATATATATATATATATATATATATATATATATATATAACACACACAGGCAAACACACACACTTTGCCTTACCTGATTGGGGCTAAATCGCAAATATTCCAATTCTAGTTGAAAATCCATTCATAATCACACAGAAGTTGAATCCAGGAGATAAATATCCCTGCCTGTTCAGTGAACTTGGAACAGGCATGTATTTCAATTTCAGAACCACACTGCACTATCTCTCTCCTCGGAAATCAATATATTGTCACATCCATTTGGATATCACTCATCGCACTGAAAAAGAAAAATAAACGGTTTTACTTTGTTGCCATTTGTTCCTTTCAAAATGGTGCTATAAATAAGGTATTGACAACCAATTGTTGAAAGTTAATCGTGACCTTAATTGTCACTGAAAAATTTTGTTGAGTGGTACTTTCATCAATTATCTCTATACTGATCGAATCATCTGGCATGCATCGGCCAATACTTGTAAACGTTGCTAATTGTCAGTCTCTGTTGAGATATGACAACGACCTTTGTCTACAGGAAATACTAAAGGTATCTCTTGCTTTTGAATCTTCTAAATCGACATTTCAAGATATCGCCACAAATTATATATGACAGATCTCAAAAGGGGATGGATGCTATGTAAACAATTCATCTGTTCTGTTAGTAGAGATAGAGAAAGTGAATTTTAATGCAGAATATAGTTTTTATAATCAAGTTTACAATTTCACGAAGTTTAATCAATAGACGATTATTCGTAAACTGTCCTGACCCATAATATTTTCGATGTATATTATTGTGTATGCAAACAGATAAATACAAATGGATACAGATGGATACAAAATGGGTACAGATGAATACAAAATGGGTACAGATGAATACAAACTGGGTACAGATGAATACAAACTGGGTACAGATGAATACAAAATGGGTACAGATGAATACAAACTGGGTACAGATGAATACAAAATGAGTACAGACGAATACAAATTTTATACTGAAACTAAAGAGACTATATATTATATTCTTAATAGTAAAATCTTGAACATTGTTGACGGACTATTTTTCTTATTTTTTCATTCCGGTATGTTCACATGTAAACACACACACACACACACACACACACACACACACTAGATCAAATATATATATAATTCACTCAGAGCAAGCAATTTTTTAAAAATTGAATGCTCAAACGTGTTGGCTAGTTGAATTGTATAACAGACTGAAGTAGCATATTTCTTACTGTGATGTCAGCTATTCACTTTTTATGCTCTGCTGTGTTTTGTGTATATTCTCACAGAAAATATGAGTAATAACATAATTCTCATTCTTAATTCAGGGTAAGAAAGGTCAGAACGGAGTTCTCATGTTTCCACTCGACTAAGCGAATGACAATATGGTGGCTGAAATTCTTTCGTCATAATGCTATCGATATTTACTGAAAAATTTAGTTCTAAAATAAAATTAATAATCACTTGAGTGAATTATAAAAAATATTTCTCTTGGAAAATCCACTAATTCACGGCCTATCATGAAATAAATGATTATATATTTATACATGAATATACAAGATTTCCCATCATGTCCTGCCAATCTACACATGTCATACTTGAAACAAAAAGAACGAAAACTATGTTAACGAAATAAATAGTTGGAAAATAAATTATTGTTCAGGCATGAAAATTATTTTTTGCCGAAGAAATTTGACTCGATGCCTTTCGCGTCAGATAGGGTAAAACTGTTTACAAAATGTCAAAAATGTTAGTTATTGCAATAGATTAAGTCATCCAAAACAAATCACTCTCTTAAATCGCTGATATTTTTATAATTAGCCTATGAGTACAGTCGAAAGTGAGGTGAAGGTACGAAAAGGGTGAATTAAATCTTCCTAGCTTCGATTCAAGAGCAAGTTTGAACTATAATAAAAAGAAAATGTTCTTTTCCTGCATAATCATCGCATGTATTTAGTGGTACAAAGAAACATATTTTAATTTCTAATAATCATGTACTAAAATCTCCTCGACGTTGATTAGTTTTCATTTGAAAATTAAAAGTAACGCAAGATTCGGTCGATATTCTGTATTCTCTAGTAATGTTTCGCTATTTCAATGGAGATTAAAACCTCAGCAGATGCGTTTTTGAGTTAAAGTATGATATTATCTTTCGTATCTTAAATTCGATTGAAGGCAGCTATAATGGCCTGGAAAGTGGCTTCCGGCGAAAATCATCTATAACAAGAACTCTGACTTAATATATTCTGCCCTTTTCCCTCAGATTTCGCACATTCAGAAATCATATCTGCTCTTTCTCCTCAGGTTTCGCACACTCACAATTCACAGATTCTGCTCTTTCTCCTCAGGTTTCGCACAATCTAAGACAAAGGCAAGATAGATCATATCACTGTTTAATTGCTAATTTATGTTAACAATATATGACAGTCATTGCATCCCAAGCATTTCTGTAAAATAATGATTTTCTTTTCAACTCGTCTTCACTCAATAAACATGGACGTAGGGTGACAAATACTCACTTCTGTTTGGAAAGGTACAAATTGTTTTCTTCTTCATCTGGGTGAAAATATCAATAATTTGGTCATACATCCGACATGTTTTAATTCTAAATTTAGCTGAGTTTTCTGATAGCTTACATTTATATAATATCAATAACACAGATAATAACTTTGCTGACTGCTTTTCAAGTTATTATAAAAAGATAAATATAACATTTACCGTATACTCACTTACAAGTTGAGTCCAACTGCAAACAACACAGAACCTGATCTGCTGGCGCATAATGCGCCGGCAAATTAAAGGTCTATATTGTTTGTTCGACTGATTACTCCTAATAAACTGCATAGACCCCATATTTGCCGTGGATTTTTGCACCGGCAGATCTGGATCTGTGCAGTTTACAGTTGGACTCGACTTATAAGTGAGTATATTACAGTACGTAATATCTCTCAGGATGCCATTCTTCCGGTGCTGAACTAGTTTGTGTGATTTAAAACTAGCAGCGTTTAAATCCCCGAGCTGGCATAACCACATACATTATTTGGATCTCGATCGGAGCACCGCTTGGCCATTTCCGTTAGGTCATGAAATAACCTCGGAAGTAGTTGCAGGAATACTCATCAATTTGATGTGTTTGGTTATTCGCCTCTGGCAGAGTGCACCACATATGTTAAGATAACAAAGACCGACAATTTTCCGATTGTGACTTTGTCTCCTTCCGCCGCCATATTGTTATATGTGAACAAAAGTAGATCAGAATATAGTTTTCAATTGCGACGAATATTAAATCAGATGTTTCTTTCTCGACTCGATGGAAAAGGCCGAGGATATTCCGACTGATTTGGATATAAGACTGAATCTAATGTTATACTCATAAAATAATGCATAATTAGAACACTGTTTTAATGAGGTCATATTATATACAGCAATGTGAAAACTGAGTTGAGATATTCGGGTGAAGAGAGTAATGTCATTCTTTCTAGTATATTTCTAGTTTACATATTGAAATATAACATACTTTCTCCATTGTGTAAAATGTAAATATAAGTACGGCATTGAATATGACACTGGACTCACGACACTCTTTTTTTAAAATTCAAAACCAATAACTTCGTCTTCGTAAGAAACTAAATTGTCCATTATTTAGAATGGTGTCACTCACTCGGGATCAAATACTATTATCGGCCATGATAACACCATTGTGGCGGTCATGCTATTGGCCATGATAACACCATTGTGGCGGTCATGTTATTGGCCATGATATCACCATTGTGGCGGTCATGCTATTGGCCATGATATCACCATTGTAGCGGTCATGCTATTGGCCATGATAAAACCAGTGTGGCGGTCATGTTATTGGCCATGATATCACCATTGTGTCGGTCAGGTTTATTGGCCATGATAACACCATTGTGGCGGTCATGTTATTGGCCATGAATTCACCATTGTGTAAGTCAGGTTTATTGGGCATGATAACACCATTGTGTCGGTCAGGTTTATTGGCCATGATATCACCATTGTGTCGGTCAGGTTTATTGGCCATGATAACACCAGTCTGGCGGTCACCCACTTCACATAATGAAAGCAGCAGACCATGAGGCAATAGGTTCGTTAGTGCCAGAGATTTCATTTAGGTAAATGAATTGTATGAATTGCACACGAGGTCAAAGAATCATACATATACTATTGATTCAAATAAAAGTTTGCGATGAAGACTGTGTGATATACATGGATTAGGAATTTAATGCAGAAATTTGGAATGACGCTGGGCGATTTTGCATGGCTTAGGAATTGTATGTAGAAGTTTGAGATGAGGGCGGGACGATGTACCTGGCTTAGGAATTTGATGTGTACCATGGCTAGGAAGAGAAGTTTGTAATAAAGGATCCCACAATTCCAATGTTTAGCAATGCCTCAAAAGGAAACATGGTTCTTACTGTATCTGCCCAACGCAAAAGGTAGCCACACTAATAGACAGAATTGTTGGAAGGGCAAATGCATAAATGTAGACTATTTTACTTATAACATAAATTTATACTCGTATCATATGTTCATCGTACCGGCTAGTTTTAGTGATTAAACTTGGTTCATGGGCGTTGTAAAACTGTAATGCGCTCTAAAAGGTTTGCATGAAATGTATGTGTTTGCTTTCTCAAAGCCAGTTTTGGAGCAAGATTTTTAACAGGGCTCTCAAAGATGAAGGTATTACATAGATATGATATTTGTAAGTAAACAAGAACAAGAACAAGAACAACAACAACAATAATAACAAAATAATAATAAATGTAGCAACCTATAATTACTCTATGTTACTATGTGACGTTACTAAGTGTTCAGCAGTGCTGGATTATCCAACAGGCAGACTAAGCACGTGCTTAGGGCACCAGCAAAGCAGGGGCACAAAAAAAAAAAATACGGGGGGTGGGGGTGGGTGGGTATGTGTTTGAATTACATATGGGGGGGGGGAGGGGAGACACCATAATCTTTCCATCGCTTAGGGCCTCTAAAGGTCTTTATCCGGCCCTGTTTATAAGTATTCTAAATGTGGTCATGAAAATGACTCTCAAATTTGCACTTTAAGTTTACCTTGTATCTTCAGAAATTTTCTCTGCGCAGGGTATATAAATATTTGTCCTTAAAGTTTTCAAATAGATTTAATTTTATATTCACCTACTCTATGACACAAGACAAGTTTCCATGCAATCTATCAATAGCTCCATATATAGCAAATCGTAGAGCTAATATCTGATGTTTCAATGTCGACGCACTGTTTGACCAAATATGATGATGACACGAGATCAAAGGTGATAAATAATCTTCAATAATTTTACAATTGACAACATTTTGTGATCAAGGGCACCGAAGGTGGAATCGAGAGAATTTAGCAATATATGCATTCGATACACCACTAAAACAATTTACTTACTTCGAAATAACAGAGTTATAAATCCGCGTATATATGTCTCTCCCTCGCCCCCCCCTTCTCTCTCTCTCTCTCTCTCTCTCTCTCTCTCTCTCTCTCTCTCTCTCTCTGCCAAATACCTGTCTGAATAACCACTCAGGTGATTGAAAGAATTAGTGATGGATTACCCCTATTGTTAATCAATGTTCTGTCGGCTGTGCACGTGCAATTTGTTGTGTCTCTATTTATGCATGGCTGATGTACTGTTCATTGTCATACCTACCTTTCAAGGGACACAGATACAATTTTGATGACGAAAACCGACGTCATATAGTGCAATCAAAATGTATACCAGAACATTTGTATATTCAGGTAACGGAACTGGCCGTCAAGACCTTGGCGTTCTCTTCGTCAACTCTGCCCCCAAACACGTCCGATGTAGGCGGACCTAATTATATCCGTAAACAAATATGTCTGCTTCAAAGGGAAGGACAAATTCATCATTAGACAAAAGTTAAAGAAACCAGGAATTGGACTATCCGCCACCGGAAAGGTGAGTCGGACGTAGACTCTTAATTTTAGTTTTGACCACAATTAATTTACGTTATTCGATAATGTGTCATACGTAACTCGGTCCTTTCGCCCATTCGTGAATTGGGTTCTGTTTAGCTCCGGAAGTTCTCGTTCATAATCAAGTAGATTATAAAAGGTTGGTAGTTAAATGAACCTATAAACTCTTGTCAGGGAATGTAAATATTGCGTTCATCAGTGACAATTCAAAAGACAACGATTACCATTCTCTACTTCGTAGCAGACACCGAGACCCACTGAAACAGTAAATTCAAAGGACGCTGTCAACACAGAGCATGAAAAGCGTGCACTCCTAATACTTTATTAAAATGAGACCGCATTGTGTATTGATACGTTATCCATGCCGATTTGTCATTTAAATCAGATCTCTTTAATTAAACTCGATTATATCTGATATTCATTGTGAAATGAGTTTGTATATTTTAGTGCGAGAGCTTCAGACTGTCTAATAGCTTTAATATCGCCTTACGACTTGCAGCAAAAGCACAACATTTATTTTGAAGAGAATCAGATTCCCGATAAAAATTGCAAGATGATCTTCAGAAGATTTCCTATGAAATATGCAAGAAAAAGTATCCGAACATGCATAAGAATTTGAGGACATTGTTCCTTGCAATAAAAAGATCCCTGAAACACATGTGTGACAACGGAATGAAACGTTCTTAAAGGTTGGAACAAGGAATTAAACTTGCTTACTGATGATGGTGGACCATATACAAATTGTGAGTCCGAAACGGGACTTATAGGTAGTAGAGTCCGAAACGGGACTTATATGTAGTAGAATCAAAAGAGTCACAAAAAATAAAAAAATAAATAATGAATATGTATTGATTTGGTACGTCATGAATTTTAATGAAAAGACTGTGACTGCGGTATTTAAATCGGATGAACCATCAAACATTCAAGAATACCGTCTGTAAACGTATGAGCTCTCGAAGTAATGTACTTGAATTTTGTCTGAGCCTAGCTATGCGTTTCTGTGAAATAGGACTAAGATCACTTCTTGTGAACTGAGCAAGGTACAAATATATCGAGAATGCGGAACATTCAGTACCGTGCGTACGTGCAATACGCTCAAATCGGGTCATTGACTAGTATATCGACGTAAGTTTTCATATTTCTATAATTACACCATTTGTTCGTTACATTGATGGGTATCTTTCATTTGTAATATGTATATTGTAGACCTGATTGATATGTTTCTTTTCTTCAAATACGTTTCACCCTCATTTCATGTTCAATATGAATGACTTACACGTGTCATTTAAGTCTCGCAACCATTAAAGCATGTTTACGCCTGGAAAGATTTGTAATAAAATCTCAAATTTGTATCAGCTGCTAGCAGTGCTGGATTATCCAATAGGCAGACTAAGCACGTGTTTAGGGCACCAGCAAAGCAGGGGCACCAAAAAAAAAAAAAAAATTGAAATTACGGTGGGGGGTGGGGGTGGGGGGTTGAATTACATATTGGGGTGGGGTGGGGAACCATAATCTTTTCAGTGCTTAGGGCCTCTAAAGGTCTTTATCCGGTCCTGGTCTTCAGCCATAGTGTGGCGACCGATTTTTATGATATGACATCATAATGCTAATAAAGGTCAGCGTTATGTGATAAGTTTGTCATGCATATTGACAAGATTTAAAGTTTTCATATATATTTCTTATTTTTAAGTAATATTTTATTGAATCAAATCGCTCACTTACTTCTTGCAGGTCTAAGGACTGTGCAATCACACAATCTGAAGAGACCCCATTATTCAAAGTAATATCAACACCGTTTGGTTTGGTTTGAGTTTTGGGCTTAACGCCATTTTTCAGGACATGATAGGCTATACAGTATATCTGGTGGAGGAAGAACCCGGGAAAATTCCGAGAAGAACCACCGACTCACGGGAAGCTACTGGCAAGCTTTCTCACATAACCACATTGGCCGAGCCTGAGATTCGAACCCACACGGACAGAGGTGAGATGACAGTGATTCAACACCGTTTGAAATGACAATGAATACAACAGACAGTTGTTTTCACTATTTCATTGGTTGTAATGATTACTAGTGTTGTACTAAGTGTAACATTCCATTTCTTTGCACCTATTAAAATAGTATTACACATTTTGGTTTTACACACACTAGTGCATATACATGTAAAGTATTTGCATCGCTTTGAATTTTTGGACTGTCTACACTGGTGGTAAGTACTGTTTAAGGAGAAAACCATAATTTCTTAATCTATCAATTAATCATTTTCGACAAAAGAATCAGCTCATGAAAGCTAAGATAGGGCGCATTTACTTCGCAAACACCCATATATGGATGAATTTAAAAAATGAAATCATACAGTCGATTTAAGTTGATACGAAATCCGGCAAATTGCATGATAAATCGCGCCTTACAATTCACTTTTAGAGCAATTTGTCGAAAATTTTAATAATGTTTCAATTCTCAAATAACAAAGAAACTAAATGTATATATATATATATATATATATATATATATATATATATATATATATATATATATATATATATATATATATAATAACATTCCTTTGGATAAAGGAACTAGATATAACAAGACTGCTAGCATATCAAATTATGATTCGCCCATCCGCATATAATTGTGGTTTTAACTTTAGACTGTTGCTTCTATTCTCTCGAGATCATTGAAGAGTTGTCAGTTAATAATCATTAATAAAATAGAAACAATAACGAGAAAAAAACTATTCATAATCTTTGTTTAATCGACATTTTCTAACTGAATTAAATGCTACACAATTTCATCGAAATCCCCTCTCTCTCTGTCTCTGTCAGTCTTTCTCTCTCATGCAAAATATATACTTAAATTATCTTTGCAGTGAGAGAGAAAAAGGAATTTGAACTGGATGAAAATTTTAAACTTGAACTTACACCAAGTGACGTATAAGAACCTGAGTCGTTATAATGGTATGTGTACACTTTCCATGGGGTTTATCTACAGTGTTAATGGTATGTGTACACTTTCAATGGGGTTTATCTACAGTGTTAATGGTATGTGTACACTTTCGATGGGGTTTGTCTACAGTGTTAATGGTATGTGTACACTTTCCATTGGGTTTGTCTACAGTGTTAATGGTATGTGTACACTTTCCATGGGATTTGTCTACAGTGTTAATGGTATGTGTACACTTTTCATGGGGTTTGTCTACAGTGTTAATGGTATGTGTACACTTTCCATGGGGTTTGTCTACAGTGTTAATGGTATGTGTACACTTTCCATGGGATTTGTCTACAGTGTTAATGGTATGTGTACACTTTCCATGGGATTTGTCTACAGTGTTAATGGTATGTGTACACTTTTCATGGGGTTTGTCTACAGTGTTAATGGTATGTGTACACTTTCCATGGGGTTTGTCTACAGTGTTAATGGTATGTGTACACTTTCCATGGGGGTTGTCTACAGTGTTATGGTATGTGTACAATTGCGAGAAAAAGGCCATACTCTAATCTTTAGTACTACGTTTATTTGCTGACAATATATTCTTTTGGTTATATTGTATATAAAATGTACACTTCCAAAAATAGCATACTCGCACTTGACACGTCACGTGAGTATGCCAAAAAGAGACACACAAAGATAGCGTTGTAAACAAAACAACTTTATTAACACAACTCACACAATATCAAAAAGGGAGATTTTGCCAAACACAAACTGCTTCCGATGAAAAATCTACATTCTGCGAGAAGTACTTAAATTTCAGTTACAAACAGAAAATGTATTTACCAAGAGTGATAATAAATGAATAGTTTTAACAAAAAAGAGTGGTTAAGGAAAGCGGAATAAAATATAATTCCTGAAAGTGAAATCGATCAATTAGGTCTTTATTAGATACAAATAATTTTATTTTACATGATATTACAAAACAAAGTTTCAATAGAAAAGAGCAGTTTGGAGCACCACGTCACTTACTTATACATTCAATGGAATCTCTACTATAAAACCAATCTAGAATCAGGACCCAAAAATGATTTCCACATCATTCAGCAAGACTGGTGTATCGATCACACATTAGATCCATTACTATCCATGCTGTTTTCGTTTTTTGTTGTGGCTTTGAGAACGTAAAGCTGCCCTACGTCACTTTTAACTTATATTTAATGAAATATCTAGACGCTGAGTTTTTTCTTAACTATCGGTCCATTATCACTCAATCAATCAAATTAATCTGTGTTACACATCGTGTTTTGACTCGTCAAGTTCAAATTAGTTCCACAATTACTGCACGGCAAGATAAATACACCGTAATATGAACGATCTTGTCTAAACAGTTCATGGCTTGCTAAAAACAATTAAACGTTCTCATTTTCTTAGAGGGTGATGTGTATTTCATCGATTCTCCTTCCAAAACTAAATTAAATTTGAAAATATTTGTCAAAATTTGCCTCATCTGGGCAGGTACCTCGTACATGGTACAATTATCTGAGGATAAAACAAATATCAACATATATAACTATCATGTAAACCCATTGCTAAGCCGCACACACATACTCTAATCTCTCTGATGCTTTGCTATGCTGTGTTGTTGTTTTATAATCTATAATAAGGTTCTAAAACAAAGCAGTTTTAAATATTTAAATGTCTGCTGAAGCCCCCCTCCTCTCTCTCTCTCTCTCTCTCTCTCTCTCTATGCTGGTTGGCCAGTCAGCATGTCAATTTAACCTCAGTGGATCCATCTATATGTCTGTCTCTCTCTCTCTCTCTCTCTGGATCTATGAAGTTAACTGACAGACCAATCGACCAACATTTAGAGGGAGAGAAAAAGAGATAGAGGATAAAAACAAACTTATGGTTAGTAGCATTGGTAAGTAAAGCATAATCATGGCATGGATCAACTATAAATAACTTTAAATATTTTATTTACATCTTGTTGGTTCGTAATTTCACTAGACATGTTATCCACTCATTTCGACGTACAAGCTGGTGATCGAATGGCCGTGTTTTCACCGTTTGGGACGCTTGCCATGCAATGTTTGTAACGCTCTACTTTCTTTATTTAAACCAACTTTAATGTTTAAATCTTAATAATATATTTTATTTATTTAATCAGTGTAAATGAAAATAAAAGCTCAGAAAAAGAAGCAAATTTAACAATTTCTAACAAGAATTGTGAATAGCTGCAATAACTGAAGAACTATATTTTGACGCGGACACACTTAGCAGGGATGTGAAGAGTCTCTCTCTCTCTCTCTCTCTCTCTCTCTCTCTCTCTCTCTCTCTCTCTCTCTCTCTCTCTCACACACACACACACACTCCGACAATACAAAATGTTATGTAGTCAATATTCTCTCCTTTGGAAATGTAAGTATATCTATGTGCATGTTGTATACATAAAATATGTGTATAGTATGTACGCTGTATTGTTAATATACCACTCGTTGTATTGATTTTTCAGTAAAAGGAAACAAATATATACATTTAGTTGTATATGAGAGATACAGCGTACACTCTCTCTCTCTCTCTCTGTCTGTCTGTCTGTCTCTCTCTCTCTCTCTCTCTCTATATATATATATATATATATATATATATATATATATATATATATTATAGCATAATTTTAACATATTTGACGAGCTTACTGTAAAATGTTTTATTGGAATATATACCAACGAATTGATTAAATTGATTATCTAAAATTCAACATCTCGTTCTCGTTTTCTCCAAGACAAGTTTATTTACATGGATCTTTGCACCAGGAGCTATAAATTTCTTGAGACAAAGTGATAAACAATTGATGAGTGAGAAATCGATACCTAATCGATATGACACAATACCTAATCGATAGGACACAATACCTAATCGATAGGACACAATACCTAATCGATAGGACACAATACCTAATCGATAGGACACAATACTTAATCGATATCTGGTATGCAAAGATGCACATGCAGCTATACGTAATAGCTAATGTTAGAATACTTATCTATCAAGCTTTTCTTGAACAACGAATGAAAAAGTACATTGTGAATGCTATACAGTTACTTTCTTTTGATAATATACAAGTTTGTGAAAAGGAATTTATTGTCGACCTCCAATGGAAGCTGAAGTAATCAAAAACGGCATAAGATGTTTGTTTATATAAAATACGCAAATATGCAAATATATACCTATGATTGGTCAAGTGTTGTACTTTTTTGTTCTTGGTAAGAAATAAAAAATATAATATATACACATTATCTCAAGTGAGAAATTGTTTCTTTCGGTATCAGCAGAAAAGCGTTTAAAATTTCGTGGTCGCTATATTCAATTTTTATGGAGTTCAAGGAATATCTATATCAGTTATATTTTCTTATACATTTCCAGTATTATTCTACATGTTTGATGAAATCCAGTCTATTAGTTATAAGTTTAGATGCACCAAGACTATCTTTCTCATGTTAGTCACTAACATGGACAACACATATACAAAAAATTACAATTGGTTATGTTGTATTTTCTGGAATATTTGCATATGAATGAAATAACTTAAATATTAAGTGCAAGTGACTTTAGGAACCAGCCGAATCGTGCCTGTTTGCATAGTCATCCTAAGCAACATCGCAGAGGCTGCACGCAATATACATAGTTTTTTTCTGTTTACGCTTTAATGCTACTTTCTGATGAATGCAAGTTAGATTCATCACTGGGTAGCAAATCTCCATGAAAGATCAGATAAAATATTAACTACTGTTTTTAGGTACTGCAGTTGGATGCAATACTAGTTCATTCGCTCATTTAAGGTAGTGATACATGTACCAGAATATAGGCTCAATGTAATAGTATATAAAAAGGCATAAAATAGTCACGAAATTTCCAAGTTAAAAAAAAAAATAAACAACAGCAGTTGACTGAAAATATTTCTTATCGGTAAAGTCACGTTATTTGTTACAGCCTAATATTGTTTCAAAATACTCGCTGTGATATTTACCCTTTGTTACTGTCCAATAATTGTCTCGGGAAGTTTCTGGCAGTTGCAGAAATATGTACCAAATAGTTACAATAAAATTGGCGCATAGTTAGTCTCTGAGCAAGAGTATTTTCTTAGGGCACCAGCAAAGCAGGGGCACAAAAAGAAAAAAATAAGAAGAGAAATTACGGTTTAGTATTGTTTTTATTTTGAATTACATAGAAGGGGGGGGGGGGCATAATCTTTTCAATGCTTAAGGCCTCTAAAGGTCCTAATCCGGCCTTGATCTCATCTGACAAACTTGCGTCATTTCCAACATATTGGCTTCTTCCTTTCACGACGACAAATTCGTTTTGTAAAATTAGACGTGGTGCCTTGTATTGCACGTCAAAATGTTATTAACGCACATAATTGATCTTTAGAATGTGTTCTGCCTTCAACAGGATTTAGAAGCCTCATAATTCTACTGAAAATGTCAAAAATCTGAAAAAGTATTGACCTGCGAGTCAATTTGGTATTAAATTATGCGGTAATTTTTTTTTAGTTAAGGTTACAAAAGATTCGAAATCTTTTTAAATTTTACCGTGTTAGTAATAATACCTAAAATCTAATGTTAAGCATCAATTCTAACTATCAACTATAATGTCATTCATAGAAACACAAAATTGCATCGAATCTTCAAAGTGTGTCTAAATTAAGTCTGCAACCCTGCCGAGGATGGACCATCATTTCAGGCAAATAACCTAACGTATATTTAACTTATATGTAATAAAATCAGATTTTTCCTCTACAAGAATGATGAGTATTTACCCGTTCAACTATTTGTTGTGTCGCTCAGGGTAAAAAAAAGTTTGTATCAGAATAATTTAAAGTGTTTGCGTAGGATGAGCAATGTTTGAGAGATATGGACATTTTATTTTATTTTTTATTTTTTTAAATTATTATTTCTGAAGCGAACTTTCCTCTTTTCTGAACTGGTGTACACAGGGTACAGAGAACTTTTGCATGATATTTTCTTTTTCTTTCATTTCGTTTTGAGTCACATAGAGCTAAACTTGAGGTTTCAAGCCTTGTTTTAACTTTCACACTGATTCATGGGGTGATAGCAAATAGCCACGAAACCAGGGTTGATTCAAATCAATCACATCAATTATCTTTTCAAATGATACAATGTGTATCGAAAGGCTTTGCAAGCATGTGGTTCGGTAATTTATTGAGTTGCAAACTATGAGCCATTATGTGTACGATAATCCAACAGCTTAAAACATCAACGTGAAAGAAGCACGCTTAGTTTTGACGCTGTAAGTTATCTGAGCACGCTAATGCTTTGTCTGCAATATTTCGTTCATATATAAGAATTCGTGATTGCATGACTATAATATTAATAGACGGCACATACAGGTTAGAGAGTTATAATTCGTTCCATGGAAGATTTGATCCCGTGCCGCGAGTAACGGTACCTATAGTTTGCCTCTCATGACCTTGCGCCCTGACGAACACGGCTATGTGCTCGTCCCTCAAAAGGGACATAACAAAGTTGAAGGTAAGGACTCGAGGTACACAATAACTCACTCCCCAGACAAGCAGATTTAACACTGAGCTATAGGAATAAGTCCACAGAATTTCTAATTATAAATGCAAGGTATATACATGAAATAATAATTATAAAAGACACCTACATACCAAACTGAGAGGAAAGTGCCTGTCTCTGGATTAAGCATTATATCTCTGGATACATGATGATAAGAAAGAAATTTACCTATAATGACTGCAAAATATTAAAAAAGGTTAGAGAGTTATAATTTATTCAAAGCAGGATTCGAACCCCTGCCGCGAGTAACGGCACATATCGCGTAGCTCTAATGCACTACATTAAAAGTGTGTGTGCAAAATGAAATCGAACTGATAAATGGATTTTGAACAGTTATGTCGGAAAATTACGTATATATCTCCTCCAGCTGGAGACCAACCAAAATTCACTCATACTGATGAAATACAACGAAAACATGACCAGCAACAACAATCGTATACAGATAGAAATTCCAAAACCAGTCAAGTAACATACAGTCCTAACCACACACAGTACTATTCTTCTATTACGAGCAACGGTGGACCAATTGATTCTGGAAGATATGATCATCGACAAGATAAAAAAGGCCCAGACTTCGATACAAACGAAGTAAGGACTGATGATTCTGGCGAAGTCTTTATAGGAGTATCGCGCAGAAAAACGTACAGGTATTACCTAGGAAATATCGATAATCGAACTACAAGATCAGGGATAATTTCCTATTTGGAAGAAAGAGGACTACATCCGACGGTGATTCGTATTTTCCAAAGTAGGAATGGACGAAACTTAATAGTGAGGGTAAATATTCCTGCAGAAGAAGCAAACTTAATAGAAAGCAAAAACTTTGTTTGACCGAATGGTGTAGCATGTAAGCGCTGGCTCACTAGAAACCAGTTGCGTGCAAAATACGACCAACAGAAAATACATAGAGGAAATCACGAACGCGACGACAATGAATTCAGGGGAAATAATTTGGGATTTAACTTAAAACGTGATAGAAGGAACAAATATATGGAACATGATCGCGATGATAACTATGATGATCGTGACCAAGACTGCGACCATGATGATTATGATTATGATCATAGGCATGACAGCTTTGACGCCTATGACTCGAGAAGAAATCACAGAGAGTGGTAATCTGCTTTGATTATTGTACATATATTGTTTACCGTATAGAAAATATGTTAGTTCAAATGTCACTAATGACTACTGCAATATTATTGGTGTATATGTCTGCTTGCTTACTGATGCATAACAACAGTCTTAACATTCTTACTTGGAACGTCAGAGGAATTATGTCTTCTGCATTATGTCTCAGTAATTTACTTGACCTATTAGAATGTGATATCGCCGTGATATGTGAACACAAACTAACAAAACAAACCAGCAAATTTATAGGTACTCTTCATGGGGATTACATGTGTTATACAAAAATTGATAATACTGAAAACCGCTTAATCTCGAAAGGTCGAAGAGGTGGAGTATCAATTATGATTAAAAACAACTTGGCCTACTCAGTAAAAGAAATACATTGATCGAATTGTTGGCATTGAATTACGATCGATAAAAGATGTCACAGTCTTTATATTTGGTGTGTATCTACCCTCTGACAAAAATCTTTTTTTTTTTTTTTTTTTTTTTTATTGAACACAAGGTGTCAGGATTTTACATATTCCCCTACATCACCACCTGACCTGGTGTATGGGGCATTATCTTAAATTATTTTGCGTCCTTATCTTTTACATGTGTTCCCTACACAACACACACACACATGCACACACAGACACTTACATTCACAATTATTGTACACAAAGTCATACTCGCATACAAACCCCAAGATGTTTTAAATTGCCTTAAAAAAAAAAAAAAAAAAAAAAAAAAAAAAAATCATGTACCAAAAGTTGATAATAGGATCCACTTTTTCTTAAACTCCTCACTTCTGTTATTCACTTTGGCGACATATTTTTCCAGTGTTTTGTATGATAAAACACAATTTTTATAATATGATAGATTTGGAATTTTTGATGCACAACGTGATCTGTATATCACATATTTTGCAAGCAAAATTAGGAAGTTAATAAGATCATCAAAGTTGTTATTTCCTATAAAGACGTCTTTTCGTGTAATTCTAAAATTTGGGTCATAAGTTTGGATCCATTCCACCAACAGTTTCCAAAAGTGTTCAGTAACTGAACAGTCATAAAATAAGTGCTCAATTTGTTCTATTCCCTCATTACAAAAGGTACATTTATTATTATCACTTAAATTAATCTTTTTTAGAAACTGGTTTGTGGCAATGTTTCTATGGAGAAATCTAACATTAAAGCTAATCAGTTTTGTGTCTTCTGTACAAAGTTTAGCCAAAACAAAAGAGTTGGTCCATTCATTTGCACCAATTGCACACTCTAGCTGCCTGGACCAAGTTTCATGTTTACCATTTGGCTTTTGTATCTTGGTTCTTATCAGGTCTTTATAGATAAATTTATTCTTTGCTCTTACCCTAAGGAGTGATGTTTTGTCCAAAACTACATGAAAACTATTTCCACTTTCAAAAAACCTTTTAATTTTCTTTTTCCACAGCACCGAGATCTTTGAAATAAGAGCAAAGTACTGTATGAAATTATTTGTTTTTGTTTTTTGTTTTATTTCATCAAAACTTAATAGAGATCCTTGTGCATCAAAAAGATGTTGAATAAGTACAACACCGTTTGTTCTCCACCTTGTGTATGATTTAAAATTATCTACAGTCACTAAATTAAGAATATCTTGAGACAAGTATTCATGGACAGTAGATGGTTCATTTTTCCATTGTGATAAAGCATAAATAACATCACGCCAAAAAATATTTTTAATTGATTTAGAAATTACTTTTAATTTAGTTTTTCCTAATGTAAATAACAGCGTACCTCCAAATTTTCCAAATATTTGTTCAGAAACCAGTTTTTGCCATAAGCCATCTTCGTTTAGTAAGAGACGCCTAATCCAGGAAAGTTTTATATAACACACAAATGAATGCAAGTGAATCATATTTAATCCCCCTTCCTTAAAAGAAGCTATAAGAGTGTCTCTTTTAACCCTCTCAGTTTTACCGCCCCAAATAAAGTGGAAAAATAATGTATTCAGTTCCTTTTCTATATGGGGTGGAGGATTTGGCAAAGCTGCAAAAAGATGAATGAATTAAGGCAAAATCAAGGACTTTATCAAAGTAATTTTTCCAATAAGGGATAAATTTCTTCTGCTCCACCAGCCAAGCAGTTTCTTTACTTCCTTTAACTTCGTCGAATAATTAAGCTCTACCATGTCCTCCAAGTTCAAAGAGAAATATAATCCCAGTAATCTAAAATTGGACATTGACCAGTTAATATCAATTTCTGGACATATTTTTTCATTAGAATATTTTTTATTTCCAATCCAAATAGCTTTTGATTTCAAAACATTGCAGTACAGACCTGACACCAAGGTCCTCTGACGAAAATCTTAATTTATATCAAGAATGTATTGACTCAATTGAATCCCTCTATGAGTATTACTCGTGTTACGGTGAAGTAATAATTATGGGGGATTTTAATGCCAGATACAGAGAATCACCATCATCATGGTGTACATGGTATAAATGTAACGTGTTCACGGCTTTTGTTGAAAACAATGATTTGATACCATTGAACAAGTCAAATTTAAATAAAGGACTGAATTATACGTTCGAGCCATGCAGATCAACTCTTGACTATATAATTGTTAACAGAAGAATGCTAGATAGGGTCGTTGATTGTGAGGTTTTTACAAATCACGATACGTGCATAGCCTCAGACCATCATGTTGTATGCAGCACCCTTACGTTTGCAGCAGCAAGGTATTGTAACTCTCGTGTTCCTATATTTCCATCTCCATCTTGGTCTAAATGCGGAGATGAGAAACTAATAGCTTACCAACTGGAAGTAGATAGACTATTAAAGGCAGATTGTGAATCGACCCCCCAATCACCCCAATCACCCCAAGAAACAGAAAACATTAATAGTAAATTAATTTCTGTAATGAGGGATGTAGCTTTTCAGGTCGTACCGTCGAAAAAGTTTAATCCTCACACAAAGCCTTATTGGTCGCCTGAAGTTAAGAAAGCTCATAGCAAAGCTCGTTACTTTCGGAAAAAGTGGATAGAAAATGGAAGGCCACGAGGGCTTGTCCATGAATCTTACAAGCAATATAAAACTGCTAAAAGGGAATTTAGAAATACCCAAGAATATGCGATACAGGCTCATGAAGAAGACATTTTTAAAGACTTAGATGAAGCAGCCGAATTAGACGTGAGGCTTTTTTGGAAGTTGTACAACAGACAACGTAACAAGAGCAAATATTCCAAATGTTGTTTTGAATTAAAATATGACGGTGAATTAGCGACTGCGCCGGATGAAATATCTCGACTGTTTGCTAAATATTTTACTAAATTGTACACTCAATCTAGAGACATATTTGTAAATCATGAACTAACGGACGAGTTCTGTATTGATGAACCTATCTATTAAAAGTAAAATTTAGCTTTCAAGAAATAGCCTGTCATAAAACAGCTCAAACTTAGGAAAGCCCCGGGCATTGATGGTATTCAAAATGAGCATTTACGCTACGGGGGAAGAAGACTGACAGAATTCATTACAATGCTTTTCAACGGGGTAATAGAAAAGTGTTACATACCGTGTGACTGGAAAGTAGGGTTAATTGTGCCCATATTTAAAGGAGGAGGGAAATCTAAAACGGACCCTGACAATTACAGAGCT
The DNA here is from genome assembly GCA_029931535.1 of Margaritifera margaritifera. Taxonomy (NCBI): domain Eukaryota; kingdom Metazoa; phylum Mollusca; class Bivalvia; order Unionida; family Margaritiferidae; genus Margaritifera; species Margaritifera margaritifera. The sequence goes on from JAQPZY010001620.1 coordinate 3,068,199, forward strand.
ATTTCCCTGCTGCCTGTATTATATAAACTATTTGAAAAGTGCTTATTCAATAGATTAACTGCATGGTGTAATAGCACTATATATAATTTCCCTAATACTGAACAACAGGGGTTTCAAAAGGGACTGAGTAGTATAACAGCATCTTTCAATCTACACGAAGCTGTTTTTTCCACTTTAGAACTAGGATCAAGAGTGTTTGCTGCTTTCTTAGATATTAAAAAGGCGTTTGACACTGTGAATCACGACGGACTTTTTCTAAAACTCAGAAATCTGGGCATTCAAGGAAAGATTTTACATGTATTAAAGGAATCATACACAAATATTCAAAGCATTGTCCTGATGAACGAGTCAAAATCCGAACCTTTTCCAATAGAACGGGGTATTCGACAGGGAGGTGTTTTATGAACATTTTTATATCTTGTTTATATTAATAACCTTTTACAAGAATTACATCAGTCAAAATTAGGGCTACTTGTTGGGTCAACTCCGTCTGGAAATCCAGCATTAGCCGATGATATAACTCTGCTCGCAAACACACTAATCCATTTGCAAAAAATGCTTGATATATGTAACAGATACTCACTAACATGGAACTTCACCTTCAACGTTAGTAAAAGCTGTGTATTAGTTTTTAATCAGAATAAGCAAACAACATGTGAGAAGTTTAACTGGATAATAGGCAATCATACTATGCCTATTTTAAGTGAAACCGAGCATGTTGGAATTCCTGTGTGTTCCAATATGAAATGCTTGACTAAAGTAGACAGATCTTGTACTAAAGGCAGAAAATCATTTTATTCTCTTGTAGGGGTTGACACAAATGAAGCTAGACCCAATCCTCTTACCTACGTCAGCTTGTACCAAAAAATTGTGATACTATCAGCCCTTTATGGTTGTGAAGTTTGGTCGAATATCAGACTCAAAGACTTGAGAAAGCTCGATGTATTTCAGCATCATTGTACCAAAATTCTGCAAGGCTTTCCTCAAAACACGCGGTCAGGAATGAGCGAAAGTTTACTGGGGATAAAGAGAATTATATCAGAAATTGATAAAAGGAAACTGAACTTTCTTGGTAAATTATGCCATCTTCCAGAAAATGTAACAACTAAAAGAATATTTTTGTTCAGGCTATATCTATATCTTTCTAGAAAAGATGTTACAGAACAAAAAGGCTTTATTCCAGATATATGTAGCATTTTGCAGAAATATAATATTTATGAATTTATTGAAATTTTTGTCAGAGACAAAATATTTCCAGGAAGAATACAGTGGAAACAAATTATAAAACATGTTACTCACAAATATGAAAAGGAGCGCTTTACAAACTTGTGCCATACTGACATTTCCTACAAAAGATTCAAAAATGTTCATACTTCTATAAAACCCTCAATTCTATGGCAAACTCCAAAAACAACAAGAGAGTTACAGTTAATTACATCCCTTGCAAATGTTCTGATAACTGTTCCAAATAATACTATGTAAGTTTGTAAACACTGCACTTACTCTTACACAGATGTGATAATCCATGCATTTATTTCCTGTCAGAGCACTGTGCGACAACGAGACATATTTTGGACACATATTATAAATAACTTTGACATTCGTCTTGGCGTGTACCTTCATAATATATCAGATGAAGAATTTATTCAACATCTCCTTGGTAGAGCATTTCCCAACGGTATCGGCCTAGACGAGCCTGAAATACTGAGAAATTTTATAATGTCTGCCTCAGTATTCTCTGCAACTGTAATTCATGGATTCTTTTCATGGTAATAAGATTGATTTTCAGATTATCAAGATTTGGAATTATGTGATCGTTGAAATCTTGATAATCATGTCTTCATGCATGCTTTTATATATATATATATATATATATATATATATATATATATATATATATATATTACATATACAATATTATTTTCTGTAAAATAATGATGATGTGTACGATAATTAAGCATTGAAGGATTGCACAAGAGTGCACCATACTTTTGATAAGTATAGTGTCCTCATATAAGAATCCTCATAGGGAAAATTCACAGATTTCTCTCATGTATACCTCTGTTAATTGTATATAACTAATTCAATTAATTTCAATATTGTTTCATTGTTTTCTTTTTCATTTGTATGCATCCTTATCTCTGAAAAGAGGAAATAAAGATTGATGATGAGTAACAAAAAGAGAAGAAAAGGCATTTATTTGCGTTTAAATCAAAAAAAAGGTTAAGTTCTCTTGGATATAATTCTGCAAGCCGCATACTTTATTAGTTTCCCAAACCAAGGTGGAAATATGGACTTCTTATTTTTATTTTGGGTTGTCTTGAATCTGCATTCAAGTCATTTTCATGTACCCTATGTCTGGACAAACTTAAAATTGAGAATGTCTTCCTCAAGCAGTGAGTTGTCAGACTTACAAACACTGAAAGTAATTAAAGTAATTAAGGCAATTAAGAAACAAACGCTGTACAACATGTCAATCCAAGTACATTTTCTTAACGTTTTTGACAATCTGTGTCATTTAGTGATTAACACAAATATACCAATGTAGTACAATTTACCTGAGATAAGAAAACTTTTAAATATCTGAAATTAGTTTTTTGTACTCAGTTGTACAAGAAAGCTGAATGTCGTCTTTAAAATACCACAGAACACTGTAATTTGTATCGCATCTTTGCAGATACACGCTTATACGAGCAATTTGTGTTTTTAAGCGATACAGACAATATCAGCTGTGGAGCAAAACTTTTTCAAAGTTCTCAGGTTCAAAATGATAAGCGAATCTGATCCGACGGTTATTGTTTTGTATCTTGTATGCCTCGGGCAAAATTCGAAGTTTAAGATATTATCTGTATACGTTTCCTGCATCCAATGTCCCTTTAATCTCTCTCTCTCTCTCTCTCTCTCTCTCTCTCTCTCTCTCTCTCTCTCTCTCTCTCTCTCTCTCTCTCTCAAACTTGAATAAATCTTATTCATTAAAACCTTACATTGCCTATTTTGACTCATCTGATTCCACGGATGATGTTGCTATGGGTCTTGCAAGGAAATTTTCTATATTTTCCTTGTTTGAATCCCGTAAATAAAAGCTGCGAGGAGATGGCTGGAAATTGTCATAGTTTAAATACCCGTTGAGATACAGAGTTACAATTTGTAACACAAATATAATTTTTTCCAACTGTCATTAATATAGAACATAATGTTCTCCAACTGTCATTAATATAGAACATAATGTTCTCCAACTGTCATTAATATAGAACATAATGTTCTCCAACTGTCATTAATATAGAACATAATGTTCTCCACTCCTTATACTAGCTTTTTGGGCAGGAAGTTGAGCAATCAATGTTCACACAGTTGTATTTACTGGAACAAAGTTAGAAGGGCAACATTCTATTTTGCACAAATTTGCTCCCTAAGCTGAGGCGCTGACTATAGGGGGTCATTAGGTCAGTACATTATAATGCTTAGTCATATTGAAATTTTAAAATTTGGTTGCATTTGAGTTTCTTACTATTAAAGAAATGTATACAATATTGAACTTAGGACCCTGCTGAAGCAAATCTCCTTCCACATTCCCCTTGTTGCAAACAAACTTTGTAGACAGTTTTGAGCCGTATCTGCTATTTTCTATATTGTATATATATATATATATATATATATATATATATATATATATATATATATATATATATATATATATATTACTATTATAATACAGGTTAGAGAATTTTTAATTCGTAATTCACACGAATTAAAAATTCTCTAACCTGTATGATAATATTATTTATTCGTATTTAAAAATTATGTTAGTGTTATCAAGCATTCTCTTGTAGAATCCAGGGATAGCACTTGGTGTATATTTGTAACTCTCTCTCTCTCTCTCTCTCTCTCTCTCTCTCTCTCTCTCTCTCTCTCTCTCTCTCTCTCTCTCTCTCTCTCTCTCTCTCTCTCTGGCCTAAAAGCATGTAACAGAAAGAAAGTGAAACCAAAAATGTAAGTAAAATCAACAAGGAATTTATTTATAGACAATCAAAACGATAACATTCAAAAAGACCATTAAAATATTGTGACTTAATCTCCAAACAATCCTATAATCCTAGTATCCTTGAATGTTCTGATGTGCCAGTACTCTTGAATAAATTCACAAAAATCCCAGAGTCATGTATCAATCCAAAAAGAGAATTAGCACTTTAGTAATCGAATGAATATTTTAAATAAATAATTCCTCTCTTTGAATTTGCTTTGATTTTCACAACAGCTGTAAACATCTGATTATTAAAATGATTCTTCATAGACTGTCCATTGGAACAAGAATGAACGATTGTTTACCCAAATTCCTTATATATAAACACAAGTCACCTGACATAATGTTCCGGAAAATCATATGGCTACATGACAAATATCAGTAGTTCTAGTGGAAAAATCAATCTAATTGTAACACAGGACACAGCAATTTTGAAATACAATACCAAATTTTTGCATAGTGCGTTCTCGATATCTGTGCACAGTGTGTATGTGTTAGCTATGGCTTTTGATCAGGTCTGTTATACCCATTGGGTAGAACTATCCAACATATCGTGATAGTCGTCCGAATATAACACAAGGACGGTGAGACCATTATGCATATGTATTAGTACGACACTCCAAAGGATAACACTCAACGCTCCGTTGACATTTATCACATGTACACTGATATCGTGAATGCACTATACATACTAGATTTCCCGTGATAAATATGTACATGATTGCTTTTGTTTAATTTGGTCCATTACACAATTGGAGGCAGAATGATTAGGTGTCTGGCGCACTAATCATGCAATTCGTCTAATGGCAACAATGATACCACAAGACCTGTATAATTAACATTACTCTGCCAACCCTTTAGTTGGGCTGTAAACAGTTGCACATGCGATTCTGACGACTTCAACGGTTTATCTACAAATGTTTCTTTGTTACTCTAGTTTTTATTTTTTATATTTTCTTGTTACCTCTCGTTACCATCCGTCGTATACATGCTTGTGTGTATTTTGGTTTTCTTTTTTTGGGTTGTGGTTGTGGTGGTGTTGGGATTTTTGGCCGATCGCATATAGGATACACCTACCAGACTCACGCAGACCTCCTGAAAGGTGAACATCGACCAGAGTACATACCTTGTCAGTATACTTTATGTCGAGGGTATCGACTTCCACTTTGTGAGACAGAGTTTGTTTGCGCTCAACACGGTTGAGGAACTGTATGACAATGTACCAGGAGGGAAAATCGTGAACGTTTTGAAAGAGTGCGGTTTGCATACCAACTTTTGACCCTATATTCTAAGGATTTTAATATTTTTTGCTTTATATTTCATTTTGTATACATATTTCATATTTCATTTTGTATACAGTTTACAGAATTTGAACATGTTTACCATTTATCTTATATCTTGTAGTACTCCATATTTACATTTTTGGGAAGGGTTTACCTTTCTAAATACTTTATATTTACATTGTTACATTTTAACCTTTTTTTTTGTAGTACTTCTGGTTTACATTTATATGGAAGATATACATACAAATTTGTACTTACACGTATTAATTATTATACATGTTAATTTTATGTAAGATAAAATTCAACTAATCAGTAGTACGTCTTACGTTTATATATATAAACTGAAATCACAGTTATCAATTACTATAAATTACTATTCCAATGAATACAATACGTTAAGTTATTATGCAAATCTTTGTTTTGATACCATCACCTACTTATGATATATTGCTATTTGTAACAGCTTGCATAAAAATAAATTAATAATGAATACGTTAATTCTGCTTTAGACGAAACTTTTATAAGGCAGTATTTCATTCTGGATTCCTTCTCCACAATGGTAAATGTATATAATCGTTAACACAATTTTTGTGGCAATTCTAATGATTGGAAGAATAGCCATATATATTTTGCTAAATGTACATTGAAATCTGGGGGAAAAAGGGGAAGTGGGGAAGGGGGATCTCTGGTGACACGTACGCATCAGACAGGTGCATAGCATGAGGATAAGCACGCGTATGACGAAGTACTTTGTACAAGGAAGTTGGTTGACCGATGATCAAAAATATAACTAAACCTCTCTCTCTCTCTCTCTCTCTCTCAAATAGAAGTAAAAGATATGTTCAATCCAGGAATGATATAATTAATATTAATTGGAGATTCCAAATATATTCTACAGGCAACAGTTCCACTGAATATAAAAGAACAAATTTCCTCGTGCTACCCATCTAATGTCAATCAACTCAGTTCTACGTTGCGTGGTCCGTATTGATGAAATAGTTTATCTACAGATTGTGTCATCTTCTTTTAAACAAATGGTTATTTGTAGAACCCGTGAAGTTCATAAACGAGATTTTCTAATACAGCGTGAAGTGCATAAATGAGATTTTTTTAAATACATTGTGAAGTTCATAAATGAGATTTTCTAATACAGCGTGAAGTTCATAAATGCGATTTTCTAATACAGCGTGAAGTTCATAAATGAGATTTTCTAATACAGCGTGAAGTGCATAAATGAGATTTTTTAAATACATCGTGAAGTTCATAAATGAGATTTTCTAATACAGCGTGAAGTTCATAAATGAGATTTTCTAATACAGCGTGAAGTTCATAAATGAGATTTTCTAATACAGCGTGAAGTTCATAAATGAGATTTTCTAACATAGCGTGAAGTTCATAAATGAGATTTTATAATACAGCGGGAAGTTCATAAATGAGATTTTCTAATACAGCGTGTTTAATTTGCTTTGTATAGTCTCTTAAATACGTTTTGTTATCTTTTTCGTGTCTAATTTTTAAACATGGCGATTTCTTCTTCAAAAACATACAAATATGAGATCAATAAGAAAATTAAAAAGGAAACTGACTTCACCTTCCAATCAAGTTAGCAAGAAGGATTTCATAGAGAAATTACACGCAATCATCAGGCCAGGCTTGATAATTAGCACGTGCATCAAAGTACCTAATATTCAAAATGATAGAAGTATCAAGAACGGAACCAATTGATCAGTAAATGCCACATCTAGAAAATAACTTATCAACCTACCTACCGACCTTCCTAACTACCCACCTACCTTCTTACCGAAATACCAACCAACCTACTAACATACATATATGCATGCATGCATACATACATACATACATACATACATACATACATACATACATACATACATACATACATACATACATACATACATACATACATACATACACACATACATACATACATACATACATACATACATACATACATACATACATACATACATACATACATACATACATACATACATACATACATATATACATACATACATACATACAGGAATTCATCCTCAATAATTTAAAGAAGTGCTGTTTTTGATCTTCCGTTTTACAATTATAGTGACAGATTAGTCTTATACAAAGGCAAGTAATTGTAATGACAGATTCATGTTTTCATTTCTCCCGTAACCTTGCTGGTCGAAGGGGCGCCACTGATGACTTTGCGACAATCTCTCTCCATTTCGCCCTGTTCTCCACTGCTCTTTGGAACTTTGCAAAGTCCATGCCTGTCCACTCTTTGATATTGTCTTCCCCTCTCTTCTTCTGTCTGCTTCGTTTTCTCTTTCCTCTCACTGTGCCCTGCAGGATTGTCTTTGACAGGCCAGTTGAGCGTGAGACGTGACCATACCATCTTAGTTTGCGTTTCTTTACAGTGGTGAGCAGATCTTCATAAGGTCCAATTGCGCCCTGGATTTTAGTGCGCACCTCCGCATTAGAGACGTGGTCTAAGTATGAGATTTTCAGGATTCTTCGATAACATCTCATCTCTAAGGCATGGATTCTTCTCTCTATTTCTGCTGTTAGGGTCCATGTCTCACATGCATATAGGAATATGGACATGACGAGGGAGCGCATAAGCTTGATCTTGGACCCAAGCGTGATGTTGCTGTCTTTCCAAATAGGCTTCAGCCTAGCCAGAGCAGCTGTTGTCTGCGCAATCCTGGAAAGAACCTCAGGTTTTGAACCTTCATCAGAGGCGATAGCACCTAGGTACTTGACGCTTGTTACTGTGCCCAGCTTCTGTCCATTCACTCTTATTTCCTTTTGGATTCCGCTCGGGTTGTTTGTCATTAGGTTTGTCTTTTCAGCGTTGATCTCCATCCCATATCTTAGTGATGCTTGATTGAAACGGTTCACTAAGGTTTCCATTTCTTCTTCATGACAGATTAGTCTTATACAAAGGCAAGTAATTGTAATGACAGATTAGTCTTATACAAAGGCAAGTAATTGTAGTGACAGATTAGTCTTATACAAAGGCAAGTAATTGTAATGACAGATTAGTCTTATACAAAGGCAGTAACTATATGAAGATTGGTTGTAGCACTTAAGATTTACCTGAAAGCTGGTCAAGTGCATTTGAATCAATGCCCACTGATTCTTGTTAAATATCCGGTAAACTGTTAAACTTTATAACTCTCATGTAGGACTGTGATAAGGCTTTGAAGCTTTTATCTAAATATGAGTAATGGACTAAAACAGCGCTATCACACTGTCTTACTGGTTTTATATAAATTTCCTCTGCTTAACAAAACAAAGATAATATTTTACAACAAAAAAATCTCCCACATTTAAACGGCATGAGAATCACACTATCTCAACAAGTGCATTTAGGGAATATAATGGTGGTAGTAAACGCAATTGATTTAAAATGTTAAACAATTACAAGCAGTCATAAAACATGCCTCTATAAAAAAAACCCACTGCATTAGTGTTTTTTCCTACTGGAATATCACCTTAACGACACAATCGGGATATCCTAGTCTCTTTCCGATGCGAGTCGAATAACTTCATTTTCTATTATGCGGCGGAAAAGACGGAGACCGTTTCGAATGCTTAACGATGGTCTTTCAATGATCCTAATATACACTGCCTATTTATTTATACCCATTTCAAATGACTCGATTTGACAATAGCACGACAGTTGCAAAAAGAAAAGACAAACTTTACCTGCTCTAACATAATGGAACATTATTTCGTAAACAGATTTATAATGTAACCTGGTGCAGTAATTTTCAGACAATGAAATAAGCTCGCTGCAAATATATAGCTTGTATTAACAGTTATTTCATAGCTGTGTCATTTTCATGACATTTCGGTTCACGAGAATCAGTTCGTATCTATCGAAATTCCATAGTTTTCTCAAAGGATTATGTTCTTAGTTTGAACTCATTTCTTTTAAACTGTCTTAAAGGCGTGAAAACATATCATGTTTTTCAGAATACTCATCGATTTAAAGACGGTCCTTAATCAGTTAATATGTATCCATCGTTTGATGATTTCATCTTCATTTGAATTAATGCACTTATTCCCATGCTAATTGCTGTAGACAAATTTTCTTTGCGAAACTTCTGTGATACATTTGTTCCATCATGGTATCATTCTTACTCAGCTCTTAATTTAATAAATTCTGGAAACAAATAGTCATAACACTTTCTGTCTCAAGTTGTTAACCCTAACGTATAATCAGTCAAGGTAAGCAACACAGTTACATCATCTTGACCTTTTTACCTCGCCCGAGGTCAACGTCGCCCATGAACCTGGTTGGTCAAGTTAAGCCGCAAGGGGAAAGGTTAAATAAGATATTCACGCTTCCAATGTTCTGGTCAATGTCGACTTAACTACAAAAGTAATCAGGCTTTAGAGGCTAATAATGGCTACATCGTTCTCTCGATTAATTTTTTTTTTAAACACAACATGAAATTTCCATAAGATCATCACTTCAGTCACGTTATACCTATTTATCTTTAAGTCAGTTTTTCAAAGACAAAATGTTCAGATTTGTTTCACTTTTGATGAGAACACTACGTCACCTCTAAGTTGTTATGTTTTACAGTGTGAAGAACAATGATCGTTCTTGATCTTTTTTTGAAACTATTGGTTTAGTTTCTTGTAAACAAATTATGTCATAAGTGACGTAAAAGCTGACCTTGATCTAAACTGAATTAATTTGGTGTCGCGAATGAAGAAAATGTATTCATTACAAATATGCTACATATGGTTTCCATTTTAATAGTTTATATATATATATATATATATATATATATATATATATATATATATATATATATATATATATCACCTGATTGATTTAGCTTGATAAAAAAAGATTCGTTTTGCTCATAAGGATTTCAAGCGCAGAGAAATATGTGTATTTACAATATCCAAATTGAGCCATACGGTTACACTAATTTTGTTTCTTAAATTCCCTGCTTTATAATTCTTTCAAGCTCACAGTAAATGTAGAAAACTGTTAAATTATGCATCTTTATCATTTATAATTATCATCTGATTGGGTGGCGGAGTAGCGTGTCTTCATTCTATTGATGCACATGTCAGGACTGGATACAAATGAACTACAAAAATGTCCTTATAAAATCTGGTGGTTTACAGATATGAAAATCGCATGGTTAATAAAAGAAATTGAGAAAGGACTTGCAAAAAATTCCCAGTTGTTTTGACAATCTATTTCACTTGCACATTAACCTAATCGTAGATGTAGTGTTCATCTTTGTATAAGCATATAACATTGAAATATAATCCTCAAAACTGTCAACATTCTCAAAATACAGAATAACTTAAAAGTGTTGTAATAGTTTGAAAAACTGTGTGAAAATTTACTTTAGTCTCAATATTTCATTTAGTTCCACGAAGATAAAAGCATTATTTTGAAGGTTTCCCAAAAGAGAACTTGATTACCTGAAACCTTTGATCGGTAACACAGATCATAATTTCCAGACTTCATTAATCGCACCTGTTCATTGTTCCAAAAAGGAAACATTTGTTTGCAATTGTTCTACTGTCAGCTGAATAACCATATTTCCTAAACATGATTGAGATGAAGTACACAAATATAAGGTAAGTTTCTAGCATAACATTACAAAATTTGATTTTTAAACAAGCCAAAGTATCATGTGAAGGGCAGGTTTTAAAATTGTGTGGTTTGGTTCTTGATACTAATATACTAATATCAATATAGTACAAATTTGTTGTAACGAAATAGGTCTCTTCTTACGCAAAGGTATCACTTCTTATTCCAAAAAGTTCATTACAATTTGTGAGTTTGTTTTATTTGAAATGACAGCCATACTTACAGGACAATCTGGTCGTAATTTTAACTAACATCTTGTCCCAATTAAGTACATGTATAACTTATGTCGTAATAATGAAAAATTAAAAAAGCACACGTTATTTGACAATTATTTAACCAAGGATAATATTTAAGAAAAGAAATTTAAAAAATAATATATATATATATATATATATATATATATATGTATATATATATGTGTGTATGTATGTGTATATATATATATGTATATATATATATATATATATATATATATATATATATATATATGTAGTTGTATAACTGACATGCCTGTGCAACTGACTAAAAATTATATATTTCCAATTATATTGCATCACAAACCAAAAGGAAATGATAAGTCAGAGCTTCATAGGCATACATACATTTCTACATCATAAATATAAATAAAAGAAAATAAAAATAACCGAAATTATTTAGCCTGCAATAATTGTTCATATTGTTATGAACAATAACTTATTTTTCGAGTGAATTTGACGTAAAAACTTTATTTTGATGTTATCACGAACGTGAGACTCAAGTGCTTCACAACGGCCGCTTTAACAATCACGATCTGGTTCAAATTTACGCCATAGATGACCAAAGACGTTCTGGTTGCTCAGTGGGACCGCTTTAACAATCAAGATCTGGTTCAAATTTACTACATAGATGACCAAAGACCGTTCTGGTTGCTCAGTGGGAAAGCTGGTACTCTTACAAATCTTTACATGTGTTTTTTAATTCAAAGTAATTACGACATGTCGTAAATTTGGCCTATTTAAGAAGAAGACAAGGAATATACGATACAAGTTACATTTGTCCTTGTTTGAATATATCATCCACGATGTTCTTATCATCCACGATGTTCATCCACGATGTTTGATCATCCACGATATCATCCACGATGTTCTTACAATGGTCTTCATAACGGTAAGGGCCTGGATAGAACTCCTATAACCAACAATGAAGATGTACAGCGGATTTCATTTTTATCTGATCTTGAAGTAATGTTACTGAGAATAAATTATATATATATATATATATATATATATATATATATATATATATATATATATATATGTGTGTGTGTGTGTGTGTGTGTGTGTGGGTGTGTGTGTGTTTGCGTGTGTGTATGCTATTTGTATTAAAATGTTTCACTTGAGTTACTTTATGGTTGTAGAAAATGTATTCTTAGCTCGCCTGACACATGCACATAACCAATCGGAATAAAACAAGATTTCCACGGGCCCAAGTTTCATGCAGAGCTGGCAGGCAGCCATCAGGGTTCATGTTCTGCAGGTCTTACTGTCGGCCAATCAAGCTGCAGCTGCAAGTATTCTGAAAGTCAATCGAGCAATTCGGTATGAAGTATCACTAAACGCTGATGTTTGAATGTAATGAACAGCAACGCCTAAAACTGTTTGAAAAGGATCATCTTGTTGGTAGACAAAATTGTACATACTGAAGGTCCGTCAGAAGGGTACGTGTCAGATTTGTACGTGTCAGGTCTTCACGTTATATAAGTCTATGCAAATCAGGTTTTCATCACCTGCGAGAAAAAGCGTAATTCTAATTGATTTTCTTGTATGCCTGTTTCAATGTACGATATACAATCCAAGATTTCAATATTCTATACGATCAGAAAACAATGCTATGATCTTTCCAATGTTCTTATCTAATTTGCTGCCCTTAATTGCTTAAACAGCTCAACTTGATTTGTATAAAATGAACTTAATAGGACCTTACCAACCTATTTTATGAAGAACGGTGTGCAGACGAGTTCATACAATGAGTCTTAAAGCGCCTTTAGCCTATTCATGTTAGCTTTATCATCTGTAAAACATCTGTCCGATCATGATAGCCATCTCCTTCATCTCTTAAATCAAACAATTCATGAGCTAGAGTGCGCTATGTATAATCGATGTCAAGCTGGTATTCGTCTGAAGAGAGCCATACTCAAAGATGGTTAGCAAATCTGCAACAACATAACGGTGGAACGCGTTTACAACCAATTCGATTTGAGCTAAGTCTTAGATATTCTGATTTATTTACGTCTGGGCGATTGTGTAAGGCACGAACTTTTCCCAGGTTATAACGAACATTTGCTACATGAACAAATTATTTTCACTAGGTTCGTGTTAAAAGGATTCACTGTGTTACGACCTTTCGACCTCGCTAAATGTCAACCTCGATCAGAAGGAGGGCTAGTCGATTCGAGTTGTAAGAGAAAGTAGTCTTTACTCACTTTTCTCGTTTGGGTGAACACCATTTCCACATTGAGCTGACGCCGAAATAAACTAGTGCCCCTGAGGTCACACGTGCTTCCACGAATATTCACGGCAATACACCATGGCTCGCTTAATTGGGTGTTTAAACATATCTTATTGCCAAGAAGATCAAAAAGGGATTGGAAACAGGTTTTTAAACTTACAAGTTCCTCTCGTTACAAAATTTAATTAATTAATTAATTCACTACAAAGCATACAGGCAAGAGTTTTGGAAAAAAATTAAAGATAGGTGACGTACATATATACAATGAGAGAGATGAAGTAAATAAAGTAGAGAAGGAAAGAGAAGAGAGAAGGCATAGTGTTTGGTATGGTCCGGTTAGTAAAATTGTAGCTGTAGACACAAGGGAAACATAAGCTAGCCTATTATCAAATGCTAAATAACTGTGAGCAGAAATTCTGTGCTCGGTAATTTCTATTTTGAAAGATATAGGAACAGTTTATCGTGGGTTGTAGCAGATCGTTTCATGAGTCGATAAGTGTTGGTATATAAGAATGTTTGAACAGATAGTTGCTACATCGATATTGAATATTATTGTTCGATATTTTCCAGATAATAAGACAATGTGTCTCGTGAACAAGGTGGGAGTAAATCTGTTACATAATCCGGAGACTGATTGTTGATAATTTTATAAAAGCTACAGAGATTTTGTGTTTCGCCTTTCTGCGAGCGCAGGCCATCCAATTTCTGCTTGCAAAGTTTGGTAGTCCAGAGACTAATCTGGCTGCTTCAAGTTGTAACTTTTCATGTTTTTCGGACTAAGAATTAGTACAGGAAGACCAAATTTCAGATGCATATTCCCGAATTGGGCGAATGTAGGTTAAATAAATTTGATTCAGCTTATGATTGTCTTTCTATATACTGCTGTTATATATATATATATATATATATATATATATATATATATATACTGTTTCAATAACACATTTGTAAACTTCTTCAGTTATACGCATAGTTGATTAAGAATGAATTATACAATCGATTTAGTTGCTCCAATAACCTTTGGATGATAAAATAATTCCTAGATGCTGATGTGATGTAACAAGATGAATCTTTTTACCCTAAAATTCAAGGTTGGATATGTATTCAAGTTCCCTGTTGGTGAAAACGACGCACTCTGTTTTGGATGGATTAAATTTAACAAGCCAGGGATTTGCCCAACCCAATAGTTTTGAAGATTATCGTTTAATATGCTCTGAATGACGATATACATTATACAGAGGAATAGTCCTGAAATAATCCAATAAGTGATTTTAAACTTTCGACTATGTCACTACTGTACAGATAAAAGGAAGGGGCCTAATTCTGATTCCTGAGGTACAACTGCAGTGGGTCGTCCAAGGTTTTAGATTAGTTTCCTACCATGACTCTCTGAGTCCTGTTAGCTTAGTAATCATCAATACATGCCAATAGATTTCCAATAATTCCGTATCTTTTCTATTCAAGTATTAATAACCTATGCCACACCCTCTCAAAGGCTCTGGATCTTTCACATAATATAATGCACGAAATTACAGTCCGGTCAAAATTGCATTGTAGCTGTTGTGATAAATATCCATGAGCTGATATGTGGTTGAATGACCTGGTATAAAACCAGATTGATACTGGTAAAGAAATTCATTTTCATTAATATAATTAGACATACATTTCAAAACCAATCGAAAAGTTGGCTAATGTTACTCAAAAAGGATATAGGTCTGTTCGAGTTGTCATCGTTCTTGAATATTGGCACCACATTGAGCATTTTCCATTCATTTCTTAATTTTCATAAATTTAATGAGTTATTAAAACGTAGTATTAATGGTTTGCATATTTGAAAATTGAATGACTGTCGGGTTTTATCTCAAAGAAAGGCAATTCTCTTGTGAGATCGTCAATATAGCAGATCGAGCAAACGTAATTATTAAGTAGGTTTGTTTTTTTCAAAACTTGAACGAACTAGTTCTGAATCATTAATATTGAGGAATTGTTGACAATCCAGTTCATTCTTTCGTTATAAATTTAATTTGATTCCAATAATCTTCTGGATTAGATCTTTTGTGTTCGGACAAACTAGCGTCCAAGTTTTCGAAGAAAATTTTTATTTTTGTCATCTTTCCAATTATTTACCCTATTTCTGTGCTTTTTATATCTTGTTATTTGACGAAGGCTGTTTTGAATTTAAGGACTCTTTTCTTAATGGGTTGATTATACTTCGCAAGTTACCGCCACAAAAAATACGATATAAATTTAGTGGTACCATACAGAAAAGAACTGAGTTTATATTCAAACCGCATTGAAAATACTGACAAAACAGAGTTAGAAATTGGCATAAGAGGTGAATTTTGGTTCTGGAATGCAGTTGTAAACGTATTAGCAAAAGGAAAGAAACAAAACGTTAAAAAATTGTTTACCACCATAATTGCTTAAGAATACCTGCCTTAGATATTTTGTTTTTCATGTGAGTGTTAATTGCAAATGTTGCTACTATAAAATGAAGATATTCAGGAAGCAGAGAATCGAATACGTAGATGTAATATATTTACTGTATAACTCATATGAGATCCGTAAAATTTTAACTTTAATGGTCCGCAAACCCTTTTTCACTTAGCAAAAAGACAATACTATTAAAACGTAAAAATAATCGAAGACTCAGATTTATGAGGTTTCATGATACAACTGAAATGAGAGTTCTCTGTCATAATGTTCTCATCGTTTGTCGTAAACATTGTAATACCCTTTTATTACAGACGTATAGACCGAAGACTTCTTTTATAAGCCTACTCATCGTCTTCTTTAATGGCTAGCCATTTGTTTCTTACTGAATGTGACCTATATTGACTTGCATTTTTTAAGCCGGAATCATCATCGTATTTTTGGTATCATTCCGATAAGAAATCATTATTATGCAATAATGATACATTGACATCACGAAAACCTGAGACTTTAACAAGCAACTAAAAGCGCACACTATCATTTGGTCGGAAGCAAGAAAGGAAATATAGAATACACAACGCTAATTGAGATATATATTTGTTTTGTATAATAATTGGTATCATGTTCTACGGCAATGTTGTGCTGCGAAATTCTTGTCATTGAGATAATGCTAGTATTAATATAAGACATATGGGCATCAGATGCTAGTATTAATATAAGACATATGGGCATCAGATGCTAGTATTAATATAAGACATATGGGCATCAGATGCTAGTATTAATATAAGACATATGGGCATCAGATGCTAGTATTAATATAAGACATTTGGGCATCAGATGGAGTATTAATATAAGACATTTGGGCATCAGATGGAGTATTAATATAAGACATATGGGCATCAGATGGAGTATTAATATAAGACATATGGGCATCATATGCTAGTATTAATATAAGACATGGGCATCAGATGCTAGTATTAATATAAGACATATGGGCATCAGATGCTAGTATTAATATAAGACATATGGGCATCAGATGGAGTATGTCGATTCATGATCCGGAGTTTTCATGCTGACAGCAAGACGTGATCTAGCAATCAAAATCGCATTACTGTGATAATGATATTTTTGTTATATACCTATCAATTTTCAGATAATTTAATAAAATCACCAAATGTAGTTGAAAAACACAAGAAATTGCTAAACATTTCATCCTCTTTAATACGAACTTCATCTTAAAGCATAAACCGAATTATTTTTTGAAAGGCTGACATGCGCATGAATATTAGTTTTATCATTTGTGAATGAAGTTTGTGAAACAACGCTCGCTTAGTTTGACTACCATCACAGTAAAAAACACGAATTCTTCGACGCTTGAGGGCAGACTACTCATATGTGATTTACAGTTAGAAATTTTGCATCACGGAAGTTTTCACCAGCTGAATGACTGGAAAGTTCTTTCAGAGGCCAGGTTGCATGAAGTTGAACTGTTTCTGGCGGGAACATTGTGAGAGGCTCCGATGGGAACTTGACGGGAATGACAACATTATTTTGACAGTTATTTACAACAAGATTGGATAAATTGTTGGAACTTGATGGTACAGATTTGTTGCAGAGAATATTGCTCATTTATAATTTCAAATTCATCCATTATGCGTGAAACTCACTAACGTTACCATTTATGAATTTCCGTAAATGGGGTGTACTGTACAACTGTAATGTTTTGGTACGCGATTTCCGAATATGATCTTGTTTCAGACGAACATTTTAGCAATATTTTACTACTTCAAAATAAAGGAATAAATGCTTTTTAATTGTTTTTGTGACAAAAACATGGTTTAGACCTTTCAGATATTTTACATATAACGCAAGGTTTCTTAACTAACGTCGCTGTGAGAGCTTTGTTTACTGAAAGTATTGGGATTCCATCGCTAGGGGCGCTGCTATTGTCACCATGGAACCTCGAGGATAAAGTAGTCCCTGCCTCGTTTGAGAGTATGGTGATTTGGGTTTAGTAACCGATGGTATCGTTTTCCTGCTTGTAGGAAATGACGGTAAAATTCTGGCTCTTTCTTGGGTAGAAAATTGATAGGTATATAATACAAATAAAGATATTGTTTTTTTATTACTAAAACAATAAAAACTACACAAAGGACCCTGAGAAAGCTATTTTCATTATGGGGGAGATTTTAACTTCACAACTGAGCTTGATTTAAATAAAATGAAAATTAACTTAAATACCAAATCGTTTTTAAAGTACGAGTTTGATACGGCGTAGTGATACGTCGACCCCTTCACGCCAAGACGTATTCATAAGAAATAGTAAACAAGTTCTTTCCCCAGGCTCGAACCAAAGTACGAATGCAGTTTTGCATTTATAACATACTTTCCCTGTTACGCTTTCTACATATTTTTACCTTTAAAGTGTGATAGAAATTCAAAACGAATTGAGACTTATACAATTTTGATTGGGTGCGTCTAAGAATATTATCGCGCGGACGTCAGAGAAAAAGCATAAATTGTTCCAATCTGGATGTGTGATACGGATATACGTATTTAACATCTGTATTAAAGGCCAGATCAACCATGTAAAATTAAATGGGTATGCAATCAATGTGTTTAAATAATTTTTGGCACGTTTTACATTCAAATAAAAAGCAAAAACATGTAAGTCAAACCATGAGCGCCCAACTAAATAATCGTATCTAAGCGACAACTAGATAGTGATGAAGGACATATGAAGAAGGGTCATAGGGTCATTATGTAGAAAAGCTTGGGAAGAATACACTGTCACCAATTGTCAAGAAAATGATAGCTAAATTAGTATTTAATTCATCAAATTAGTACAGGTTGGAGATCATAGACTCTCCGTATCAAATATACATAGATAAAGCCATGTTGGTGAGTAAATTGTGTTCAGTTTAAAACAATGTTTGAGATAGCATCAGTGGTTCGCAATAGAAAGTCGGCGCAGCCGACTTACGACAGGTCGTAAATCACTAATGAAATCGCAATATCTCATATACTTTTTGTTGACTTATAATATTGTACCGGACTTTTATTACGATTAATAACATTTTTCTTGTTATTATTTAAAAGGCAAAATACGGCCATCCACGTCATTTTACGTCCAATTTCTACCATAGTTCATAGCGCAACGATACACGTAGATAACTACAAACGTCATAACGATGATGTCACAAGTATTGATCACATTAATTGATTTGGCAAAAGCAGACGTCTTTAATTCTGTCCACAACATGGGTATAATGGTGTATTTGTCAATGGTTTTGTGCAATATGGTTTGCTGTTGTAATCTACCAATAGACAGTTTCCTTTTGATGTATAAGCAATGAAAATGACGTCACGGATATTTATATTTTAATTTTAGCCCCCCACTAATTTGTAAGGATGATTCCATAACGTCACACATATCTAAGTCACTAATTAAGGCAGAACAAAAATGAAGAACATGGTAACTAGGGCTGAACCTATCGATATGTAATCTATCATAATATGCATAGTGAATGATAAAACACACTATCATAATATGCATAGTGAATGATAATATGCACTCTATCATAATATGCACAGTGAATGATAATATGCACTCTATCATAATATGCACAGTGAATGATAAAACACTCTGTCATAATATGCACAGTGAATGATAAAACACTCTGTCATAATATGCACAGTGAATGATAAAACACTCTGTCATAATATGCACAGTGAATGATAAAACACTCTATCATAATATGCACAGTGAATGATAAAACACTCTATCATAATATGCATAGTGAATGATAAAACACTCTGTCATAATATGCATAGTGAATGATAAAACACTCTATCATAATATGCATAGTGAATGATAAAACACTCTATCATAATATGCACAGTGAATGATAAAACACTCTGTCATAATATGCATAGTGAATGATAAAACACTCTATCATAATATGCATAGTGAATGATAAAACACTCTATCATAATATGCATAGTGAATGATAAAACACTCTATCATAATATGCATAGTGAATGATAAAACACTCTATCATAATATGCATAGTGAATGATAAAACACTCTGTCATAATATGCATAGTGAATGATAAAACACTCTATCATAATATGCATAGTGAATGATAAAACACTCTATCATAATATGCACAGTGAATGATAAAACACTGTCATAATATACACAGTGAATGATAAAACACTGTCATAATATACACAGTGAATGATAAAACACTGTCATAATATACACAGTGAATGATAAAACACTCTGTCATAATATGCATAGTGAATGATAAAACACTCTATCATAATATGCACAGTGAATGATAAAACACTCTGTCATAATATGCATAGTGAATGATAAAACACTCTATCATAATATGCATAGTGAATGATAAAACACACTGATTATTTTCATTATGTAATACAAGTAGATCTATCCTCGATCAAGAGTTGCATTTTTTATATTGTTTCTTCCGAAAGTGATTATGGTAAGCAGACATTGGGTATTCCATTTATCAAACACACACACACACACATATATATATGTGTGTGTGTGTGTGTGTGTACTTAACTGGATAGCGTCTATATAAGTTATTGAACTTTTTATTGCAAATTTGAAACTTTTGTTATTTCTGAATATGCACATTGTAAAAGAAGCTTAGCTTTATGAAACAAATTATGCCAAAATTAAGTTTTTGAAACCTCCCAAATTAGTTCATGTTGTATGATACTTCATCTGTCTTCATTGCGTTGGCAACTTTTCCGGCAATTGCCACATGTAATACGCTACTATCACACAATTAACTCTTGGCCTCATTAAGAAGGTGATACTTTTAATAGATATTGCAAACTTGCGTTTCTTCCACATCTAATGACCTCGCCTCCCCCTCCCCCCTCCCCCCTCCCGACTCAACGACAACAAATGTACTGTGAGAAACTGTAAACAGGACGAGATGCTGTTTTTTAAACCTCCATGTCATTGTTGTGCAATTTAATCCTCAGCGAGATACGTCACAAAATTTGCAAAAATGATTGCATTTTGGTCTTGAAATGCCAAAAAGTATGCCACTAATAAGACTTGAAAGTCATTGTAAAGAACGTTCTGGCTTTCTCCATGCCAGTAATGGCATGTAGAGTAGACCCGATGCGCAATCCTGCATACCGTTGGAGTTGACTACTGCAGATAACTTGTTGTGGTATGCTCTTTTTGTGTGTGGGGTTTAACGCCATTTTTAAGCACGTGATAGGCAAAACATGGCGGCCAGTATAGTTGGTGGTGGAAGAACCCAGGAAGACCCCGGGAAGAACCACCGACCCACGGGAAGCTACTGGCAAGCTTTCCCACGTAACCCTGTTGTCGAGCCGAGACTCGAACTTACGCGGTGAGATGTCTGAGTGATTTGTAAAGGCAAGCGCCATAGACCCATCGGCCCCTAGAAGTCCCAGTGGTCTTGGACTTTTTAAAAGATTGCACTTTATACAGAAAATATATTTACCTTATATTTTAATGATTTTCCCTTCTTTGTCTTTATGTTTTTTGAATGCCTTCTGGGAGTTTTTAAAAACATCTTAGCATATTTATATTTGTCTTATGGCGGATACTTAATATTGGTTGGAAGGGTTTGTCTTCCTGGGGATTTCGGCAACGTGTTTGACTGCCATTTTTGGTAACTAGCTTTTGCTTGGCAATTTGTAACCAGGATCGTGCTCATGTGACGTTAAACCCTATACATACATATTGACTACATTTTATAAGGCATACACATTGATTGGATTTCACAACAACTTAATGGTTTATAGTGTTTTAAGCTTTCACATTTAGAGGTTCACGCCCGCAATGGCATTATACATTGTACTATGCTTGTTTAAACATTAGCACACGTTCTGGAGTTGGGCTTGAGGGAGAGGGGCTGTGGGGAGGGGGGCTGTGGGGAGAGGGGCTGTGGGGAGGGGGGACTGTGTTGTCAAGTGTACACATTTTTGCGACTGTTATTTATTCCCAACACATATCATTTGCATCTGTAAGGTTAGCTCTGCCATGGGTAATTGCGATCGATAGGAATGAGCTTTCAGCTTTCATGCAAACAATAACCCATTAATTTTATTGCATTCTGCGGTTTCTGTTGTTAGCAGTAGGATTCAAGTGACCATGTTAAAATTATAAATACAAACATCTGGCTATTTAACTAGTTGTCAGATGTATTTTCATTATTTCCATGGGATATGCGAAGTTTGAGAGATAGACATTATTCCTGATCTATCATTGTGACATGAAATCTGTTTCAGAGAGAGAGAGAGAGAGAGAGAGAGAGAGAGAGAGAGAGAGAGAGAGAGAGAGAGAGAGAGAGAGAGAGAGGCTGACAGACAGAGTTTAAGCCAGAGAGTTTCCATGTGTTTTGAGAGTGATGGTTATCTAATTTAATTTTTATTGCAATAGTTCATAGGTGACAGTTCTCTTAACCGAGGATAAAAAAGCCGAGTATTCAGGTCGAAGATACATAATCAAAACAAACGAAGACTGGTACGAATTGATTTTACATGGAAGTGAACCAAGAACTTGCTGACGTAGAAACTATGTGTCTCTAGGAATTTGAACAATGTATCAATTTCAATATCGACTGTGTGAGTCAGTTTGCCCATTTTAAATTTGAAGCCTCGATATTTTATACAACGTTCTTAATAGCCTGATAGTTCTGTAGTTTATTGCAGACATTATGTGGTGAGTGTTTATTAGCATGACTAAGTCTTGTACAAATACCAATCTCCGGCATTACTAATGTACTAGCGATTAACGAGATTTGATTCAATAAGTCGAGATTTATCGGGTTGTTTTGCTGCAGAATATCAAGTATGTAGAGTGAACTCTGATTGAATATTACGTCGCCACTTTCATCGTCCATGCCGGATTTGATTCTGTGATGATTTCAAATTTGTTATAGTAACAAAGGTGAAATTTCCTTCTAAGTAATCAAAAATATTAATGTAAAAAACTATTGTAAATATAAACTTTCATTCAAACAGATGACGAATCCTTTCCCCAAAAATAATGGACAAAAAGAATTCTAGACAGCGTAAATATCGTCTATTAAGGTCATTAACTAAAATCTACTCATTTTTTTCAGAGGGGATTGCTAATCGATTAAACAGGTCCTTGAATGAACGGTTTCATGCTATAAGAATAATTTATACGCGCTTGCTTCATCATTCAACTATATTACATTTGCATTCTGTATGTATGCAAATTGGACATGTAACTCCTTGTCCAATCCGAAACAAAAACGCAATAGAATGAATAAATTTAGGGAAAATATATTTTATCATCACTTTTGTTGTCAGACATGAGATCTAGAAATAAATGTCAGTTCTCCTTGAGGTTAAATGTATTTGTGTATGTCTGTATGCATGTACGTATGTTTCTTTTAGTGTCTGTATGAATCTTGACCACATGGCAAATATAGAATATTCGACAAGTATTCGTTACATGAAATACATTTTTTATTTTATATAACAACTATGAGTTGGGACAGAAAATTGCTGCGTTGTAAACAAGTCTGTTGAAACATTTAAATGAGCCTACATTTAACGATAGCCCCCTTAAAAGAGACAACAATATTGATTAATTGTTTTAAAAAATGTACCAAACAAAATTTGAAAGCTTATTATCTTATACTTTTATTTAGTTTTATTGTTTAAGATATTTAAGTTTCTAATTCGATTTTGCGGCTGGCATTGATAAGTAATAAACCACAATACAACACGATTATGTACGATGTTATATTGGTTATGACCACAATACAACACTATTATGTACGATGTTATATTGGTCATGACCACAATACAACACTATTATGTAAGATGTTATATTGGACATGACCACAATACAACACTATTATGTACGATGTTATATTGGTTATGACCACAATACAACACTATTATGTAAGATGTTATATTGGACATGACCACAATACAACACTATTATGTACGATGTTATATTGGTCATGACCACAATACAACACTATTATGTAAGATGTTATATTGGTCATGACCACAATACAACACTATTATGTACGATGTTATATTGGTCATGACCACAATACAACACTATTATGTACGATATTCTATTGGTCATGACCACAATACAACACTATTATGTACGATGTTATATTGGACATAACCATAATACAACACGATTATGTACGATGTTCTATTGGACATGACCATAATACAACCATATTATGTACGATGTTCTATTGATCATGGTGTAACGATCATTGTCGCTTTTGCTGATGTTGGTTTTCACTGATAGTGCATCTTGTAATATTGTTTCTAAATGACAGCAAAACACTTTTTAAAATCATGGACCAATATTTGATTAATGGAATTTTATTTGTATTATGAGCGATACCTTACCCTAGAGAATACAAGGCAATATTCATCTGGTTGAGACACAAATAGCTGATAAGCATTTCATCCGAACCAGTAACCTTCATTTATATAAGAAGCTTTTACCTCTTTCAAGATTTTTTAAAACTCTTTTTATTTTTTTATCAGTGTCTTTTACTTAGTCACCTTTCTAATAATTTCAACATCATATTTCATCTTTTTTAGGTAGTTAATGTTTGGCTTTCATTCAGAAGGCGTTTTCTTCCTGTAAACTTTATGATTTGTTTTTTACCATTGTCATTTTTTTTAGTAACTTTTACCAGGCACCACATAGCCTGGATTGTGTTGATGTGCCAGTAAGCCTCTATGCCATACATACCACAAGAACAGTAGTATCAAAGAAAAAGTCACACATTTGCCAGAAAGGTTTTGTGGACAGAAGCACGCACATATTACGAAACTTAAACACACAGACTGTAAAGCAGGGATGTATGCATGTATGTATGTATGTATGTATGTATGTATGTATGTATGTATGTATGTATGTATGTATGTATGTATGTATGTATGTATGTATGTATGTATGTATGTATGTATGTGTGTGTGTATGTATGTATGTATGTATGTTTGTATGTATGTATGTAAGTATGCATGCATGCATGCATGCATGTATGTATGTATGTATGTATGTATGTATGTATGTATGTATGTATGTATGTATGTATGTATGTATGTATATGTATGTATATATATATGTATTTGTGTATGTGTGTATGTATGTATGTATGTATGTATGTATGTATGTATGTATGTATGTATGTATGTATGTATGTGTGTGTATGTGTGTATGTATGTATGTATGTATGTTTGTATGTATGTATGTAAGTATGCATGCATGCATGCATGCATGTATGTATGTATGTATGTATGTATGTATGTATGTATATGTATGTATATATATATGTATTTGTGTATGTGTGTATGTATGTATGTATGTATGTATGTATGTATGTATGTATGTATGTATGTATGTGCGAGTGTATGTATGTTTCCACTCCTCATTCTCCAAGACTGTCTCTGAGTCGGATTAAAAGTAATGTCCTCTTCTTACGTCATACTGTCTTTTTCTCTTCATGGATTAGGATGAAGAGGATGCGTAAAAGCAATGAGATACAAGCAAGCAGGGCCTACTCATTTCGATAGCACACTTAACTATTCCCGGCATGATTTACAACAGCGTCACTCCCTCTCATGGACGGCGGTGAGCTGACAGCTAAAGAAATTTATCGGCACTAGTCAATCAGGATATGTTTATGTTTCTAAAACAGCACTAAATTATATTTGTTACTTTCAAATTGGATCCGTGATATTGATATTAAATAATTGCAAGAGCAAATTAGATTTTGCAACGTTACCATCCACATGTCAAGCAATTTATTTCACACTTTTAGAAGAAAATAAAATGAGTTTAAATACACAGAAATAGGATTTCCTAGTCACTTTAAATAACATGATTGGATTTTAAATTGTATTGGTTTGTACAATCTCATTGACTGAATTTGCATTCCCAACTGTTTTGCACTTTTTTAGAAGAATAACGAAAAGTTTTGAAGATAACTCATCTTTTGTTGTTATGTATTTATGTTTAACTCATTATTCCCGCGTGTCACGTGTACGCATCATGAGGTAGTACCGTACTTCCGAGATCTGTATCGTCAACACCATTTACTATAAACAAAAGCGGGTGGTATTACAAAAAAGGACAGAGATGTAGTTCTACAATCAATACCAAATAATGTAGACTTTGTACTCGAGTTAAAAAAAAAATATAAAAAAAAAACATAATATTTCACACTCGATTTTTTAAGCTGAAAATTAACGGTTTCGGAACCGGAGTTCGTGTCCGGATTTGAGACTTATGGCCCTATGATCTAAGTGTAGACCGGTCCGAACTGCATACGGACAGATGAACCTTTGTAAAAAAGTAGGATAAGTTTGAGATTTGAAGTAAAAAGGGACCAGGGCAGGAAACTCGTGTGTCCAATAAGCAAATAAATAAAAAAATAAATAAATAATAAAAAATTAAAAAAATTAAGTCCAATTTTCAACCTTCTGCACATGCGCGGGCTAAATAGCCAATCGAAAACAACGTCTTTTATACACCTAAGCATCAGGCTGATTGAAAATCCATCGGAAACAGATGTGTTTGTATGCAATCAGAAGTAACATCAAAAATGCGTTTGCTACCTCTATTTCAGGCGAAACAGAAAAGAATCTCCAAGGGAAAATGAGTCAAATGTTCATCATAAACAATTTCAATGGAAATGTATAGGTGCCAATACTCGCAGCACTGGTTCCATTCCTGCTTGGAATTAATTACACATCTCTAATCTGATGATATTGCTCTCTCTCTCTCTCTCTCTCTCTCTATAAATATATATATATATATATATATATATATATATATTATATATATATATATATATATATATATATATATATATATAACTGTTTTGTTTGTAACAGCTGTGTCATGTTTTTTATTAAAGGTTTTTGGGGGGATTATCCTGGCTTACCTCTTGTGTATAGATAAGCTATATCCACACTCAACAGACACATGCTTTTTTCTGATAACCTACCTTATTGTATGAATGCAATCCAGTTGTTTATTATCCTATTTCATCACATGACAGTTTCAGAAAGATTAATTATGTGTCAGTTGGTTGGGGAAATCACCTTTATTTGCATGCAATAAACTCGTGAAAACCTTTTCAAGACAGGCACGAGCGAAGATCGTTCAAAGAGCTATACTGAATAAACCAGAGTATGCCTTCATTCGATCTTATTGCATTTATTATCTTAAAATATCTGTTTAATCGTAACACTGACTTCCTACATCTCTATATAAATAAAATTATTACACTCATTCATTTCTTGATAAAAGTACAATCTCTATATATAAAATTATTACACTCATTCATTTCTTGATCAAAGAACAATCACACATCTCTATCTACAAAATTATTACACTCATTCGTTTCTTGATCAAAGAACAATCTCTCTATATAAAATTATTACACTCATTCATTTCTTGATCAAAGAACAATCTCTCTATGTAAAATTATTACACTCATTCATTTCTTGATCAAAGAACAATCTCTATATATAAAATTATTACACTCATTCATTTCTTGATCAAAGAACAATCTCTCTATATAAAATTATTACACTCATTCATTTCTTGATCATAGAACAATGTTGATATATAAAATTATTACATTCATTCATTTCTTGATCAAAGAACATTCTCTATCTATAAAATTAATACCCTCATTCATTTCTTGATCAAAGAACAATCTCTCTATATAAAATTATTACACTCATTCATTTCTTGATCATAGAACAATGTTGATATATAAAATTATTACATTCATTCATTTCTTGATCAAAGAACATTCTCTATCTATAAAATTAATACCCTCATTCATTTCTTGATCAAAGAACAATCACACATCTCTATCTATAAAACTATTACACTCATTCATTTCTTGATCAAAGAAAAATCTCTATATATAAAATTATTACACTCATTCATTTCTTGATCAAAGAACAATCTCTAAATATAAAATTATTATAGTCATTCAGTTCTTGATCAAAGAACAATCTCTCTATATAAAATTATTACACTCATTCATTTCTTGATCATAGAACAATCTCAATATATAAAATTATGACACACATTCATTTCTTGATCAAAGAGCAATCTCTATCTATAAAAGTATTACACTCATTCATTTCTTGATCAAAGAACAATCTTAATATATAAAATTATTACACTCATTCATTTCTTGATCAAACAACAATCTTTATCTATAAAACTATTACACTCATTCGTTTCTTGATCAGAGTACAATCTCTATATATAAAATTATTACACTCATTCATTTCTTGATCAAAGAACAATCTCTCTATGTAAAATTATTACACTTATTCATTTCTTGATCAAAGAACAATCTCTATATATAAAATTATTACACTCATTCATTTCTTGATCAAAGAACAATCTCTCTATATAAAATTATTACACTCATTCATTTCTTGATCATAGAACAATGTTGATATATAAAATTATTACATTCATTCATTTCTTGATCAAAGAACATTCTCTATCTATAAAATTAATATCCTCATTCATTTCTTGATCAAAGAACAATCACACATTTCAATCTATAAAATTATTACACTCATTCATTTCTTGATCAAAGAAAAATCTCTATATATAAAATTATTACACTCATTCATTTCTTGATCAAAGAACAATCTCTAAATATAAAATTATTATAGTCATTCAGTTCTTGATCAAAGAACAATCTCTCTATATAAAATTATTACACTCATTCATTTCTTGATCATAGAACAATCTCAATATATAAAATTATGACACACATTCATTTCTTGATCAAAGAGCAATCTCTATCTATAAAAGTATTAAACTCATTCATTTCTTGATCAAAGAACAATCTTAATATATAAAATTATTACACTCATTCATTTCTTGATCAAAGAACAATCTCTATCTATAAAACTATTACACTCATTCATTTCTTGATCAGAGTACAATCTCTATATATAAAATTATTACACTCATTCATTTCTTGATCAAAGAACAATCTCTCTATATAAAATTATTAGACTCATTCAGTTCTTGATCAAAGAACAATATCTCTATATAAAATTATTACATTCATTCATTTCTTGATCAAAGAACAATCTCAATATATAAAATTATTACACTCAGTCATTTCTTGATCAAAGAACAATCACGCTAACTGAGGTATTTCGTCTCATTGTTATGAGATACAGAGCTAACTCTATATATGCCTGACGTTATAAGTTAAACAGAGCTAACTCTATATATGCCGGACGTAATAGGTTAAACAGAGCTAACTCTATATATGCCTGACGTAATAGGTTAAACAGAGCTAACTCTATATATGCCTGACGTAATAAGTTAAACAGAGCTAACTCTCTATATGCCTGACGTAATAGGTTAAACAGAGCTAACTCTATATATGCCTGACGTTATAAGTTAAACAGAGCTAACTCTATATATGCCTGACGTTATAGGTTAAACAGAGCTAACTCTATATATGCCTGACGTAATAGGTTAAACAGAGTTAACTCTATATATGCCTGACGTAATAGGTTAAACAGAGCTAACTCTATATATGCCTGACGTAATAGGTTAAACAGAGCTAACTCTATATATGCCTGACGTAATAAGTTAAACAGAGCTAACTCTATATATGCCTGACGTAATAGGTTAAACAGAGCTAAGTCTATATATGCCTGACGTAATAGGTTAAACAGAGCTAAGTCTATATATGCCTGACGTAATAGGTTAAACAGAGCTAAGTCTATATATGCCTGACGTAATAAGTTAAACAGAGCTAACTCTATATATGCCTGACGTAATAGGTTAAACAGAGCTAAGTCTATATATGCCTGACGTAATAGGTTAAACAGAGCTAAGTCTCTATATGCCTGACGTAATAGGTTAAACAGAGCTAAGTCTATATATGCCTGACGTAATAGGTTAAACAGAGCTAGGTCTATATATGCCTGACGTAATAGGTTAAACAGAGTTAACTCTATATATGCCTGACGTAATAGGTTAAACAGAGCTAAGTCTATATATGCATGACGTAATAGGTTAAACAGAGCTAACTCTATATATGCCTGACGTAATAGGTTAAACAGAGCTAGGTCTATATATGCCTGACGTAATAAGTTAAACAGAGCTAAGTCTATATATGCCTAACGTAATAGGTTAAACAGAGCTAACTCTATATATGCCTGACGTAATAAGTTAAACAGAGCTAACTCTATATATGCCTGACGTAATAGGTTAAACAGAGCTAACTCTATATATGCCTGACGTAATGAGTTAAACAGAGCTAACTCTATATATGCCTGACGTTATAAGTTAAACAGAGCTAAGTCTATATACGCCTGACGTAATAGGTTAAACAGAGCTAACTCTATATATGCCTGACGTAATAAGTTAAACAGAGCTAACTCTATATATGTCTGACGTAATAGGTTAAACAGAGCTAAGTCTATATATGCCTGACGTAATAGGTTAAACAGAGCTAAGTCTATATATGCCTGACGTAATAAGTTAAACAGAGCTAACTCTATATATGCCTGACGTAATAAGTTAAACAGAGCTAACTCTATATATGCCTGACGTAATAGGTTAAACAGAGCTAAGTCTATATATGCCTGACGTAATAGGTTAAACAGAGCTAAGTCTATATATGCATGACGTAATAAGTTAAACAGAGCTAACTCTATATATGCCTGACGTAATAAGTTAAACAGAGCTAAGTCTATATATGCCTGACGTAATAAGTTAAACAGAGCTAAGTCTATATATGCCTGACGTAATAGGTTAAACAGAGCTAACTCTATATATGCCTGACGTAATAGGTTAAACAGAGCTAAGTCTATATATGCCTGACGTAATAAGTTAAACAGAGCTAAGTCTATATATGCCTGACGTAATAAGTTAAACAGAGCTAACTCTATATATGCCTGACGTAATAAGTTAAACAGAGCTAAGTCTATATATGCCTGACGTAATAAGTTAAACAGAGCTAAGTCTATATATGCCTTACGTAATAAGTTAAACAGAGCTAAGTCTATATATGCCTGACGTAATAAGTTAAACAGAGCTAAGTCTATATATGCCTGACGTAATAAGTTAAACAGAGCTAAGTCTATATATGCCTAACGTAATAAGTTAAACAGAGCTAAGTCTATATATGCCTGACGTAATAAGTTAAACAGAGCTAAGTCTATATAGTCAGAGCAAAGTTTGCAGAATGAAGAATGTCACAAGTCATGACGCAGATGAGAGGGATATTCTCGCAATACATCGGATCCCTGGGAAAGATGGTGCCCCGAAACCATTAATTGTGAAATTTTGGAATGCAGAATCCAAAGTCAACATCGCCAAGAAAAAAAGGGATTTCAAGAGCAAATTTAATGTAAGAATAGTGGAAGATGTCACTCGACAAAATATGGGTCTCATAAATAGATTAACTGCCCATCCAAAAATTGAATCTGCCTGGTACTTCAATTGCAGTGCGTATGCAAAAACAAAAGCGGGTAAGAGGTACAAATTTCACCTTTTTGACGACATCAATGAAACACTCAATCGCAACCCATAATCGATATAATTTTTCCATATTGATTCTGGACACACTTGGAGGTATAGAACTTTGTACCAAAATGGATGTGTATAGTTTTAAGTTCAGCTATGTATATGTTTAAGTTAGAAAAGTGACTTTCATAGATGGACAAAGCCTGTAATTGGTAAGAATGTTTGTATAATCTTGCAGCTAAATTTTGAAATAGACATACAATTGTATTTCAATCTTGAAAAGATTGAGGGTATAATTTTCATGTTGGTCATTTTTTTTTTCTCTAAATTTTTGGTGTTAGATTCATAGGCACAGAGTTGCCAAGGTCATTTAGTATGTTTACATGATGATGTATTATATTCTTCAATCATTCCTTAAAGTTCGGTCACTAGATTTATTTTTAATTTGTAAAGAAAAACAGTGATCACTAAACATTATAATTATATTTTTTTTTTTTTTTTTTTTTTTTTTTATATATTTGTCTTATACAAATTTATATATATATATATATAGAAAGAACCAACAAATATAGAACTCAAATGTAATGGCTTCAAATCTTTTGGTAAAGGGAGAAAAATCGATGAACAAAAAGTTTTATTTTTCAGTCACACTGTATTGATATTTACATTTACTAATTATATACCAACACTCCAGCGTAGAACAGAGTTTATGTATCTCTATATTGGGCAACATCATATATGTACCCAGTGGTGCATGACATTGTACTACACTTATCAGTTTTTTAAGCATTCTGTGGTTGTGTGTGTGAGAGTCTATCCCAAGGTGTATGTGAGCGCTTTTCATGATACATTTAACAATGGATACCCAGATTAAAATTTTGTCAATGAACGTTAGGGGTCTACACATTCCAATCTCAAAAGAAGAGATATTTTCTGCTGGGTCAAACAAAAGAATGCATCTATTATATGTTTACAGGAGACACATAGTACAGTTGAGACTGAGAAGTATTGGGAATCTGAATGGGGATATAAGTGTGTTTTTAGTCATAAATCTAGCAGTAGTGCTGGTGTTGCTATCCTGTTTAGAAATAATTTTGAATTTCTTATTCACAGAAACAGATGTGATAGTCAGGGCAGATACATTCTCTTAGATTTATCAGTTAATGGACAGAGATTTACATTAGTGAATCTATATGGTCATAATGATGATAATGCTGAGTTTTTCAGAAATTTGAAAGAGGATATTATAATTTTTGACAATTCCTCTGTTATTATTTGTGGTGACTGGAATGTTGTTCAGGACATGGAGCTTGACTCTTATAATATCTTGCATGATAAACACTCCATGGCCCGAGCAGCAGTCCATGACATCAAGAATCAACTTGATTTACTGGATCCATGGAGAACAGTCAGTCCTGACAGTAGAGTATTTACTTGGCATCAGGCAAACCCTGTGAAACAGAGTAGACTGGACTATTTTTTAATCTCTGAGGACATGTTTTCAAATTGTATGGACGCCTCTATTATTCCTGGCTATAAAACAGATCATTCAGCAATAACACTAAAATTGTCTATATCTGCATCACCGAGAGGTCCTGGGTACTGGAAATTCAATTCAAAGCTATTAAAGCAAAATGAATATATTCAGTTGGTAAAAAAATGTATAACCAACACAGTAGAAGAATACTATTGTGAAGGTGATAAGGAAAACCCACTACAGGTGAAACTAACTTGTAATAATCAATTGTTTTTTGAAATCCTTAAAATGATAATAAGATCAGAATCAATTATGTATTCACAAGCTAAGGCAAAACAGGAGAAGCAACATTTCAGGAAAATTGAAGCTGAAATACATACCTTACATGCTTTAGTGAATCAAAATAATAACCCCGCTACGATGAAAGAATTGAACAAAAAACAAGCGGATTTAGAAGAAATGAGGAAAAAAGAGGTGGAAGGTGTAATGTTAAGATCAAAGGCAAGATGGTATGAGTCTGGTGAAAAAAACTCCAAATATTTTCTTAATCTCGAAAAGAGAAATTACACAAACAAAACAATAAAAGAAATAATTACTGAAGATGGAACAAGGGTAACAGATCCAAAAGAAATATTAAATCAACAGAAAGACTTTTATGAAAAATTATACCAAAGCAAAAACAAATATAACTTCCAAACGCTCAACCACTTTTTTAACCATGATAAAAAACTCTCAGATCTTGAAAGAAGCTAATGTGAAGGTAGGTTAACGTTTGAGGAATGTGGTTTAGCACTAAAAAATATGAAAAATGAAACTAGCCCTGGTTCCGATGGATTTACTGTAGAATTCTACAAATTCTTTTGGAAAGACCTAGGCGGCTTTCTCTTTAGGTCTCTAAATACTGGATACGATATGCAACATTTTTCAGAATTTCAGTCTCAGGGAATCATTACCTGCATTCCTAAAGAAGATAAAGACAGGAAATTTCTAAAAAATTGGAGACCAATCTCACTACTTAATGTAGATTACAAGATTGCCTCGGCATCAATTGCTAATAGGTTCAAAAAAGTGCTCCCGTTTATCATTAGTGACACCCAAAAGGGTTTTATGAAAGGGAGATTCATTGGTGAAAATACAAGACTTTTGTATGACCTGATGCAATACCTTGAGGAAAAAAATGAATTTGGTCTTCTCCTATTGATAGACTTTGAAAAGGCTTTTGACTCGGTCGAATGGGACTTTCTGGAAACTGCTCTGAAGTCTTTTAACTTTGGAGAATCAATTTGTCAATGGTTCAGATTATTTTGCAATAAATCAAAAAGTTGTCTCATTAATAATGGACATTTATCCCCATTCTTTAATTTGGAGAGAGGTTGTCGCCAGGGAGACCCTTTATCACCCTACTTATTTATAATAGGAATTGAACTTCTTGCAATAGAACTAAAGAAGAACACAGATATTACAGGCATTTTCTATAATGAAATGGAGTTCAAATTAGGGCAGTACGCTGATGATGCTTTTCTATTATTAGATGGTTCTCATTTGTCCTTGAAGACAACCTTGCAGATTTTAAATGACTTTGCCTTGGTGTCAGGTCTGTACTGCAATGTTTTGAAATCAAAAGCTATTTGGATTGGAAATAAAAAATATTCTAATGAAAAAATATGTCCAGAAATTGATATTAACTGGTCAATGTCCAATTTTAGATTACTGGGATTATATTTCTCTTTGAACTTGGAGGACATGGTAGAGCTTAATTATTCGACGAAGTTAAAGGAAGTAAAGAAACTGCTTGGCTGGTGGAGCAGAAGAAATTTATCCCTTATTGGAAAAATTACTTTGATAAAGTCCTTGATTTTGCCTAAATTCATTCATCTTTTTGCAGCTTTGCCAAATCCTCCACCCCATATAGAAAAGGAACTGAATACATTATTTTTCCACTTTATTTGGGGCGGTAAAACTGAGAGGGTTAAAAGAGACACTCTTATAGCTTCTTTTAAGGAAGGGGGATTAAATATGATTCACTTGCATTCATTTGTGTGTTATATAAAACTTTCCTGGATTAGGCGTCTCTTACTAAACGAAGATGGCTTATGGCAAAAACTGGTTTCTGAACAAATATTTGGAAAATTTGGAGGTACGCTGTTATTTACATTAAGAAAAACTAAATTAAAAGTAATTTCTAAATCAATTAAAAATATTTTTTGGCGTGATGTTATTTATGCTTTATCACAATGGAAAAATGAACCATCTACTGTCCATGAATACTTGTCTCAAGATATTCTTAATTTAGTGACTGTAGATAATTTTAAATCATACACAAGATGGAGAACAAACGGTGTTGTACTTATTCAACATCTTTTTGATGCACAAGGATCTCTATTAAGTTTTGATGAAATAAAACAAAAAACAAAAACAAATAATTTCATACAGTACTTTGCTCTTATTTCAAAGATCTCGGTGCTGTGGAAAAAGAAAATTAAAAGGTTTTTTGAAAGTGGAAATAGTTTTCATGTAGTTTTGGACAAAACATCACTCCTTAGGGTAAGAGCAAAGAATAAATTTATCTATAAAGACCTGATAAGAACCAAGATACAAAAGCCAAATGGTAAACATGAAACTTGGTCCAGGCAGCTAGAGTGTGCAATTGGTGCAAATGAATGGACCAACTCTTTTGTTTTGGCTAAACTTTGTACAAAAGACACAAAACTGATTAGCTTTAATTTTAGATTTCTCCATAGAAACATTGCCACAAACCAGTTTCTAAAAAAGATTAATTTAAGTGATAATGATAAATGTACCTTTTGTAATGAGGGAATAGAACAAATTGAGCACTTATTTTATGACTGTTCAGTTACTGAACACTTTTGGAAACTGTTGGTGGAATGGATCCAAACTTATGACCCAAATTTTAGAATTACACGAAAAGACGTCTTTATAGGAAATAACAACTTTGATGATCTTATTAACTTCCTAATTTTGCTTGCAAAATATGTGATATACAGATCACATTGTGCATCATAAATTCCAAATCTATCATATTATAAAAATTGTGTTTTATCATACAAAACACTGGAAAAATATGTCGCCAAAGTGAATAACAGAAGTGACGAGTTTAAGAAAAAGTGGATCCTATTATCAACTTTTGGTACATGATTTTTTTTTTTTTTTTTTTTTTTTTTTTTAAGGCAATTTAAAACATCTTGGGGTTTGTATGCGAGTATGACTTTGTGTACAATAATTGTGAATGTAAGTGTCTGTGTGTGCATGTG
Source organism: Margaritifera margaritifera (assembly GCA_029931535.1). Taxonomy (NCBI): domain Eukaryota; kingdom Metazoa; phylum Mollusca; class Bivalvia; order Unionida; family Margaritiferidae; genus Margaritifera; species Margaritifera margaritifera. The sequence goes on from JAQPZY010001620.1 coordinate 3,104,379, forward strand.
TGTGTGTGTTGTGTAGGGAACACATGTAAAAGATAAGGACGCAAAATAATTTAAGATAATGCCCCATACACCAGGTCAGGTGGTGATGTAGGGGAATATGTAAAATCCTGACACCTTGTGTCTATATATGCCTGACGTAGGAGGTTAAACAATCTTTTAAAAATTATCATCACTTGGGCAACAGTGGTATTTTTGAAAATGTAATGTCTTGGGGATATTGGTTAAGTTTGATGTGGACAAAACATTTCTTACAGAAAGATAGAGTACACGGTACTTGCTCGTCATTTTAAGCAGAGATGGAATCATTATTTCAATAAAGGAATAAGAGTTATCAGGTCCGATGTTTGCCTTATCTGACTGGTGTGTGAGTTTAATAAACATGTTCAGTTATTGCATAATCATGCGCATAGTACACACACACACACACACACACACACACACACTAACTCCAAAATTACTTGTTTAGCTTCGTAATGCACAACCTGATATGGGTTGTATTCGGAGACAGTTATGTTGTCATTTCATAAAAATATCAAGCCAGGGCCAGTTTAACCGCTAGGCAAACTAGGCGGTGGCCTAGGGCTGCTAAATTTGGGAGGGGGGGGGGGGGGGGCGCGGCAAAAAACTGAATGAATAAAAAAAGAAAGAGAAATAGCGTAAAATAAGAGATAATAAGCGTTTCAAAATAGAAATAGAAAAACAGAAGGAAAAAATAAATGTACAATATTCATTTTCAAAAGTTAATTGTGGGTGAGGGGCGGGGGCGGGTGAGGGACGCAAGGCTGAAGGTTCGCCTAGGGCGCCAAATATCCTTGCGCCTGCCCTGTATCAAGCACTCGAGCAGATTGTCTCTCCTTTTTCCTTACGGTGGAAATCACTTACACTAATACCAAAGATTTTACGTTTATTTTTAAAGGAGAGCGACGTAATAGTCTGTTGTAGCTTTCCGAGATTTACTCAAGAAGTTTCGCTATATCAAAGAACCACACGTTCAACAATATATAATCCCCAAGCCCAGTAAAGAGTCTAAATGTACCAATTAACAAAGACTACTTATATTTACTTGACGTAAAACAAGAAAAACAATCAATTCAAATATCCATTTTTGGTGATATGTCCAGATATTTTCTAAGATGGGGAACTTGAAGCGAGTAACAGTGCACATTGTTTCTCGAACTGACCTGCTTCGTAAATAGATGTAGATACTTTTTCCGTAGATTTTGTCCTTTCACCTTTTTCTTGGTCCGTCATTCTTTGTACCATCATACAATTACTTTTTTGTACCATCATAGAATTACTTGTCACTCTCTTACTTATATGTTTTGTTTTCTTTGTGCCACTATATAATTACTTTTTTGTGCCATCATATAATTACTTTTTTGTGCCATCATGTAATTACTTTTTGTGCTATCATATAATTATTTTTTTGTGCCATCATGTAATTACTTTTTGTGCTATCATATAATTATTTTTCTTTGTGCCATCATATGATTAGTTTTCTTTGTGCCATCATGTAATTACTTTTCTTTGCAATCATATATTTACTTTTCTTTGCCATCGTACAATTACTATTCTTTTGTGCCATCATTTAATTACTTTTCTTTGTGCCATCACACGATTGGTTTTCTTTATGCCATAATATCAATATTTGTCTTTGCAATCATAGATTTACTTTTCTTTGTGTCATGATATAATTACTTTTCTTTGTGCCATGATACAATTACCTTTCTTTATGCCATCATATAATTACTTTTCTTTGTGCCATGTTACAATTATCTTTCTTTGTGCCATCATATAATTACTTTTCTTAGTGGCATAATACAATTACATTTCTTTGTGCCATCATATAATTACCTTTCTTTGTGCCATGATGCAATTATCTTTCTTTGTGCCATCATACAATTACTTTTCTTGTTTAGTGTTTGTTTTTGTTTGATTTAGGTCTCCTTTGCCTCCCTGTCGAAGAGCGTGTCGACTTTGAAACGCCAGGGCACAATTTGCACAATTAGATCCTTGAAGACTCAAAATTAATTGAGATTCACATTTGTTTTGTGATTTAACTGGCATCGCTTTCCACAACAAAAGAAAATGCGGGGCTTTTGCAATATTTTTGTATCCCCAATTGCTAAGCTGTAGGAATATTACCTGTCATGTAAAAGCATATCGACATAACATTATGATGTCAGTCCAAGTCTGAAGCAACAAGAATTTTATGAAAAAAAAAGAAGAATCGTAATGCATTTAGAATCTATACAGTCGGAATGCATTTATAATCTATACAGTCGGAATGCGTTTAGAATCTATACAGTCCGAATGCATTTAGAATCTTTACAGTCGGAATGCATCTAAAATCTATACAGTCCGAATGCATTTAGAATCTTTACAGTCGGAATGCATCTAAAATCTATACAGTCGGAATGCATTTATAATCTATACAGTCGGAATGCATTTAGAATCTTTACAGTCGGAATGCATCTAAAATCTATACAGTCCGAATGCATTCAGAATCTGTACAGTCTGAATGCATTTAGAATGAACAGTTAAGAACAATGTTATGTAAATCTACATCTACAAAAAAAATTTGGATTTCATGCTATTTATATGTAATAATTATCTTTTCTACTTGTATCCAGTTTCCTCATCCCCTGAGTCAGCTTCACTTTTATTACACATTTAAACAGTGAGTATAAAGTCAGCTCATATTTTCATTAGCATACATACATACATACATACATACATACATACATACATACATACATACATACTGTTACGGAATCATACCTTTTTACCTTTTTATAATGATTTAATTTACTAATATATGATCTCTGTTTTTTGTCTAAATAGCGGTTAGCATATATGTATAGATACGACTACTGCTCGATCAATAAGTGGTCACATGATCAATTGCGCGGGAAAATGAAGTCGACCTAGCTCTGTATTTTTGGAAATCAACATTGAAAGGTCACATTCCATTCTGAATCAATATTATGTTTACTCTTTAAGATTTTAGTACACTAGACCTTTGGGTAAATGACGCGTAACCTAGTTCCTGATTGGTTCTTAGAGGGTTGTGTTATTTTGAAATACCATATTATTAAAGACGGAGAAAGGGTATTCCCTTTTAATTCTGCGCACTTAGTAAAGATATATAGGGAATAATCTTGGGAATTATCATTCTTTACAATTGCTTGAAAGAAGAGAGGTTATTGAAATTATTCAGTTCAGTGTGGAATTTATTTAATTAGTAATTCATCTGAATTACTATACAGCTCCGTGGAATTATCGGACATTATTCTAAAACTTGTGAGATTCCAGACTTGCAAGGATTATTTTGGATTTAATCAGAACTTATCAACATCAGCACAGTACAGGTTATTTTCATTCGGAATACCACATCCGGATTACTCGGATTAACATCAGGAAGTGAACTTTAAAACATTTTAGGACTTTTAGGATATTCTATACTGTAAGTTATTTTAATCCTTTCACTTTGATTGTTTGTTGAATTATTTTAATTCTTTTAATATTTTAGGAAATTAAAGATTTGCATTTTAATCTTGAAAGCTTGTTTGTGTCTTTTATTCTGTTACATTACCCCTAGAGTCGTAACAATACATACATACATACATACATGCATACATGCATACATACATGCATACACACATACACAAAAATACATACATACATACATACATACATACATACATACATACACAAAAATACATATATATGTACATGCATACATACATACATACATACATACATACATACATACATACATACATACATATGTAATACATACAAACATATACAAACATTTATATATACACACATACATACATACACATACATACATGCATACATACATACATACATACATACATACATACATACATACATACATACTTACATACATACATACATACATACATACATACATACATACATACATACATACATACATGCATGCATACATAGATTGATTGATTGTGCACCAAACTAAGATTCCGAAAAAGAGTCTAAACAATGATGAGGCATTATTTATGAAACTTACTTTTATAAACGGTTTATTAATTATATTCAACTAGTCTATTTCTTTGTATCATGATTGTCACATTAAACCTATATTACTGACTATATATTTCTGAAATAGAAACATCTTGGTATTTTCGCTACAGACCGTAAAGCCTCTGGGTAGGCCCAATATACGTTCTGTCAAACAACGTGTTAAATGAATTCCCTAATATCGTTTGCGAATGACTTTGTGGAAGTACGATTTTCATTTTTGTTCTAATATTCGTGCTCCTAAAGACAAATATAACCTTAACCTTGGTAAGGAAGTTTTTCGTATGTATGTATTTGGAAGCAATAAGAAAAAGGTTACTTATTATTCTGCAAGTGTACATTCACTATACTGCAACTAAACTTGTCGCAAAATGCTTAAATTAATTTGGGGAAAATCCATTTTTCTGCAATATCTCCAAAACTTAATATCTTGTGTTAATTTTATAGAAAAAAGAAACGAAGCTAGACGACTATGAAGCAACCGATTGCTTTAGGTAGGCAAGCAAAATGTACTGATCCAGGTATAATGGGTGGAGGCTTTAACCTTTGCATATAAGATAAACAAAACCGATAAAAGTAAATTTCGCCAGAGTTCTTAAAATTTCCACCATATTATGTTCCTAACCTATAATCTGAAGAACTCTTTGAGTACACGAACATCATAGCTGTACATTTTTTAATTAGGTTTCTGCAATAAACGAGCTTTAGCTTACCCGCACATTATCGGAAAACTCGTGCGATGGTGCAATTTCAGCTGCACGCTAAACAGTGCCTTGTAATACAGCACTGGCATTCGTTTTGAGCGAAGACATTAGTATCATAAACATGAAACAAAATGAAAAACATGTTTTACGATGCAACTCAAGAGCTATCGAAACCAGATCTGCGACTGAGTGAGATATATCTGCGAGAATGCAGATTACGTTGTTGGTGCTGATTACAGCTTACTATCATAAAGGTAAAATTAGAGTACACTCAGTTTGCTTAATAACAAGTCCGCTGGGGTTTATCTGTCAATGGCTGCTATGCAATATGGTTTGTATATTGATCTGCCTTACAGCTGCCATAGTTAACATATAACTAATAGAGATTACATCTGGGATATACAAATTCCTATTTTAACCCACATGGACCCAAAGTCACTATCATTTTCAAACTAAATCTCAACTCAGATTTCTGACATCTGATTGTCAGTACTTGAACAATGGTGAAATATATATCAGAAAGTTTATTTTAGTCTAAGTTTGCGGGAAAGCATATCTTTGTAACCACCAGACGTTGTGTGGAAGTCTTATTTTTAACATCACCAAGGATTTACTGTCAATTCATTTATTTTCTAGGGTATCAGTTTTTGCGGTTTTGCGAAAAATTCATGGTTTGGGGAAAGTATCTTTTTGTTTCCACAAAAAAGTTATTGATTGTTGGGTCTTTAAATTCGTTCTTTGAGACAACGACAAAATTGGTACTTTAAAGAGATATAGCAATTTCACAGCATTATGACATCAGGGACAAATCTCACTAAAATTACAATTATCGATTGATGAAAATTAAACATATTTTGAAAAAAAAAAAGCATTTTCTGGGTCTAGCATATTTGCTCTTTTCTTCAAAGTTTCTCTCCGTTGTCTGTATAACAATGATAACTTCTTTAACTTTGTCAAGACAAAAGTCTTGATGGATTATTGGATTATTGGATTAATTTATGAAGAATTATTGAGACAATACGAGTAAAAAAACGAAACCAGAAAGAATGAAATTTCAATCCATCAATAGATCCAGTTTAAATTAGGGTATTCTATTTATTTATATACATATGTGATTTCTAACAGATAAAAATATTAGGTATCAATTTGAAACACAGCTACCACATAAAAAAGTTGCACTGGAAATATCCCATAGACATATGAACGGTATGGGTCGTTTATAGCATGACATCCTTGTGTACGCAACGAATCCTTGGGACATATCTTTATATATATATATATATATATATATATATATATATATATTATATATATATATATATATGTATATATATATATATATATATATATATATATATATATATATATATATACATACATACATATATATATATATATATATATAAATTGAATAATACCTGTTGTATATTTTCTTTGGCTTCACAACTTTTTAAAACTTACTGCTAGATTTTATTAACTATTCCAGCATAACTGGCATGCTTAAAGAGCTGATGAATTTTGTACATATTGACCTCCTGCCTCAATGACAAAAATTTTGCTTAATTATTTTTACTTTGAACCTCGATAACACGATAATTTTAAATCTCTACTGTTAAACATATACTAACAAACTTGCTACAAGCCGTGGCGAGCTACATTGTCAATAATAGCACACTATCCTTGGTAAAAGTTAATCTATTCCAGTATATACATTTGTGTTGTTTAAAAATGCAATCCTAATAATTTAATACGACGACTTATTCTCCATCTTTCTAGGACAGAAAAGGTGCTCAGCGTTCATGCAAAACAATCATGCATCTGTAGAGGTAGTAATAGCTTGCATAGCATGCTGTGTGATATCATCCGTAGAGGTAGTAATAGCTTACATAGCATGCTGTGTAATATCATCCGTAGAGTTAGTAATAGCTTACATAGCATCCTGTGTAATATCATCCGTAGAGGTAGTAATAGCTTACATAGCATGCTGTGTAATATCATCCGTAGAGTTAGTAATAGCTTACATAGCATCCTGTGTAATATCATCCGTAGAGTTAGTAATAGCTTACATAGCATGCTGTGTGATATCGTCCGTAGAGGTAGTAATAGCTTACATAGCATGCTGTGTGATATCATCCGTAGGGGTAGTAAATAGCTTACATAGCATGCAGTGTGATATCATGATAAACCGTTCAGCTAGAAATCTGGTGCTCAACCACAACATTAAAATCATACTTATTTAAACAGATTGCATGGCATGTTAATGTTGTGAGAATTTGTCTTGTAGTTTTAATTAACAACACTGTCCTGAGGAGAAAGCGTTCACTGTAGGTCGGGAAAATTGCACGTGATTAACGTGCTAGAGTTCATTGGCTGAATCAGAACGAACGCTTTAAGCCTGGGTATTGGCTCATGGAATGATAAAGTGTTTTAAAAAAGCATGAGGCTGAGAAATCATGTTGGCACTACTAGAAGACATCTAAAAGTCTCAAAATTAAAATAAGACTTTATTATACATTTGACCAAATATATGAATAACTTACTTTGGTCGATCTAAGTGTCGATAGGAATATAGATAATTCAATACATTTCGGAAACGATCATAAGGAACGCCTAAGAGGTTGATATCTTCAGCTCTGCTAATTTTTTAATGCTCTACTGGTGTGGTTTATTGTTTACTGTTTACATTATGGTAGTTGGATTTGCTGTTGCATGACTTTCTTCTGTGGAGATAAAAGCATTTGTTGTTATTTTATGTACCTTATACCATGCTTTCACAACCAATAAAAACATTTGATATCATAAAATGGTTGGTTTGTCTGGTTTCCTCGCTACCTGATAAAGGAAGTGAAACGTGAAATCTAATAGTGTCAATGTCGGATTCGAGTTCGTGATGATAACAAATTGATATGATTTCATTCATAGGACGGATCCCCTTTCATAATGTTTACTCAGTACATATTGCGTGAAGAGCAGAATTTTCAACATATATTGTTATTTACAACCAGATATTGTTCATACTAATATCAGGAGTAGTAACGACCCTGTTCAATTAGTCAAAGGGGAGCTGCTGTGGTTAGCGTGCAGGACTCACGACCGAAAGGGTGCTCGTTCGAATCCTACCATCGGATCAGCCTGGGTCAGCTACCGTGGCGTGTCCTTTGGCAAGGCACTTTACTCCAATTCTCTCGGCACTAAATAACCTATTTGTGTGGCTGTGCGTGAAGCACCAAGCCAAACCAAAAATAAGTCAAAGTGAAAGGGTTTGGGGGTTACCGAACTAATATGGCCATAATTGAAGTAGTTTTAATATGATAATCCCGATTGATTTACATAGGTTTTGACAGAATTTGTACAACATGGTAATACATTTTTACTTACACCAATTGCAATACTTTGTAAAGATATTTTTTTAAAATGCACATCACAAATATAATATAACTTAAATATTGGAGATGCGAATATTTTCCGAATTTAGCTATATATATGCAACCCGAATTGTAAACGTTTATCGAAACCGATTCTTGTGTCAACAGATCAGGTTTTTTTCTGAAAGACACACTCAGGTAAGACCATTTTTGGTATGTCGTAAAATGGATGATTTAATTTAAATTCAAGCTACGCAAAGGTACGCGTTGAGCGTATTAATTTTCTGATTTCTAATAGTATATTACTAATATATGTTATTAACATTGAGTGTAAATGCTATTGCGTGCGTGGTTGACTCGGACGCAGTCGGAGAGAAATAAACAAAACAAGAACGTGTGTGCGTGAAACCAATGATATTATCATCTACCTGTAAACAGAACCATATGAACACATTTTCTTTCCTGGAAAATAATACATTTCAATGGATATTCACCAACAGGAGCACAAAACCTATTCACCATGTATATTCCATTAACTGGTATTGAGGATTATATGCAAATTGCGTGCACTATGCAGATAAATACTCAACCCCAATGTTCTCAAGGCTGCACGCACTGCATATCGATCATGTTAATATATTTCCGATTGCTATTGAAGCTACTACGCATGCATCAACATTTATATTCGCCGTAAGTCGAGACAAATGAAAGTTACTTGTTCATTCCGAACGAGTAAATTGTTTCATCATCTCAGTACCAAGTTTTTGCCATTTACTCACGGTTAAAATGCAATAATTAACAGAAAGTTAATGACTTTATCGGACCTATTTAAAGGTAACATCGAACTTTTTATGTGATTTAAAAAAAAAAAAAATACGTAAACACTTTCTATAAAGACTATAACAATATAATATGCCTCATACATGTAGGCTGTAGAGTATTAGTTATTAGAGCGATTGATGATTTTCTCATTTTTCAAAACGCCGTGGTGTTTCCATGTCTTAACGCAATGTGGAAATTGTCTATGAAGCTATTAACCTTGAGGAAAAAAAAAAAAAAAAAAAAATTGACGTGAATGAGGACAGACACTTACCTGATATTTATGTTTCTCGGTGAGATTCGCCCATGATTTGCAACGAAGGCAACGACTACGAGTAATACTCAACCTTCTCTTCTCGTAGATAACGAAAAAATCGGTCTAGAGAGTTCACGGGATTCAATAACCATAAAACATTATTCGTTGCAATGAGGTACCCAAGAAAAGTGAACTTGTGGAGTACATAGCTGACTCTAATGTGTGAACATGTACGGAACAAATACATGCGTTGTATAAGACAAGGTTTATAAACCTTGCTCTACAGTGTAAAATTTCTTACCATATACAGGGTAAAGTAATTCTACATCACGATTAATTTCATTTCTTCATTCATCGGGTCATTATTTTTCTGCTACTACATGTTACTCATTAGCATACATTCAGCAAAATATTTCAGAGCTACTTGCGTGAAAATTTCAACACTGTTTCATGTAAGGAACGTGAGCTATTTACACTTGTAAAAGTATTTCGAAGTAGAAGCCCATAAAGTTATAAGACGATAATTTACGGTGGGACAGCCGAACCTATGGTGATAGGCAAACTGAAAGGTTTGACTTAATGTAAACTGCCTGCACAATTCTCATCCTATACTACCTTCTCAAACTAATCTAAACCATGATTACATAGTCTACTTTGACTTTTATTTTTAAGGACGGAATAAAGCACCAGAGATGCCATTGTATGCGACAAATTGCTTACTTTCCAGTATACTTGTTCTCCCTGCAATCATAATGTTTCTTAAAGATACCCGAAGGAATAGACGTCCATGGCTTTGTAGTTTTGTCTCTCTTTATCCCATATTAATGACTCAGAAAAAGGTAATGACTATGCAAGAGTAGCTAATCACACTGATTAAGGTTATGCTTATGCAAGAGTACCTAATCAGATTGATTAAGGTTATGACTATGCAAGAGTAGCTAATCACACTGATTAAGGTTATGCTTATGCAAGAGTACCTAATCAGATTGATTAAGGTTATGACTATGCAAGATTACCTAATCAAAGTGATTAAGGTTATGCCTATGCAACTATAACTAATCAGACTGATCAAGGTTATGACTATGCAAGAGTAGCTAATCAGATTGATTAAGGTTATGACTATGCAAGAGTAGCTAATCACACTGATTAAGGTTATGCTTATGCAAGAGTACCTAATCAGATTGATTAAGGTTATGACTATGCAAGATTACCTAATCAAAGTGATTAAGGTTATGCCTATGCAACTATAACTAATCAGACTGATCAAGGTTATGACTATGCAACAGTATCTAATCAGATTGGTTAGGTTATGCCTATGCAATATTAGCTAATCAGATTGATTAAGGCTATGGCTATGCAACATTTGCTAATCAGATTAATTAAGCATTAAATTGTTGTAAAAATTTCGACAAATATGAAAGAGATGTACTTTAAAATATTCTCCATCACATATGTTTACAATACAATTACCTTTTGTTTTCGTAAGTATGGATAACAATCTTACCTTTTTTATCTTCTTTTAATATCCATTGAATGACATTTTTAGCAGAGTCCTTCGTTTATTATTTGCAAAAAATCCACCTGAGTCTCTTCAAGAATTTTAAAGACTTAACATCCTTTTCGCAATATATAATCCAGTAAAAAGTGAATTGAGAGGAGCTTGCAGAACTTATAATTCGATTACCTGAGAAAACATGAGTGCGAATCCAGGAGCAAGCTTTAACTATAACCTTTCAACAAGATAAACGACACTGGGGATAGATAAAACTCACGTGTAATCTTAATTGTCCTGTTCTGTGCTGATGAAGAATTGCTTAGGTGTGATTTTCACAGAAATGACAACAATATTGCACGTGATAAACGTGCTAGAGTTCATTGGCTGAATCAGAACCTAATCTCATAATTAGTTTCATGCAATAAGCTAGTAGTAATAAGGAGCACAATGTTTCAAAAATCTGCAAATTTAGCACTTTCAGATGCACATTGGTTGTTAAATGTTGGTTGTTAAATGTCAAAAGAATAACATTGATTTTGTGTTAAGGTACAATTGCAATATCCACTGCACGCATTAAACTTCCTGACAGCTGAGGAAACAAATAATATAGTCTAGTAATATAGAATTGAGAGATTGAAAACCATTCTGCTGAGAAACAATCCAGAATTACTGCCATAAAATACAAATTAGATTTAATATCTGACCTAACGCACTCGGAAATAGTTTCAAGGTGTTCTGTTTAATAACAGCTGCTATAACATGAGACACGATGTATCGATCTGCCCTATGGACAGATCAGTTTCTCGTACAACCAACCATACTAGATTTTGCTGGAGTTCTCCGTTTGTTGTTTCAACCCACCTGGTTAGATTAGTTTTCTGATGACGTCACACATGGTTGCTAATAAGAGCAAACCAAAAAACACCAAAGTGATTGAGAATAACTGTGAATGGTGGACACACTCGGCGGGTACTGAATATTTGGCAATATAAATATTTGTTCTTTGTATATAATTAACACTTTCAAGAGTTACACAAAAAATATCCCCAATGATGACTTATCGAGATATTGTGATCTCATTTGTAGTACAATTCTCTTCCTGTTTAGGTCTATTCCCAACAGTGCTCCGAAGGGGTAGCCATTTTAGTGGTTTTGTTCCGGGTTTGGTTGGATAACTGGATAGTTCGTTCGTTCGTTCGTTACGCGTTGATAACATCTTCCATATATTGAATCTTATTCCACCTACAGCCATCACAATTGGTACGTGGATGCAGCTTAAAAAGACAAACTCACCTTTACCAAAAGTAGGTCACTGTGATGTATTTTTTATTGCCTGATAGACTTTCGCATCTTCAAAACTTTGTTCGTGACACCATCCATGTTTTGGGTCCTATTTAACAAAGGCCATTAAAATTTGTAAATTGATGTAACTCCGAGAGCTCAACTTAACCGTATACAAAAAGGTAATTGTGACCTCTTTTCCACGATCGAGTGACTTTGGTAGTTTTAAAATTCGTTTATAACGGTTTTTTTAAAACCTATATTGAACCCTATTTAACCTAAAATCATCAAATTGGTATCTGAATATATTTTCGAAAAAGCAGTTAAATTATAGCAAAAATCGGTCCTTGTTACCTTTTTTGCACACTTAAACGATTTGATTATTGTCAGAGGTTTCTTAAAGACAGCATATATATGTTAGACCTTATTTCACTTATCAGAATTGAATGCTGGGACATCCTGGGAAGAATAAGTAAAGCGTACCAAACCAGGTCACTGTGTCCTATTTTCAATGATTGACTACCATTGAGACGAAAAAGCACTTTATGCATATTTTTTTTTAAAATTAGAAGCCTTGTAGCTATTCACCTGTATACATTAACTCACCCTTATACACTGAGACATCGGTGCAAAAAACTTAGTCTCTGTGGCCTATTTTCCATGTTTTTGTGTATTTGTCACTAAAACAAAATTTCTATCTATATCTTAAACACCTTTTTCCAGCTGTCATCAAACTTTAGAAGTACATGCATCTTCTGTAGTTCTACACTACTTTTTCAATATTAGGTCATTTTCTTGCTTATAATTTATTGACTTTATCAGTGAAAATAATTTTACACGATATATTGAACACTATCCGCTCTATACTCATGAAACGTTCTTTTTTGACACATCTTAAAAGAGCTGTATATTGTATTACAACAAAGTTGGTCAGTGTGACTTTGTTTTAATTCTTAGGATACTTTTCAAATTAGATATATTTTCACCCATCCATTTGACACAACATCTCAAATACTATCCAAAGTGACCAATGAGGTCATAGCATATGCTAAATACTAGTATCGACCTATAATCTAGCCTTGTTTGTACTAGAGAGAACAAAATAGTAATTCTTGGGTAATTCTTGTTTTGAGAAACAACCTAATTTTTCGATATTTGAATCAGATGGCTTTTCTTTGTAACGTGCATTTGACAATACTTTTGAAGGGTCCAATAAATTGAGAACACAATTATTTTAAATTTTGAAGGTTCTTGATTGGTTGGTATTCTGGTGTAGACAGCATTATTTCAAGCATCTGATTTTTCATTTTTACATACATGAGATGGACACGTTAACATCTAGTATATTTGGTGATAACCACTAAAATAGTTCTGAGGTGACATTGAAGAAAAAATAAAGCAAAGGTCAGAGTCTAAATATACAAGGAAACACATGCCTTAACGACCAATACAATGTTTATGAAACATGCTCATAAGGGCACTTGTCTACATGGGGCAAAACTGGTGATTATTAATTACATTGTTTAAACAAGTTTTACTGTAGAATGAAATTTAAAGTATTCTTAACGGTTTGCATGAAATGTTTAAAGTATTAATAACGGTTTGCGAGAAATATTTAAAGTATTCATAACGGTTTGCATGAAATGTTTAAAGTATTCATAACGGTTTGCATGAAATGTTTAAAGTATTCATAACGGTTTGCATGAAATGTTTAAAGTATTCATAACGGTTTGCATGAAATGTTTTCCTCCTTTCTGTTTTATTCTTTGGTAAGTTTAAAGAAACGTAAGGCGTCTGGTATCATTTGTTTTTGCGGGAAAAATGGTTATTTCTTGACAAAATGCAAACATTTATTTCTTTAAGTACTTTGCGTTATATAAACAATTTAAGAAAAGGAGAGTGACTAATTTGGTGAAAAGTATCAATATTTTAGTTCTTTTGCAAAAATTATACTTTAACATATGTTATTTCGATTCACGCAAGTTTGGATTCAATTGAGCCAACAGTTTTGCGATACATTATCGGAAAGATTGTACTAATGAGAAACAATCAATTATCAAAGACGTCAGCGCCGCATGACCGCGATGTGAAGCCATATTGCGATCATGTCAACTCATTTTCCGCTATAGCATCTTAAATATTTGCTTGAAATACTGGTAGGAAACGCGTTTTTGGGGTTACATCTGATTGCATCCAAATGCAGCTGTTTCCGAGAGATTTTCGTTTAGCCGGCCGCTTGGGTGTATAAAGACGTTGTTTTCTATTGGCTATTGCGCCCGCGCGTGTGGAGCAGGATGAAAATTTGACTTATTTTTCTGCTTATTGGACCCACGATGTCCTGGCCCCTTTTTACTCCAAATCTTAAACTTATCCTACTTGTTTCAAAGATTCATCTGTCTGTGTGCGGTTCGGACCGGTATGCTTTAGATCTAACGGCAAAATGTCTACATCCACACGCAAACTCCGGTTCCAAAACCGATAATGTTCGGTCTAAAAAAAATCTGGTCTAAAAAATGATGTTTTTTTCTGCTGTATTTTTAAACTGGAGTAGAAGGTCTACATTATTTGTTATCCTTGTAGAACTACATTTGTCTCCTTCTCCGTAATACCACCCGCTTTGGTGTACCATGAATGATGTTGACGTTACAGAGCTCGGAAGTAGGGTACTGCCTCATTACACGTAAACGTAGCACGCGGGGATAATGAGTTAACAAGTGAACACGTGAAATCATCCAATGGTGGGTATGGAACAGCACTTTATTGCGTAGCCGAACAATTATATCAGCTGTAGAACTAAGACTTAGTTAAAATCGAGAAAATTTTATAAATACAATTGACGTTCTTGATAACAATATCGTACTTTCGTGCACGTCATCAAACTATGTTGATGTTTGCTTGACGGAACCGACGATAATGATTCGTGTCAGATACGGGTATTTAAGCATTCATTAGCAAATTATTAAGTTAACTTGGTAGATGGCATGCAATGAACTAAATGACATCGGGTTATTTACTCTTTATTAAGCGATGAATTATGTTGTTTGATCTCCGAGTCACGAAAAAGGAAGCAACATAATTGCAAACAAAGAACAATACCTCAATTTGTAGTTGCCCGAGATGACACGATTGACAGTAACGATTTAGATTATTTCAGCATCTTATTTTTTTCATTTTCTCTTATGTCACTTTTTAAAATTTACGTGATTAATTAATTTATTTTTGTTAAAAGTATTTTGTATAAAAGAATAACACATCCTATTGATACTTAAAATGACGATATGATTTGCATATGTCCTTTATACTATATATTCAATTCTTATGGCGGCATATTAAGCAGAAGACATGTTTAAGCAGAGACATGTTTAAGCAGAGACATGTTTAAGAAGACTGTGAAAAATAAACGGAAAACCAGTGAGTCACTAACATCTGCGCAGCACTGCAGTGGGTAATGGAGTGCATAAACATATATCAGTATTATTATCACAGAGGAAGTTATATGTGCCGTTCTTGGAGACCGAATCTCAAAACATTGTAGTTGAAGCAGATAATGGCAACAACCGAAGAGTGAACTGGCCTTGAACTTGTTACAGTTCTAATTATTTCCACGAGAACGTGATGTTTTAATATTACAGTATCAATAGAGTCGGATAGGAATCATCAATATACTTCATGGTATTAATCTGATTCGTGCTAATGATCTTTAATCATATCAGCTTTATTGCCGACAAGAATGCCATTCAATAATTGTAGGATATTTATAGCAAAGTAGCATATCTCCTTTCGATGAAATCTGATTTGAAGAACACGTCAAAGCAAAAGGTTTTTCTGACATTTTGAAGGCGTTTGTAGAACTGTGTACAAATGGCTTTACACATTTTGTTCTTCGTACTTGAACGTGTTAATACATACCTACCAAAAAATGTATCTACGAACTTACCTACCTACCTACCTATCTACCTATCTGTGTAACAATCTGTCTATCCATTTTAATAATGTATGTCAGTATTTATATTTGTCTTTCAGCAGACTTATACGTTTGATAGATGCTCGCTATCTAGCTAAAAGCATATATATCTCATTCGTTGGATCAGCCAGTGCAGTGTATTGGTTTTTTCAATGTACCATAAAAGAAGAAGTAATTACTTACCTTTATGAAATATTCGTGTACTGAGAATCCTTTGAAAAGAATGCGTCTGTAACATAAGTTATTGTAAAATCACTAAAGTATTTCCGACTAACAGACGATGATTCTCCCCAGCAGCAGGTTCTAATAGATCATATACCTAGACTATGAAATAAAGCTAGTCTATTGATTGCACTTGAAACACATTTGCTTGTAGCAACATCTTTTCTTGCGCAATTGATATAAATAATTTACAAGATTGGTATGTATCCATGTATGATAATAATAACAATAAGTAAATAACTGAACGGCGTTAATCTGTTAATAAATTAAAAATTCTCCCTAGGCGGTTATAATTGATCTTTATATGAAGTTTGTTCAGCGTGTTGTTGTATTATTAGTGACAACGCTATATATCTTACATTAAACAGACACAATAAAAATATTCGTTAAACACTGTGATTATCATCCACCAAAAGCCGTGATGTAATTTTTAAAGATCTGACCCAGTCTGGATTCAGAAGGAATCATAAATGAGAAAAAGTGACGATTTAGTAGAATGCATTTTAATTTGCTTTGACATTTGATTCCAATAGCAGACATATACCAAAAATACCACTAAAATTATTTGTTGATGTAAGTTAATATATAACACTGGAACAGATGTTAAATTCTTGCAGTAAAAATGTAAACTTTACTCCAAGTGTAAGATCTATAATCAAACCATATGCAAGATACAACTTTGTCAACATTTGTTTTAGCAATACATCTCAAAATGAGATAAATATATTGGTCTTTTAAAACATATAATATATGAACTATAAAAGGGACAACGAAATTGAATATTCCATATTCAATAACGAGTTGTTTTCATTATATATCTTTTTAACCGGGTTTTCATTATGGAACTGACATGAAAAATCCATTTTTTGGTCATTGATCTATCGATTTTGCGTCGATTGTTTTTGTATCATACTAAACAAATAATCAATATACCTTGTCAGTCAGATCACCTATATGTCTATCTATCTATCTATATCTATCTATCTATATATATATATATATATATATATATATATCACACCCTCCAGAACATCTATTTTCCACAACGTATAATCTTATCATGTATTTTTAAAACTTGTTCTGTTCAACATGAGCTATTGTGATTTTTGAACGATTTAAACCAATGTCGTCCAATCTTGAGAGTTTTAAAGTTCATTGCTATTTCTGTCACTTTAAAGACTGCTTAACAAGTATTAGTTTTTAATACATTTTCAACTGAAAGTTCTACGTGATGCTGTCGAGCATGATGTAAAACTTAACAAGTATCAGTTTTTACTACATTTTCAACTGAAATTTCTACGTGATGCTGTCGAGCATGATGTAAAACTTAACAAGTATCAGTTTTTAATACATTTTCAACTGAAATTTCTACGTGATGCTGTCGAGCATGATGTAAAACTTAACAAGTATCAGTTTTTAATACATTTTCAACTGAAAGTTCTACGTGATGCTGTCGAGCATGATGTAAAACTTAACAAGTATCAGTTTTTAATACATTTTCAACTGAAATTTCTACGTGATGCTGTCGAGCATGATGTAAAACTTACTGAGATGCTTTCTTGAAGATTGTATACGATGAAGTTCGTTTTAAGAAATGTTCTGCTTAAACTTGTCTGATTATTCAGAATGTTTAGTATACCTGATTTATATGTATTTCAGGACTTGTAAGGGATAATTCATCTGCTATCGTTTCGTTTTGCATTAAAGAAATCTTCCAAACAAATTAAACAATTATGTTCCGATTCTCTTTGTTTGACTTCCATTATCCTTACAAAAACCCAAGGGAAACCAATATGATGATTTCTTCATTATACATCAGGTAAACTGTAGAACATGTTATTCAATACAATGTGCCCCTTCGAACAAAGAATAGATACTTCATTTGAATATAATCTACATTGAAAAAAGGAGAGAAAGTCTGATAATAACACAAGTATACCCGCTGGTACTATCGATGAATTCTATGAGTGTATTGTTGCAGACAGCTTAAATTATTAACAGTTAAATGAATAATTTAAATGAATTATAATGGGAAAACAGAGAGATCTTCTGTTATTAAAATCTAATAGCTACATATTTTTTCGTAGCATTGTGGTTATTACAGCGGATTACTAACCCTTGCGGAGGGGTGGAGAGAGAGGGGGGCCGCGGTAGCTTCGGTCTCGTAATCAAAGGCTCAAGGGTTCGATACCAAAAGCCATCTCTGGTAGGCTGCTTGGGAAAGGCGTTTAGTTCTCATTTACTCGGCGTGATATGGCAAGTATTGTGTTAAAAGGTGCCGCGAAAACCAGCAAAAACAAAGCAAAATACTAACCCTTGCAGCTTTGTTCGTAATGACAAGTCAAAACACATAGGATTTCAACGAATTTCGTTTCGTTTAAGCAATGACTTGACAAGATGGGTGTCCAAGTCATTAGTCCAAGTAGAAACATACTGAAGATACGGTGTATATTTTGCTACACATGTATACATTCCAGCTGTATATTCCTTGACGAATAAATTATCTTCGTTACAGGTTTCAGAGTGTGCTGATTATCACCATGAAAAATCAAGCTACACCGCAACCTCCAGTTCAAGGAAGGAGCCGCGGTAACACTGTCATTAAAGTGTGAGACACACGACCGAAAGAGTGTTGGTTCGAATCCTACCAACGGATCAGCCCGGATCAGTTACCAAGGTGTTTCTAAGTGCAAGATACTTTACTCTATGTGCATCGGCACAAAAAAAGTACGTGTGTTGCTCTGCTGTAAGCCATCAAACCAGTATCGTAACTACCGTCCCCGCAGCCCGCAATGGGGGGGGGGGGGGGGGGCTCAAGGAAGGGGCCCAAAATCCCGCTTTACATTAATTTGATGGGGGCCCACTCTAAATGTTTGCGGGCTGGGGGTCACAATTTGATTTTACGCCGCTGCATCAAACCAAACTAATTCAAGGACCGTCAGGAAATATCGGGTGGGTATAACTGCACTTGATTCACGCTGGGCAGACATAGGATGACAGCATTCGTCATGCTGATTTTTTTTCTCAGTCTGTCATATGTCGGAGATAACCTCGTATATTATTTGGTCAAATATTTGTGACTAGTAAGTAACTTTAAACTTGTTTTGTGTAATTTATAATTATTTTGCCGTGGAAAATATGTTAGGAAATACTATATGTTGGAGTGAGATTTTCCACCAATGCACCAATATAACGAAGTAAAATCTTAATGCAAGAAATATAGTGTTACAATTTAGAAGAAAAAAATATAAACAAATGCTTACCCATAGGTAGTATTCACTGGCAAACCAGGCAAAGTTGAGCTACGATATCATAAAACATCGATGATCAAGTATATAAAAATAAAGTAATTAAATAGCTCCCTAAAGGCAGGGAAAAGCAACATCGCCTATTTAATGAAAACGATGTTGGAAATATATGCAGGTCAGACACGGTTAAATGGACAAGTCCCTCTTTATGCCGGTTCTTTAAATAGTACAGAACAGACAGATGTGGCATGAATATTTTCACAATCACAAGATGGGAGCCGCGATGGCAAAGTGGTACTGTGCACTTCCGCCGGTCGCGGGTTTTTGAATCTATCTTGTCCTACCCGCGTCAGTTGTCATAGTGTGTCCCTAGGAAAGGTACTTACTCTCATTGCCTCGGCACTAAATAGTCATTGATATGCTGCTATTTTTTAAGTGAGTAAAACTAAAGAGATTCTTAGATTTTACAAGATTCCGAGTGTTAGAATTAGCCTTAGCTTCAGACAATTTGGGGTCTGTACCGGACTTGATTCACTTGTCTGACTAAATATGTCCATCACAGATTCTATTTCAAAACCCTGAATTTTGATAGGCCGATGATTTGAATGCAAAGCATAAGTGTAGATGTTTTTTCTTCAAAAAATGGTTAATTCATTGAATTAAACAAACATATGCATTTGTATCCGTCATTAATTATATACTTCTAAAAGATAAAGCTTAAATCCTAACTAAATGTATACTATATGGTTTAATCCTAACTAAATGTATACTGTATGGTTTAATCCTAACTAAATGTATACTGTATGGTTTAATCCTAACTAAATGTATACTCTATGGTTTAATCCTAACTAAATGTATACTCTATGGTTTATGTTTTCAACTTTTGACATAACTGAATTGCGATGTCCATCCTCCATCAGATACATACACGCACACAGACACAAGATGTTCACATAATATGCAAGTCTGCCTAGAACTATCATTGGCACTATCGTATTATTCTCTATGTCTGTCTATAAAGCAACAGACGCCTTTTATACATATGTTGTGCTAACTTATTATAATTTAATTAGAAAACAAGCTAGTCTACAAGCTAGAGAACAAGCTAGTCTAAAAAGATATTTTCTCATTACCCTCCAGATGCAGCTTTACCTCATTATCTCTGAGACCTGTCACTAAACATTCTGAATCTTATACGAATAATGGAGTTGTCAAACAAGTTAATGAAGTGATATGTGTATAATCCTTGAGTCATTGCTCTAAAAGTATCATCGATATCTTTTAGGATCTGTGTTCGAATAGATAGATCCCGACTGACGTCATCGGCAGCCAAATTTGTGGTATGCTGACAGATTTACTATTGATTTCATATGGTGTTTGGTAGTTGAAATACATTCTTTGAATTTCAAGAAACTCTTAAAAAACATACATAAATAAAAAAAAACGCAAACCCGGCTTTCTTTCAGTGTCTATACTTGTAATTGATAAGTTGATTTTGCCTCAGTGTGCCTTGTTGAAAATGGCAAATATTTGGTGACCGCAAGTAGAAGAAACTACCAGGTTGCCCTTCTTCCAGATAAAATGGGAATAAGATCGTCTGATAGTGACCTTATCGGGAAGAATATATAGACTGTCTATGTTACCGATTAAGGTTATTAAACAGATGGGATATGTCATGGTCCTTTGTGCAAAGTAAGTGGTCTGTTTCTGTTTATATGCTCAAACCGGTAAAAGGTAAACTAATTGTTGTTATGCTGTACTGTATATTATCTCATATGACCTTACTTTATCTTCGGTGGGAGTTAATACAAAAATTAATACTTTTACATGTTCTGATATAGTTCAAGTGGACGGAAAAGCATCATTTCGAAAGTCAATTTAAACTTAAAAATCGCGAACAAGTTGTTGAAAACAAAAAATATATTTGTAAACCTCACTCGTTTACCCTATACACAAATCATCTAAGACATGACGAATGCGAGAAAATGAAATCTTCCTGATTCATTTGTGGATGATTGAACATCCTGATCGAACCGCAACTGTACTTGGCATGATATTGTAGGTGACAATCGTTTGTACATGATTTAATCTCGATTGTAGAGGAAACGGCATAGTCGAGCGGTCTTCGGCAACACCATTTCAATTGGATATTATTTGCAGATCTATTCTGTGCTTCGTGGGCGTATTTTGATGAATAATATAATTTAGACCCCTCAGATCTCACAGGCATCGATAAAGGCGCGCTCCGCACAGTTCATACTCTTACAGAATACATCGCTGCCTGAAGGCTATTTGAACTCCAGGACCATCTAAACGTTAGTATATAGTCTTTGCGCATTCATACACAAGTACGTTGACTGGATCCATTTTTTTTTTCTATTATGACATTAAAATCAAATCAAAAACGACGTATAAACAACCAGGCTATGTAAGGTGGTTCAGATAAGCATTGTTGTGACATTTTTGGTACATTGTGATATTGTGCCGCATGATGCCTTGTAAAGTCGTCAGGCTGTGTTCCGTCTCTGCAAGTAAGGAATTCCTGACATTTCTCTTCTACCGATTAGGTCAAACCTTCACATTCTGCACTAACGTCATTGTAGAAAAAAGATCGCAGAACAGGCAATATGAACTGAGTGTGATGCAGCTATCACAATTTACGGTTTTCTCCAGGAAGCATTTTTTACCACCTAATTTACATCGTTGTAGCAGTGGGAGTTATGCTTCCAAAGGGAGGTAGCCCATAATGAGGAGTATGCGATAAAAGATTCATGTTTGAGCAAATATTGTGTACTTTGCGACAACACACAAACACACACACCCACCCCACCCCACCAAAAAAAACCCCAAAAAAGCATGTCGGTAGGAAACATGATAAGTTTGTAATTTAGTTGGTATTGTAATAGACTTGGGGCACTATAGCTTTAATATGATGGGTAGGGAGGGTGGTTTTTCCATGTCGTAAATTAAATATGTTGTTCATGTCCATGATTATATGCTGCAGAAAGAGTTAATTTGAGCATTGTAGCCTGATTGGAAATGTAGAGATCGTGATTTACCGTGATATTTATATGCACTTGTTCATGTTGGGTGTCAAGTGTGATCGCCATTCACGTGGGTAACAACTGCTCTGTCATCAAGTTCGCTCTTGCACATCGTTAGATACTCATAAAATCTTGTAGAATCTTACTTCATATGAATTTATCACACCCAGAAATATGTCTATCACACCTAATTTCCATTCCAAATCAGCATTTGAATAGCACTAAGTTTGATGACTTCATCAGCTGACGCTACAAAATACGTCTGCAACCAAGATGGCCGACGCTAGATCTCATGACCGGTTCCACACACTAAATTTATCCTATTTCACATTTTTATTTAATTTCACTTGTTCATTGTAAATGCTGGCCTTCTTTATATAAGTATGAGTATGTTTTGAACTTTTAATATTGTATTCTTCATTTTTTAAGCTAGTCAATGTATTTTCAATGTTGTCAGCGTTCACTAGTACTTGTTTACTCTTCAACTATGCCTAGCGACCTAGGTTACGACTTAAAAGGATTTTATGTTTGACGGACAAGAGATAATACAAAATGTTTATATATTTGTTACTGTTTGAGTGTAAATGGACAAGTAATGCTAATTAAATTGTATGATAACCCTCAGTTTGCATCACTGTTTGTAGAGTATCTGTTCGGTACAACCCGACCTGTTCGGCGTGCCGGACAAGCAATGATTGGTCAGAATTACGTCACATGACTATTTTCCGAAGAGTATAAATAGGAGCGAAATTCGAAGGTCGGCAGATAGCTGTCAACAGTAATAGCGTCCATAGATACATATCTCCACCAAATAAAAAAATTACTGTCTTGAGGTATTTATAATGAGACATATATTAAACCACATTAAGAAGCTAATAGATAATTATATAAATAAGATAAGTTAAAGAAATTGTATTTCTTTATCATCAAAATAGAGACTAAAATGACATATGTAGTACAATAATCTGAATCAATTCAATTCACTGCTACTGATTCTGGTTTAATGCAAAACTAATATTGTGCCATACTAAAAATAAACAGCTATCTCCCGCCACACTAAGAATTCAAGGTTTATTTACAAAATACCTGCACTGTAGGCCATCCATTTCTTGCTGAATGATCAGATTGGGGTTATGAAGGCCAGCATATAATAGTCTCTGTATATTACACATCTTTATATACTCATGTTTTAAATTGTCTTTTCCTTTTATTAGCATTTTATCATAATTACACAGTCAAAAATAAAAAGGCTCTGAATTGAAGAATTTGTAAAACTTATTATTACAATTATATAAGCTTACACATATACCCCCCCCCCCCCAATCTGTTACAGTATAAATGTAGTGCCAATTTTTAAAATATCACTGACAGCTAGAGTTTGTCCAAAAGATGTAAATCTGTAAGGAGTGTTCTATTATTTATTATATCCTCTGCATGTTTAGAAATCTGAATTGCTGTCATGGTAACGTGTTACCCATAAGACGTAATTATTTTAATACGACACTACAAATGGACAATGGGTTCATTTACCATAGATTCAGGTCATATCTCAAACTTACAACGGTCTATTCCATTCAACGTACAAATATTGTTGTTAAATATACTGCTTTTCTTGTAGTTACTGTCCGTTTCTTTTAATGGGAATATATAGGTACTGTTTTTGATTATATTTTCAACGACACAGTGCTAAGGATTATATTTGCAACGATACAGTTCAGAGTATTTGGTTTATTTAAGTGCTTTCGGTAGGCAAAATTCTTTAACAATGATAAAAAGTATTCATTTAAAATTAAAAATTAAAAAGCCATTAAAAATTAAACTATTTAAAAACTTTTATATAATAAAAATGAATATCGAAATTTATTTTATCAATTACATACATATTACCGTGTATCACGGCAGATTCGGAGAGTTCATTGTTTTCAGGTTCGTGTACCTGTTCTTTTGAGTGAATGACCTGGTCTTCATATTACACAAATGATAAGGCCATGCTGGAGTGTTGGTTTCGGATAACTTCTAATTAATGCCGGCAAAGGTGATAAACTGCTGCGAGCGGACCTCATAATCACAAAGTGACTATAATTATTTACATGGGGACACACGGTTGACGTGACACTGCATTCTGTACAGCGGACATTACGGTGAACGCAAATGAGCAAGTATTAATAGAAGTATTGACGCTATTCAGAATGAGAATTTTGTATGCCCATGAGATGGCGCTGACTTTCTCGATCTTTTCAAGATAATGATAAGCAAACCAATTCTTTGGATACCGATCTCTCTATCTATCCATGTATGCAGTCTTTTTTAAAAGTATGTACAAGGTTGTTCCGCGCTGTTTATACATGTATCTAGAGAGATAGAATCAAGTTGTTATCTGTGCCTGAAATTAAAACTTATATTGATAATTGTAAACAACCATATAATATTTTGATACAGAGGTTGTGATTGGTTGACAGGCAATACCTATAAGTAACCTTACCTGCGCATGTGACACAGAAAATTGTATTTAAGCTTATTTTAAATTCACACCATAATAATTGCACATGTCGTTGTAGTACTGGCATATAACAAATCATAAAACAGAAATTCTTTAAACGTAGACCTGAATGTTATATACTACAATGGGGAATCTTAATTTGTCAGACATTTCACGTTTACTGCGAAGACTTGATACACATTCATCGACTTGATCAGAAGATATTGCGACCTCTACGGAAACAGCGGGGCGACTTTTTGCAAACAGCCCCGATACGAAAGCGCGAGCTCGTGACGTCAGTGGGGAACTGTTCACAATATACATAATAGTCAATGATCGTACCAATAAAACTTGCCTTTTGGGGCTTTTTTTGCAACATTCTTTTAACGGTATGTATATTTCCTATAAATGCAGTTGAATATCTATTTTCGTTTCATTAAAGAGTTTCGCTATTTTAGCATTGACTTGCGTTTCAATATCTTGCCAGAATCGCCACAAAGAGGACAATTTACGCGGTTTTTAATCATTTTCTTTATAAAAAGACGTTGTAACGATCAACATTACCTCGTTCACTATGTTGTCAAATTCGTTTTTCCTTTGAGGTGTACATGTATCGGCGCGGCAATCGAACTATAGAGCTGAACTGTTGTCGGGTTTTGACGCACGTGGTGGACGTGTCAGCTCTCTGTCAGGCGGGGAAGGATTTTTGTGTAAAATATGTCAGAATAGGACTATTTTAATCCAAGATTTTCCGTGCAAGAGGCTGACAAAAGTATACTATAGTGGTATGTGAACGTCCTAGGGGAAACTATTAATAATGAAGTTTCAGCTTTGTTTGTGTACTACAAAAGACATTGCACGTGTTTCACATAGTTGCCAGATACTCTACGGATGGACAGACCAATGTATAGACGTTTAACCAGTCTCTCTGAAGTGTAAACCCCTTACTTCCAATCTTGTTTGCCCGATAAATTCTTCTTCTTCGTATTCTTATTGTTGTTGTCCACTATTCTACATCATGGTTAAAGCTGTAAAAACCTGTATCTCCCGTGGCAACTCTTATTGATGTTGGTGCCTGGGACCCAATACGGCTGGATACAGAAGCTTGATGTTAGATTCGGACACTTACGGACATTGTAAAGTGTGTTACTGTTTCTATAGAACAATGAAAGGACTTGAATTCAGAAATATTGTGTATCTCTGTTCTTCTCTTTTCCTTTCTCTTCTGTCTTTCTTTCTTGTAAATAGAATGGACTCAAGCCTTAAGTTTTTCAATACATATTCTTTTTTCAAACCACTCGTCTTTCTTGATTTCCCTGGTTTACCCGTATCCACACAGCTAGCAACAAGTGTTATTTTCTGGACACTTCGTTACAGACGTGCAAACCTTTTGTACAATAGTAATAGTCGGATACCAAATAAAGAATCAATGGTCTTTATGCCGACTATATATCTGAACAATAAAATAATCATTTCAAAAGAGTCTTGTATATTCAATAATTGTGTTTTTACAGGTGTCGTTTATATTACGCGAACCCGTCTGACATAGAGCGTAGTATTTAACGGCTCCAATTGTAGCCAGCAATGAATCAACAGTGGAAGTTTAATAATTAAACAAGTGATAATTGATAAGTTTAGATCCAGCTTGGGAACGGTGCCACTTATATTACACGCAGTCATCGTATTTAACAGCCCCAGTTGTAGGATTGCAATTGACAGCGGAAGTTTGATAATGTATTGATAATTGTCCGTAACAACTGAATTAAATATATTGCTGAAATGAATAATAAATAATAATGTGGAAAATTGTCATGATTCCAAGACTAATCTCTCTCTCTCTCTCTCTCTCTCTCTCTCTCTCTCTCTCTCTCTCTCTGAGGATTCGGTATATTGTGTTTATAGTTGACTTTTAGCTGATACAAAAATAGATAGTATTTTATATTCTATTTTTCGTGCTGCTGAGACTACTCGCACCCACTCCACTCGTTTAGCCTCCTGCTTTAATCATTCTAATTCGCTATTTGTTCCCTCCTTATCTCTGTTATTAGCACGGTTTAATTTTACATCTTTTCCCAATCACGGTTAATTTAAAATAATAAAATTTACTTTTAGCTGTAACTTGGTATCCTTCGGCGCATTTTGCAAGGACCGCTCACAACCATATTTTACCAAGACTTGTTTATGAAGTGAAGAATTTTTTACCAAGAGAATTCAATCACGCTTTGTTTTAAAATAGCTGCTGCATATAAAACTTCCTCATGCAATAATGTATATATAATATATATATATATATATATATATATATATATATATATATATATATATATATATATATACACACACACACAATCTCTCTCTCTCACACCCAAAAATTCGATGATTTTGATGCACCGACGTTGAGCTGATAACGAAATTGCAAGTTCATGATGTCATGATATTCAATGTTTCGTGATGTTGAGGCGGCGAGGACATACTCGTATGGCAACATCCACCAACGACACATCTCCTTCCCGTGCTGTACAATGCACGCAATTGGAAAACAATCCAGAGAAACTTCATTCGACAACGGTAGAACAATGGTGATCAGCAATGCAGTGTTCCTTCAGGGACGTTCTACGGTCTCAAGCACGGAAACTGCCGAGTTGTACATGGCCTAATGGGAATATATTGACATGTACATTTAAACTTAAATATCTCGCTAATCGTTGATCGCATCGAGTCGAAATTTTCAGATATTGCATAAGACATTATACTGAATAATTCAGCGGTAAGTGATATGCGGGTCTCAGGTCAATCGTTACGTGAGATTTTAAATGTAACACTTAAAGACAGAAAAACGAAATAGGAATAGCGTATAAAGAGAATATAATGTCAGGCCCAATGGAATGTTTAAATATTCTACAATATATGTATTTTAGATTTGAAAAGTGACTAGTAAAGCCATGCTGAAAAAGCATACAGTTACTGTTAATAGTGTTATGTCTGGTGAGTACTTACGGCACGGCGCCGTTGTTCGCACGGTATTTTACACTTATCTTATTCCTTTATGTGTCCAACACGAGTAGTGTGTGCTGGATGCTCAACTGACATTCGCCTTAAGGTAAGGCATTTCATTCAACGTGAGTAGCAGCATTTGAACAACAACAACAACAACAACAACAACAACAACAACAACAACAACAAAAAAAGACAAATAATAATCACGGTCAGTAACAAATAAGTAGCATCCTTTATAACAGTTATGCGGGAACTGGTATTTGTATATCGGTACAGACAGGCCCGCCTACAGAAAATCCGGGCCTCTGGGCAGAACAGTGATCGGCCCCAAAACTAGTTTAATTTTTTTATATAAAAGCCTGTGTACAGTTTTGCATATAAAACCTGTTGTAATCTACCATAACTTGGACTCTTGCAAGGACCAAATTTTAATATTTATTTCAAAGATTAATTTATTTTTTATAACTGAGTTGACGGCAGGCCCTTAGAAACCGCCGGTCCCCTAGGGAATTACCTCCTGCCCCCACCCCACCCCCCACCCCCATCGACGGACCTGGATACAGATGCACGGTAACAGAGGTGGGTGGGTGGGTGGGCGAGTGAGTGAGTGGCTTTTGACAATAAAACTAAAGATATCAAGTCTACTTTTAAGGTCATATAACAGCATAGTGTGGGAGCGTTGCGGACATCAATACCTTTAACTCATTCTATCAGTGAAGTATTATGGCCCTTTACTAGAATTTTATGTAAACAATCCTAAAGGCTTTATTTTGGTATCCCATGAAGAAAAAAAAAGAGATCAAGTATAACACAGAGTTCCCACAAAAGCATGCCATTGTCTGTATTTACTTTCAAAACTTCATTTCTTTATTACCTAAGTTTACATTTAAAAGTGTTGATGTTATTAGGAATAGCGTTCATTTATTAAAAATAAATGATCTTAACTTTAAAAAAATTAACAAGAGAATACAAAATGTTTCAATATTAAAATGAAAGCTCTATACAAGAACAGAAGTGAAAAAAGCTAAAGTAGTAAAAACAAATTATTCTTAAGTGGATTAAGAAGAAAATAAAGAGAAAAAAAAAGACAGAAAAAGAAAACTGCTGCTTGTAGACATACAAACTTAATTTTTAAAAAAAAAAAAAAAAAAAAAAAAAAAAAGATGAATAGTTGGGGGGGGGGGGCAGGAATTGGTATTACCCAAGATAAATACCGTTAAGTAATATCTAAGTTTTAGTAGTTTATTGACTATATGACAGATACTTGATGGTCTTTGTTGTTTCACATAACAGAGCAAAGTCAACTTACAAAAATGATATATATTTTTTTTCTTTCATACAAATACAAACACTCTTTATGGAAAAAGAAATGCATAATGACCAGTTAGCAGCATTGCTAGTGGGTCAAGGTTTCAGTAAATATTAGTACTGTCAGTACAGGACACTAACACTATATAGCATACTCTCTAAGAAGGAATGGACCCATATTGCATTTGTAAATACAAAGCTCTCTACGCTTATATATTCCTCTATTTAACGAAAAAGGAAGCGTTAAGTTCAGATACATGTACAATTTCCTACTTACAATATTTAATGAGTAACTTGGGTTTTCATTCAAGGAAAAAAATTTAAATCCCCATCCATCAACAATTAAATTATTCTAAATCCATAAAACTGAATATTCGACGAGCGGTACCTGTAAAAATAATGCAAACATCTCGACATCTCATTCATGGTTTTGAAAACAAATCTTGTGTTAGCATGCACATAACAAATGTTTTTGAATCCTTGATAGATTTCAAAATTTCGCGTAAAGTTTAAACTCAATATTAAAGAAATAGCTTCTTACTGAAGTTCTGCATACATTTTCGCGAAAATTCTCACTTTCTTGTATAATACTAACTTGGCATTTATTTAAAGACAGAGATAATATAAACAAATTACATCGTTTTCAGCCACAAAAGCAATTGAGAATACGGTTGTCATCTCGATAACATAACAAATTTCCCATAATCAGCAAGTTATCACCAGTTCTGCAAATATCACAGAATGGGCGATACAATACCACCTCAATAATACAGCTTGTTCTACTGGTATTCCCTATTTTATCCAGTGTCACTGATTAACTGCAGTTCTTTCAAGTTCTGATTATTTCTGGTCTTAAAGGGAAATTCTCACACATTATTCGCACGATCAACTCAAAACATTTCACATAAAAATTCTAGTTAGCAATTCATCATGGTTGAAAGGCAGATAGTTGTTTGAGATATTTACAAAACAAATCAATTTATAGTATCATGACTTGAAAGGCACAGGTATGCGGCAAATAAAAAAGTATGTACTCATTATAATACAGTTCTTTTATTTTAAATCAGTACGTGCATGACCTATATACTCTCTCATCCCGCAAGAAAAGAATTAAAAAGAATAAGCAACTACAGTAGTATCTCTAATATAAGTTTAATATTGCACAGAATCTGGACTAAAGCCTATGTCTCCCGGTATTTGGCTGCATATTTGAGACGCAAAAATTGTTTGGCCTTTAAACCAAGTTTTGTGATTTTTTACTTCAATTGCAATTATGTTTTCTCTCCAAATTGACATAACACTATATTATATAGCGGATGTTTACGAAACCGAATGCATTCGTCTCAGGGATAACTCAATGGTAATTGTGAATATACAGTATGAATACTTACTGAAAATATTTTGTTTATGATAACAAATAATATGCATTTTATTCATAGAGGACTCACGTTCATCTACATTGCAAAACCTGCGTAGGTCGCGTACACAACATGATTGATTGATATTGGCGTGGATTCCAAGTGAGGCGATATAACTTATGACAGTTTTTTCTTTGCCATTTAAATCGTCATTTGACAGCGAGAGCACCATACCATTTCCAGGTCATTATTATTGGAGAAGATAATTTCCCATTTGTATTCAACTTATTTATCAACTCGATCATAACAAGATAACTTAAACCCAGAAAGACCCATGCTTCGCCAAGGTTTGCAAAGTGCATTCATATAATCATACCGAAATCGAGATATAATCCCAGTTTTATTCCTCCTACTGCGGGCTTAGGGGTGTAAAATAGGCCTGATGCGCCTACCTGCATGTCGTATGAAGTATCTAATGGAGGCAATCCGTTTGCCCTGGGATGTGTACCGTTATGATGTTCCAGCTGAGAAGGTCGTGTGTTTTTAATTTTTAAAACAGTGCGGTTTGTGTGTGTGTGTATATATATATATATATATATATATATATATATATATATATATATATATATATATATATATATATATATATATATATGGGTTGGTGCTTGAAGGCAAGGCGATGGGTACCGTAACCTACGAATCTGGGTTCGAATATCCGTAGAGTTCGAATTACAAATTCTCTAACCTGTATAGTAATATTATTTATTCGTATTTAAAAATAATTCCGTTAATGTTATGAAGCATTCTCCTGTAGAATCGGGGAATAGCACTTTCCGCTCTGTTTGGTGTATATTTGTAAATTCTCTATAATAATTTCTCTATTCCTTGATTTCTGTAGTAGGAATCCAGATGGACTGTGTACTTAGATGAGAATTAATTACTGGGTCGACATACGGGTATGTCTGCTACGCACCAATGCCTATATCACCGACCTTATAGCATCATGTTTTGGTGATGTGTGCATGGTCGAGATGGTATAGGTGTTGGTGCTTACAAGCAAGGCGATGGGTGACGTAACTTGCAAGGATCCGGGTTCGAATTATATTATTTACTCGTATTTAGAAATTCTGTTAATGTTTTCAAGCATTCTCCTGTAGAAACCAGGGATAGCATTTTACGCTCTGTTTGGTGTATATTTGTAATTCTCTCTGTCTCTGTCTCTGTGTATATATATATATATATATATATATATATATATATATATATATATATATATATATATATATATATTGGACCTTGTACCTTGTGTTTTAAGAATTCTACCTATTTTTGGCTTTATCTTGTTTTTCTTTTTCTTTTGTGTAATACCTAAGCTTATTCGGCACTGAAGAGACAGGACTGTGCTAATATGCCATTCAATCCCTATGCACGCATACATACGTAGGTTGTGTTCGGGTTAACATATAAAGTAATATTTTAATATTTTTCCTAGTTGTTGTGTTTATAAACCATGCACGTCCATGCCTGTCCATTGCGAAGCATTGTGTTTGCACGGTCTCTCTGGGGAACAAGGTTAATTAGGAAACATCAAACGATTGATAATGCTTTCTGAATATCAGAAACAGATTGAAAACTCCAGAATCAAAGGTAACTGTAATATGAGTCAAATCTGAATAATTTATATTATTATTATCAAAAAATATTTTAATATTTTTTGTAGTTGTCGTGTTTATAAACCATGCACGTCCATGCCTGTCCATCGCGAAGCATTGTGTTTGCATGGTCTCTCTGGGGAATAAGGTTAATTAGGAAACATCAAACGATTGAGAATGCTTTCTGAATATCAGAAACAGATTGAAAACTCCAGAATCAAAAGTAATTGTAATATGAGTCAAATCTAAATAATATATATTATTATGAGACATATTTCTCCCATTGCCTATCTAGTCTAATATTAATTATTTTTTAAAATTGTATTCTCGCAAAAGTTCAATCTTTATGCCACTACAAAGCTGTGCAGATAAACACAAATCGAGATAAGGATCACATTTGTATTTCAAGTTTGAAAGAACGGTCATAAAAGTTCTGATTATATTTAAAAAGAAATTATTCAACATGGTTCTTGCTTTAATTTCCCCCAGACATCCATCTTTGATTCACTGATAAACCTTCACCGCATCTTTTGTGGTGAGTTATTTCTGTAGTCGGAAGCTCTTTCGATGACAAATCATCCCATGTAGGAATAATGCCAATATCCAAACCGAATACGAACTAATATCTTATTTTTATTTCAATAGCAAACGAACCCTTATAAAGTCATCCCGATTGAAAAATATATCATGGTGGTCCTGACTTAATTAGATAATTCCCTGTATGTCTTTATTTTCGTGTTACGTTCTTGCGTAAAGCTGAAATAGATATACCGTCTTCCTTTGATATTTCCATAACTAATCACATAACTACTTCATTAGACGAGAAAAGAATCATTGCCACTTAAATGAACTTGCGTAAATCTTCACGTATGCTTAATTTGAATTTGCACAACTCAGGAACTCTTCTCGACGATAAATACGCGGCTTCTTTCATATGATCACATCGCACACTTAACGGTTTTCATATCAACATCACTTGTCACTTAATATCTGAATTCAATACAATGACGGCACATGCACAAAAAGATGGCCTTGACCTAAAGTCTGCGTCAATCAGAAGACTCGGGTAATATTTTATCGAATTTATATATGGTGAAAAAATATTATTCGCCTATATGTGTATAAGGTTGTCTATTTGCATTAATCTTTGTATACACTTTTAAGTTTATGTAGTCCAGCTTTCCCTTACATGGCACTAAAATCTCTCCAGTGAAAAACTGAATGAAATAAAAATCTAGTATTAATCTTCTTGAAAGTATATTTCGATTATTCGACATATCTTGAACATATCTAGCGAGTATTTAACATATCTTGAAAGTATCTCACGATTATTCGACATATCTTGGAGGTGGAAACATTTTCTAGTATAAAGTCATATAGTGTACAAACAGGTGCAGACGCAAAAAAGCAACAATGATTTTTTGTATGGCCTAAACTTTACACAAATTGTCAGATTAATGCAAAGTGTCTTGAAGTGTATGGTTGTATG
Organism: Margaritifera margaritifera; assembly: GCA_029931535.1. Lineage (NCBI taxonomy): Eukaryota > Metazoa > Mollusca > Bivalvia > Unionida > Margaritiferidae > Margaritifera > Margaritifera margaritifera. Next base: position 3,138,125 of record JAQPZY010001620.1, read on the forward strand.
TTGTACTAAACCTAGTGGATGAAACTTGCGTACTATTACCTTCAAAATAAAAAGAAAATGATACAGAGATGGAAACTTTTTTTGTTTCATTCCTTTTGGACACATTAAATTCACGGGTTTCATGGTACAATTAGGATAGGAAACACATCAATAAATTACGTAGTAGTAGAGGTAAAACACAAGAATTTGACGCAATGTCAATATTATATTAAATCGTATTTTCATAAAGCAGTGTTTTATTGTGTGAATTAAATTGTCGCTTCTTTTTTTAAACGTGTCTCCTCACATGATTCCCACATTCTTATTGTATGACAAATTCGACCATAGTCCCGCATACTGTGCAATAACTGTTGAAAACCCGATTTAATCCTCTAAGGGTAATTATCGACTTATTGGGGTTTCTTTGGTAATAAAGTGTCTACAAGAAAGTGTACGGAGAGTTGTTTAATGTGTCGCATTAAGAGTATTAGTCAAAAGTGAACTTTATGTGTCTGCGTAAGGTCTCAAATGTATTCTGTTTTATCTGTATATTTCTCGTAGTTTTAGTGGAAAAAGAAGGTCAATTATAACACTGTGTGCATTATGTCGCACATTTCTTTCTTACTTAAATTGAATTATACTCGTGTGCGGCCATTCGGCCATGTACGAGTGGTAATGTCGCACAACTGCGTTCGAACCATTTAAAGTAAAGATTCAAAACTTGTGCACGCTTTTGTATGTTTTGCATATTGATGAACGTCTATTACATGGCCAAAGAGGATGAATTTTTGGGGTTGGATGCCGAGTCGTCGGAAGAACAAATGAAAATATTACAATAGTATGGTGCGACTTTACTTCAGAATTCCTCATTTCAAAAACAAAAGATGATATTGCAGATTGCAGAATTACTTAATTAAAATAAATAATTCTTCCCACCCTTTAAGAGAGTATAAACACACACTGCTCGTGAGTACTCACCACTGGCAGCTTTACGTTAATAACTTCATTTCTAAAATTTTATTAGCAAATGGAGCATGTCAGAAAATCGTCAAAAGATTAACGCTATTACAGACGAAATTTAAAAGAGAGAGGTCTGAAGACACTATAAACTGATTCTGACATTTGTTCTATAAAAAGTCTCTCTGTACCGATTGGCATATGTAATCGTATAGTTCAACTGCAATCTCTGGTAAATGATTAAAATCTGAAGTCTTAAGTTTTAATTTCATATTTTGGAACTGTTAAGAGATGCTTCTTATGTAGTAATATAAAATGGAAATGTCTAAATTAGAAAATGTTTACAAATATTTTAAGGAACATAGTGCTGCTGAATCTCATGTAACGGTTCTCTGACTGAAAAAAGTATTTACCTTATGCATAAAATTATATAATATGTCCTTAAAGGTAGATAAAGACTACACTTACCTTATGCATAAATTATATAATATGTCCTTAAAGGCGGATAAAGACTACACTTACCTTATGCATAAATTATATAATATGTCCTTAAAGGCGGATAAAGACTACACTTACCTTATGCATAAATTATATAATATGTCCTTAAAGGCGGATAAAGACTACACTTACCTTATGCATAAATTATATAATATGTCCTTAAAGGCGGATAAAGACTACACTTACCTTATGCATAAATTATATAATATGTCCTTAAAGGCGGATAAAGACTACACTTACCTTATGCATACATTATATAATATGTCCTTAAAGGTAGATAAAGACTACACTTACCTTATGCATAAATTATATAATATGTCCTTAAAGGCGGATAAAGACTACACTTACCTTATGCATAAATTATATAATATGTCCTTAACGGCGGATAAAGACTACACTTACCTTATGCATAAATTATATAATATGTCCTTAAAGGTAGATAAAGACTGCACTTACCTTATGCATAAATTATATAATATGTCCTTAAAGGCGGATAAAGACTACACTTACCTTATGCATAAATTATATAATATGTCCTTAAAGGCGGATAAAGACTACACTTACCTTATGCATAAATTACATAATATGTCCTTAAAGGCGGATAAAGACTACACTTACCTTATGCATAAAGTATATAATATGTCCTTAAAGGCGGATAAAGACTACACTTACCTTATGCATAAAGTATATAATATGTCCTTAACGGCGGATAAAAACTACACTTACCTTATGCATAAATTACATAATATGTCCTTAAAGGCGGATAAAGACTGCACTTACCTTATGCATAAATTATATAATATGTCCTTAAAGGCGGATAAAGACTGCACTTACCTTATGCATAAATTACATAATATGTCCTTAAAGGGGGATAAAGACTACACTTTTAGGTCATTTTGATAATACCAAAAGTCCTAAATAATTTAATTTTAAAAATTTTGACAGGATCTGTTCAATTAGATTTTGCTATTGAAGCCAACGTGCCCGAGCGCTCGCTGTTGTCAAAGCTTTGTAGAAATAACATACTGAAATGTAACCGAAATGATAATAACAATGGAGGTCATTAGTTTGCATTGCCAAATATATGCTGAAATATAGCTAACTATTGCTATATTCTTCTCATTCCAACTTTTCCTATGAAGTACAAAAATTGTGCAATGCTAGCAAAACCTGTGTATTTTCATGGAAAATATGTGGGAACAAAGGCCTAAATCAATTAGAAACAAACACTTTGCAGTATCCTATACATTCACTTTAATGGAAAAAAAATAAAATTCATACAATGATAGTGATTCTATTGAAATTAAATTTGTGCACAGCTGCATGCTTAAACTGTCATTTATATATGCAAATATAAGAAAGTAATCACTTTATTATCTAATGAAAATAACCGTTTTGAACCAGATGTAAGCACGCTGAGATGTGATTTTAGCTGTACCATGTTAGACGTACTTAAGGCAATTAAATTAAAATAAAAATACCGATTAATCAACGGCACATTTTTTTTTTGTTTTTGTTTTTCTTTCTTTCTTTTTTTCTTTCTTTCGAGATTGGAGTGATATTAGGCTGTAAATAATAAACAAAGCACCTGCGTCAACAGGTTCAGTAAAATATTGGCTAATGCTAATACCAAGCTTCTCTGTTATCATTTTATTAAAATGCCATTTTTATGAATCTGATAACGTTTGCATTCGTTCACTGTGGTCTCATTTTATGATAACAAAATTTTTAAATTATTACAAAAGACCAACTACAGAAGAACTAAGGGGTAGAACTTTAAGAAAAGGGGAGGCGTCCTAACGAGAGAACATAATATCGAGCCGTGCGAAAGTATCGATTTAAAGCATCATATTCTTTTCAAACAATTTGTAGTGAAATAGACTCATGTCAGTACTAGCATCCGAGTGCGTCGACCCCAAATAAGGATGTATTTCAAGCAAAGCAGAAAATGCAATAACACCCCTTCGCTCAGCAATCTCTCTGAAATTAGACTGGTCTGTGGCTTTATGTACGATTGGATAGAACTGTATGCAACAATACGGCTTGTGGTGGGGATTTTATACATAAAATTAGGAAACTCAAATATACACTCTTATTTGAGAAGTAATATCTCCCTGTGTGAAGAGAGACCATACAAGAAAAATCCTGAAATTAGTAATTGCAACGGATAATGCCGTTCTTGTCTCTACAAAAATACCCCCCACCAAAAAAAAAAACAAACCAAAAAAACAAAACAAAGCAAACCCAACAACAAAAACAACAAGAACAACAACAAGCAAACAACAACAACAACAACATAAAACCCATCATCTTATACATTATTGGACACAAAGAATTTGGGAGAGACAACATACATTGTCTTAGAGTATCTAATCCCAGGGAAGTGACTCTTTTTTAATGCGTTATCACAGAAGATTTTAGTGCTGAGTGTGTAAGTATATTCAGACAATCTAATTATGATGCGTCTGGGGTGGAAAACGGCCTTGCTGAATAATGCTTTCCCTTTTCTCAAGACTTGCATGTAATTTGATGGAAGCCATAATAGTTTCAAAAGTAATAGGTCAATATTACTTATATTATTCAATGCGCTGACGTGTTTTGTGTCATGTCTAAATTAATGACGTTTTAAACAAAAACACTCTTTGTACGACATTTCCTGAAATGCTTTGTTATGAGCTTAAAGGGTAAAAGAAAATGAATTGTAAGGAACAAGATGTCCTAATTGCAAATCTTGCCATTGTCATATATTCACCTTGCCATTGTCATATATTCACCTTACCATTGTCATATATTCACCTTGCCATTGTCATATATTCACCTTACCATTGTCATATATTCACCTTGCCATTGTCATATATTCACCAACTAAGTGTTATTTAATCAAATTTTCTCTCATATTTTACATTCAATTTTTTTTAATGAATAAAACAGTAGGGAGGATTTTTAATGAATAAAACAGTAGGGAGGATTTTTAATGAATAAAACAGTAGGGAGGATTTTTAATGAATAAAACAGTAGGGAGGACCTGAACTGATTTATACTTGGAGTTAACTCTTTGGATTGCACGAATATGTAATGGAAGCTTGAAAAATAATTATATTAATTTTTCAAGTGCATTAAACGGGATATTTTAAATTTAACATTTCTGTACTCAGAGCTGTTAATTAAAACGACGATATCAATCTATGTGACGCACACGTCAAATTGATTAATTTAATTTGATTGCACAGAATTTCACGTGCGTCATTTCGATGTCACTTTTGGAAATATTTACAGCTTAAAGGAAACGTTTCCAGTTAGGGCTTAATTTACTCGCATCTAATTAAGTACCATTACTAAGGTGATTTAAATACTGATTTGAAATCTGGACATTCTCATAGATTGTGTTAATTTCTCATATGCTGAGTTGAGGGAAGATTTTATTAAAAAAAATAATTCTGTTGTATATGTATGAAGGAAACAATTATGGACTAAATGGCATAGGATGGATCTTACAAGAAACGAAGTAATAAGTAACAATATTGATCCTGGGTGACCAAAAAATATAATTGCAAGCTATAAAGCAGAGAACAGAAATACAAAATAAATACAAACAACAGCTCACACCAAATTTACAAGACACTACAAATATGATCCCAAACTTTGGCGAGATGGGTTAAATTGTTGTAAAACAATGCATTAAATCTCAAATAAAGACCGTATTCTGTAATGTGAAAATATTAATGCGTACGCATTTCTTAAATATTTTAATCATCGGTTACCATAATGACATCCTAAAGTCACCGTCATGGTACCGCAGTTATATAAAATTAGACTTAAAATATAGACACATATGAAAGCATAACCCAAAAAAAGGGATATATGCACAAAACTGCATACGTGTTTTGTTCTGAGTCAGCGAAAAGAACGAGTTTGATTTGGCGTAGGGATACGTCGAGACCGTCAGTCCGAGACGTATCATAAGTCATACTCAGAACAAAACACGAATGCGGTTTTATCTTTTACGCTTTCTAAATATTTTTAGCTTTACTGTATAAATGCAATTCAGAACGAGTTGGGATTGATAAAAGTTCGATTGACTGTGTCTAAATATATCTACGCGCGGACGTCAAGGAATACACCTAAGTAGTTTGAATATGGGTGTGTGATACGGAAATACGGATTCAACAGCTGTATCGAACAGCAGATCAAACATGTAAGATTAAATGGGTATATAATTAAATTGATCATATCGAGAACTAAAATCTGATACTTTACATGTTATTGACTCCTTTGTAATTTTATTCATGTCTATCCATTGGCATCAAAAATGAGAGGTAGGGTTTATTTTTCATCCGTCTAAGAAGAGTAAGAAGAATGAAATTATATGCTGCTTCGAAAGAACATATGTATTCGTAACCGTAATCCTAACATATATATTCGTAACCGTAATCCTAACATATGGATTCGTAACCGTAATCCTAACATATGTATTAGTAACCGTAATCCTAACATTTATCGACATATGCCCTTACCTAATTCCCATGCCCAGATATAGCGCTTACCCGTTATACTTTATTCGAATATATCCTTACCCATTAGATATTACTGACATATACCCTTATCTTAGGCAATAACATTAATGTTTCTTACTCATTACCAGTTCCCCAAGTATACCTTACCCATTACTCCTCACAGAAGAGTACCCTTACCATTAACCTTTAACCTATATAAACCTTTACTCATTGCCAATAACCGTAAATACATAAAGGGTCTAAAATATACTGCTCCACATTTCGTGGAGTTCATCTGGTTACAAAGACTGCTCCACATCTCGTGGAGTTCATCTGGTCACAAAGACTGCTCCACATCTCGTGGAGTTCATCTGGTTATAAAGACTGCTCCACATCTCGTGGAGTTCATCTGATCACAAAGACTGCTACACATCTCGTGGAGTTCATCTGATTACAAAGGAGTATTTGATTTCCGTTGATTAAAAAAATGAATCATTTAAGCCGCGGACACCATACCACTTTGTCTGGAGGTCAAGGTACAAATGAATTAAACAGTAGTGATTTGACTGTAGATAGATACTGAAGTATGAGACGGCAAAGATATTTAGTCACATCCATGGACTTTGATATGTCTATTTGAAGTTTGTAACCTGAGGTTATCTTACTAAACAACTGTTTTGTCTCTTTTTGTGTTGTATAGTAATTAATTTGTTGTTCAAATTACAATGATGGCGTATGCGATTTCATGAGCTGATAATTTGTATGTTTTTATTTATTGAGGTGTTCACCTGCTACCTATATCCTTGCTGATATGACCTCGTCCCTTTCTATCAACATGGACCATACTATCGTTGTCGACCTATACGCAGGCATCATGTAATTTTAAAATGTGTTACAAACGAAAAATCTCCCTCATCCGGAGCATTAGTGACGCTGAACTCGGGAATCTTCAATCAAAATCGCTAATCAAAGAGCAGTAGACACGCAGTAATTTTGAATCAAAGAGCAGTAGACACGCAGTCATTTTGAATCAAAGAGCAGTAGACACGCAGTCATTTTGAATCAAAGAGCAGTAGAGACGTAGTCATTTTGAATCAAAGAGCAGTAGACACGCAGTTATTTTGAATCAAATAGCAGTAGATACGCAGTCATTTTAAATCAAGGAGCAGTAGATATGCAGTCATTTTGAATCAAAGAACAGTAGACACGCAGTCATTTTGAATCAAAGAGCAGTAGTCACGCAGTCATTTGATTCAAAGAGCAGTTGATACGCAGTTATTTTAAATCAAAGAGCATTAGATATGCAGTCATTTCAAATCAAAGAGCAGTAGATACGCAGCAATGTTTGAATCAAAGAGCAGTAGACACGATGTCATTTTGTAATCAAGGAGCAGTAGACACGCAGTAATTTTGAATAAAAGAGCAATATATACGCAGACATTTTTGAATCAAAGAGCAGTAGACACGCAGTCACTTTGAATCAAAGAGCAGTAGACACGCAGTCATTTTGAATCCAAGAGCATTATATACGCAGTCATTTTGAATAAAAAAGCAGTAGATACGCAGTCATTTTGAGTCAAAGAACATTTGATACGCAGTCATTTTTTAATCAAAGAGCAGTAGACACGTTGTCATTTTTTATCAAGGATCAGTAGACACGCAGTAATTTTAAATCAAAGAGCATTAGATACGCAGTCATTTTGAATCAAAGAGCAATAGATACGCAAACATTTTTGAGTCAAAGAGCAGTAGACACGCAGTCACTTTAAATCAAAGAGCAGTAGATACGCAGTCATTTTGAATCAAAGAGCATTAGATACGCAGTCATTTTGAATAAAAGAGCAGTAGATACGCAGTAATTTTGAATAAAAGAGCAGTAAATACACTGTCATGTTGAATCAAAGAGTAGTAGATACGCAATCGTTTTGAATCAAAGAGCAGTAGATTAGCAATCGTTTTGAATCAAAGAACAGTAGATACGCAGCGATTTTGAATCAAAGAGCAGTATATACTCAGTTATTTTAAATCAAAGAGCGGTAGATACGCAGTAATATTTGAATAAAAGAGCAGTAGATACGCAGTCATTTTGAATAAAAGAGCAGAAGATACGCAGTCATTTTGAATCAAAGAGCAGTAGATAAGCAGTCGTTCTGAATCAAAGAGCAGTAGATACGCTGTCGTTTTGTATCAAACAGCAGTAGACACGCAGTCATTTGAATCAAAGAGCAGTAGATACGGAGTTATTTTAAATCAAAGAGCATTAGATATGCAGTCATTTCAAATCAAAGAGCAGTAGATACGCAGCAATGTTTGAATCAAAGAGCAGTAGACACGATGTCATTTTGTAATCAAGGAGCAGTAGACACAAAGAGCAATAGATACGCAAACATTTTTGAATCAAAGAGCAGTAGACACGCAGTCACTTTGAATCAAAGAGCAGTAGACACGCAGTCATTTTGAATCCAAGAGCATTATATACGCAGTCATTTTGAATAAAAAAGCGGTAGATTCGCAGTCATTTTGAGTCAAAGAGCAGTAGACTCGCAGTAATTTTAAATCAAAGAGCATTTGATACGCAGTCATTTTAAATCAAAGAGCAGTAGATACGCAGTCATTTTTGAATCAAAGAGCAGTAGACACGTTGTCATTTTTTAATCAAGGATCAGTAGACACGCAGTAATTTTAAATCAAAGAGCATTCGATACCCAGTCATTTTGAATCAAAGAGCAATAGATACGCAAACATGTTTGAATCAAAGAGCAGTAGACACGCAGTCACTTTAAATCAAAGAGCAGTAGATACGCAGTCATTTTGAATCAAATAACATTAGATACGCAGTCATTTTGAATAAAAGAGCAGTAGATACGCAGTAATTTTGAATAAAAGAGCAGTAAATACACTGTCATGTTGAATCAAAGAGTAGTAGATACGCAATCGTTTTGAATCAAAGAGCAGTAGATTAGCAATCGTTTTGAATCAAAGAACAGTAGATACGCAGCCATTTTGAATCAAAGAGCAGTATATACTCAGTCATTTTAAATCAAAGAGCATTATATACGCAGTCATTTTGAATCAAAGAGCAGTAGATACGCAGTAATATTTGAATCAAAGCAGCAATAGATACGCAGTCATTTTGAATTAATGAGCAGAAGATACGCAGTCATTTTGAATCAAAGAGCAGTAGATAAGCAGTCGTTCTGAATCAAAGAGCAGTAGATACGCTGTCGTTTTGTATCAAAGAACAGTAGATACGCAGTCATTTTGTATCAAAGAGCAGTAGATGCTCAGTCATTTTAAATCAAAGAGCAGTAGATACAGAGTCATTTTGAATCAAAGACCAGTAGATACGAAGTATTATTTTAATCAAAGAACAGTAGACATGCAGTCATTTTTTTATCAAAGAGCCGCAGTCATGCTAAATCAAAGAGCATTAGATATGCAGTCATTTTGAATCAAATAACAGTGGATACGCAGTCATTTGAGTCAAAGAGCAGTAGATACGCAGTCATTTTGAATCAAAGAGCAGTAGATACGCAATAATTTTAAATAAAAGAACAGTAGATACGCAGTCATTTTAAATCAAAGAGCAATAGATATGCAAACATTTTTTAATCAAAGAACAGTAGATACTCAGTCGTTTTAAATCAAAGAGGATTAGATACGCAGTCATTTTGAATCAAGGAACAGTAGACACGCAGTCATTTTGAACCAAAGAGCAGTAGACACGCACTCATTTTGAATCAAAAAGCAGTAGATACGTAGTAATTGTGAATCAAAGAGCAGTAGATACGCAGTCATTTGAAATTAAAGAGCATTGGATACGCATTCGTTTTGAACAAAAGAACAGTAGATACGCAATCATTTTGAATAAAAGAGCAGTAGATACTCAGTCATTTTGAATCAAAAAGCATTAAATACGCAGTCGTTTTGTATCAAAGAACAGTAGATACGCAGTCATTTTAAAAAAAGAGCAGTAGATACTCAGTCATTTTAAATCAAAGAGCATTAGATACACAGTCATTTCGAATCAAAGAGCAGTAGATACTAAGTAATATTTTAATCAAAGAACAGTAGACAGGCAGTCCTTTTTTAATCAAAGAACGGTAGATACGCTCTCATGTTAAATCAAAGAGCATTAGGTATGCAGTCTTTGTGAATCAAAGAGCAGTAGATACGCAGTCATTTTGAGTCAAAGAGCAGAAGATACGCAGTCATTTGGAATCAAAGTGAAGTAGAGAGGCAGTCGTTTTGAATGAAAGAACAGTAGATACGCAGTCATTTTGAATAAAAGAGCAGAAGATACGCAGTCATTTTTAATCAAAGAGCAGTAGATACGCAGTCATTTTGAATCAGAAAGCGTAGGACTGGGACTAGTTTGAAATTGCCATAGCGAGTCAGTTTTGAATAGTGACCTCTTTTCTTCTGAAGTTCCAAATAATTCTTCTGTCATATAGAAAAATAAAAAACCACCTTACCTAGAAAGATATCATGGAATAACTGCTACATTACAAGCTGAAAGCCTTTACATCTTATTGAGTCAATAGAACATGCTCCGCTAAATTGTGCTTCCTCTCCAAAATGTTAACGACACTGGTAGACTTTGAAGTGTATTCCGTTTCTAACAAGATGATTACAGGTATCGGAAGTGCATTTTCGGTTCGATGGCTGAGTACAACCTCTGTATGCTGGCAGATAAGTGGGTCAAAAAGGTAATGTTTAAATCTCGCCTTTATTCTGCTACATCCTCATTATTTAGACCTTGAATACCACTCATATCCATTTACTCTTCAGTTGATTATAAACAAAGGCGGTACATCGCTTAATATTTATATCAATGTAAAGTATTAGTGATTCATCAGGAATGCTTGTGATACTGTACCGCAGTTTAGTTGTTTCAGCTACAAACCGATTCTTTTGCACAAAATCATCAGCGATCAGTCTGATAGGATTGCAGTCATAAAGATATAACCCGTGTTGTATGTCAGTTATTTGTGGAGAAAATAAAATGATATTCCTCCTGAGCGATTAATTGTCAAACATCCATACATATCAGTCAGTAGATGACCGGTGGAAGAACTGGGCATATAGTTAAATTAAAAATAGTGCAGATTTTTTTATTTTGGCGTGAGCACCACCAACATCCAGTACTATTGCAAAAAAAAAAAAAAAAAAAAAAGAGGCCACTTATCAACTACTCCATAAAAACAAAATAAAAATCCAATGTTCCTGGACCACCTACCTGCCTTACAACTGCATGCACAAAAATAAGAACACCAGACCACCTACCTTACCACTGCATAAACCAAATTAGAACACCAGACCACCTACCTTACTATTGCATAAAAACACCACCATGACCTGGATATTACTACTATACCACTTTCCTTACTTTTACACACAATAAATGAAATCAAAAACAGAATAATTTATTATCTCTACCTTGTTTGAAAGGATTGCAGAACGGGCTTGCAAGATTGAGATGATATTCAGCAAAAACGTATGTATATGTACATGCATGTAAAAAACCACATTTCATTTTGTAAATAACGGTGAAAAGAAATGTATATAATTCATTGTGAATCCTTAAATATCTGATATAGCTCAGACGTATTCTTTAGTCAATTCAGTAGTTCTATTATGACAGTGGCACCCCGCACCCCCCCCCTCAAACAAACCAAAAAAACAAAAACGCAAAACACTGCCCCAATGAATTTGAAAGACTAAAAAAGTGCAGGTAGACTTTTGCAACAATTTGTGACCGAAACTAAAATAATAATTTTTCACAGTTTAGGATAGCAAAATTTATCAGGTAATAACCCACTACTGATTCGGTAGTCCTTGCCGACTTCTGCTAATCCGACAGGTATAATTATATTCATAAACTCTTCAAAAGTTAGTCTGTATGATAGTTCAATCTTGAAATCCAAAACCTATATCAATTGCAGCGTGAAAAACATCTTTAATGACTCTCTTCATCTGGATCATTTATTTGCGCATGACTTGTAGGAATATAAGTCTTAAATAGCGTAGCATCCTCAATGGAGAATGACTTTACTGCATAGGTTACACAAAGCAATGCACTTAATCTACACCAAAGTGGACAAAGTCGCAATTGTTTCAGCTGGCATCATTACAACATCCTACGTAATAAAGACTGTGAAAGATATAAATGCTTTCATTGGAAATTTGCAACATGAGTTACAATACATTACAGATCTTTGCAAGACATCCAAAGACGTAAGCATTGCAACAAAAGGCAGCATATATAAAATGGACCAGTAAAAGCACGAGACTAGCTGTGTTTGTGCAAATCAACAACATTTCGGAGATGCAATAGTTATGGCTAGGTGTCACAGTAGGTTTGATTTGCAAAGTGTCTGGCATTTCCATTTCCTGTTTTATGTCTTCACTGTTTTTCGTAACTGCACTTTGTACAGTTGGTTCTGATTATGTCTCCAGTCTGTAAATGATGAGTCGATACCAATCAGCAATATAAAGTTTAAGACGGTGCAGCAAATAATGCCCTTGCCTCTGTTTCATCTGCTGTCAAACTCTTTTGCAAATCCTATCCAGTTTCTTCGAGATCAACGTCCATTTTCGCTAACTCCATTGGCTCAATTTGAGATTAGAATATACGCTTCCTGACTTGTTAATTTGTTGGTCAGCCTTTGCAAGTATTTCATCTACATTATTTTCTGTTTCAAGCTGTTGGATTGTTTTTTTTATGACTTTTGGTTTCATATGTAATGGCAGGCAAAGGTTTTCGAAGTAAATTGAATTTATCTATGCTTTTAGGTTGGTTGTTTTTCACATGCCTTGACAAATTAAACATGTCCCTTGAAGTGTGAGGGGAAAAAGGCATGGGGACCTAACTGCGTAATGCGGTTTAAATTTAGTACCTAAAACTACTAATAGGAAATAACTATTCCCACTCAAAAAGCACTAAAAGTTACAAACTTAATGTCACTGAATTCTACTTTTAGTCAATAAAAGGCTCAATTATTCGTAACTGTATGTTAAAGTCAGTGAGTAGTTGCAAACACCTAAATACATAAATGCATAGTAGAATAAAAAATTGAATTAAACACTGTTGTTTACAGTTTAACCCGTTTCGACGGGCATTACTTTTTCATCCTTGCTTGTCTGGTAAAAATGGTTCACAATCCATAGGAGATTGATCAGATGCAGGTGGAGCAAAGCGGAGCTATCAAAGCCCGACGACATAGAGATCGAAATATCACTCTTTATATCTTCACGCTTCACGCATCTATGCATTTAGGCGTTTGTAACTAGTCACTGATTTTACGCATATTTGAAATTACTCGTGTTTATGCAGTAGATGAGAAGTGGCTTCATGCTCTTTGTGCTGTGCATGCATTGGTACTGGAAGTGGGCTCTGACACGCCCCAAAACAAATCTTCGTAATTTTAAAGTTCACTAGTGTCCCAGCTCTCTCACCACCCATCTACTTATTTGCTATGAATTGTATTTTCATAAATCGACTTAGCGTTATTGATTTCACATGAGTGATCTACAAAGGAGGCTTTAATCCAGGTCTCGCAACGTTCAGAATCAGATTGAAGATGCTTTAATCCATTCATTACAAATTAAGTTTGTCGATTTAACGTGCTATAATACAAGTAGTTGTGGTTCAAATGTCATTTGCCGCAGTACAATATAACATAGCGTATTGATCGATTAAATCGGAAGTTATCGTTAAGTACGCAAATTAGAGACGAGCAGGTCCAACATAGTCCGACCGATAATTGCGCTCTCTTACCTAATGTTATGTTTTCATTCAGGTTGCATACGTTGCATGTCAAAGCACCAGAGGGACAGAAGGTGAACACATTTACCGAACGGCTTGCAATGAAAATGTACACTAACAATGCAGAGATTATCGTATCTAAATCCTAAAAGTCGATATTATATATATATATATATATATATATATATATATATATATATATATATATATATATATATATATATATATATATCTATCTTTGAGAAACCACGACATTATCTTAAATGAGATCAGATATCAATGAATTTTAGTTTTATTAAACTATGCCAAATAGGTTTCATTTAACTAATGACCTAGTAAAATCTCTACATGCTATATATTCACCTGCTAAGCTTTGCTTCTCTCTCAGATCTCTATTAAGTTTTTAAGGATTTTTGTTTTAATCCCAAAATGTCAGCAAAAGCCATCAGAATCTGCATATTTCCACAAAGAGCCGTGCTAAAGGTAAGACGGTGTAAACCTGCGTTTCTTCCATAGCAAGAAGAGGAGTTTTCATGCAAATGTAAACAAATTAGATCCATTTGTTTAGAGATAGTGTCATGCAAGGTTCATCATGAAAGACCGTCAGTCTAAACTTACTTGGTAATTTTCTCCTTTTGAACATATTGAAGTGCATCACATGTGGTGAATCGAAATAGAGCTTACGATCATATGTACACATCCCCTACAATTTACAAGCTGATAACGGCTAAGTTCACTATCGGAAAAGAAAGGAATGGTGTCCATGCTTCCATAGTCTGCAGTTGCCGAAAATAATATATAAGAATAGAGTGAGGTACGTTATCTCGTCACAAATGTTAAATGTTGAAATTTTATAACTTACTTGGCCAGTATATTGTCTAATCGACGATGATTGTATTTATGAAAACAGTACAGTATATCTTCCTGTGACAAAATCATCTCTATCTGTCTTTCTATCTGTATGCATGTATGTATGTAGGTAGGTAGGTAGGCGGTTAGGTAGGTAGGCTGGTAGGTCGGTCGGTTTGTAGATAGGTTCGTATTTCTTTATTTATTTATCTATCCCAGTGTATATTTAAGAACATAAATAGTTGGTGTAAATGTAGACATCATTCATATGACTGATTCTTCCTTATCATAATCATTTGTGCACCAACAGTTCCAAGAAATATTGGGGATGATCAAGTTGTCCTTCTTATCCCCCCCCCCCAAAAAAAAAAAAAAAAAAAAAAAACCAGTAATGAGACCACAAATTATCCTTTAGAGGACAATCTTTCATGTGCACCAACGATTTAAAAAAAAAAATTCTATAAGCATACACTGGGGATTTCAGCAAGGGCCATTCCGCAGGATCGGTTAGGCAGTGGCGTACTATGGATAAATGTCGCCCGGGACGACGATGATGGCCCAAAGGGCCAGAATACGAGGCCCGAATTTTTATCAGCTGTTTTGGCACCCCAATATCTCTGGCGCCCGGGGCAACCGCCCCTACCACCACCACCCCCTCGTTAGTACGCTACAGCGGTTAGGTACATATTGTCCGCCCCTGCCGATTAGGATTTCTGTGTGAAAGATACAAGAAAAGTATATTATATATTAATGCTATCAAAACCTTTTAAAGACAGAAATGCAGGAGTGAGCTTCAGTTATATATACTGAGAACGGGACACAATCATTATCAAATTTAGCCTTATGAGTTGACGTAGCCCACGAGTCGGGTTAAATTAGATAATGCGCATGACATGTTCTCTATGTGGCTCGTATTGTATGTCCGTGCATTTTTTTGTTCCTCCCATATCTTTTTGTGTCTGTCAACAAATATCACAATGCGACCCACTATCCCAATCAGCTGACCTTTTAGCGCGACATATCGGCTGCTGTTGCTCCAGGTTTCTCTCAAACTGAGCCATTGACCTACTTCCCGTGAAGATGTATTCATGCCACAAACATTTAGTATTCATCATAATTAAGATGTCGAAATATGACTTGTTTAAAGGAATAAACTAGTAACTTGAACTGGTATTTTGACACGAAATTTTAGGATTATATTGGTCATATTGGATATAGGTAGTTACTAAAGCAGTGAACAGCGTAAGAACAACGTCGTTATAAAAATGTCAAGGGTAGACGGAACAAATACACTCAGATAGAATGATCAGATTGATGAAAGAAAAATATATACAAAGAATGAAAGGAATGGTGGAACGTTCACATGTACAAGGAAATGACGGAACATTTACTCACATTCAGTGGTTGAGCTTTAATACATAGATTGGTTTTTGATATAATGGTGTTTGTTTAACAATTGTGTTGGCGAGAACTGGAAGCCAATTTTGTGGAAAATTATTGGCATGGATTTAAAGGGATACTTTATTCTTACTGATGCACGTAAGAACAGAAGCTTTCTGAGTAATTAAGCTATTTAACTGCATATTAGAGAAATCTTTTGAAGCGGATTCTTGAATGTAAATGCAATGTCATGTATTCCTATTATACGACTTAATTACGTAATGCAACTCTCTTTTTACTCTTCTCGAATTCGCAAATTTTGATTTTCAAATAGATGCAAAAAGTTTAAAAATAAATCTCTTTTGAGTTATTGCAACGGTGATGCTAGGGTTATAGTTGTTTGCTTGTCATTAGTGAAGTATGTTTATGGTATATATCCTCGGTGAATTACTACTTGGTTTTAATTTCGACTCTTTCATCCCTTCATTCTGTATTTAGTAACACTGACCTTTCCAAGCTGAAAGTTGACTAGCACTGTTTCTGATAACTGGTGAAGGGAGTGGGGCTTAGTTGGACTCTAACATCCAAAAACCTGCAAGTTAGGGTACGGTTTTTAGGCTCCGCATTTCAGCGACCTGTAATACATATAACCCTATTTCATATATATGTGCCCTCCTATTTGAATCTTTCGAACTTTGTTGAATGACTGTTAGCATTGAGAGACCATTAATATGTATCCTTAACCAGTTTAGTAGAATTCACGTATGCTGGGTCAAGTTTGTGGGAATTTCATCAAAATGGCCAGTTCTTTTCAACGGAAACCAAACTAGTTAGACATGTATCTGCTGGAAAGGAATCGTTCGTTATATATTACATTTATCTTGTATTCTGAGATCATTGTTTGGGACTTTGATGTATTGTCATTAGAGTCGGACATGACTTACAATACCAGGGGTCCCCAACCTTTTTGTGCCTGCGGGCACATTTGTGAGTTTATGAGAGAGTGGCGGCCACTAAAGAATTAACTTGACCGATTTTTTAAAAATATTTTATTATTCATTATAACCTCTTCCGCGGACACACAAAAAACATTGGCGGGCGCCATGGCGCCAGCGTTGGAGACCGCTGTACTATACGGAGGTTAAAAGCAGTCGTGTCATTTATAAAAAGTGTCCCAGAGGTCTTTTTTCTAAGGGTCGCATAATACCTCGCAAAGGTTTAAAAATAGACTTGCACGTGAACTTCGATACCAACATTTAAAATGCATTCCCCAACAAAATGATATGATTAAATTACCATGTTGTCTTGACGTAAAGGAATATGGGTCTGAGGCCTAACACTGTTATCTCATAAACAAAATTCTAGGAATATGATTGGTCAATTTTCAAAATACAAAACCAATATTTCTAGCGTTTTGTAAGAACTCCACCAGTGTAATAACTTGATCATGTGACTTACAAGCGGTGTTTAAAGTATGGCACTTGACGACTGGCAATATACAGTTGCGTAAAACAAAATGGCGGACAACCCCTGCATCAAAATTAAAATGCAAATATCTGATGTATGATCCAAATATATGAAATGATTATATTGTATACAGAAATGACTTACTGTGTAGTTTATAATCATTGGTAATTATCCCGCCTCAAAGAAGCCAGATTTTAATTAATCAATGCTGATTCGTCAGTCGTTTGGTAGGATATTTTTCGGCGCAAGGTAGGGACCTAGAGCGCTGTTGAAAATCGTTTTTATAGCCAACAGTTGCAGCTAACAGATTCGCAAAGCACACAAACAATGATATTTTGGTCAAAAGAGTTAGGTTTATGAGATATTAAATTCATGACATGTTAGTCGTTATGAATGTTTTGACCTCTTTACCTCCTTTGCCTTCAGGTCAGGGTATATTGGTTTCATAACATTCAGTACAACCCGATAAACTAACATATTACAGATATTATGATTTTGATTCTGTGAGCGACCTTTCATCACAGAGACAAGTCAGATGTACAAAGAAACCTACACGTAATCAATGTACAAAGAAACCTACACGCAATAAATGTACAAAGAAACCTACACGTAATCAATGTACAAAGAAACCAAAACGTAATCAATGTATAAACTTATTTGTTACACTAACGTTGTAAGTAGAATACTTGACTCTGGCATATTTTGATTCATTGTAAAGACAGAGGGCTTTTATATATATATATATATATATATATATATATATATATATATATATATATATATATATATATATATATATATATATATATATACCTTGGTATATACGTAGAGGGAATTAACCTACAACTTATTCATATGAAAAACATTGGTTGGTTTAATTTACTTATTAATAACACTACATAATCAGCAGTTTGACTTGTTCCTGATATGGGAAATGACCATGTATTTCTTCCTGATATGGGAAATGACCATGTATTTCTTCCTGATATGGGAAATGACCATGTATTTCTTCCTGATATGGGAAATGACCATGTATTTCTTCCTGATATGGGAAATGAGCATGTATCAGTTGTGAGTAATATTTAAGAGTTGATTCAGCACCTCGATTATAAGATATTGTAATAACTGAAATGTCTTATGTTTTATTGTATCCGGAAACGCTATATGTTATCAAATATTAATAGCTACGATGGTTTAATATTAGCTATTTATAATTAACAAAACAAAAACAAAACAACAAATGCATATATTTTTACCACATGCATCAAACGCTTGATATAAACTGATATTTTCATCAATCAAGTTTATTTGTGTTTTTTAAATAGTCATAATATTAAAATATCGCTTATAAAACTGTTTCGCGGTATTATGCAACACAAGTATACGCAAAAGCAGAAAAATGGACGAAAATCATCATATAGAAAAAGCTTTTTTCTCCAATAGCGTAAATGAGAACGCTCCAATGTGCTTTTTAGCTCACCTGTACCAGTAGAAAAGAACTATTGTCCTACCCCCTCCCCGGCGTCGGCGACGTAGTTGGTGTCGGCGTCCCCTTTCGCACATATACAAGCATATACATATGTACAGCATCACTCTGTCTCAATCATTCTTTCTTCCTAGATTCAAGGTAAACGTTTGGAGTGGGTTTCATAGCATCTACCCCCCGGTGAGGGTTCTAAGGTGACTGACTTTGTACATACATGTAGATTATTTGTACATTCTTGGTTAAGGTTTGTGTTTAGCTCCGAATTTTTGTGCACACTGTATGCATACTGTTATACACACAGTAGTGAAATTTTGTGAGGGAATGAATGTTGAAGATTGCTTACCATGAAAATTGGTGAGGGGATGCATCTTGATGAGTACTGCACCCTCCTTACAAAAGTAGGTTACTGTGACCCATCATTCACGCTTCACTGACTTTGGTTAAATTCTGTACATGCATCTTCTTTATTAGTACCACATTTTCACAAGGAAAGAAGATCACTATGACCTACATTTTACTGGCTCAGGTTAAGTTATTGCATTTAACCGATAACCACATGGACTTTTTGCATCCTGTAGACATACTCTTATACCTGGAATCAGGAATTTTGGTGAGGAGATGCATCTTGATGAGTATTCCTTCCTCACCACAAAAGTAGGTCATTGTGGCCCATATTTCATGCTTAACTAACTTGGGTATAATTTTGTGCTTGAAGTGTTTATGCTTGAATAATGAAACCAGATGAACATACATATCTCTATTAGTACCACATCTGTAGAAAACGAAAGGTCACTGTGCCCTACATATCATATTGTCCTGGCATAGTGTAAGTTTTTGCGTGTAGTTCATGGTTAAATTGATTTTTGCTGCATGCTAATATCCCAACTAGAAACATGAAACTTGTCGTGGGGATGTATCCTGATTAGCACCACTCCTTCATTTCAGTATTAGATCATTAGGGACAATTTTTTACTCTGCACTGACTTGGGTTGCAATGTTTGATGTTCGTTTTTCAGACATCGTTCATGCTAGAATTGTGAAAATGATGATGCTATGCATCCCTTTTATTACCACACATTTGCAACAAAAGAAGCTCATCGTGACCTAGATATCTTTTACTGGCTTTGGTTACGTTTTTTGTTTTTGCGTTTAGCTCATGACTACATGATTTTTTCGCATGCAATCCTATCTTGAATCATGAACCGGTATTTTTCATGCTTCTGTGACTTTGCTGAAATGTTGAAATAAAGCCTTTAGTTAGAAAAGGGACCATCATTGTGTTGTCAAGATCCCTTTAGTCTGGTTTACAATATTATTTTGTTGTCAAGATCCCTTTAATCTGCTTTACAATATTATTTTGTTGTCAAGATCCTTTAAGTCTGGTTACAATATTATTTTGTTGTCAAGATCCTTTTAGTCTTGTTACAATATTATTTTGTTGTCAAGATCCCTTTAGTCTGGTTTACAATATTATTTTGTTGTCAAGATCCCTTTAGTCTGGTTACAATATTTTGTTGTTGTCAAGATTCCTTTAGTCTGGTTACAATATTATTTTGTTGTCAAGATTCCGTTAGTCTGGTTTACAATATTATTTTGTTGTCAAGATCCCTTTAATCTGGTTTACAATGTTATTTTGTTGTCAAGATCCTTTTAGTCCGGTTACAATATTATTTTGTTGTCAAGATCCCTTTAATCTGGTTTACAATATTATTTTGTTTTAGAGATTCCTTTAGTCTGGTTTACAATCCCTGTTAGAGAGTACTAACACATTCATAGAGGTGAGCTAAGTTATCGTTGATTACACTCTGACTTTTACCTTTATAAATCTTGAAATTAAAACTCTCCTGATTATTTTTCTGTGCCAAGATACTCCTCTCCCTCCCCCCCCCCCCACAAGAGAGTTCTGACGATTTTATGAGAACTAAAATAAAATAAAATTATCACACCTTTGACTTTTCTAACGAAACCCCTCACCAATCAGAGTGGGAAAAAACGTGAATTCCAAATGGAGACTGAACTTGCCCCAAATGTATACAACAAGTGAAATACGTTATATTAGCAATCTGTACGCTTCACCACGAAAAACAGGCATGAGACAGGACGGGTTGATACGATAATGAGAAAGAATAAACGTGAATTTTGATATAATTGTGGAAAAAGCACATTAACTAGGCTCTTCATGAAACCGGGAATTAATCATCGGACTGCAAAACTAATTGTTAGGAAGTACGTTTGAGGACTACGCTATAACGAAGGTAATTTAGATCACTGCAAAAGAAGTAACTGAGACAAACACGTAAAAATCAAACTAGTACTAGGTAAAAGACTGATTCTCAACATTTAATTTGTTTTAGAACGAATGAAAAACTTATTTTCCATAACGTGTTAACAACTCTATTATTTTCTCTTCATTCTGCCAATTAGATAAAATTCTGGATCCATAAGGCCTTGTAGAGAAACACGAGAGAAGTTGTATGGTATCAGAACGAGTCCGGGAACTCTGCGTAACTGAATGCAGTTGCCCCAATACAACGATAGGTATAAATGTAAGACAGTTTTGAAAGCGTCAAAAAGTACATGCACATTTCAAATCATGCTTCATTTTAGGTTGAAAGGGACACTGTTATTAAAGGTAACAAAGCATATAAAGCATATAACTTAACCTTGTCTACTGGCTCTATGGCATTTTTGTGTTCGATCCTCCCATTATCTTTCTTACAAATGTCTTTACAGACTGACGCAAACACGTCATTTGATAATTTGAACTCGGCATCGTTTGTGATGCCGAATTCCTGATTTTTTTGAAAGATATCTCTATATTCTACTACGAATAGCATTTAAAGAGGTACATTTGTACAGTGCACTTTTAGCGTTCATAAGTTCTGCATACAAATGTAGTAGTGCCTTCTTTTGTGTCATTTTGAAACTCTTACAGTGTTGTCTTTCGCCTTGATGTATTCATCGAATATCTTCACTGCATACTTTGTTGCATTTTTCGTATTCACCGAGTCTCTGGCATTTGTGATTTTGTTCCAATCTTCTTCAACCAGCGAGACATACCTTCCAGAAGACAATGCTCTGATATCTGTTAGACTAGTTACCGCTTTATATAGAAACACAGATACAAAGTCATTAAGAGTAAATGCCACGGGACAAGTCAATAAGTGGAAGTAACCCCAATACAACGATAGACTTGTATAATGACACGGACCGGTCCGTATCACATTTTATGGACAGGTCGTGTGTCAGAGCAACACACGATGTGGCTTCAGACAAAAGTTATGTCAGAGATACAACAAATAATTTAATGCCCAGTGATTTGAAATAAAAATATGCATATGGTGAAAAGTGAGAAATTTCCCCTGGAAGCCAACAACTCTACTCCACCAGTTAACCGATTTAATGACCGAATGGATGGTCTTTTACTGCTCTCTGCATTACAGACTGAAACTCTAGTGGGAGACATAACTAACTATGAAACAAGACTGAACAACGCACGTCATCTGAAGGAAGGCAGTCATCAGACATCCTATATATCTGATAAACATACGTACACATTCTACCTCTTTCACCCTAAATGACTTTGCAGTGCAAATTTATTAAAATAATTGGCTGTGATAGAATTGTAAAAGACAATATGCGCCAAATTATGGTAGTATACAATAGCTTTGGAAATTTATATGACTAGAAAGGGAATGTTTGAAAATAATTGATTTTGTTGTATCCTGCATCTTGGACAATGTTATTTCAATAAGTAATTAATGAAGTTTATATACCGAAACTAACACTCCAGAATAAAAAGTTTTGCCTGTTCAGTGTTTTCAAATTCTGGATCCTCAGTAAAATGTATCACTTGTCAGGGTTTATAATGCTAGGTTTGCCTGTATTCCTTTATTTGCATCGTATTAGTAATTTTTGTTGGAAGGAAATATTATTTTAGTTTTAGGATTTTCTTGCATAAATTATTTTTGATCACAAATATTTATGATCCAAATATATTTGTATATTTTAAGCTTCTAAATATACATGTAATATAATTTTTTTTTGCGGTGCAACAGGCTAACGTATCAGAAACGATCAGTTATGGAATACATTTATTTGCCCTTCTCTTTTTTGTCATCTATCCGCCTGTCTGTCTTTCTATATAATTTATAATCCATACCTTCTCAAGTGTCTATATAGTTATATATATATTGGCTCCATCTGCATCTATCTATCTATCTATTTCCTGTTCTGTAAAATTACGTTCTTTCCACTTTTGTGAATTTGTCTGTTTATCCTTTCTTACAAATACTACTGACACTCTCTGTCTCTCTCTCTCTCTCTCGCTCGCTCACTCTTCTTCAGGGCTGCTATATGTTTCATCCAAAGATCGATACTCATTCGGTATAATATAACCAATACTGCATGATCCTGAGTGCCATATAGCAGTTTATGAACCTGTCAGACACACCCCAAAAAGGTATATGGACCTAAGCTGCTCTGGAGGACCATATACCTTTCTTGGGGTGCCTGATCGGTCCATAAACTGACATACGGCTCTCAGCACCATGCAATATGTTGTAAATATTCCTGAGCTTATTGCCAATTTTTTTCTACAAATTTACAAAAATAATCTTATTCATTGGATTTGAGATTTGCCCAGAAATTGACATTTTTACAAACTTTCAAATATAGTATGGAACTTTTCACGGATCTTTCTAAAGCAAGAGGCTAAACCAGTCAGATATATAATCTCTACATCTCTACAACCAGTCAGATAAATAATCTCTACATCTCTACAACCAGTCAGATATATAATCTCTACAACCAGTCAGATATATAATCTCTACAACCAGTCAGATATATAATCTCTACAACCAGTCAGATATATAATCTCTACATCTCTACAACCAGTCAGATATATAATCTCTACATCTCTACAACCAGTCAGATATATAATCTCTACATCTCTACAACCAGTCAGATATATAATCTCTACATCTCTATATAATCTCTACATCGCTGAGTAATCATTGCAATTCATTTTGGACAAGGCAATTGATGAGCCCACTGTTTGCTATATAATTTGATATAAAACAAATGTCAGCCTAACTCCAGAGAGCAAACATATGCAATTGCAGGAAATTGTGAATAATAGAATGGTTCAGACAAGTAAAATGTACAAGGATGATACTTCTTTCTCCTTGTTGCAAACATTTGCAGCACGACCTACACAATACATCTTGAGTCCATTTAAAACGTGAAATTCCCATAAAATCGAGAAATCTGCAGAATGCTATGTCTCGCATGCTTCAGCGTGGTAAAATTCCGAAACCTTGTGACATCCTTTTGCTGGTTTTGAGTAGTACAATCCAAGATGAATACACCATCAAGTTTCATGACTGTATCTATAACAGTGTCATAGAAAACTAAGCTAAATGCAAACAAATTATGTAACCACTGAAGCGTGGAAAGTAAGACACTTTGACCTCCTTTTTTCACGTTGTAAGTGGTACTGTCCGGATAATTATACTCATCACGTTTCACAAATGTCATACGACAGTGTCAGAGAAACTGAGCTAAATGCAAAACAAAACGTAACGTTGACGCCTACGCCAAAGAGGACGACAGCAACAACTCTGTCGGAATAATGACCCCTGGGTCTTGCCTGTCGGAATAATGACCCCTGGGTCTTGCCTAGGTTTCTCAGACGAGACAAAAACAATCGGGTGGTAAAACCTGTTAAAGACATTCAAGACGGTGTATTAATATGTATGCAGCCATATATCACATGGGAACCTAGCAGGAGAGATATGGAAATGACAGCGGAATTTGCAGATATAAAGCAAAATTAAATTGTATATTGAAAAATTAGATCAAAGAACGAAAGTTTATGTACATTTTCATTCTAATCTCCCTGAATTTAGTCTGTTGGATTGATCTATCTCTAGTTTTGTCGAGATCTCTGTTTTCAGATATATACATACATACATACATACATACATACATACATACATACATACATACATACATACATACATACATACATACATACATACATACATGCATACATACATAGATAGATACATAGATACATAGATACATAGATACATACATACAAACATACATACATACATACATACATACATACATACATACATACATACATACATACATACATACATACTCTTTGTTGCATTTAATCACTTAAAATGATAGTCTTATCACCAATAGCCTCCCAAATGGTACGGTTCCGTTTTTTTTTTTTTTTTTTTTTTGGGGGGGGGAGGTTAATGTTGCAAAAATATAAACATAAACCATAAATAGTTTGCCAGTTTTATCCCTTCTCCTAGACTGTTTCAGAGTAAAGCATCTACTCAAAGGACAAGACCGGTTTTAATACGCATTTGTTTCCAAAGAGGCCTGTTATTGAACCCAGAAATCAGATAGAGCAAAGACAAATTCTTTTTATATATTTACCGTAAATTATTCCAGAATTTTAAAGCAAATACAAAAAAGCGAGACTGCAGTTTTTATTTCAAGTTAAAGCAACACAATTTGGTAAATTTCGTATTTTAATAGATGGTTTTCCTGACTTTAAAACATAATTTATATCAGAGCACAATGGTTTACCTTTTCAATTCTTCTCCACCTCTATCTCCGCCCCTCCCACTCCCCCAATTCTCTCAATAAATCTCTTTAATTTAAGCAATAAATTACGGAGGTACTTGGCTGAAATCAACATTGATTAACTATTCTTTAATCAGAATTAAAAAATACTTTCAAACTTATAATTTTTGTATTAGCATTTGCTAGATTCATCATTCAGTTTTTTGTGTTACGGTTAGCTCAATGGTAAGAGTGATTGGACCGTGAGACAGGAGTCTCAAAATTGACTCCCGTAAAAATACCTCTTGCTCACTACTTGAAACTAATTATATTTCAGTTTCTTACAATTTATTATTTAAGACAAAAAAATATACAGACAATAGTGCAATAATAGTATTTCTGTTGTATTGTCCAGTAATGCAATATGTGTGGTTTTGTTACAGAATGATAGGTGATCTTCGATTCGGGTAACAGAGATATAAATAGGCGATACACGTCAGATTGCGACCTCTCAAAAAAAAAAGTTTTTCTGAGGTCATTTTCGGATTCAACCGTGCTTTAATCTTTATATACTAACTGGTTATGTTTATGATCAGTTACAACCCTTATATCCCATTATGTGCAGGTAGAAAAAAAGAAATTGAAAGAGTGTCAATATTGGAAAAGACTGGACTGTGAGGACGTGTCATCGTACTGTTCCCTGTGAAAAACGATACAGACCTAAGAAAACAATAATAAATACATTAATGTATAATGTTAAAGCACCTTATTACAATAGATTACAAAACGTCACAAATTTACTACTTAATGATTAGTTTTATTAAGTCTATGAAGGATTCTGCAACGGATCACACAATTAGTTCCATTAGAAACGAGTCCAAAACATTAGGTTGATCAATGGGCCATCATGTCTGCATTGTAGCAAAATGATTAATCTGCCCCATATCAGATGAAACATGTGTAAGAATCATATGCCATTTAATCTGAACTTTTTCATATCATTCATGTTTTTTTTTTTTCATTTTGGATGACAATAATAATATCAATATTTTGAAAGAATAAATTATAATGCACACATTTTCAGTTAATGATTGTGTTATCACTTTATTTTCATCCATATTTGACTTATCTCCGATAGAACATGTGTATAAATCTTTATGTTTTTTTTTTTTACAAAATTCATTCCAGTATAAAGAAAGGTAATCTATGCATTGGTTAATACAAGTTATTTTTTTCCCCAGCATGACATGAAAGTCTATACGGAAACATTGGGTCGACAAATTTTAAATTTTTTATGAATAGTTTTTTAACACCTAAAAGAGGTAGATTACGAGAGGAATTGATGTAATTGGTGTCATTGTATCTATTACATAATTCAGAAGCATGTACTGCCTTCAACAACCTTGATTATCCCATCTACTGAGTGAAAAATGTAGGTAATCGTATATCCCTTCTCCGCCTTAGAATGATTTTTATCCGAAGTTACTATCGATTTCTAAAGGGGCTGTTTACACACAATATAATGAAACAAAATCAAATTAAATCTGGTCCCCGCCATTTTAATTGACTATGGTGGTGGCTCTAATTGTCTGCACTGAAGACGCGCGTTAAAAGTGGATAGATTGACCATAGAGAAATGCTTAGCCGCATTAATACTGAAACTTATCGATACATTACACATTGTCTCTCTTTATAACGCTTTCCATTGCATACTGATGCTGGTTCTAATTGTATTAGTGACATTATATTGAATGATTTTGCACAGTATATGGCTGGAGATACGGAGGGAGACTAATAGATTTCTTGGGTATATTATGCAATGCGGGAAAGACGACTTTAATGCAGGCATTTATCTTGTTGTATTGATTCATGTTAATGTTATCACTTAATTACGCGGCTCCCTAATAAATATTAAAATACTAGTGGCAGAAAAGCAATAGTGTATGATGTTAAATGCTATGTTTGATTCAGAATAATTGCAAGAAAAAGATATAAAAAGAGAGAAACTCGATCCCTATGCTATATGCATATACCAATTAGATAACTGAAGATGAAATATCACAAATTTCTATGGTCAATCAGAAAAAAAACCCACAAACAAACAAACAAATAAACAAAAATAAACTGTCAGTCCATGTCACCTGATGCACCTGTTGACCGTACCGGTTCTACTTAGTTTGACACGTGCGATTTTGTGACGTCTGCCATACTCAAACACCGGAATTTCACGAGTTGTTTTTAGTACAAGTTCTTTTCGTGTTAAAATAGAAACGAAATCCCCTTTGTAGTTAGTCAATATATAATTTATGCAGTTAGTAATTAATCATATGGGAATAACTATCATACACGGTTGCAAGCGTTTATGGGAACTCTGATAAATGATTTTGAACCCTTTGGCTGAAACACTGAAACACTTCCCTTTCGTTACGTTAAATATTTGAAAACAGCAAACAGCATATGATCCATATAATAACGGTTCAGAATTTTTTGCAGCAAAAACTATTGCAACTTTACTGACTCTCTGTTGCAACTGCCCACCATTTTATTACATTTTGCCGAATTAGAAACAGTATAATTTTAAATCTGTAGTCCCATTAGACCTCCGACCACCACTCACTCATTTCGGATGAATGACACAGTGATCATAATCCAAGACTATTTTTGAGACTGGGGTTAATGCGGCAAAGATGTTCAACATACTTTATAATAAATAGCCCCAGTGATTATTCCAGATAGAGAGAGCTGGTCGTTATTTCACTCAAAGCCACTTGTCGTACTGGATTATATTTAGAAGCTCGTTCTTCTGTTCCTTTAATATTTTTCCTGTCTTCCTATTTGAAAACCCCATTTTAATTTAAATTTGAGTGCCTACGATCTTTGACCAACTCTAAGAAAACTTAATGGAATAAGGCAAAGTTTCTACACCCGTTGAACTTGTTTACTATATAAATAAATATACCCAATTCGCTGAATATTCAGCCATTGATTTTGGAAGAAATTAGATTACGGAAGAAACAGACAGAATGACAGACAGCATACCTAGGATATTACGTATGAATAAAAAATCTAAGCAGAAATCGTCACCACAATTTACAGAAGATCTTTTTTGCACGTTTTCCTCTACTCTCCACCATTGCAGTATATAAATCTGCACTTGGTATTTTAAAAATGTTTCCCGAACTGAAAGTAAATCATCTTGGAACTCTGAAGAAGTATTGTGATAGATTGTCAGAAACAGAAGAACGAGCTCCTAAATATAATCCAATATGACAAGTGGATTTGAGTAAAATAACGAACAGCTCTCTCTATCTGGAATCGTCACTGGCACTGCTTGTTATGAAGTAGGTTGAACATCTTTGCCGCATTATCCTCAGAGTACTAAATATGGAAAGATGGTGTATGAACTAAAATATACTACCAGAGACATGTCCATAGGAAGTAGACTCTCATGAGAAACTGTTTTTGAACATTTTAAGCTATATCTCAGTTTAGTGTTAAGTAGTTCCATAATTTTCCAGTCGGATTAAATGAGTTTCTATTGAGAAGAATTAGTTTTAATGGACTAGTTTAAGTAACTTTGACACATACATGCCAGTTTAAATCTCAGACTCGCCATTCATACATCCATCAATGTCCAAAATGAATCTGGTCGCTAGAATATCATGATAAAGATAAGAACACGAATCCTCCATGAAGACATACAAAGCTCTTAGTCTTAGAAAACTTTGACACCAAGTACTACAGCTACTATGATAAATTTTGAAAATTCGAGAAAGGTCTAAAGTGCAACTGCTGCCAAAAGTGAAGTAATGGATCCAAACGCAAAGGTTCACATGGGTGCTGGCTAAATTGTTTGCAAATTAAGGAATATTACATGCTATAGAGAAAGCTACCATCCTTCCTAAGTACACAAATACCTACCAACCAAACTACTGACCAATACATACATACATACATACATACATACATACATACATACATACATACATACATACATACATACATACATACATACATACATACATACATACATACATACATACATACATACATGCATACATATAATCACTTCCACTGCTTCTCACTGTCACTATTACAAGATGCCCACCCCCACCCCTACCCATCTTTTTAATGATTGTGCAGCTTACAAAAGGACATTTTCGCATATATTAGTCGTTTTCTATGTTATTTGTCATATATTAGTCGTTTTCTATGTTATTTGTCATATATTAGTCGTTTTCTATGTTATTTGGCATAAAATTGTAAACAAATCGGCTTTAGATATTAACTATCCAGCACAGCATTTGTTTGTTTTTTATATTTTTTATTTAGCAGACAAATCAGTTTGCAAGGAAAGACTTGCGACATGATATGATTTACATAATGCTATAAAGGATCTTCAGTTACTGTTTTAAATTTTCAAAGTATAATATTCTAAAGTTTATTTTCCACATTCCAAAATCAGAATGAGTCATTTTGAATTAAGCAGAATGGTATGTAAACATCATATAATACAACCAATATAAAGTACGATTTAGTATGAATCCCTCATTCTAAAACATTAAAACACGATGTAGTATGAATCCCTCATTCTAAAACATTAAAGCACAATTTAGTATGAATCCCTCATTCTAAAACATTAAAACACGATTTAGTATGAATCCCTCATACTAAAACATTAAATCACAATTTAGTATGAATCCCTCATTCTAAAACATTAAAACACGATTTAGTATGAATCCCTCATACTAAAACATTAAAGCACAATTTAGTATGAATCCCTCATTCAAGACATTAAAGCACGATTTAGTATGAATCCCTCATTCTAAAACATTAAAACACGATGTAGTATGAATCCCTCATACTAAAACATTAAATCACAATTTAGTATGAATCCCTCATTCTAAAACATTAAAACACGATTTAGTATGAATCCCTCATACTAAAACATTAAAGCACAATTTAGTATGAATCCCTCATTCAAGACATTAAAGCACGATTTGGTATGAATCCCTCATTCAAGACATTAAAGCACGATTTGGTATGAATCCCTCATTCTAAAACATTAAAACACGATGTAGTATGAATCCCTCATACTAAAACATTAAAGCACAATTTAGTATGAATCCCTCATACTAAAACATTAAAGCACACGTTTGCGCTCTTATCCTTCACAACCTGATTAAAACTGAGGTCTAGCTATTGTTACGACTCTAGGTCTTAAAATATTTAATAGAAAGAAAGTGAAACAAATAAAATCAAGTACAATCAACAAGCAATTTATTTCCAGACAATGAAAGTAAAAATTCAAAAGACACTTATAATTTGTGAGTTAAACTCCAAATAATCCTAAATGTCCCAATCACAAGTCCAAAATAATAGAATGTTCGAATGAATTCCTATAGCCTTGAATGTCCTGATGTACGACAAACACGTAATCCAGAATGTATTAGAATGCGTTCACATTAATCTCAAAATCATGTATTAATCCAAAGGTCAATGAGCACCCTGGTAATTCCAATGAATATTTTAAATAAATAATTCCTCTCAAATTATATCTGATTGTAACAACACAATTGTAAATTCTGACTGATCTTCAGAATTGGAAATTTAGAACAAGAATGAAATTATTCATCAAAATCTGTATATATATATATATATATATATATATATATATATATATATATATATATACATGCCTACATGGTCTATGTCACAACATAATATGAGTAATTCTAATGGAAAAATACTTGCCTACTTGACCCATGTCACAACAGGAGATGTTGCGAACTACTATATAAACAACTAGACAAAAGTTAAGTATGTATTTGCAAATAACAATACAACTTACAATCATAGACAAAAATTAAGTATATAAACATTATACATAGCACCTCCCCTCATAAAGGAAAAAAAAGATTTATGCAACAAAGCTTTCTTTTAAATATATACCTGATACTATAATAATCAAAATTACACAGGAAGATGTCTTATGAATGACACTCAGCTGAATTACACAAAATATACGCAAAACAGACCAATATGGTACTTCTATACACGGGATAGTGCATCTGCAATGCCAATACTTTTTCCCCTGATGTGACTAATGTCAATGTTATATTCTTGCAGCATTAAACTCCGTATCAGCAATCTCCGATTTTATCTTTCATTGTGTTAATGAAAGCAAGGGGATTGTGATGACTGAATACAATATTCGGAGAAAGAGCCAAGGTAACATACACTTCAAAATGTTGTGAAGCCAATATAAAAATCAAACATTCCTTCTCAATTGTGGAATAATTTTTCCTGGTGCTTATTTAGTTTTTTTAGAACAATAGTCGACAGGATGATCCACACCATTTTTGTCTTCTTGAATCAATACTCCACCAACCCCATACATCACTTGCATCAACAGTCATTTGAAATAATTGTCTGAAATTTGTTGCATAAAGAACTGGTGTATTCTTAAGCATGGCTTTATATTTTATCAAAGGATTCCTGACACTGGTCAGGCCAATGAAATTTGGATTTCTTACTCAACAAATTTGTCAATGGTTCGGCAATTATAGAAATATTTTAAGAAAATTTCCGATAATATCCAGCTATACCTAAAAATCGCATCAGTTGCTTTTTACAAACAGACACAGTGAATTCAGAGATAGCATTGAACTTAGCTTCTACAGGTTTAACTTGACATTGTCCAACAATATGTCCTAAAAATGTGACACAAGCACGGCAAAACTCACTTTTGCTTAAATTAATCGTCAGATTTGCATCACTGAGTCGATCGAAGAATTTCCGAATGGTTTCCAAGTCATTTGCCCAAGTGTCGGTGTAGATGATGACGCCATTGATGTACGCGTTACAGTTATCTAGACCAGATGTTATCATGTTCATAAGACGAATGAATATTGCCGGAGAATTTTTCATACAAAAAGGCATCACATTATATTGATAAAGCCCAGCTGGAGTTACAAATGCTGAAATTTCGTTTGCTCTTTACGTGAGTGGAAGTTTCCAGAATCCTTTTAAAAGGTAAAACTTGGTGACATATTTCGATTTCCAATGTTATCAATTCAATCATCCATGGCATTGGAAATTAATCCGTTTTGGTGACACTGTTGACTTTTCTATAGTCAGTACACATGCGGAACGTATTATCTGGCTTAGGCACAAGAATACATGGTGAACTCCAGTTACTTTTACTTGGTTCTATAAAATAATTATCCAGTAAATATTGAATTTCTTTTTTCAAATATTCCAGTTTGAGAGGATTCATCCTGTAAGGATGCTGTTTCACATGTGTAGAATCTACAATATCAACGTCATCATAGATTTTATTTGTTCATGTTGGAACATCAGGAAACAAGTGCTCATAGATATGTAATAGTTGGTTTAGTTCATTCCTTTCCTGTTGTTGTAGATGTGAAAGTGTCTGGTCCAGATTGTTTAATGTTTCTGAATTTGAAGTTTAGTTAAACCAGAGTCAGATTGCATTCCATCGTTGACATCCTCACTGTGGGACAGTTACAACTAAATTAACTGAATAATGAACTGGGCTATCTCTGTCAAAATATTCCTTTAACATATTTATGTGACAACGTTGTTTCTGTTTCCGCCTCCCAGGAGTAATAACGATATAATTTAAGTCATTTACTTTCTTTTCAACTGTATACGGACCATACAATTTATCCCGAAGATGATTCTGAGGTATGGGCAAGAGAGCCAGAACTTTCTTGCCAGGCTGAAAACTCCTTCCCTGTGTATTTCTGTCATATCTTAATTTCATTTTGGACTGAGTAGAGTGAAGATTAGTTCTTGCTACTTTGCAGATGAACCTTAGGTATCTTCTGATTGGGTTTTCATACCATTTGACAAGTGTGACAAGATCTACAGTATTTAGTAACATCACTTTTGAGTTTCGGCCAATAAAAATGATTCAAGATCTTGTGATAAGTCTTATTGCTCCTAAATGACCAGCCAAGGGAGTTGCTTGGGCTAGACTAGGAATTTCCTGTCGATATGACCTCAGAACAAAAATTTGATAGCTCACTGACCACTGGTCACCAGCGCGTACCTCAGGTGGTCTCCATTTGCTGATAAGGACCCCATTTTTCACAAAGTAACAATCTGGGACTTGTGTAGTTTCAGTTTCACTAATAGCCATCTGAAACAATCAGGAGATCTCAGATCTTGTTCCTGTTTGACAACGAGTGATTGTCTTCTGTCACCCTGATTAGAATAGAGACAATGAGTTTTAAAAAGAGGATCACCGCAATTAATACCTTTTGATCGATCAATATCAGGAGCGAAAGTGACCTCATCAAAAGACTGTGAGCTAAAGAAATAATTTCCTGATCAAAATCATTGTCAAGAGCTCTTTTTGCCATAGCTCT
Organism: Margaritifera margaritifera; assembly: GCA_029931535.1. Classification (NCBI taxonomy): domain Eukaryota; kingdom Metazoa; phylum Mollusca; class Bivalvia; order Unionida; family Margaritiferidae; genus Margaritifera; species Margaritifera margaritifera. Next base: position 3,171,989 of record JAQPZY010001620.1, read on the forward strand.
GGTAACTGCACAAGCAGGATACAAATCAGGGACTTCAATCTCAATAGGATAAACATTTTGATCCAAACAAGGCTTGTCAGTTACAAGTTGATTATCTCCAGCCAAGTCATTGCCTAGCAACAGTCACATGTCCGGAAACTAAGTCTGATGCCAAATTAACACAATGGAGAGGAACATTTACAAAGCCGTACTCTACTCCCTGAATAAAAACACTTTCACTAGAAGAAGACTTCTTAGACAAAGGCAAAGTACCTGATAACAAAAGACTCTGAGAAGCTCATGTGTCTCTTAATATTGTAATATAGATGGGTTTGGCAGAATCACCAATAAATGATATAGAACCTTCTGACATGAATGGGTCATGAGTCGTAAAAATAGAATTAGAATGGGGTTTGTTTGACTCAACAATTGTATTGCTTTCAATACAAGATTGTAACCTTGATTTCTTTGAAATAAGAGCATTTGGAATAGTTCTGTCTTTATTTTGTTGCTTATTTTTCAACTTGTGGCAATCAGAAATGATGTGCCCTTTCCTTTTACAATAAGTGCACGTAGAAAGAGATAAAGATTTATGATCAGTCTTATCAGATATTTAATTTCTAACAGTTGCGCTGTTTTGAAATTTAGAAGTACTCGTTTGCGACTGAGATGACTTTTTTTTACTAGAAAAGTGCTGAGATGACTTAATGACAAATGAAATTTTGTGAGTCAAGGAATAATCATCAGCCATGCGAGCAGTATTTTCCAAAGTTTCCACTTTTTGCTCGTCAAGATAGGTCTCTGCCGATAAAGTTTCATGATCTGCCGACTTTTGGAATTCCCGGCACTCTTATTTTTATTAACAAAATAACGTTGCAATTAGTGTTAAGAAGAGTTATCATTAGAAATGATATATTCCGAACGAAATTTTTCACTTTCATAAATAAAATATTTTGATTGGTGAATTTAAAGGTCAAAAGAGTATCATCTCGTATTTGTGTCAGTGAGATCTCCGTTATGTCGGAGATCTCGATTTTAATCGGATTATATACTTCAGACACACATTTTCTATAAATTCACAAATTATGCTCAGATATATTTGTCATAATATATTAAGGTTAGGAAAATATACACTAAGCTGGAGATGTCTCCATACGTGTAATTGATGACCTAGGAGAACTGACGACTTTGGCTGTGGATGTCTCCATACATGTAACTGATGACTAAGGCAGAAAACTGACGACTTTATCAGTGGATGTCTACATACATGTAACTGATGACTAAGGAGAACTGACGTCTTTGGCTGCGGATGTCTCCATACATGTAACTGATAACAAAGGAGGAAAACTGACGACTTTGGCAGTGGATGTCTCCATACATGTAACTGATGACTAAGGAGAACTAACGTCTTTGGTTGTGGATGTCTCCATACATGTAACTAATGAATAAGGACAACTGACGTCTTTGGCTGTGGATATCTCCATACATGTAACTGATGACCAAGGAGAACTGACGTTTTTGGATGGTTTGGTAGTAAACTATTAGAGATCACTTAACAGCGAAAAGCAGCTACCGTGAAAACAATGAAATCTAGAACAATTAACCTCATATGCTTATAAATTGTTACACTTTATACAACTCCCTTCAGCACTTCCAGTCGAGCTATGAATATACTCTCAAACATTTTTTTAGCGCCAAATAATACAGCTATTGAACTCGAATCGAAATACCAAATAATCCAACTATTGAACTAGAATCGAAACACCAAACAATCCAACTAATGAACTGGTATCGAAACACCAACTACTAAACAAGAATCGAAACGTTATCTATAAAGATAATAGGTTGCAGCGAGATCTGGAATATATAAAAGATATATGTTTTAAAAACAATAAAAATGAATAGGGCCACACATTTTACTTGCAAAGTTTACCAATGGGAGCATATAACTACGACAAAGAACCAATAATTTAGTAAACATCAACTCTTTTTTGCAATAGGTATTTCAATTATTTTAAGTGCATCTAAGAAAGAACACTTGAAATCAAGAAAGTTTTAAGTCGCTAAATGTTGTAAGTGTAATGGACGTATAGAGGAATAATTAATACTTTATTGATAACGGATTTACCAGAAATAGTCTTTCAGTGTATTCAGAGTAAACTTGCGTCAGAACGTAGCTTATCCCCAAGTACAGAGTTTATTCGATAACATCTGATTCTTGAGGGTGTGAAGTATAATTTAATTTACATTCATGCTTACGACTGTTACTGAATCCTCTCCACTCATCTGAAAGGAACATTGATATTAAAAAAGATGAGCTTCGTCATTTTCTCAAGATCATTGCCAATTTGAAAACAAATAACTTATTACAAAGTGCTTTTATTTTTTTAAGTTACACATAGCAACCAAAATTAAGAAATTTGAGGCGATTATTTACGCATTCTACCTCATCATTAATGACTTCTGATTAATAACTTTGTACATTCTACTAAATTTGTCATGTTTTCCAATTAATGGGGCGAATGCACAGAAACAAGAATCACCACTTCTGAACTTGGAATGATATGTAAGAAAAATCTAAACAGTTGTTTATTATTATTATTATTATTATTATTATTATTATTATTATTATTATTATTATTATCATCATCATCATCGCTACAGATATATTACTTTACCCGAGAATTTCAACACCTCATTTTCAGATGGTACCGTAACCGTGATCTATGACGCAGAAGGTAGTAGATCAGAGAAGCCTTACTGAGATCGTGGCTTTAATTTAAAAGGATGCTATGCTATCTTCTAATTTTATGTGAATTAGATTGACCTAATGTGGATCAACTCTATTTCATTTATTCGTATTTGTTTAATCTTCAGTAATGTAATTAATTCTACATCATCTTTAGTATTGAAAATGATCTTTTATTAAAGAACTGATGTTTATACGGTGAAATGGGAGGACTGTCACTTGAAACTAGTTTCTCTAAAATGGGAACTATTTCTTTCACAGCTAGATTGTTCCAAGGAGGTACTCTTCAAACCATTTCTGACCCTCCCCTTTTCATTTGTTTATACGGTATGAGTGTGTGTGTGTGTGTACGATATGTGTTTCTAACATTTTGCAAATGAAACGTACAGCACATTTTTCAAAATTATTGATGATGTCAAATATATGGAAAAGAGTGACATTGTGGTAATAATGAATGATGAGGAGATCGTGATATGCTTTTAATATCATTAAACTAATAAGCATGTGATATTATGGAGATAGATTAATAATGTTGGAGGACATTAACTATCACCAATATCATATGGTTTTAAGATTACAGTTAAAGAAACCTTCGCTAAATATCGTATTACTTGATCCTGAAATCTCAATCTATTGGATGCTATGGAAGGCATTAAAACTAGGTGATCATCTCAGTCCTTTAGGTTCTGTGGAAGACATGAAAACTTGATGGTCATCTTTAACCGCATAACAAATTTGATATTTAATGAAGACTACACAAATTATTGTGTTGAGAAGGACTTACCTTTCTGAGCATCAGAGATTTAAAACATCAGCATTTCCATATTTTTGTAGTTCACGTGAATATCCAACCGGAAAATATGCATCGTGTCTATGAATAAATGTAATCGTTTCCCACACGCAATAAATAATTCCTACGATCAACATCCCTGTGAGTAATTTAACAAACTATAAATCATCAGTTTAAAAAGCTTGCTGAATTGATCAATCCAGCACCCGCCGCTGTCAACCATTAATATCGACAATTGTTTAACATGATCCTTTATTTCAGCACTTGTATTCCGATTAATGTATATTTTCGCGTTGCAAAACTTTCGTGCTTCAGAGCACAGGAAGGTGAACGCAGTATTTTGGACTTCGCTCATCTATTCATTGGTTATGACGATGATGATGATGATGAGGTCTTCACTGTGTTGTTTTGATTTTGCAAAAGAATGGTTAATCAATAATAAAGCGAAAATACCTCCTCACCCACCAGAAAAAAAATAAAAAAACAGTAAAAAGTACAAAAAGCTTTACAACATAGCGGATTGTGCCTACAAAATAGATTTATCTCTTTAAACTGTTTATGAAGAAACCATTCCACATATATGAACACCAAAGAATAAGCTACACAATAGCGACAGGTAAGTATTGCATAAGTAAAATTAGTTTATCCCCTCCAGCCCCCAAACCCCTCCCCACTAAATATGTATCGAGTGGTAAGCAATTTTACTTGCATAAGTTAATTATTTTTCAGCCACTTAACTTTTCCTTGTCAATGCTTGAGTTTTTTTTATTTCAATGTATTATTTTTGACATAAATTTTCTTTCACCAATCATAATATTTCTCTCTCTCTCTCTCTCTCTCTCTCTCTCTCTCTCTATATATATATATATATATATATATATATATATATATATATATATATATATATATATATATATATATTAATTACATTGTTGTATTGTTGAGAAAAAAACCCAACCTTTCTGGCCGTGACCGCTATTTCATTGCCATAAACTTTTTTCTTTCAAGTTTTTAAAAGTTCCTAACAGAAAGGATACATCAGGCGAGAGACATAGTCCTTTGTTGTGATGCACACGTGAAAGTTTGATTCATAATGCTATTTCTTAATTAAACACTAGATTTAAACAAGGTGATAAATGTATGACTATCATGTCAAATAATCAAGTGTATGACTAAGTGTATGACTATCATGTAAAATAATCAAGAAAGCTGTAGAAAAGTTGTAAAATATTTGACGGAAACTTTGCGTGATTTTCGCGGCCATTTGTCGCAGTGACCTGAAGCGGCCATTGTACGCAGTGAACTGATGCGGCCATTGCCCGCAGTGATCTCAAGCGGCCATTGTACGCAGTGAACTTGAAGCGGCCATTGTACGCAGTGAACTGAAGCGGACACTAGCTGCAAAAGCTAGTTTCCATCATACATTTTAAACTGTTTCTTTAAATTCATTTTTTATCTACAAATTTTAATAATAAAACATTTTGATTTTGCACATCTGTTATATACAGTGGTCTGATATTCACAAGATAACCGTTATATTTTAATATTGTTTGAAATACATCCATGAAATTATCATCGAGTTCTCTGTCTTCGCATTGCAATGATTCTGTCGATTCTGTGGACATGCTGGTTTGTTTGTATTGATCTTAAATCCTCCGTGTTTCTTGATGATACCCCTTAGAAAAATTCCTATCCAGGTTCTATCTGAGTTACACAGCAAGATACGATGCTATTTCTCGGTAACGCTGAGGGATATGATGCTACACTACATTCGTGTTTTGATAAACTTCTGTGCAATACTGACACAATTTTATCCATAACGATTATTGTCTTGAATTATGCTTGCATACAAATGGTATTGCACACACATGCAGTGAGGGAGAGATTTGTTTCTGGAAAACACTTCAAACCTTAAACAGTGTCGAGTTCAACATTTACTGTTGCAAACAAACGTTTTCCCTGGACAAGTTTCCTGGCACAGAACAAAACGCAAAACATTGGCACCAATTCATAAAAGTACAAAATATTGCTGGTTTAAAAATGCAGCAATCCTGTATATTATTTGCGTATGCAGCGAAGACATGATGATACAAAAGAGCCGAGAAGTATTTAGGAAAAAGAGTCAGTCCGACAGTGAGGTTACCAAATGCATCAGTCATTTGATGATAAGTTATCAGGCTATTCATATGCTATTAGTTTATTTTGGTCTAGACATTACATTATGCAAAATCATTAGAACGTGTATTTACCTATTTAATAATTTCATCTGTGCAACTAGTCTTAATTTTGTTTGCAAATTCATTTATTCCTACAGTAAAATATATTTTCTTCGTTTAAAAGCAAACGAGAAAAGGGTCGCTTTTTCTATATTGCTCTCATTGCAAACTTTTATCAAGAGAGCCCAATTTTTAAGTATTTCCATGCAATTTTAAGTTATTTCCATGCCATTTTTAAGTATTTCCATGCAATGTTAAGGTATTTTCATGCATCTGGACGCAATGGTCAACACATGTTTTCGGAGGCGCAATCTTGAAGGTCATTATCGTGTACTTCATGTAAACATTATACGTGTTTCTTACCTTACATCATCAGGGATCTCCCGTGTGATCATTTATAAATCCCTGAACAATCATGCAGAATAAATAATCTCTCAGAATCCGAAAACCCAGAGCAACAAATTCGGGTTGATAAATACATTCAGTGTTCATTGGAAGCACGAATCACTTTTCATAGGAAATCAATGTTTGTCACAACCCTCTAAAAGAGCACGACGCGCACTAGAATGGAATCAAGATTAATTGTCTGTACATATTAAATTACTATGACCATGGCAGTCCCAAGGAATCGTTCAGTTTTAGCTTTTTCACCATCGACGATCAATGATATACTAAGCACTTAGATCATCTGAACATCGTGTTGCCTATACGTTTAAAATCATAACTAAACACTGCAGTGGTTTTCCGATTTTAAGCTCGATTTCACTCCTCATTTTTTGTATTATACTCGGTTAACCTACCTGTCGTACAATTTGAACGGAGTGATATCATTTTATCATATGTATGGTCTTCCTGACTGCTTTCACACAGCAATTACCATAACAGACTGACGGAAAGCCTTTTAAAAAGCAATTTATTTCTATCTGAGAATTTCACAAAGCGGAACCCCTGAATGAGATAATATTAACTGTACAAGTCCGTTGAGATAATTAGACTTTTAATGTGCGAATTAATATTCCCTATAATTTATTAAATTAAACTTTTTTTCTGAATAAAAAATATAGTACTAGTAACGTCTTTTGCAACATGTCAAGCAGTACAATAATGGAAAGGTAAAATGGTACGCAAACGTTATGGTATAGTACGATAAGAAAACGGTTACAAACGATAGGAAAGCTATACAATATTTGCAGGAAAACTTATGGGAACGAAAAAAAAAAGCAAATCGATATGCTTACTAAATTACATAAGATCTGTTTCATGAGGAAACCTTATTAAAAATGTGCGAAACGGCCCACAGACAAAGAACCGACCCACAAATGGTTAAAAAAGCTGCAATAATCGATCGGTACGACAACGAAACGATCGTAAACAGAACGAAAAAAGGGACCGTAAGAATGATATGCCGAATGTTGCCAAAGTTCTCAGGTACTGTACATAAAAACAAACACTAATATCACATATGTACATTACAGTACATTAGAGAGCAAAAACACTAATATCACATATGTACATTACTGTACATTAGAGAGCAAGAACAATACTATCACATATGTACATTACAGTACATTAGAGAGCAAGAACGCTAATATCACATATGTACATTGCAGTACATTAGAGAGCAAGAACACTAATATCACATATGCACATTACAGTACATTAGAGAGCAAAAATACTAATATCACATATGTACATTACAGTACATTAGAGAGCAAAAATACTAATATCACATATGCACATTACAGTACATTAGAGAGCAAGAACACTAATATCACATATGCACATTACAGTACATCCGAAAGCAAGAACAATACTATCACATATGTACATTACAGTACATTAGAGAGCAAGAACACTAATATCACATATGCACATTACAGTACATCCGAAAGCAAGAACAATACTATCACATATGTACATTACAGTACATTAGAGAGCAAGAACACTAATATCACATATGCACATTACAGTACATTAGAGAGCAAAAATACTAATATCACATATGTACATTACAGTACATTAGAGAGCAAAAATACTAATATCACATATGCACATTACAGTACATTAGAGAGCAAGAACACTAATATCACATATGCACATTACAGTACATCCGAAAGCAAGAACAATACTATCACATATGTACATTACAGTACATTAGAGAGCAAGAACACTAATATCACATATGCACATTACAGTACATCCGAAAGCAAGAACAATACTATCACATATGTACATTACAGTACATTAGAGAGCAAGAACACTAATATCACATATGCACATTACAGTACATTAGAGAGCAAAAATACTAATATCACATATGTACATTACAGTACATTAGAGAGCAAAAATACTAATATCACATATGCACATTACAGTACATTAGAGAGCAAGAACACTAATATCACATATGCACATTACAGTACATCCGAAAGCAAGAACAATACTATCACATATGTACATTACAGTACATTAGAGAGCAAGAACACTAATATCACATATGCACATTACAGTACATCCGAAAGCAAGAACAATACTATCACATATGTACATTACAGTACATTAGAGAGCAAGAACACTAATATCACATATGCACATTACAGTACATTAGAGAGCAAGAACACTAATATCACATATGAACATTACAGTACATTAGAGAGCAAGAACAATACTATCACATATGCACATTACAGTGCATTGGAGAGCAAGAACAATAATATCACATATGAACATTACAGTACATTAGAGAGCAAGAACACTAATATCACATATGCATATTACAGTACATTAGAGAGCAAGAACAACCAGTTTTTGTGCAGAAACAGCAATTATGAGGTTTAGATACAAATTTGTGCCACGTCTAATCTGACAATGATTAGACTTAATTCTCATAAAAACAAGCATCGCAAATGTTTATTGCAGAAAATATTTGTTTCATAATAGCATTTCCCATGATAATTTGATAATCAAAGTTATACACATCGAATTATTGAGACTTTTTGTCGGAAAAATATTTGTTAAGTTTGTAAACCCCAGAAAGCATGAAAGATTCATTACAAAAAAAATTTCGTCATCTTTTTCAGCTCCAGTTCCTTCTTGACTTTGCGTAGCAAGTTCAGTCAATATTTTGTAATTTTACAATAATAAGTCAATCCTTTTAAATTTTAAACTTCCTGTTAGTGCATTGAAAACTTAATTTATTATTTCAACCAACGATTCCAATTCTTTTTAAGTGTTTATGAACTTTATCGTTTTTTTTAATGTAAGTTACGACATACTTTTCATGCATCTATGTACAAAACTGCGCAATCAATGTCAGATTTTAGGAATTTTAGATTTTTGTTTCACATACACTCGCTTGTGACCGAGGTCTTATAATGTCGACTATATCATCTCTGATCGAATGATATGGTCTGAAATATATATGCTAATACAAACTGAATTTCAAGCTTAATTGTATTGACTTTCTATTTATGTGAGATTTCTGTACTGAACCACAGGTTTCTGAATACGGTTTTACACATGCTGGTTAGTTTTTAACGGTACTTTCAACACATTATTAGCTAAGTGCCTTTCCCAAAGATACACCGAGTCAGCTTACATATGAATATATTCGACGTGCAAACTTACTTTATTGGAATTATAATTTTGTATAGAAGGTAAACTGTTTGCATTTTGCTCCACATTCCTTTACGTCTTTGACCATGACTTTTTCCCCCGTGATTTGAACTACCTTGATAAGTTATTTCTTAATTCTGCAAGATCTTTCTCTCTCTCTCTCTGTATATATATATATATATATATATATATATATATATATATATATATATATATATATATATATATATATATATATATATATATATATATGCTTGCTTGTTTGTTTGCTTTTTTGTTTTAATTGAACTGTTTACCTCTTGCTGCCTACCTGAAGGAGAGACCTTATGTATATAGTCGGGAATCACATTCAATTATTGCTATCATTTAAAATTTCTATTATTTTACTCCAAAATGTGTAGATTACCTTACCACACTGATTTTCATGCTTATAACGTGCGTCATCCCAAAGACTTGCTGTATCAAAACAAACTGTTGCTATATTGCATCAAATTTTGTATTCAATTCCTAATCAATCAGAATAGTATGTCAAACATATTTTTAGAAGGATAAGGCAAGACATCATCTGACAATCCAGGAGCTGTACTATCCCTCTAATGGATAGTAAATTCCAGATAATCAGCTTTCTCAAGGCTTTAAACTCATGAGACTAATAACGTGTCTCGTCTGTCGACAGATTTGTCCGCATTTTTGCCTTCGAAGGAAGTGCCATTCACTTTAAAACCAAACAAGCTTGAAATTCCCATCAGGAACGTTCAAAGATAGAGGCATCTTCGCACGCCATGATGTTTTTTTTTTTTGGTTTGACGGTAATTTTAACACATTGAGAGCTAAGTGCATTTCCCAAAGACACACCGAGGCAGCCGACCCTGGCTGGCCTGGCAGGTATCGAACCCACGATTCTTGGATTACTAACCCGGCGTTCTACCAGCTGAGCTAAGTCGGCTCCCTCCCACACCATGAACACATACGTATATACTTTATAAATTACAATTTAAAAATTTAAAGTTAACTTTCCATGCAAGCCTCCAAGCGGGATGAGACATTTTGATATTGAAATACCTACACAGGTAACGGAATAATTACTACAAATGATATAAAAGTGTGTTAAGTAAAATTGCTTAAACATCAATCAAATGCTCGTATCAGTATGTAGTGTAAGGATGATATGTAATGTATAACGATTTGTTCAGGGTACTTTTTAATTATTGCATTGATGAGCACCAAGATCTGTTATAGTTTCTTTTTGACGATTGAGCATACTGACAATAATGCACACAAAAAAAAAATAAAAAAAATAAAAAAAATACTCGCGCTGTTAGCGTATAGTTCAGTACATTTTTAGAACACAACATTATTCTTATACAACAAGTGTTTTCGATTTGTGACTGGCAGCATTCAATGATTAGGACAAAAAATACAATTTCTTCTTTCAAATTTAAAGATCGGCTTTTACAAAGAAAAGTGTGCTTTATGTCTATTATCTTCTTCATGATACGACATATTATGCTTGCTTAAAATTTGAGGCCATTTAACAAACGTTCGCCTCGTTTTTCTTTCTCGTTGTTGTTAACTGAGGCCAATAAGCAAGCCATGTGCCAAGAAATTGAATCGATGCCGGCTAGATAATATTGTTCGCGCTAAAAGATACATTACCATAAGCTTTTACTTCAAATCATTTTTTTCTTCTTCTAACTAGTTAGACAATCTTTTCATTGAAAAACCCAGTCCTGCTTCTTTGTATACATCAGGCAGATAATCAATGGCCAGTCTGTTATCTAAATCTACACTGGATTTTCGTGAATTTGCTAACTTTGGGTGGGGATAACAAGACATATTTTATATTATATACTCTGATATTTCTTAGAAGTTTCGAGGAAATTGTTTTCTTTATCTTGTTTTGAATAAAATAGCTGGAGTTCTTTTATTTGTATGATTATTAAGATTGCATACCAGATTTTTAATATTGTCTATTTAGCACAAAACTAACCTATATCAATGAATGGATTAAAACAAGCAGACATGTTGCTGTTGCATATCTTATATTTCAAAAATTGCTTGCTGTTGTGACATCTTCATTCAGTGATGAAGTTTTGTAAATAAAGCTAATAAGTAAGCTTTTAGATATACATTCTCTGACAACATCTACGCTATGACGCAGACAGCAGAAATTGTACAAAGCAACTGCTTGCTGACAGTGGACCTGTAGATATTAATATTCACACAATAACGTTATGTTACTATAATATTATAAATTGTATCAATGAAGACAGACAAAATCGGCAATACACTTGATAAATTGACACTAGCTCGTGATTACAATCTTTGATCGAATAGATTCATATCTCAGCAATAATGACTTTCCCATAGAATATTGATATTCAGTCATAGTATTGTACCTTTTCTCTGTTTAATAAAATCTTTGTTAAAGAAGACATAGAAGTTAAAGTGTTTGTCTTACCCCAAACTCCCGTGGAATTTAGGAGAAACAACGTGAATAATACAGCTCATGCACATCATTAAATGAATTGTACGCTCCATTTATCTGGTCAACCAGCTAGCTAGCTGACAGCGAAGTTTCTTACTCGCTTGTTTACTCAATCAGTGTCTTATATTGGCGGTAATACGTACGTGAACACTTGGCATATGGAGGCAAGGTATGCACACATAAACCATGCCGTCATTTACATTCTTTTTTTCGATGCAACTTTGCAATGCAAATCTCCATCAAAAACGATTCATCAAACATCTTCTTATTTTACACCAGCACATTTGCTCTGCACAATTTCAGGACCCACTTATTGTTACTTTAATCTCACCATCCACTCGGAAGGAATATTTATAAGATTATCATACAAATTAACAGCATTTCTTTTTCGGATTTGTTTATGAAGGTTTCACTATTACTTAGCAGAATCATCCATCTTGTTACATATATCATAATTATAAATCTGTAACTCCCAAGCCCGACTTTGTTTCTAACATGTTGCAGAAGGAGTTAGCTACTGGCAAAATAACTGGTTCCTTTCCCTGCCCTCACCCACTTCCAGTCATGTGTGGTATGGCTCCTGTGCATGTTCGAAGAAAACTCTAGGTTTTTATCGTTTAATCCAAGACTTATTTTTTCTATATATTATTCACTGAAAGATGGTATACTTCGGAATACACATGCGTCCAACACGATACATTTGATACCATTGCATGCTCTGCAAGACTTTTTGGGAATGTAGCCTTTATTGCTACAGTACATATCTGAGTCATCTTAGACATTATTCCTACATATCCTGTATGTAGGAACCTTTTGGGCCCTTTTGGAGATTGTCATTTTTACTGTGGCAGATATTTACCAATGGGTTGCAGTATTTCATGTCAGTTATTTGAAACCTTTAGCACAGCGGTACAATGAATAGCTACCAAGTATTTACTCTTAGTATTATTTCTTTATTTCATTACGATGGCTTTATTTTCGTTTTCCCACCAAATGTTTATGATTATCTTCGAAACTTTTTCTTTTTTCTTTTGGCTAAATGTAAAGACATGGGTATTCCTACCAGCATGTCCAAACCTGTTTTTCATTCAACTTGTGTAAATTTTACGCAGTCTGAATTGGACACTTTATGATTGAAAGCTCGCCTACCTCAGGATAAACTGATAAAATTGTCTGAACAGTTAAATACACTTCTGAGTCGCAAGAAAACCTCATTGCATGACTTAGAATTCTTGGTAGATTTGTTCAATTATGCCTGCTCAGTTAGCGTTCATGCGTACACTCTACAAACTTACACGGGGTCTCTCCAATCATAAACATCAGATCCGGTTAGCAAAGGAAACGAGGAAAGATATATCTGCGGTTTATTTTTCACGTCAATGGAAAATCCATACTTTTAAATAAATTCAGTCCTTAGACATTCAACACTTGTAAACACCTGCTGACCAGTCCGTTGGATTAACTAATGTGTATGAAAATCAATGGTTCCATTTGGGTCAGGAGTGTGATAATGGGAATTTTAGATTTTGGTTACAAATCTGGATCAACGCCTTCTGTACCCCATGACTTTACCTCCGAAGCACATGCGAGTGCATTCCCCGCGTGTACAAACATGGGTCCGAGCGCGGTTTTGGGCTCACCCGTGAGTGCCTCTCGCGTGGGGAAGCAACACTCATAGTTGATAAGCATAATCAGAGCGTGGACCGTTTCCTTTTATGTGAAAATATTATATTACATAATCATAGCGAGTAATACATAATGCTACCAAAAACATCACCGTTTGACGCGCAGAGTATTGTGAAAGAGTTCGCGTCCGTGGCCAATAAGGGAATTAAATTGAACGACAAATAGTCTGTTTGTACACTCAGATAAAAAATTTAATCATTGTCCAGCCTGAATGCATCATATTGGTTTGTCAAAGAGGCCCAAAAGATGCTGTATGATTTTTCAAACACGTATCTGGGGCACATTGAAAAATTAACCGGGTTAGGGATCGCGTTAAAACGTGCGCGCAGAAAATTCGGTGATGAATACAACAAAAAGCGTTAAAAGTCATTGTATGATATCGTGCAAGAACACTTCAAGTCGCTGACGTTAACTGAGTCGCCGGTGCGCGCTGCTGACGACCATGAAGACAGTGACACACCCAGTGAAGGCTGTGAAATATTTAATGAAGACAGTGGAGAGAACAGATACGACAAAAACAGCGACTACAGCGTAGATTTTTACGATCACCATCAAGAACAAATTAATTAGAGAGACGCTTTCAGCATATAATATCTGGAAACACTAACGGCTCGAACAGTTAGGTATGAGGAATATCTAAAAATTGCAGAGTATAAGCGGCAGATGCAATGTCAGGAGTATTATGAAAAAAGATTCACATGCAAAGACACAGAAATTATAGAGGCAGTATGCAACAGGGCAAGACGTTTGAAATCATTGGATGTCATTGCACAAGTGGCGGTCATTTACGACTTGGTGTAATATTTTATACTGGTCAGAGTGCAGTGGTTTGACCAAATGCCGGCTTGAAGAAAATTATATTCGAGCAGGAAAAACTATTTGACGGTAATCCTCGGTTGATGCAGCCTGGTCAAACAATTTGTTTACTAGTCACTGCCCCAAGTTTGGAAATTACTATCATCGGTAAAAACTATTTTACAGTTAATGGCCGTGCAATAAAATACTATCCACTGCATTATACTCTGCAACTCTATATAATATTTGAGGACAGCATACGCCTGAAGTTACGCACACCATCAATCGAGAGCATAGATGATTATTTTATTAGTGACTAAAAGTTTCCTCATGTATACATAACAAGTCTGATGGCACAGGACATATTCGATGCAAAGGTGTTTGTCTTGGAAAGCGTGATGTTTGCGACAGAACATGTCATTATAAATTCTGTAAATGTCACTGGCTCGCGATACGTGTTGACACAGACGCTCGACCGTGCCTGCGATGCGGTATCGGAATTAAGTCGCGTAATTAGCTATGCCGGCCATGCAGATCTGTTGACGAATATTATCGCGAGCGGCGACGAAAACTCACTAACGGGAATGTTGTCGCCGTTGAGGAAAAAAAACAACGATGCTGTCGACATCAACACTCTTGAAGTCAAAGAAATAATATCCAGGATTGAAGCGATTGCGGTTTTCGATCCTGATAAAGTAAAAATAGAGCAGATATACTTTCACTATTAATACTCACGGATGAGGCACAACCGGATGCAACGCAACTTCCCCGGGATGAACCACAGCCGGTTGCAAGGCAAACTGTGAATCAGCTCAGGCAATCCGCGCAAAACCGTGGAATAATGATACCGAGAGGCACAAGAAAAGACGACTTACTTGTGTTATTAGGACTTTCTCCGGAAGAACCGCGTCAGACCATGAAGCAGCTTCGTGCAACAGCAAGCTCAGTTGCATATCCAAATTCCTTCACGAGCCAAGCGGGCCAAAATCGCACGTGTGGTCGCTGATGAACAAAACCGGCCTCATATCACAGCCTCTATCGCCGCTGAGACTGTCGCGTACGTTCATCAACGAGTCCAAGTCCCCGAGTTCAAGTTGCACAATCACGTCCCACGATCCTATCAACATTGCAGAACGCGCGCGCGACTTCACTCGCGTCCGGAGCCAAGGTGAATATTGTTCTCTAAGTGGAATTTACCATGCCTGGTTATTTTACCAAAGAAGGCTTCACATCATCTATAACCTCACGTCCGTGGTTTTGGAGTGATGCCTTTGTGATCTTGTTCCGCAAAGACACTGAGGTCATCAACGATGAAATCGATAAAGGTTTTGCATCAATCCTCGAGAAGTTTGAAAAATACGCGAGAGCAGGTTCAGGATTGATGCTTTCCAGATGCATAGATGTTCAAGTTAAGGTTTCCCCGTACAAGCCTTTCCGCGGGTTAATTTTTTTTCCAACGCCAACGTATGTTCCATTGTTGACTATGATAAACGTGTTAAACGATGACAATCGGTATTTCAAATGGGCGATCTTGTTCGCGCTATGTCCAGCACGTGATAATATAAATCAGCCTCGAAAATACGGACAGCACCTGGGTGAACTTAATTTTGGTGACATAGAATTCTCTGTATCGGTTCCTGGCATCAAAATGTTTTGAAGAACCTCCGTATCGCCGTTAATTTGTTCGCTTATAACAAAGGCTTTATGCGAAACGACTATCCCCAAATGCACGAGAGAGGACCAAGGTTGATCTGTTGTTCTTGAGTAACATGGATGGTCGAGACACGCGGTATCATTACGTGTGGATAAAAAAATCCATCCCGGATGGTTACTGACACAACAAGCACAAGAGTAAAGAATTTCTGTGTCGACTCTGCATCGGTAAATGAAGGTCTCGTACATCGTATACGCGGACTTCGAATGTTTGAATGTTCAGGTGAATGATCAAGAATCCCCCACGGTTTCATCAAATACAACACAAGTTCCAGAACAAATCCCATGCGGGTTGTCCTATGAGACGGAACAACTGATCCACTAATATTATATCCTGGCAAAGTCTAGGTTGAGGCGTTTATTAAATCGCTCGAATTTACAACGAAATGGATCCGGCAACAGCTCTCCTCGCCCTCGGACATACTCATGACTGATGATGATATTCGCGAGGTTTCCGCTGCCACTCATAGCTGGATCTGTGATGGTCCCTTGGTGATGAAAAGGTTCGCGACCACTGCCAGGTAACTGACGCCTACCGGGCAGCCGCGCACGGCTCATGCAACCTTCAGTTGCGAATTTAACCCGGAAAAAAATAAGAATTCCGGTTGTGTTTCACAACGTGCGTGGCTATGATAGCCACCTTATTGTGCAGGGAATCGCAACGGTGTCCAATGGCCAAATAAGCGTCATACATAATACTATGAAAAATATATGACATTTGAGCTAGGACAACTGCAGTTTGTTGATTCACTGCAGTTCCTGAACTCTGGTCTAGATAAATTAGTCAGGAACATTGCGGCTAATGGAAACGATCGCTTTAAGATTACTCGCCAGTTCAGCCTGCTTACTCGTAAAGGGGTCTATCCCAACGAGTACATAAACAACTTGGAGAAGTTTGTTGAAACTCAGTTGCCGCCAATTGAGGCCTTTTACTCATCATTATCCCGTGAGAGAATTTCCGCTAAATCATACGCGCACGCGACCAACGTCTGGTCCGCGTTCGGTTGCCAGAAACTTGGCGACTATCACGACCTTTATCTACGTAACAATGTGTTGCTACTCGCGGACGTATTTAAGGGGTTCCATAATTCCGCTAAGAGACATTAAAAAAACTTGATCCCGCGAAATACTTTTCATGGCCAGGAATGGCCACGGATACGTTACTGTCGAAAATCAAGGTCGAGTTAGAATTACTTACAGACATCGACCAACATTTATTCATAGAACGGGTAATCCGCTCGTGGACAGATACAATCCGGCCCTCCCGAACAGTTACATCATGTACCTGGATCAAAACAACTTTTATGAATGGGCAATAATGCAGCCTATGCCTGTGGGCGGTTTTCAATGGGTTGATCCTGATCGCTATGACATTGACAAATATATAAAAGAATATAACTGCAGCAGTGACTATGGTTGCTTCCTTGAGGTTGACTTGGAGTACCCGGATAAACTTCACTAGGAACATAATGATTACCCGCTGGCACCGGAAGCGCTGTTGATGTCACAAGATCGGCTGTCGCCATAATTATTGATACTGTTCATAAGTATACTGAATGTACCGAGCTGGTACAAATGCGCATCAAGAAAAATGATGTGGTTCATGGGCAGAACCTGCAGTTATATCTGCGACTGGGGATGCAAGTGAGCAAAATATACCGGGTGTTGTGTTTCTGGCAATCCGCTTGGATGGCGCCGTATATAAAAATGAGCGCGGATGTGCGCACGGTCGCGACAAATGAGTTTGAGAAAGACTTTTTCAAACTTATGAATAATGCCGTTTTTGGCAAAGCAATGGAGAATTTGCGAAAGCGAATTCAATTCGAGGTTACCTTGTTCGTGACACGGATGAAGATAAGTTTAGGCGTTTGATCACGGACCCAGCATTCGAATTCAGAAAAATCTTTGATAGTGGACTCGTTGCCGTACACAGTTAAAAAAAAGCACAGCTGACGTTATCACAGCCTATTTATGTGGGCGCGTAAGTTTTGGATCTGCTAAAACTCTTTATGTACGACCTTTACTATGACAAGATCAAGCCGCGATACGATGATAATATTAAGATGCTGTACACGGATACAAATTTTCTACTAATGCACATCACAACCGATGACGTGTACGCAGACATGACTGAACCAAACATGACAAATGAATTTGATACCAGCGATTATCAGCGAGACAACCCGCTGTTCAGCAATGAAAATAAAAAGGTCGTATGAAAATTCGAGGGTGTGTGCGCGGGCAATCCTGTCGAGAAATTCTGGGCAATGCGCCCTAAAATGTACTCGATAAAGACTGCCAACAAAAACATCAAGAAAACTAAAGAAGTCCCCACGTGTGGTTGTGCAAATGGATCTCCGGTACGACATGTACATGGAGTGCTTACGTGAGGGGCGCGAATTCATGCACGCGGCAATTCGTTGTGTATCGCTGCAACAAGGTGAGTTTGTCCGGGATGGACACCAAACGGTGCATTTTCCCGGATGGCATCATTGCTTACGCGTACAGGCACGCGCAGATTGACGTCCAAGAACATTTGCCGCAATATACCTTAGTGGTAATTGTGTATCCGCGGAAATGACTTGCAATTCTTCTCGCACAAACGCTCTACTAGGAGGCTTTGCCGCCGGTGGTTGGACTGCAGAGCGGTCTGGTGCCAAATGGTAGCGTGTTGGCTGTCCCAGAATATCAATTCAGTCCGAGATCGTCAATACATCAATGGACCAAACCAGGTCAGTAGCACAACCTTGTCCGGCTTCCAGTTCTTCCGGGGCATACACGTACCGGATTAGATTCTTTCTGATCAAGTCTAACGCTGGTGGCTGCGGCGGCATCGCTCGTGTGACCGCAGCGGTTTTCTGCCGAATCGCGTTTGCGGATTTAAACCCGATCGCCCGTGTAGAATATGACCGACCCAAGTCATGTCACCCACCCGCGAGAGGGCGCTTCACGATTCATCAAACATTCTTACGCCTACTGGAACTCGAACGTTCCGCAAGTGTACCGTTAAATCGTTGCACGATGGCTTGATCACGATGTACGCGGACATGTCCACGGCGAATCCGCACATGATGTTTTGATAACAACGCAGCAAAGGCTCCGAAATTTTCTTTGCCTTGATCTATCTGAAGAAGCCGCGGCCATGTTAGCGGCCCACGTACATATATGTGTTTGAACGCGTCTGCTACACTGGTCGAATCTTCAGACGTCAACGGCTCAGCTTCTTTGTACCTGCTGGCGACACCCATGACGGTTAACGCGTTTTTGTATGTGCATCCATGTACCCGATCATATTGGAGAAATTAATGATCAACGTGGTGAATTTCGTTGGAGCTTTTCAGATCGAACCATCCGCGGAAAATTTTCCTTGGCGCGGGAAAATAAATCTACTACAACGCTTGTTGGAGCAGCCACGCTCGTGCGACACCACGAGTAACTTTTGCGCGCTCGCTAACTTTTCAATGGCTGTTTCACCCTTCAAATAACCGCGGGGACTGTAGTATATAATGTAATGCTTGACCACCAAGACAACCCCGCGAGAATATTTTCCTGGGGCTGACACAAGAACGCTGACGTGATTTATGTGACACAACGATACGCACACGTGCCCAAATTGATCCGGGACAACTGTAACCTTTTTTTATTATATTTCGTGGGGTTGACGCGCAATGGGCTCGCAAACATTCACTGGACTTGGTGCGCAGCCAACGTTTATGGGATGAATTTTGGAATATGTTTGCGCGGGTCACCCAGGACATATATAGTTCCCTCACGATTGACTTGAGTGGCGTGGAGAAAAAGTATCGCGCGGGTTTGGACGCGAATGCGTCTCACACGAACGCATCTGATAAAACAATTTAACAACTGCGCGATGTATAAAATGACGACATCCGCCAGCGATTCAATAACAGGGGCTGCTGACTGACGTCGCCAACGCGCCTGCGATCAAACCGAACTTCACCCCGATGACATATAATTTCGCGAACATGTCAAAGATATGTTGCGGTCGCGGCAATCCGCACGGGAAAACCTCACAGCGAACTTCGAACTAACGTTTGCATCCCTGATCAAACCTACGTGCGAAACCGCGGAGGAGGTAAAGAAAGTCTCGAATTCCCCAATGACATGATGGGAATAGAAGAGAAACCGGGTCCGATTGTCAAGACAGACACGCGCGGAAGAAACCGCAACGACGATTATACGCTTGCCAGAGGCGATTATGGCGATCCAAGAAGGCATCGGAGATATCGGAGAGAGCGTTGGTGCGATCGCAAAAGCCACCCGTGTACTCGACGAAGACGTCAGAAAGACACTTGAGAATATTCCACCGCAACAACCACCCGCGTACAAGTCAATGATGGAATCACCACAGCAATTATTTACTGAAGAAGGTCGTCAGTTGATTTTGAAAGTCCCATATGTGTTATTTATTACAGACCGACTGGAAAAATATTGTGTTGCGTGTGCCAGCGAGGTAAAGTGATTACGAGAAGATTAAAATATAGTACAAGTGGATAGTCAGGAAGTTTACTAGGGAGAAACAAGCCCGCGTGGGCACCCTATGTACGCATGCCTGATGCATTTTACGCTGGAGACGTTGATCAAGGTAAAAGATTGCATGAAGAATTTATGATAAAAGCAGAGGAGGGGAGAAAACGCACAAAACGAGAAAATGGTGCGAACCCGCAAGTGAAAAAGTTCACAAATAAAAGTCAATTGTTGGAAAAAGGCCTTGGTGGACCAGTTCCCCGCGTGTGTAACCAGCAACAGGCGCATTAACTTGTAGATGAACTGGAAACACTCGTGGGGTAAATTCGCGCCGCCAACAACGCGCCAGAAGTCATCAACTGGGCTATGTCGATTTGTCAGCGGTTGCTCATCGGCCACATCACGGACACGGGGTCGTTTCACGCGTTGATGCATGAACTAAGTGAAGGCGTCAAGGATGTATATGACAATGATGAGTTCTGAGGCGATTCTGATTCTTCGTGGAATCAATCCCGCGATCAACGTGTTGTTACACATACATCCCCGAGCGCCACCTCGATGATTACGATCTCGTCAACGAAGCCGGAATTCCAATTGGTTTTCCCGACGCCAATCACCGCAGGGCAATTCCGCACTAGCATTGGTGCGTGTTTATCGTAGTTGGCCTAACATCCAATCGCGGCCGTTCGGGGGCCTCCCCGCGAATAACTCATTTTTGTTCTCGGCAGATGATGGCGCAACCCGGAACACCGTTAAACTTCCCACGGGCGCGTACGAGATTGAATCAGTCAACGATGTAAAGCGTCGAGGACAACTTCAGGGAGAATCATGGTCGTTATCTTGTGCGATTCCTCTCAATCATATATTTGGGTTTTGTAGAGATGTTTGCAATTATATTTTGAGAGCCAAACGCAGTTATGTTATACCGGAAACCCAACATCAATGATGCAAATTGGGGTGCTGATGGTGTCGTTGCGTTGTCGAAATCAACATTGTTGATGCCTGCGATAACCCCTTCGATGGCTGCAGAAACATGTCTGTTTACAGGGTCCGGAGGCAGGTCAGCGCTGTCATTTCTCACCCCCAGCATAGACTCGATAGAAAGCAGCGTTCAACAGTTTTCATGGCAAATAACTACCCAACAAGGCGTCAGCGCACCAAAACACATGTTTGTGGCGTTTCAAACTAAGGCTCGGGTTCTTTTGCGGTTAAACGGCCATCAGGAACCCTCGGAAGAAATTTTGGTTGACTTCACAAACAATCATGTTGCACGTGCATATCACAAGCTGTGGTCGTACATACACAGGCATGACAACGTTGACACAAGTCTGTAGATTTCGCAGTATGACTTGACTACGCGGTACCCGATTTATTACTTTTCATTGGAACACCTGGATCTGGTTAAGCAGTCTGTGGTCGACATGCACTTTCATGCACGTGTAACCAAGCACCCCGTCCCCGATTACAGATGTATTGCTGCGATTCTTTCTGGTAAGATGCTATTATTGGAGGGCAGAGGTGGCCGGATGAGGGTGATTGACGCGCCAATGGAAAACCCGTAGTGGCTCTACGAACTTCCAATTGAACCTGTTGCGTTTTCAAATAATAATATCATACCACGAAGTTAAAGTTGATCTTAGCCGAAGACAGATTCCTTAAATAAAAATCGCAATAAGAAAAGAGTGTGGGGTTACATTGAAACTTTCTCGGGCAAAAATGACCTGATATGTAACCGTGTGGTTAACCCAAACACAACTTGATCAGTTCAAGGCGGCCAAACAAAAGAACACCTCGGTAACATCAAAGTTGTTTAAATCAGAGGTGACGCAAATGAAAAAGAGCGGTGGAATATTTCATTTCCTCGCAGCGATTCCAGCGCTGTTGCCGGCTGCAACTCCCACGATTGCAAAAACGGTTGCTTTGGGTTCCCTCAGCGGCGCATCCAGGTTGGTGGCGGGCTTTCCAAGTCCACTGGGAAAAGCCGTAGACGCGCAGGGTCTAAAAAAAAAAGCAAACGGTCTTCGATTATCCCCTTGGTCTCAAGGGGAGACTTGGGGTCAAGGTCTTCGGCTGTGGCCTCTTCATGCGGGATTAACTTGCGTCGACGATTACCCGCACGTGGGAAACCGGCTTCGTCATCTTGGATTCGACAACAGGACCTGGAACTCACTGGGTCGCGTACGCGGTGACACTTTAGCATCATTTGCATTTTGATTCGTACGGCCTTGCGCCGCCACGTGAAGTTGTTGATTATTTGCACAGACATTCCCGGGGTGCCCGCGCCATCGCTGTTTTATTCAACACTACCGTTGCAAACTCGGATGGATGAACCGATATGTGGACATCTTGCCGTTGGAGCGCTACGTGCACTCGAGCGTTCACCAACCCTGCACGCACTTGTCGATTTCGCGTTGTCGAAGACAAATTCACTTAGAAACGACACTTAGCGTATACAAAATGACAGTTTACATTTACTGACGCGCAGCGGCCTGACACAGCGCCGATGTAGATCGAGTTAAGCAACCGGGTTGTTGCTGACGTCGACTCGGGCAAGCTTGTCATTTTTCAAGACAAAACCGAAAAATTTAAAACATTCAACGTGGACAGCAATGGCTTTGTTAAGAAGCCGCGAGGGGCCGTCGCGAAACACCTGGCCGAGATCATTGAGAATCAAGGAATCAGAGACTCTAGTGTGTCGGTTGTTTTCATCAAAGACAACATCGATACAAATACAAAATCGAAAGTTTGAAATTTAGTGGCCGGCAAGGCTAAATTAATACGCAAAATTATGAAGCATCCTGAAGATGGATTGGATCTTAGTCCGCCACGAGCAGCAATAAACTCTGGAGTATACGAGGTAGGTCTGTAATGATTCCGGGGTATTTTGGGCTTGAGGCGTAATACTGATAGAACTGGATATTATTTCCTTATCGTGTACGCGTCCATAAACACATGGAAGTCTATTAGTATTCGATTACTAAGTGAACTACCTGAAACAGAAGGGCCCAGGAGTCAGTGAAAGACTTCAAGAACACCAAAAAGCATTAGAAGTTAGAAATTCTTTATTTAAATCAGATGCCAATGATAAGTCATTGAGAACTTTCTCAGCTGCAGCCTCGTTTAGAATGAACGCCATGGAAGGAATAGAGATACAAAGATTGCATATTGAGGAAGAAGCGCTATTAACCGTCTTGGTATTTGTATTTGAAGGCCGCTAATCTTGTATACATGACGGACGAGTAGCTGGCAGAAATTGTTCCGGGCGATGATGGAGGTGAATCGGAAGACGGTGTGTTGAATCAACTGGGAGAGCATGCCAACATTGACGACAATTTTGTTCCACTCGTCGACGAACATTTGCGTTAGAACCGGGTTAACAGACCCTCATGTACAATCAAGTATAATCTCGTCGAGGGCAGATACAAATCGACAGTTGCGACTACCCTGATGTACCACTACCCACTCGAGGCCAGCTTGGAATCATCGCATTAGGACGCGAAAACGCCTGGTCGCTGACTACACCGGCAGGAGTGAAAATATCCAGGGATTGTTTGTACAACGATGAAGTGGAATTCACTGAAAAATCCACCGAGATCAAATTCCGCGACAATTATACAGAACCATCAACTTTAACTCGACTGGCCAAAGAAGAATCCAGACTGATATTCACCAAAGACGAACTTGTCCTTGTTACAGTTATTGGGCAAAAACGAGAACGATCGTTGCCGACACCAAGCAGGGGCTTAATCCATGTCGTTCCAGGTTAACCTAAAAGCTTGCAAACAATCCCCAAAGACATATCTGGGTTTATATTACCCAGGAAAATATTTTCTATGATTGCAGGGCAGTTGTACCAGTAAAGAAAAATACTTGGTTCGAAGTGCATCTGCGTCTTGCAGCTAGTCGTGATGTGTCTGGACAAGGTCTACCTGTCGAACAATTGTACTTTGTGGTGACGTTATTAATAGAAGAACTGTGATGGAGCGTCAGAGCTACCGACGCGAAAAATTAATCGAAGCGGAACAACAGCTGCGAGATGAAATCACCAAAAAGACCAGTGTGCTCGGTAAATATAAACGCGCCTGTGTTGTCGTGGATGCTATTTCCGGAATCGCCGCCGCGACCACCGTTGGGCCTTGCTGTTGCCGGAATTGCGACTATGGCGACTATCATAGATACACCAGTCGGATTTGCTGTCAGAGCTATATCGATAGCAACCAGTGTGGATGGGGGCGCTGGTAAAATAAGTTAATTACGGCTGCATTCGCAAATATGCGTCTATTCAGAAATTCTCGCAGCGGCACAAAGCAGTCTCAGCACAATTGCCAAGCTATACTCGGTGGCTGTTGAAGACCACAGCCGAGTTCGAGACCGTGCTGTCGGAAATGGCAAACTTCCGTCGACTTCATGCGCAAATACGGAACCGGGGCGCTAGCGCGGAGACAGAGCCGAAACAGGGATGTGATTTACAGGCAGTACAAATAAAGTAAACATTTGAGAAAGTTTAGCTTCCAGCGAGAGGCGTCGCGGGGGTTTATCACACGCAAGGCACTCACTGGCGCGACCAATACCGCGCTCGGACCCGTGTTTATACACGCGGGGAATGCATTCGGGTATGCCGCTGGGGTAAAGTCATGGGGTATAGAAGGCGTTGACCTGGTAATCAAAATCAAAACTTCCCATTATCACACTACTCACTTCATATAATTTTTTTTTAACTAAATCGTATCCCATTTTTCAGGCTGTCTTTCTCTGGGGACCAGTTTGGGGTCTGTCTATTCTCTTTTTCTCTTAGCTACAGTCTACTGTATCAACAATCATTCATCCAAATATCCATTAATGAAGCCTTTGATTCGTAAATTATTTGCATTATTTAAAGCATATAACATTCGCTTAAAGGCAAAGCATATATCAAGACAATATAATTTTACAGCTGATGCAATCTCCCGTTTACATTGTGTAGTGGCATGAAAGAGACAAACCAACAGGGATTTTCACCTGATTTCAATTCCATTCCATCTTCAACCTACCAATATCGTATAGTACTGTCGTTTCCATTTGAAAAATCTATATCAGCCGACAAAGTTCACATACATGTCTGACACTGGTCTGAAGTTTCCACTTTAATCTGGGCAGAATTCAATATCATTTTAATTCAATAATAATGTATGCACATACCGACTCGTATTCTCGTTATTTATACTTCAAAACCCTTTTCATATGGCTATGCGGCGGCATTCATTCAATCCAGACTATCTGCAATTCCATTACATATGTGCAAAAGATTACAAATTTCACTTATCCCTCCCTGTTCCAACTTCATAACTGATAGATTGCTAAAGGGAAAACATAAATCTAAGGTTCCCCATTACCCCGCCTGTTTTTAAACTAATATTTCAGTCTCTAGCTCATACCGTTACTGAATATTATACAAATACTTATTTTCATACATTGTTCTGATCGCTGTTTGATGCCTTTTACGAATTAGGGAAGTAACTTTAATCACTTCCCCAGCTTCTCGCAACATCATGCAGTTATCTTATGTTTCATTTTCTCATGGCAGTGCTAGCCAGATCATGTCAGTAGCACTGTCAAACTTTAAAACAATTGCTGCCTTCATATAAGGTGGTTTTGATTATTGAAAACATTCCAAACTTTATCACGTGTCCAGTTACTGTGGCTAGAAACTTTTTCATCTTCTTTTTCATCTTCTGGGCACAACCCCGGATCCATTATTCTGCTTCCCAGACAATAAACCGTTGTCACGTCAAGTTACTGTTGCCAAGTCTTAAAGAACTGTATTGTCTGGGATAAATTAGATATCACTGGGTTTCAATCCCACAGTGTTAAGATCGGTGTATTCTGTGTTACAGTCCGTTTTAGTTCTCGAGAATGACGACATGTGGACTTGCGAAAATTGAGCGCAGAGCCCTCTGCTTTACCCCTCGGATTCAATGGGCTAATTTCACGTTCGATAATTCAGATCAAGTTGTCTCGGCAGGGTAAGGTGTAAAACAACTTTTCCATGACTTTGCCCTACAGTTGGAGTGGGTGGATGCCACTTGATTTACTAGTCCACTCTCAAGGTGGCTTGTAGATTCCACCCTCCCCCGCATCCATGACAATTTATAATGTTCTCACTCAACAGAGACTTGATGTTTTACAGAGCTTGTCAAGATATCAGGGAGTACACTTTTTTTTTATTTACATTTTTTTTACACAAGATTGTAAGTTGGATTTATAATTCAAATGACATGTGGTATTCAAGCTTTCAGTACTGATATTAGTTTATTTATCTCGAGATAACTTACATCTTCACTGTGGGGCATAATTGGCGCATTAGTAATGATAACACATAACATTAAGCAAAGGCATGTAACTTAAGATTTTGGAGTAGAGAGATCTGAAGCGGGGTTAAAAAATACCATCATGACAAATGGGGTCTTCCTAGTTTTGAATAACATTTACAAGTAATTTTAAACTTCATATCCTCTATTAGGTTAGGATCTGTGTTTAAAAAGTTAATAATGCACCTATTTGTCTCCTTCATTCTTCTCGTAATGAAGTAATACTTTACTCACCTGTATGAATGCTTTCTAAGCATTTGCTTTTTGTTGTCGTCTACTGAAACATGGCTCAAAATTAGAAATGTTGTCCTAACGAACAGACGCGTCATATCTGAGTATACAGGATATCGATATAAACAACTTGTGCTAACATTTAACACTTGGGGAATTTCGATTGTATTACAGTGATACAGAATCGCCATAAATTTAGTTTACAGTTTAATACATGGATAATCAAAGTATCATTATCATATTGTTGAAGCTGAATTACCCCTGAAACCGTTTGCCATGCTAGAATTCATTCATTTCATTTTCAAGATCTGTATTTACAAACTAAAACCATCAGATTCTTAAAAGTTTTAAATTCTTTAACATTATTTTACGTAAGAAGAGAGTAAGTGACAATTTGATGTAGAATCTCAATACTTAATGACAACAGCTCTAAATTAGACCCGGATACGAACATTTCCAGTATAACCTCACAAAAACATCCAAGGATATTTGCGTGTGAAAGTCTAAACAAGATGCAGCGAACATATTTGGTTCTTCAAGTAAAAACACAAAATTCAATTTTTTTCTTAGATTTCAGCTCTATTTAGTAGTATCGACAATTTGGGGATATTAAGCATTATTACAAACATATTGTCCCTATTTCAACGAGAGGCAATACAATGGGCTTGATAAACTCAAAATACAAATACAATTGCTGGAATGTTACAATATATACTGCAACAATTTAAGAATTGCGTTTATCTTTTTCACACTCCGGTATTTGATTAGTGCTGTATTGAGAAACGGGCCGTGTCAGCATCATAATAATTAATTTAGAGAATAACTTATATAAATTAATGGGCTTGGCAAGGAGAACATATTTCTCTCTCAATATTTCTAGTACCTATCAACACTTAATTCATTCATCCATGAATCCATCAGTTTATTTTTCTATCAATCAAAAATTCTGTTAATTTATACCTATCAATCTATAAATGCATCCATCCATTTACTATCCCATATATCCTTGCGTCCATCCATCCAAACATCTATATATTTATCTATCTATCCTTTTTGAGACACAAAAAAAACGAGTTTTGAAAACTGAGCTGAATTTCTTCGTTGCATAATTATAATTTGATACTTGCACTGTGGGAATGCCTTGACAATTCACACCATTGTGTCATTTACAATTACATATATCCAGTAGGCTTCAATTTTCTATCCTCCAAACATCATCTAACATGCTTTGACGAGTCACACCATTGTGACATTTACAATTACAGATATCCACGGCTTAAATTTTCTGCCAAACATCATCTAACAAATATCGGATGTTTTATATTTTGCAAAGAAATCTTATGTCATACACTGAGAATATTGCTAGAACTTATATGGTTGTAGAAATGTTCATAAAAATCGGAATACAAACGCACATAAATGGATTAAATATGCGTATATCGAGAGGTTTTCTTCTGAAAATCATACCTTTTGTATATATATTAACAAACGTGAGCAAACGTAACCCATATGGTACCACTTCCTATCCATAACAAGGGTTCTTATTTGATAAAATACACAAATCAGAGCTGCTTGTTTGTATATAACTTCTTTGCAGTGGCGTAACTACCGCCCCCGCAGCCCCGGCAATGGTGGGGATGGGGGAAGCCCGCGCAGGGAAGGGGCCCAAAATCCGGCTTTATATTAATTTGATGGGGGACCACTCTATTTTTTGAGGGGGGTGGGCACGATTTGAGTTTATGGCACTGCTTCCTTGATATGTATAAGATAGGACATCAATTGAAGCAAACCTCATAACTCCAAACTTTTATTGCACTATATCAACTAAAAGGAATTGCTGAATGTAAAATTAATGTGCAAAATGAAGAAATGAAGAAATGAAGAAAAAAAACTCAGTATGTGGGAGTCTGTGTTTATAAAGTTTTCGTTGACTTCAGCCCATATATTCGTATGCAGAACTATAAAACATGTACTATATCAAGATACAAATATTACTGATCTCCTTTTTGGAAAAATATTCTAAGATCTTTTTGAGTATGTAGTAATAAGTTTGGCAGATGAACTCCAAAATGTATAAATTTCATTTTTTTGGTCATAGCAACCCCCCGCCCCACATACATACATACAAAATGTTTTGATATTAAATTATGGAATGAAAGTATTGCATGTAAGTGTCGGAGAAGGTTTATGCAGGTGTCACTGTCACATATGGAATTTTACTTGCAGCGCTTCAGCTTCATGTACATTTTAAAGATTATTCAATTATTATTTGAATGTCTATATTTGACATTACAATGATGCCCAATCTCGTTATTGTACTTCCACTGCGCATAAACAAGCAATACACGCATATTTTCTATGAGGTACTGCAATTAGAAAATAGGAGCAAATTAGACTTTTTATTTACGTTTAATGTGAAATTTAATGTTTTGAAAGCGCTCTCCTACACAGCGTGCAATTAAAGATTGCAAATAAGCCTCCTAACATACAAGCACTCGCTTACAGACGTATGAATGTTTCCTCTGTCTTCAAACTCATATATTATTTGATGAAGAAATATATTTTAAAAAAGTTTCTTTTTTTTCTTCCGGAATTGCACTTGTTGAGGCAAAGTGTAACATAGTATAATCAGTGTAAGAAGACATTAAAATAACCTAGGGCAATAAGAACGTGAAAGCAATGCCTTGTAGCTCATAATCCTTTAGACATGATAGTATCTCTCTTTGAATTAGATGATGTGTGACAGCTGTCTGTAACATCAAACCTTACCATGTTACAACGGTGACAAAGACATATAAAAGTCGAGGAACGTATGTACCTTCCTTATCCCTTGGGTTAATTAGCTTTTGCCAAATGTGACTGGTTGTGGCAAAGTGTAACATAGTTCAAATTGTCTAACAAGACATAAGACATCTTACAAGAACTAAGCTTTTACGTTGTAGTCCTCTCTCTCTATCTCTTATATATATATATATATATATATATATATATATATATATATATATATATATATATACACACACACACACACACACACACATGTTTTATAATGTAGTCAGAACAAAAAAGCAAAGTCTCTGTCTCATTCTGGAATCTATGTGACACTCGTATGAGCCAAAAAGCGAGACTTTATGCCTTCATTTCGCTGTGCATTCTTGTTGTTATTAGAGTCGCTGTATAATACTGTAAAAAGAACAGTCGAGTGTAAAGGAGGGACATTGTAGCAGGATATTTTATGTGGCAGTTGACTAGTCATACTGAGCAAATGACCTCAAATGTTGAGCCGTGTTGCAACAAGGTTTCATTATATTCGATTGAGGTTTAATTTGTGTCATTTTGGACACAATTACCTAAAAAGTCGAAAGTCTTGCCGGCGTTGTTCGATAATAGTCGTATTCTAAATTAAGAGCTCAGAATATATCCTTGCATTGCATGCTACCAAACAGAGCAACCGCGAACAGAATGATGACGCGTTGAAAGTAGCGGTAAAATGATATAAAGAAAGCATCTTGTACATGTTATCCTTTCAATCGCAATTACAGTGGGTAAAACTATGTAATATAACAAGGATTATGTAAAGAATAGCGATTAAAATATAAAGCACATTGTTGACTTGTATTATGTGGGCAGATGTTTTAGGACTAATATCAGCAAAGAAGTACATGCCTTTTGGAAAATGAAAAAGAAATTAAATATAGTATTGTTAAGCTATATTTCATTTAGTTTATTTTCTATCAAAATGGAAAGAAAAATGTAGGATATTTGAGCCTAAATTAATCAAACGGATATATCATTTAAGGGATATTTCAATTTATTCATTCATCCTCTAAATAAAGCACGTTCATGTGAAACAACGTGCAATGGTCTATTAATAAATTACATCAATGTTTAAACATACACGCACAAGTAATTTCGATGCTATACTTTCAAATTCCATACACAGGTAAATCCAGATTAAATACACTAAGGTGATGCTATAGGATATAGTTTGCTTTATTTTCTTATCTGTTAGCTCCTTTTGCTAGTATAATATATATAGGCTATTGGTGCAGTAACTTGATCTAGGTGCTTGCATCTGGTCGGGTTGGCTATCGGACGGACAACCGATATCTCGAGACTCGAAGGATCCAGCGTGATCCGATGTCCTTCCGCTATCAAACGAGACGCAATGTAAGCACACATATAAAGTTACTGTATTGATAATATATGTTTATTATATACCCGAAACATTTATTTCATAATAAAATTATAAGTTTATATATTGACGTTGTTCTTTTAACTTGATTCCATCCATCTACTCACATTGAACATTGTATCTAAATACGTGTATAGCTTAACTGTAGTGCTCTCTTCAGGCAACCGTTGTTAGGTGACGTCATCCTTGACACCGAGGAATGTAAATCTCGATCAGATGCGCATCTGATACCATGTTTCAGATCAGCCTCCATCAGAAAAGTTACCTTTATCGTGAGTTTTATAATGATGGGCATACAATAAACCAATTTTCAATTCCGAAATTGTTAATTAGGAGCACTGGAACAGAATGATCAGGGCTTAGTGAGCTGAGATGTAAAGCCTTTCTTATTTGATAAGTTCTACTCGAATATATATATATATATATATATATATATATATATATATATATATATATATATATATATATATATAATAGTTTTATACCTATATTTTTAAAAAAGCTTTTAATAGATTCATTTATTTTGTTTTTTTAAATAAGAATTCGGTTTTAGTAATGTGTGCTGCAAATTATATTTCTGATTGAAATAAAATCCGTTGTCAAGAGAACAAAACAACAACAACAACAACAAAAGCCCAACAATAATAATAATGAAATCCCGATTTTATTGCCATGAATGCTAATTAGGTTTAATGGGTGTTGCTGATTTCTTACGTCCAATTGTGCAACCATTGATTGGGATAAAACTTTACTACGACTTGATAAATACTTATCATTTGCTTTTGTAATAAACGAATATTTGAGCAAGAATATGTTCCACCATGCATGGTTGATGATTTGCTAAACATATATCCCTCCAGAACCATAACACACCAACATCCGCTTGATTACTCTAAGTTAGATTGCTATGAAATTGAGTGCAAGGAAGTGAAATTGTGTGCAAGGAAGTAAAATTAAAACAAAAAACATTTCTAAGCAGGCTAATGCATCATTTTTAATAACTTTCAAACAGTAGGAAAGGGCCGAGCCAATACAGAAAATATTTCTACCATTGTCTCATGGAACCCTTTTTTATTTTTTTATTTTGTTGATTTGGACATTCAAACAGTTTAAAACCAGTTCCATTGTACACATGATTATTTGTGTATTGCCTGTATCCAATTTATTTGGGATTAGAATCTTGCAATTACATCTGACTTGTAAGCAACATCTCGCATTGTATCATTTTCAGAGGAGCTGTGTCATCTGTAAAAAAGTATATGGAGAACCTAAACGTCTAAAGACATGAACACAATAATTAATGACAGGACACTGGAATGATTCATTAAGACAAGGGAGTGCTGTGTTCGATACCAATGGTGGTGATTTACACGAGTATGACGAATATGATATCTTCTGTGAAACTCGATATATATTGCCGAAGCTGTAGATCAGATCTCAACTTGACACTGGGCAGTTTACCTCAACACCGTGTTTTAGACTTCTCAAATGATATATTATGATGATAGGTTGCAACCGACCAATTTTGTGGAGGGACGGGAAAGGAGAAAATGCTTGGACCATCAATTACGTTTTTGCAAACTTTTCCTGAAATGCAATTTAGTCTCAGATTCAGTAAGGCTGAAAGTATTCTATCCTTAATTTAATGTAAAAAAACAACACTTTCTCAAAAATGTACATAACTATTTGTTGAAAGCATAATCCAGTCAGAGGTTCTGTTGATCGCAGAAATGATACTCAAACAAAATGATTAATAAAGTACAGTACATGAAAATGACATGAAATATTTATGTTTTACATTGGTATTTTAAACTAAAGTCTTGCATAACGCTTCTCACAGAATATATAGCTTTCTTTGTTATATTAATTTGTACAGTGTATAGATTACATGCAATTAATTTTCTCGTCGACTGATGGCTTACCAATCTTGTATTAAGAACTGATTCGTTTATAAGATATATTAGTTTAAAATCCATGAAACAGCAGTGATACAAGAATTATTTACACACTAGGGACAGAGATACAAGAATTATATAGACACTAGGGGCAGTGATACAAGAATTATTTACACACTAGGGACAGAGATACAAGAATTATTTACACACTAGGGACAGAGATACAAGAATTATTTACACACTAGGGACAGAGATACAAGAATTATATACACACTAGGGACAGTGATACAAGAATTATTTACACACTAGGGACAATGATACAAGAATTATTTACACACTAGGGACAGAGATACAAGAATTATATACACACTAGGGACAGTGATACAAGAATTATTTACACACTAGGGACAGTGATACAAGAATTATTTACACACTAGGGACAGTGATACAAGAATTATTTACACACTAGGGACAGAGATACAAGAATTATACACACACTAGGGACAATGATACAAGAATTATTTACACACTAGGGACAGTGATACAAGAATTATTTACACACTAGGGACAGAGATACAAGAATTATATACACATTAGGGAGAGTGATACAAGAATTATTTACACACTAGGGACAGAGATACAAGAATTATTTACACACTAGGGACAGAGATACAAGAATTATTTATACACTAAGGACAGAGAAAAATGAATGAAGATATTGATTATGTTGGTCATCGATTCCCAAAATGTTGTAAAGATGGCCTTGAAAATAAATGTTAAAAAATTCCACTTGTCAAAAATTGCGATGACCATAAAGTCTCAAAAATTAAAATTTGTCTTTGATATTTTACTTAAAAATTAGTGCAGTTTTCTTTAACATTTCACTTGATTACCAAGATGTAAAGTTTGTATCAGGCCGTAAGATATTCAAATTTGCAGGCCCTGTAAAGTTTTTTGTTCTTTTTTCTTTTTTTCTGCAAGGTTTTTATTAATTGCTCACAGTTTTATATATATATATATATATATATATATATATATATATATATATATATATATATATATATATATATATATATATATGCTTGTGTGTGTGTGTGCAAAGATTGATACATGAAGCATTTTAGACCTCAAACATATGATTTGAGGACCAACTTAAGTACAATGCATATTGCATCGACATTTGTTACTTTGTCTCAGGTGTTCTACGTCACAAATTGACGTGAATAAATTTGTTACTTTGTCTCATGTGCTCTACGTCACAAATTTGACATGAATAAATTTGTTACTTTGTCGCATGTGCTCTACGTCACAAATGTGACATTAATTTGTTACTTTATCCCATGTGCTCTACGTCACACATTTGACACGAATAAATGTGTTTATTTGTCCCATGTGCTCAACGTTACAAATTTTTACATGAAAGAATCCATTAAACAATCCGATAAATTACTTGTAATTTTTGCATTTGGAAAAGAATTGTTTAACATCTCTATATATATTTCGTATGTATGAAAAAGCTATGTCTTAAGATAAATTTATCATCTGAACAAAAGGATAGGGATAACTTTTCTTCTGACCCTGTCGAGACATTCTTGAGAAATTATTACTTGCAGTCCATGACATAGTATTTTAAAACGTGACATGCACTGTTTTGGCGTATAGAGTTACATTAACGAGTCATTTGATCTTGTTCGAGTATAATCGAAAATGCTTTTCCAACAAATGTTCACTTTATCTACCGTTATTTCATATCTGAATGCACGTGCGACGATGCATATTTTTCCCATCAATTCCACGCAAGGGCTCCGAACAAATATTGTTTAGATAAGAGAAAATCATTTGGAGTTTTTTGATTATGTACATATATTAAAGCAGAGCAGGTGAAGGCGTCACTTTTTGGTTAAATTTACTTTTCATCTCGAGTAAATTGCATAGCTTAATGTACCAAAATAATGAAGTCGAAGTGATTTTACACGATAATGGAATCATCGAGCAATGTTCAGTGCCCTCTATCCTAATAAGCACCTGAGAACTGACCCAAACATAAATGTTACTACGATTATTTATTAGTGGTCATAGTATCGACATGATATGGCACTTTCTGTCCGCAGAGATTGTAGGTAACACAATTGATCAATACAAATATGAGTGGCTATCGAATTGTTAATAAGAATCTATGATCATCGCTGTAGAAGCAGATAAAGGCTCTCATTTCCATTTTCATTACCGATATTGATTATAATTTATCTCGTCTGTTTTACAGCTTTTGAAAACGTTAGCATCGGAAGTAAAATATCCGGTATTAAATATTTGTTCATACAAGGATAAAGAAGACACTAAACACATTTATGAAAAATATCATTATAAACATTGATTACTATGGAAATGTATATATGATCATTTTTTTTTTATCTCAGTCGTTTTATCTCTATAATTTATATCTATCTATGGATACATCTCTTGATCTGTTTATTTGTTTAGCTTGCTAGCAAACTATTTGTCTGTATGACTTTATCTACAGTGAATTTACATATCTTTCTATCGACGAATGAAGATGTGTAGACTGCAAGTTGTCTTATACATCATAGAGAACATATATGTATGTATGTATGTATGTATGTATGTATGTATGTATGTATGTATGTATGTATGTATGTATGTATGTATGTATGTATGTATGTATGTATGTATGTGTGTGTGTGAGCCGCGACAGATCGGTTGGTAGAGCATCGAACTCGTAATCCATGGGTTGCGGGTTCTAAATTTAGAAATAGCCAACAATCTAAACTCCCTTCTTGAACTTCTTACAAGATTTATAAGGATATATTGGTATTTGGAAAAGGTAAGTCAGTTCTCTGTTCTTAAGTGCGTGTGTTTATTCTTCTATTTATTTGGTCTTTCATTTTCTTTCAATCCACTGCTCAAGATTATAGGGATTATGAGAATGGATGGTAGGGGGAGGAGTTTTACTTTGTTTATAAGGAGACAAAAAGGAGGTAAGGGGATAGGGAAGTTAATTTTCCTTTATAGGGAATTTAAGTTCTGTTTTTATACCTGTTTCTTTTACATCCTACCACTGCCTTGTGTTGATAAGTAACTATGAGTGCAGGTCAGTCAAAAAGGAGTCTGGGTCAGTAGATGTAGGAGTATTGGATAGTATGTACGGGCGTAATGGTTAGTAGGTCACTATGTATTAGTCAATCAAAATGTATGTTAAACTTATGGACATTTCTAACATAGGATGTTCCCTTGTAACTAAAATCCTAAACAGAAATGATGACCTTATGTTAATTTTCCCTTGTCTCTATAATCATCCATCATGTTAAACCTATTGACACTTCGAACATAGGATGCTCCCTTGTTCCCAGAATCGAACAAACATGGTGACCTAATGTTAATTTCCCCTTGTCCCTTTAATCTCGCAAAATGATAGCCTAATGTTAAGTTCACATTGTTCCCAAGTGCCATAAAAATGGTGGCCTAATGTTAATTTCTACGTTGGTTTTAAATTATTTTTTTAGCCTATTTAACGTATTTGTGTCTTAAGTGTCGTTTTGGCTGTAGAGTGCCATATTTAAAACCAAATTTGATAATCTCAATGTTAAATCCCTATTAGTGGATATTCAAGCCAATATATTTAACAAGCATAAGAAATAATGCTACCACTAGAGATTCTATCAGAAATACGCAACTGGCTGAGAGTAAAGCTACCCCAAACTGGTTTATTTTTTGTTTATTTATTTTTTTATTTTTTTATTAATTTGGTAAACTTACTGTCTGTCACTAAGCAATGCCATTGGACTATTTGTTTGGGAACAGTGAGGCGGCCACAATTGGGACTGAAACAAGCTTAAGTCAGCCAAATTTAAAGTGACTGGGTTTTTTTTTTCAGAACATACTGGCTGAGAGTCTTAACTTTCTATTTCTTGCCAAACAGACAAAACCTCTTACAGTGTTACCATTTCTAACCAGACAGATTAACCACACATGAACCATCCTATGAACCAGTTTTTCGACAATACATTATTTTATCCCCAATACATTTAAAACATGGCGTCCTAATATTAATTTCCCATTGTCCCCCAAGCGCCATATATTTAATGGCGGCCTAATATTATTTCCCATTGTCCCTATAATCCGCAGACTCTCATATGATTTCCGTTGGAGACCACAATCACATTAAAATGTTAATTTCACATTGTCCCCCAAGTGCCATTTCCGTAATGGTGGCATAATTTTAATTCACATTATCCCTATAATCCGCAGACACTCACAGGATTTCAGTTAAAAGCCAAACAGACACATCATGTTGCATTGTTACATTTTCCCGCCAAAACAGACCCATCGTGTTATAATGTTACAATTTCCCACCTAAAAAAAACAAAACAAAAAACAAAAAAAAAACAAACAAACAAACAATCGCGGCCTAATTCTAATTGCATGTTATATATTATAGGCTATACATCTTTCTACTCTTTTTAACACAGGATGTGCCTTATCCCTCGATCGTCCCCCCTCCCCCCAAAAACAATTCATGCCAGGAAAGAGATAATAAGGAATTTGGTGTAAATATCTAATTCACATTCGTATTATTTATATATGTATTCATGACTATGCAAACAGTTATGTTTATTTAGCCTGAAATCTTGCATTTTACCGTTCTATTTTAATTAATATAATTTATCAACAAGATCATATGACGATGACTAGTTTCAATATAGATGCATCTCTCTGCCTGTGTTTTTGCATAGAACCTTACTTTAAATGGATTCAGTATCATTTCTCTCTGCAAAACAGTACGATAATTTGTGTTGAGGCACTGTCTTTATTAGCTTATGTACATGTTTCGTCGTCAGTGGATAACCACTTCAAATATATGGATTCAATGAGGATATTGGAATAGAACAGGAAACAAGACATAAAGTTTTTATTGTTATAAGTGATAGTTATGACAAGAATATGGAAACGATCAAAATGGCTTGCTGTTTGACCCTGAATCATATAACGCCGTATTTATCTTTTGTTTTGTATGTAAATTTAACACAAATATATGCATTTGAAAGAATATTGCTAATCTGCCTTTGTTCTTCATAGTCAATTCATTTTTGTTACTATTGGTTAAGAACGTATTTTAGAAATAGTAGTCTTTATTTGTCCTTATTTAAAAAGGAGTTGCCATAACAACCATGTTCCAACGTGTTCTCTGCTTGTTGTCTATTATTCGAGGAGAGGTTATATGTCCAACGTCATCTAGTGTTAATGTGCTTTGTGTTTTAAATAAATTCCTTCATTTTTGAGTTAATTGTTAAAACAACAGGTACTATACTAGGTGAGAATCGAGTGACCATGAAATTAATGTCCCTACATGCAAGCATCTGTCTTTGTTTACAGTGCTTTGCTTTCCATTTTCTCACGTCAATGCGATATTATGAGTTTAACATTTGTATTTCATTTCTGGGTTAATTGTTAAAGCAACATATAATAGCTTAGGTTCAAGAAGATTACACAGAATGTCAACATTTATGACTAGTGTTTAAACTGCAGTTCGTTCCGCGTGCAAATTTATGGAGCAAACTAGATTATGTTCTTTCTTTTACAATTTGTTTGCTTTCCTGAATATGTTACAGGTAAGGCCATTCGAATTCATGGATAAATTGACTTTTAGACGTACTTTTAACCATAACCATAAGGAGGTCATGACAACCAACTTTTCACGATCGATTTTATCATTTCGATTTGTCAGACTCTTATATACACACACACACACACATATATATATATATATATATATATATATATATATATATATATATATATATATATATATGTGTGTGTGTGTGTGCGCGTGTGTGTATGTGTGTGTGTTCAGTGAAAAAAGAGATCACAAAGATGGCTTCATCCTGCAATGAACTAATTAACACAACTAAAATACACCCTTTTCACAATCAAGTGATTAAATTAGGTTTTCAGGTCATACACATGGAAAACGGAAGCACTTTACTATTTAGCGGAATCCTTCCATTTTTGTTCCTTTTTTTATTGTAGCCCATGTACAGATAAACTATGTCTTAATCATATTTTTGTCCACTGCCAACAGTCATAATCGTTTAAAAAGTCAGCATGCAATGTAAGGACCCATACATGATATGGATTGACTATGGGTATAACCCTCTAGGTAAGGTTGTCGTTATTGTCACTATATGGACTTGAGATACACGCCTTGAATAAAAGTACTACTCATATTAAAGTTATATTCCCAAAGGGAAACTGTTTGATATTATTCGGTTAGCAGCAATACCTTGCCATTCTACATACTGAAACTTTAGCTGCTCGCTTCAAAATAAAAAATGAATAGGTATTTCATTCTTCTTTAAATTGAAAATAAATTCATATAATCCGTAGTTATATCTAAACCTTCGTAAATAAGTCACTCTTATCTGTACCTTATGCAACAAGTCTGGAAGTTATACAGTTTTTCAATTAAATGTCAGCTTTTTCTAAACTCAGTTTCTAAGCTTTTAGAAAACACAGTGTCACTTAACCGAACGTTATAAAACTTCACGAGAATAATTTAAGGAGGAAACGTAGCCATACCTGGAGAACAATTTCATACAAGTGTAGTCGTTAGCTTTAAAGAAAATATTCTCTTAAATTGCGAGCAAAATTCTCAGTAAAATAATTCTAGGTTGTGATGTCGAACTGAGATAATATGGTGCTACACTTACCGAAAACTGGCAGATCTTCAGTTTGTCAATAAATATTTCCACGAGAAGTCACAATTGATTTAAACCAGAAGAGAGAAAGCCCCGTCAGTTTACGAATTCCGCTGGAATCTACCAAAGTATTTTGACTTGCAGTGTACACCGCCAGGGTTTTGTCTTCTGAGATCAATAATTTGTCACTCCCCTAAGGATGTTATTTGTTGTACTAAAAGAGAATATCATTATCTAAGCAGCAGCAGAGAAATAACATGACAGATTGAGATCACCAAAATATTTAATTAAGTTTGCCAACAAGTGAATTAATCTGGATTCTACTTGTCCGTGTATGTAACGTTGTTGATTGCCACGCCTTCTCTCTCAATCTTTAATTCATAACAACTAATTATTTACATGTGATAATGAAACCTCATTCATGTGGAAAGCGGAAAGTTTGAAGTTTCTGTTGGCACCTTTCTCGACGTTCACTGAAAGGATCTTAGTAAAGTGCACGTGACTGATATTCCTAGTTGGTGCGTTTGATGACCTGCTCATGTGTTGTTATTCAAATATTTATTCACTGATAAAGAAATTTGCTAATATAAACATGAGATCGAAATAAGCTATATGAAAATAGCGAGATTTAAATACTCTCGCATGAAATTATTTGCATAATGACCATACCAATACTTTAGGTTGTCTGGCCATATCTCTAAGATTGTTTGTCATGCAGAAGAAGCATAAATGCCAGGCAAATGTATGACTTAGAAGCGTTTCTAGTACGGAGAATGTTAGGATTTGAGACAAGAAATACAATTCGAGTACAGGCGTTGATAACACCAACGATGCCTAAGCCTTCATCTGTTTACATGTTCTGATTTTACTCTGTTTAATGGATATAATGGGTTTGTCGTGAATCTGAGTAATACATCAATAGCAAAAACGTCTCCAGCTAAGATGTGAATTAAGAATTAAATTACAAAAAATGTGGGCAAAATGCTCACGAAAATATATCCCCGCCTCCCCCGCATCCGAGTTGAAAGTCGGAGGACAGTAACTCAGTAGGAGGAACTTAATGATTGAATGGTATGCCCGTCTTCAGATGATGCTCATTATATATACCAAGTGTCATAGCAATCCATTAAAAAAGCAAAACTAGTTTCGGTTACAAGACTGAGCCATATATTGGATCATGCTGTAAGTCGAAAAGAACAATAACTCTTATCAAATTGCAAAACACAACATTTATACAATATGCTGGTCTTCAGATGATGATTTATCATATGAACCATATTTCATAGAAATCCATCCAAAACTGCGAGACTAGTTGTGATCACGAGATTATGTGACAAATGGACGTACACGAGGACTCCTATATACTTCAACCTCATAAGGTATAAAAGTATTGACAAAATAGGCCTTTTTAAAATATGGCCAACTTATTATTTCATTTTCATTGCCTATTTCCAAGAAGGGTCTCTAATAAAAGGCCTTTGTCTCTTCCTGGCCTCAGATTGCCGACCGCAACTGGTTTTAATGATCAAAAATGCGCATGTGTACTGGTTAGTTTTCGTCTGTGATAAAAACATCTGCACATCGCACATCTGTGATGGATTGAAACAATAACAAGAGCTGTCAGAAGACATGGTGTTATGATCTAGTACTCGCCCGTACACCAATGCCAACCAGTAACATTTAATGAAAACGAAATTGCTCCAATTGGGAAGGAGTCCTAGCTGGCTAGGTGATTACTTCTTAACAGTATTTTATTATAAAGGGCTAGCGACATAAATACCTGTGACAGCATAGCATGCCGGAATGATGCACAGTTAACTTGGCAATTTGTACTGGAATGTCAGCAAATAGCAGAAGTAGCTAAACAAAGCACTCTCTGATTGGTAACTAACATAATTACTACTCACCATGAACAATAAACAGAGACATGCATGTAAATGTAGAGTCAATAGTGCACAAGATACTGATATCAAACAGAAAACTTTGAGAAAATTCAACGAAGAATGAAATATAAGTCACAGTAACCTGGTTTTGGAGTGATGGTGTCATACAAACCACAAATCATCTACACAAGGGCTCACGATTGTTCCAGTAAGATTGCTTGAGAAACTGACCTAAAAGCGTAGCTCATCAAATTAGTGGATACATGAAATCTAGGTCACATGGTCCTACGTTTGATGTGATAATCTAGTATTCTGTATAATCTATCCATCGACAAAGCCACACGACTGTATACCCAAAGTTGTATGATACATTGACCATATGCCAAACACAAAAGAAGTTACTGAAGTGTGATAACCTACTTTAAGCATGACATTTTAGTTCTCTCCAAGTTGGATGCACATACTAAGCTACAAGACTCTATAAGTAAGAATGTTTTAGCATTTACGTAAAGTACTGCTAATCTAAACCAAGTTATGACAGAGAGAAGGAGAGACAGATGGACAGATGGGAAGACAGATGAAGGTAAAACTAAATATCCCTTTCACGTTTATTGCGGATCATACAAAAAGTTGTGTCCACTGAAAAGAATCAAAAAGTTGTCCTTACGGTAAACTTAACACTCACACCTTTCCCCATAAATTGCACAACAGTCAGTAATAATAATTGCAAAGTATCAGTAAACCTAGGCATGGGCTGATAAACACATAACAGTGAATTATGAGTAATAATCAAAACCTTAAACACAAACTTTAACCTGTTAACTATATCCGCCCACGTCGACGCTGACGACGTGGTCATGGCATAAACTCTTCTGTACATCGTACTTCGTACTGACAAACTGAAATTTTCTTCTCAGAAAGAAATTGCATTGACCAGACAAGAAAAGTCATAGTAAGGCAAAAGGTCATTTGCAAAAGAAAATAAAAGTTATATATATATATATATATATATATATATATATATATATATATATATATATATATATATATATATTATGTATACTGTACAGATTGTTTTGTCTTAAAACTGCTTACGCTGTTATGGACATATAAACATTAATTAGACATTCTAGTGGATACCGTAGCTGTCTAAGAAAAAGTAAATACTTTGCATGCTGCTTTGTCTACCCTTAGTCCCATAAGACTAATTAAAAGTTTTAACATTTAGACGTTTCTTGTCGATATCTTCATCTCGGTTTTTACTTTCTCTTTCAGTGAAAAATACTAGACACTTTTTGAGAGTGAATAAGGTTTATATGCAATATGGTTATTTAGTTACAATATAAATACTTTTTCTTTTGCAAACTCTGTGTTTTACATTTCTTTCTGCATAATGCTTGTATGTCATTCTAGAGTACTGTGCATCGTTATATATGCACAAAATGCATTGAAATCCGAAAGAAATA
The DNA here is from genome assembly GCA_029931535.1 of Margaritifera margaritifera. Taxonomy (NCBI): domain Eukaryota; kingdom Metazoa; phylum Mollusca; class Bivalvia; order Unionida; family Margaritiferidae; genus Margaritifera; species Margaritifera margaritifera. The sequence continues at coordinate 3,215,238 of JAQPZY010001620.1, forward strand.
ATACTACTGAGAAAAACCTAGTTTTGATTAGAAGAGTTATTATCAAAGTTTAGGGTTCGAAAACCCGTATTAAGTGTGAGGCGTCATCGTTATGAAAGTATTCATGTTGATTTATAACACATGTTATAGGATCAACATGAAAAAAGGTAATTGTTTCCACTACACAGCAGCAGACCCAAATTTCATAAAATTATTTACATTGGTAATATCATCAAACCCAATAAAGTCACTTTGACTCGTTCCAATATGCCAGCTTTTGTCCAAATCATTAGTCCATGTTCACTCAATATCACAAAAGTACGCACCTTTGAAATTTAAATTTAATGTTATGGACTAATAAAAATGAAGTGTGTATATATATTCATTCTAATTCCAAACAAATAATAATAATCGCAAGTATTTCCTGAGAAATTTCATATTAATTTTGCCACCATAAAAGTCGAGAAATAAAATACAAATTTATTTTTTAATTGATGATATCCTTTTCGATAAAAATTTCCCCAGCAATAAATCAGATCAGCCTATTATAACGATTTAATAGCCCTCTTATCTCGTGAGAACATTTGGCATAACTAGTAATGAATTATAACTAATGACAGTAACATTTTTATATTCATTGACAATCTCTCTCAGGTAACAATATATTTGTAACGATACTTGCAAATGACGTTTCCTTGATCTTCTTATCTTTATCACAAAGTTGGATTTTTAGCCATTCATTTTATACAATTTAAAAACAATAATATTGAACTCCTCTCTTTTCATCAGCTGGGAATTATAAATTTTGGTAATTAGTACCGAGATACACTAATTTAATTGCTTGTACCAGGGCCTTATTAGGTACTATTGAGATTGATCGATGCTGAATACAGCCGGCAAGTATTGAAATATTAGCCAATATAAAATTGTAATGTTCTCTGTGCTGAAATATGATCTAATTTGATTTTATCTGACAAAACAAAAATCATGAATGACACAGATCAAGTGAAGAGGCACTTTAGTTTTAGGTATCGAGGATTGCAAATATGAAAATGTGAAGCAAAAACAGATAGTAAAGCCCATTTAAGTTCAGTATAATATAAGTTCTTTTCTCGATTCAAGTGATTATAGATTTTTTCTCTCCTCTGAAGAGAACAATTAAGCACTTCTATATGAATGCTATGCTTATAAGAAGATTGAAATGGTAGTTAACAGAGTTAGGTTCGGGGCTCAGAACTATCATCAACGACAAACGATGGAGCATTAAACGCAAGAAATAGAATGGAATCTTACGTATACATAGTTAATTCATGTGATAGAAGGCATGGATGCAAATATCTTAAACAATGATTTTGGGCAAATTACATCGTCTCTTAACAGTCATGAAATAAAGATGCTTCTCAGATCTTTGAAAGAAGATGAACTATTGCCCAATCTCTCACCTTCATTTGCGAAATTGGACTAATTCAAGGGCTGATGATTTCTTAAGTTTGACGCTATGCGGAAATTAGAGCTGAAAGAGAGATTTTAACAAATGTTAAGAAATCCATGCTGTATTCCCAATCGTATTCCAGATAACAAATCTCAAAGAGGAATGACATGCAATGAAATATGCACTCTTCTTCAGTCATTATGACTGGAGCGCCTGCAAGATGTTTCTATAGTTATGTGGAATCCTGAGCTGACTAAAGTGACCTTACTCTTGTGTGTAAAGGCCTTGATATCTTAGTTTGTTCCTCAAGTTTGCGGAAAATCAAATCATTCGCCCATAGTATATTGCTTTAATATCTTGATACAATAGTATCACCATGTCATATTTTACACATTTCTTTCTGTTATTCCTACAAGACATTTCCATTCACATGCACCAGTTTACAATCGATTACAATGTCACTTTCGTATGTAAATTTACATACGTGTGTATATTTCGCCAAATCAACTGATTTGCACACGTATGTAAATTTGCCTGGTGTGTCAATTTTAACCATCGCTGGATGTAGTGCACAATCAAATTTGCACATGTTTAAATTTTCACTTTTCATCTTGTAAAATGTATTGCAAAATATACACCTGTCTGTACATTTTTATTATTCATCTAAAATTTGAAGCAACGTATATCAAAGTTTCTTTATGACATGTTCATTTGTTCTAGGTGGTCAATATTACTGTTTGCATATAGCCACTCGTTCATAGTGACAAGATTTTACGTATAGAAACATATTAAAAGTCATAACTTTAAACCAAATACCTTGTGTGGAATACCTGGGCAGAAATGGTTTATGTAATTTAGCTCTCTCTCTCTCTCTCTCTTGTCAGAAACAAGTAATGGAAATCTCACAGATTACAGGATTCAGAAATGGAATTATTAAACAAATACGGTGATCTATTAAACTTGCCTTTCACAGATTTAGAAATGCAAAGGAGTATAGCGACGATTAAGACTTAAAAAGTAACGGTCCTGATGATATCGGTAGAATTCTTTAAATTTGCACAATCAGAAATAATACCAGTCCTAAAATCTATTTTTAACGAACTTTTCCATAAAGGTATATTCTCCATTTCGTAGGTTAAAGCATAATTTGTTCGATCTACGAGAGTCTCTTGATAACTGGTCCTAACAATAATAGGGGTATATCCTTTATCAGTGTTATCTGAAGCATGTTTAGTATAATGCATAATATAAGACTTATTCAATCGGCATAGGATAACAATGTTATTACTGAATCACAAGCAGGTTTTCGACGGCGTTCTTCAACAATAGACAATAATTTTACGTTACAGTCAATGGCACAGAAGTATATCACCAGCCAAGGGGTAAATTTTATTGTTTATTTATAAATTTGTTTCGAAAGCATTCGATGCTATCATACATGATAACTTGTCAAGTGTCCTTCACTCTAAAGGAATACAATATAAGTTCTTACGAATCTTACAGGCTATGTATAGTTCACTGAAATCGTGTGTACGTACTAATGAAGCATTAACCCGTTATTTTACCTGTTAATAACGCATCCGGCAGAACTGTGTATTATCTCCATTGTTATTTTCACTATTTATAAATGATTTATCGTCTATGTTGCGGGAACATTGTCCAAATGGTATCTTTATTACTAACGACATACCAGATATTCTAAAATCTATTATATACACATTATGTAGCAAATTTAGGGGAAACAGTTATGAGAGTTTTTTTTAAATACATGGGGTTATTTATAATTTACAAACTTAAATGGAAAAGGGCTCAAACTGCATTAACATTACAAGTCAAAACTATAATTTTCACTATTCTAAAGTTTGAGAGAAAATTTGGAAAGTTTGAATACCACAATTATGTACACGATATTTAATGCCATTGTAAAACCGGCATTATACTCTGGAGCCGAAGTATGGTGATATGAATATTCTCACACAATATCTAGAGTGTGCAAGCAATCTTAGGTACAATATGTATATGTGTTTCATCTACTGTAAGCAATTTTGCAGCTCTTGGTGAATGTGGTTGACTTCCGATATATCTAACATATAATGTCAAGTGTATTATATATTGGTGTGCATTGTTTACATATGGATAACCATAGATACTCCCAAAAAATGTTACATGATGATTTAATCTCTTGATGAGGCAGGTCGCATAAATTGGGTTATTTTATGTAAAGAATTTATTATTTAAAAATGACTGTGGATTAATTTTAATTCACAAGATGTTGTGAATACTAATCTTTTTCTTAATTATTTTTTTGAAAAAAAAGGCGATCGGATTGTATGATCCCGAATTGGCATGCGTACATAAATGAATCACCAGACAATACCCATTGTAAATATTTTAAAACTCTATTAAATGTTGAAAGATAGCAGGTATGCCATATTACCTCCGACGATCACTTGCCAAACTTAGATATTCCAATCATATACGTCGACAATTAGAAGTTGAAAGAGTTTAGATATATTGTCCATAGTATCTAGATCATGGAACAGCTGTTCTTGAAGATGAGTTTTACTTCCTGTGTGTACACCCTCTATATGCAAATTGAAAAAGAAAATGCCATTATAGATTTATACATGGCAATGCAACATTAGATTTAATTTTGAGAAATGTGACAAATACAAACATTTTACTTATTTATAGCATAGTTGTGTACATTCAATACACATTCCAGAGACGCATGATGTTGAATAATTAGTACCAGTTGTAATGTTGATTATACTGCAAATGTATACACATTGCAGGCTTCAGGATTTGTTTTCGAAGCACACGTCCCTTAGACGAGTGAGTTGCAAGAGTTACTCGTCCCTGTCCTCAATCTACTCAACACAGTACACTTCTCCACTACATTGCTGACACTTTTACTAAAGAACCACATGTACCTAATGCATGCTTGATACTAAAATGGGTCAAAACCATGAACATATTGTGTTCTAATACATGTCCCCTTAAATAAAAACATATATTATGAGACAAGATTTATAACTTGAGACATTGCCGTTGCACACACAGACCTTGATTTCTTAGTGATATTCTCCTTTACAGCGACACCTTTCAGTAATATAGGTGTCATTTTAATGTCACGAAAGTTTCCTTTTCAACGAACTATCGCACATCTTTATGAGTTAGATATGGGAGAAGTTAAGAGACAGAGAATGTCCAAATTTTATGATTTGTGTCTGGTCAGACAGTGTTACGCTTGCCCCAGGTCACCGGTATTTTCAAGACAGTGCAGACTTATTAATACATTGTCAAACCAAAGAGAAGACGCCAGCAGATATTTATATAAGTATGTAATTGCTTCTCACAAGACAAATGTCGGTAACTGGCATTTAAAAAAGAATTCAATCCGTCTTAATTTCCACCGATATTTTTACTAAATGATGCATTTTAGTCAAACTTCCATTCTAGGGAGCTACTCAAGGGTACCATAAAATGGAAGATTGCTTATTGGCCAAAAAAATTGGAACGTTTTTAGGTCATGACACCAATTAAATTTCGATCAATCGACTGTTGTTTCTACATTATTCGCTTGATAAATAGATTACAATTGCACGAATTGTGTGAAAGTTGGTGGAAATCGGCTGAGAGACTTAAAACACTTATTCCCAATGTAAGCTGGCAACGTTTTCGTGTTGAAAACGAATTACATACTTATAGAACTATCTGATGGCGTCTTCTCTTTGGCGTGAGAAAGTATCAATAAAGCTTCAGTTTTGAAAATACTGGTAACCGGGGACAACTGTAACATTGTCTGACCAGACGAAAAATCAAAAAAGTATGACGTTCTCTGTCACGTAACTTCTCAGAGGTTTGAATGATAAAGACGTGTGATAGCTGGTTGAAAGGGAAACTTTCTCCACATCCGAATGATGCCTAAATTACTGAAAAGTGTAATGGTAAATGCGAGCACAATTAATAAATCGAGGGCTAGGTATGAAACTTCAACATAACATGTTTGTCATTTTTACCCATTTTGTGTCAAGCTTACATCGGGTACCTGTGTAAAAAACGAAGTTAGCTTCCTTTGCGACGTGTTTAAAACTGATAACCAGCAGGCAAATTATATAATATTTATCTGTAATTGACGCACGCTAAATGTTCAGTTATGTTGAATTTTTGGGTCATGTTGAGGGCAGAAAATAAATGAACTCAGATTTACTCTCGAGATGCAAATATGCATCTACTCGGCCCAGGGACGAGTACGTAGTAAAGTTTTACTCGGCCCAGCCAATTTTTACCCGGTCAGGGCGAGGGTCGAGTGGTTTTCCTAAGCCCTGCATTGTGAACGATATTGTATTGAATTACAGAATAAAGTGTCAATCAATTCAAATGCGTGCAAATCTTTGAATGTGCGGCAGTACAAAATCCCTGAAAACTGCTACTAAAAGAATAATACAAAATACCTAAATAAATATTAGTTGAAGTGACACCCCCTCCTATTAAATAAAAAAAAAAAAAATTAAAATCAACAACAATATACCACTACTACTACTACTGCTGCTGCTGCTACTATTACTTCTACTACTACTAATAATAATAATAATAATTACGTATGACCTACAAAAAATGCTTACTCTACATAAATACAAGTTTGAAGTTTACTAAAAGATTTAATTTTGACTGTATTGTTTTGTACTACCTTTTGGATATTTAGTTTATGTTCATGAAATTCATTAAAAATTCAAAGTAATCACACCTGTGGCAATATCATTTCATTTCGACAAAAATGATATTTTCTTTTTGACAATTATGTACATTAAGAAACAACCTTTCCGTGTATGTGTGTTTTCAAGTAAGTGGGCTTGAATAAATCCTTTTGAGGGTCTTTTTCAGTGACATCAAAGATTACAAACAAATAATAGTTCATATTTCGTAATAACAGAGGTTTTCACTTGTCTCTGTTACAGATTTCAAGTATCCTAACGAACAGAGAAATTGGTGTTGCTATTATTATTATTACTACTATTATTATTATTATTATTAGTAATAGTAGTAGTAGTAGTGATAATAATAGTAGAAGTAATAGTAGTAATAATAGTAGTAGTAGTAATAATAGTAGTAGTAGTAGTAGCAATAATAGTAGTAGTAGTAATAATAATTGTAGTATTGGTAGTAATAATAGTAGTAGTAGTAATAATAGTAGTAGTAGTAGTAGTAATAATAGTAGTAGTAGCAATAATAGTAGTAGTAGTAATAATAATTGTAGTAGTGGTAGTAATAATAGTAGTAGTAGTAATAATAATAATAGTAGTAGTAGAAGTAGTAATAGTAGTAGTAGTAATAATAGTAGTAGTAGTAGTAGTAGTAGTAATAATAGTAGTAGTAGTGGTAGTAATAATAGTAGTAGTAGAAGTAGTAATAGTAGTAGTAGTAGTAATAATAGTAGTAGTAGTAGTAATAATAATAGTAGTAGTAGTAGTAATAATAGTAGTAGTGGTAGTAATAATAGTAGTAGTAGTAATAATAATAATAGTAGTAGTGGTAGTAATAATAGTAGTAGTAGTAATAATAATAATAGTAGTAGTAGAAGTAGTAATAGTAGTAGTAGTAATAATAGTAGTAGTAGTAGTAGTAGTAGTAATAATAGTAGTAGTAGTGGTAGTAATAATAGTAGTAGTAGAAGTAGTAATAGTAGTAGTAGTAGTAATAATAGTAGTAGTAGTAGTAATAATAATAGTAGTAGTAGTAGTAATAATAGTAGCAGTAGTAGTAGTAGTAATGGTAGTAGTAGTAGTAATAGTAGTAGTAGTTGTAATAATAGTAGTAGTAGTAATAACAGTAGTAGTAGTAGTAGTAATAATAGTAGTAGTAGTAATAATAGTAGTAGTAGTAGTAATAGTAGTAGTAGTAGTAGTTATAATAGTAGTAGTAGTGATAGTAATAGTAGTAGTAATAACAGTAGTAGTAGTAGTAATAGTATTAGTAGTAATAGTAGTAGTAGAAGTAGTAATAATAGTAGTAGTAGTAATAGTAATAGTAGTAGTAATAACAGTAGTAGTATTAGTAGCAGTAATAATATTAGTAGTAGTAGTAATAATAGTAGTAGTAGAAGTAGTAATAGTAGTAGTAGTAGTAGTAATAATAGTAGTAGTAGTAATAATAATAGTAGTAGTTGTAAGAATAGTAGCAGTAGTAGTAGTAGTAATAGTAGTAGTAATAGTAGTAGTAGTTGTAATAATAATAGTAGCAGTAGTAATAACAGTAGTAGTAGTAGTAGTAACAATAGTAGTAGTAGTAGTAATAGCAGTAGTTATAATAGTAGTAGTAGTAATAGTAGTAGTAGTAATAATAACAGTAGTAGTAGTAGTAATAGCATTAGTAGTAATAGTAGTAGTAGTAGTAATAGTAATAGTAGTAGTAATAACAGTAGTAGTATTAGTAGCAGTAATAATAGTAGTAGTAGTAGTAGTAATAGTAGCAGTAGTAATAATAATAGTAGTAGTAGTAGTAATAATAGTAGTAGTAGTAGTAATAATAGTAGTAGTAATAGTAGTAATAGTAGTAGCATTGAGCCACTGTCTTAATATGTCTTGTGGTTCATTTATTGACTCTTGCATATTTATTATATTCAATACTAATAATCGTCACAAAGATATAAGATCATTTTTCCCAATTTATAAATGTAGGTTGAGATATAGATAATATTTGTACCGCCATCACCAAATTTGTAATGCGGATGCGGAAAGGCGAGTTTCGTGATGCCATATCAAGTTATATTCTAAGCTCTATTCTTCTTCTTCTTCTTCTTCTTATTATTATTATTATTATTATGTTGTTGTTGTTGTTTTTATTGTCTTTATCATCATCCTTGTTACGTTGATGTAAAATATGACAGATATTGCATCACTTATGCATGGGGCCATATAATAATCAAAATTTGTGGCCGGCAAAATCACACGTGTACCGTAAAAATGCCAATTTGTATACATTGCTTAAAACCCAAGTGGACGCATGACAGTTTGACTAATACATACGTACTTTAATTTGTACATGTACCAAATATACGTATGCAAATTTCGTGCATGAGAACAGGATATTTTTGTCTCCATAGACTCGAGATTACAAGTCCTGAAATGTAACTTTTGCTCGGACTTTGAAGTAAATATCCTTTATGCTCAACACCACTTTTGTTACATCAATAAAATAAAAAAAATTTGATCTTTTTTCTACATTTTCAAACTCAAAAGATAGGACTTAGAGATTACCTAAAATTTATAAAAGTTCACAAGATTGGACTCATGGATGACATGAAATTATTACAAAATTGGTTTCAGTCTTTGGAATAAAGCAGGCGTATTGTTGCTGCGTAGGATGTAAATGTCATTTTTCTACAATGTATTGAAAATAATATGATTTCAAAGAGGTGATTTAAGGTAAAAATCCAAATAAGACACAGCAGTCAATTACAGTTTTTAAATTGCTTTTTCAAATATACCATCTGCGTCATTTTTATGTCATAAAATCAATATGTAAGCAAGTTAGAAATTCGTGATAAACACATTCCATGTCAGACATAAATTAGCCGGCAGAAGAAAGATTTCCATTTAATTACGTATTATTACTCCAAAGTTTTTATATTAATTCATATAGTTTGCCTTTTCCTACAAATCATTCGTCCTGCTCGTGGGATCTAGAAGAATATACCTTTCCGGCATTTGCATTGCGACGACCAAATAATAGGCATAGAACTTGTTTTGAAAAATGATTTTCAAAAGTATTGTCTTTACGTCTTTTAACAGCATGACATAATGCGATACACAATTTTGCATGATGAGAAATAAGTATAAATAACTTGACACTCTAATCAAGTCTGGGATCATAAGCAATAAGTTTAATAGTCAGTAAGACAATGTCTAGCTGCTTTTTAAAGTTTTCAATGTAAAAAGTTGCCATCTAATATTATAAATAATGGTTTTGTTTAGTGATTACGAGACATACTATAATATTCAGACCATTAGTATGACAGATTTAATTCTAGCTGAGGAATGGATTTTTAAAAAAAATGCAATTATTAGCTGAATTTAGTTATGAAGCAGTAATTGGTACATTTATATATTTCGACCATATCATACTCATAATCATGACACTGAAGCTGCATTTGAGATGATGATGTTATCATCATTGATACTCAAACCTGTCTTAACCAGCCACCTTTGGGATGTAAGAAAATCGGTCACTCAAAACTGGTGGTTGCTTATACAGGTTTAAATGTAAAATAATTTTAAGCAAGCAACCTTTAATAGTCGACTGTTCAAGGCAGATGAATGATTAATACAGGTGTCTTTTAATATAGGTTTGATTGTAATTTAAAAGAGCTAATTAATTTCATTCTAAATTACAAACAGGAAAAACTCGATATACCAGATACATTAAAGACGTTTTTGATCAAAATATTATTTTCTGTCACACACACACACACACACACACACACACACACACACACACGCGTGTGTGTGTGTGTGTGTGTTGCAGACCGATATTTCGGTATAATATTTGATCTATGGAAGAAATATATATGTCTGTGTGTTTGTTTTCATTGAGGCAGAATCGCTTCGGTTTCTTCAAATATGCTGCTCGCAAAAGACTACATCTAATAAATGCTACTAGTTACAAGGTTTTGACATGAAATACAATTGTAAAATGGAATGAGATGTCTATTTTTTCTAATTTGGAAGATCTAGCTAAGTTTCACCTATTTGTGTAGCTCACTGAACACCAAATCTATCGACTGACAACTGGCTTAAAAAACAAAAATACGTAGTTTGGTTTTAGGTTATATATCTAAGTACGTGCATGATAAATAATAACAGTAAAATACATAAGACGGTTGGTTATTTGTTGAAAACAAAGTTCATTGAAAGAATGAACTAATAAGAAAACCAGTAGGCGAGGATTTTGTTGAACGGAACCCACGATGGATGCTCCTACATTTGAAGCGTTTCCAGGGCATACATTTAACCATCTAACTATAAAGAAAATATATTTTTGCTTCTTCAAAAAATTGAGATATGGAGAGAATTTCTTACCTTGATAAGTGTCCAGGAAAATAACTAAAACAAATCGTTTCAAAGGGTACCCTTCTAAATGTGTCCTTGGAACATTCTTTTTAAAATTCTGAGTACTCCGGAACAATATGAAAGATTCAATAGTTGTGAGTTTTTAACCCCACCAACGCAAAATTATGAGCCAGTTTCGCACGTACAATTCCGGGTTCAAAAACGGGTTAAATCCATTCTATTATGATAAACAATGCCGTATGTTAAGTTTCAACTAGCATGTATTCTCCTGTTCGTTCTCTAAAGATAGACTGCCACTGCTATACATTCACTCTTCGATCATGCAAAAGAGTAGAAAAATGTGGTTCGCATCTAAACATTTAAATGAAGCGATAACCAGTCGGTTCATTGTTGCTGTTTCATTACAAACATGCCATTAAAAACGGAATACTAAATAATTTACTATATGGTGTGGGAAGTTATCCTAATGGAAGAATTTCACTCAATATTCAATACGTAGAGCTGTGTACTGCACGATCTTTTATTTGTAAAATGAAATGAACAGCAGAAAGTCCCACTGGGGTGATAAAGTCACGTTTATCTGTTTTCCTTATGTACATCATTCATAGGTTTGATGAGTTTTTTTAAGCTTCTAATCAGTTGTCCCTCAAGACACCTCGGTTATATCTGGTTTGGTCCTTACGGCACAGCAACATAAGCAGGTTATTGAGTACTCAGGTAGTTGCTGCAAAGTGTCTTGCCTAAGGACACACTACGGTAGCTGATCCTGGCTGATCCGATGGTAGGTTTCGAACCAGAATCCTTTAGTCGCGCAATCAGCATATTAATCACTGCACGACTGTAGTTCCTGTTTCCATTAATCGTCTCTTACGGTATACGGAAGGGCGCATCGGGCCTGTTCTTCATCCTGGAACAGGCAGGGGGAAGGTTATTTCTACTATCATGCAAGTAGAGCTTAGACGGGGTCAATGCTTATATTCGCTCAGCATTCGCCAGATAATATAATAAATACATTAGAAATGAAAATTTACAGGTAACACAGTAAAAGAATAAATACTCTTTAGTCAATATATAAATTGCCGCTATTTATTGTGCAATTGTAAATGAATTTATTGAAGCAAATCATCCTTTTGCATACGTAAATTATTGATGACAAGGATGACACCATGTTCCGAGATATATACATGAATCTGGAAGATTTAATTGGACATGATGTACCGTACCTTATAAATCGATATCAATCTAAATATAACATGCAGAAATCCACCACACCCCACCCCCCCCCCAAAAAAAAATCTTTTATGTTATATTTCATATCCTTCATGGCAGATAATAATTTCGTTTTTGTATTTGCTTTGGGAAACATTTTTTTGATTATTTTCTCTTCACGATTTTTCATTTCGATTTCTGGTGTTTGTTGTTGTTTTGACAAATTTTTTTTCTTTAAGTTTATATTTATTACTTTCATTTTCATATGTATATTCTTTATATTTCCCTCTTTCTTTTTCTTTTATCATACTAATAACATTTCATAGAAAATAAAGGTGTATACTTTGTTCTTGTATTTATATTCATGTTTTCATGCTGCAATATACTTGGCAATATTTCTACGTTCATTTGCACTATTTGTCCTAATAATACTTTGTAATCATTAAAGATGCCCATATTTTCTCCACTTGAATCATAATTACAATGACTCCATAGCTTAATTTTTTATTATTTATAGACATTATTCTATCAAATACAGTACATCGCCATATATAATGTCATTTTCTCCCAGTTAATCACAAATATCCTTTATTGAAATTTACATCCACTCTCTCATTAGATCTCTACTGTATGCATGCATTTAAGCTACATGCAAATATTTTTTACAAACTCATGTTGTCAGCAGATCCAATTATGCTATCAGCTGGAAAACAACGTGTCAAAACTGTAATTTTCCAATTTTATTCCTCATGTCACAGGATGAAGCCGGGTTGGGACTGGATTAGTGAAGACACCGAAAGCAACTGCGTTAATAAGATGTTTATTTATAAACGCAATTTAAAGATGAACAAATCTGACACCATTATAACAAAAAGATAAGAAAAATTATAAAGTTCCTAACATGGAACTATCAACAACAAGTAACTCAACGAGAAAAATCAAAGATGAATTTAACGAATGGAATTTTAAACAAACGTGAATAGCATCCTATCACCAATCGACAAATAAGAGTATATGATTTACACCCCAATATCAACAAGGTCTTATTAATTACCAAGGGTGACCAAAGCATGTGATTTATGCGCTTATCAATATGAAACTCATCAATTTATCAATTCATCAAGCGATATTGGAATATGTATGAATTTATGAATATATCGTTCATATAACGAAAATGAAATGGGAATGCATGAAATTATGAATCTATCACACATATAGCGACATTGAAATGGGAATGAATGTAATTTTGCACAGATAGCAATATTGAGATAACAATAAAATGGAACACGCAATAAATATAACTATCGTGGCGCCCGTTTGACGACCAAGATGTATCTCCGGTTCCACCCGCTCTAGTCCATGGTCAAGGAGCCACCACGCATGGTCCACCCCTCCCAGTCTGTTGAAGGATCCCTCGAGAGCCTTCACATTAACACAGACCCGTTGGTCGAGAAGCCTTGGTCCCTCGCATCGAGAAAACCAGTACACTCTTCCGAAACAACGTCACCAGACACAGCGTACACGTCACACGAAACCACACAGAGTTCTGTGACTTCACACCAGCAAACCATACATAAGGACAGCTCTACAGCTGAAGTTTTGCTCCCGTAAAGAGGTAAGCTTTCTGACAAGACTCGTCGTAGTGTAATTTGTTTATAGAGAATTCGCTCTATATGTACTCTAGCTGTGACAGATATGCGCAGCAGCTAGGTACGTGAGTTTTCATTGCAGGCAATTTGCACGTGCAGCATGGGGTGAATCGCGCTCAGTATTTCAAAATAACTAGAGCCGAAAAAATAAACAACCCCCGAGTAACGCTCTAGTCGGAAACGAAACCCGAATACATTTTTGATCACATATACATATTGATATAAACGATACAACTCCGTGACACCTCATATACTCTCTAATTACGACCTAAGTTGCCTGGTTATCTTGTATTTCGACGTGCCGTATTCTGCATATTATGTTGCAAACTCTCAAGTCACATTCAGTCAAGGATAAATTTGAGCTCAGCAAAGTATAAACGAATATAGCCAAAGCAGGGCATAGGGAAAAAACGAATTCAAATGAAAACTAGGTGAAAAGATATTGGGATGCTAAGCGGTTCTGCGAGTGTTGACTAAGATTAAATTAAATTAGTAATGAAAACAAAGCATGGCAATTCACGCCATTAAGGTAAAGAAAAGTAAAATTATATCAGTCAACGTCTCTTTTGACGGTGTGCACATTATGACGTGATACTCACGATGACGTCAACACTTTCGCAAGGAATGAGATCGTTCTGAACATCCTCGTTTCTTTCTGATGCGAGTCAAATAACTTTAGAAAGAGACCCGGAAGTAGTCGTAGTGATATTTCCTAAACTGGTATATTTTTGGCGGAATAACTTCTGGCTACATGCGAAGAATATATCCTCATAATGAAATATAGATGTTCAAAAATAACATTTCACTTAGTTTCAACTATCGATGAAATATCTGTACTTGGAATATTTAATGCAGTGGTTCCAAACCTTTTTTTGCTGCGACCCTAAATTGGCCACCAACAGGACAACTCGACCATCAGGCTTTTGATATGATTTAAAAAAAAAAATTCTTCTTCTGACCCTTCGCGACCTTACGGAGCCCCCCCCCCCCCCCGCCCCTGATTTGAGTCGCGACCTGAGGTTGGGAACCGCTGGTTTAATGTAATTCCTTAAACTTTTGAATAAAAAAAGATATTTTAACAAATGAAGGAATCATTCACTTTCAATAGCCTGAAACTACTGTTACTAGTGAGTGGTGACATGTCATTGAATCATTCATTGTGACGTCTATGAAGTTATTATGACATAATAGCAACCAGTGGCATAAGGACTGTTGTTACTATTTACATCCGATTTTGTTGTTTTTTTCTTTCTTTGTTTTTGGTGTTTTTCTTTACTAGCATGCCACGGAAAAGGTCGAGAAAGTAGGGATGAGATCAAAGAGTATCCGCTAGGGACGTAGTTTTGGCAGTTTGTTTTCCCAGACTGATATCAGCAGTACAGTCTGGGCAGGCCGAGACTAAATCGAATGTATTTAGTAGTGTTTTACGGCACGTCAGCACAATAGTGTCTACATGGTGTAGACAACACGAAAATAATGATACTTATATAGTGACGGTATAGGTAGGACGTATGTATATCCTACTTGTATTAAAATATATAAAACACTATTGCTGATAATATTCAAATTTCAGAAAGTCTAATCATTCAGTATAGCAAAACTTAAATGATATTGTATTACTACTTTTACTATTAATGGTGATGTTGTTGTTGTTGTGATGATGATGATGATGATGATGATGATGATGATGATGATGATGATGATGATGATGATGATGATGATGATGGTGGTGGTGGTGATGCTGATGATGATGATGGTGGTGGTGGTGGTGGTGGTGATGATGATGATGATGATGATGATGATGATGATGATGATGATGATGGTGGTGGTGGTGGTGGTGATGATGGTGATGATGATGATGATGATGATGATGATGGTGGTGGTGGTGGTGGTGATGATGCTGATGTGAAGAATCCTTGTAGCATGCTCTAGGGGGAGTGCATATATAGGTCCGCCCATCAGCCAGATCTAAACTCTGTCAAAATTTTAATAAAATAAATAAACAAGGATGATAGACGTACACCGACTTCATATTATGTGTACCATATAACAATTTCACAACGTGTCATTTGCTTCACAGTAGTCGAATATTAAACAACCAAGAGAAGGGCCAATGCATAATTTACGAATCAGTTTTTCATGAAGCTGACGCAGCTATTTAAATATCTGTTTCTATTTCAATTCAAACAGTGTTGTATAATCTCTGTTGGCTATCAAATTATTTCGTGGAAATTAAACCAAGAAGAATATTCAATTACTTATATATGTTATGAGAAAATAACACCCACTATTTCAACAATTAATCGTAGAGATATAATTAATAAAAATTTTATTTTTATATTCATCAAGTGGAAAACTGCTTTATTATTTTCATGGCTGTATGGCCTTTTCTAAGACGTTTATCCTAAAGTCGGAAATATCTGTACTTTAAACAAATCTGCAAGGAGTCGAACCTATTTATGATAAGTGAATCGGCATTACATGCATTAGGAGTTTTGTTATTCCTTACAAAAAATAAAATAAATTCTACCTTGTTTTTTTTTTTACATAATCCATTATAAGCTCACAATGTTGTTGTTTGTTTTAAATTATTAACCCGCAGCACAGGTAGTGCAAATACTTAAAGTTGATAACAATAAACATCTACAAAATCATTTAGAGCACCGAAAAGGAAATCTTGGCCATATGTTCAGGGTATGTGATTAATGCGATTCGTCTAAAGAAATAAAAAATATATACAACCTTAATAGACAACAATATATCAAAATATGCGGGAACCATAAATGGTGTTTAATTCTCATACCCATTGATTCATACAAAATGAAAAGAAGATACTTGCATTTTCGAAAGGCCTAACTTTCTCTGTCGTAGATAATCAAACATCCTTCAGAGGAAGTTTGTATTTAACATTGATCTTACGGACCACCAGTGTCTCCGAAAATATCTCAATAAACATACTAAAAATAGACTTAACAGAGTTTGGTTGGTTGCTTCTCGAAAAACATTATCTCTGAATACATGACTCGAAGAGACACATAGTACTTGGACATATATGCCATAAACACTAAATCGAAATAGACGAGCGGAACCAAGCTAGACTCTGTGTTATTCTCATTTTAATCCAAGCCAAAGTCTGACCAATTGAAACTGTCCAACTCTGTTGTGTCATCTTAAATATCTGAAACAAATATATCCAGAGTGCCAGTCTGGTACAACGAGCGAGCATTTACATTCAACTCCGTCAAGCATATATCTTTGAATAATTTTGTGCAAGGTGACTTGGTCTAAACCTTTGGTACTAAACTATCCCAACACATATCTGGTATAAATGTTTCAGCGTACTGGTACTATTTGTTTCTGAGTCTCTTTCTGACATTATGGCAACGGATTAAGATATTAGGCACGAACTGTACATAGAAAAGGAAAGAAAAAGTGAGCACAAGGTTAGGTCTGTTAAAAGATGCTTTTATTACTAATCTTATGTTACAAAAGACGCATATTTTGACGATACATTCATACTCATCTTTTGTTACAAAAACGCATATTTTGACGATACATTCATACTCATGTTACAAAAGACGCATATTCTGACGATACATTCATATTCATCTTACAAAAGATCCATATTTTGACGATACATGTATACTCATTTTATGTTACAAAAGATGCATATTCTTACGATACATTCATACTCATCTTACAAAAGACGCATATTTTGACGATACATTTATACTCATCTTATGTTGCAAAAGACGCATATTTTGACGATACATTCATACTTATGTTACAAAAGACGCATATTTTGACGATACATTCAGAAATTTGCTGATGAGAAAGTGTTTTTGTATTAGATCTTATATCGACTCACACAGAAGAGAAATAGTGAACATATATGCTAAGAAATGCAAAAAGTATATTACTTTTAAATGTTTGCAAAACATGATCTACATGTACTAAATAAGGATAACCTTAGAAGTTTACATTTAAAAATGTACAGGTAAGATTTAAAAGTTAAAAAAAACACTCCTCTAGATAATAACAGAACATATAAAACAAAAATCAGGGAAAAATGACAATTTCAGATGCTTTAGTTTACTTTTAAACGTTTGCAAAACATGATCTACATGTACTAAATAAGGATAACCTTAGAAATTTACATTTAAAAATGTACAGGTAAGATTTAAAAGTAAAATAAAAAAACACTCCTCTAGATAATAACAGAACATATAAAACAAAAATCATGGAAAAAAGACAATTTCAGATGCTTCTTTCACACGCCTTAGTCTTTGAAGAGTCTAGATTTGAGAAGACATCTGCTTGAAATAATTATAAGAAAGAATGAAACCAGAAATAGCAATTCCAGCATACAAGGAATTACTCGCAGGGAGAATTGTGGTTTCTATAAATATGTATTATTGTCATCAGGACATTGAACAATTGTTTACTGCATAGTGAGATATCAAAGGAACATATTACTATCACAATTTTATGGTAATTCATGGAATTAATAAAGTAAAAACATTTACTTAGATTCAATCAATAGAACATGCTATTTAATATGTCATTGTCACCCCTAGCAATCTAGAACATATTCCAACATTTTGCAATATGTCAACAAAAAACTACCTGTAAGTTGCGGTTTTACGTGATGATTCAATACGTAATGTTCCAGCAACAGAGACTGACTATACAGCCTCCGTATACTGATCAAATAACAGCTTTGAAAGGTTACACCTGCTTTTATTGTCATATATCATAATTCAGTTAAATCTAATCAATTCTGTATGATTGGCCATCTGGTAAATGTTTGACTGAAGAGACATCCATACTTTATCTCCATGTATCTCCCTCGTTATTTACAGTGGTGTCAAGAATAAATGATTTCATGTTTTATGCACAAGGGAATGGTTGTAGTGCAGAAACAAATTTGTACTTAAGTTGAACGAGTTTGATTTGGGCCTACAATGTGCATGACTGGCTGCCCATTTTCTCCTAGCTCCGATTTTATGCGTTTATATCAATTACATAGTGGGTAATTTTGTGTGAATTCGGTCTTTTCATGGTCCACGTTCCTGTTAATAAAAATACTATGTGGGACTCAATTTTCACCGCCTTATATATATATATATATATATATATATATATATATATATATATATATATATATATATATATTCGAAATAGGTTCTATATGGGGTCGAAAATCATGGCTTTTACGAATTTTTAAGCGTTGCGTGCAGAGGACATGGTATCACTCTAAAGATTATAATCATAGAAGGATCAGCTTTGCCGTGCTAATGTGTTAACTGATTCAGTTTCTTCCTCTTTGATGAGCTTGAGAATCTATATATACTGATGGTTGTGAAGTTTAATTTTGATAGCGGTTGGCTTTAAAGGTGAGGGGATACATCCTCAACCATGGTTGTAACCGTAATATATATATATATATATATATATATATATATATATATATATATATATATATATATATATATATATATATATATATGTGTGTGTGTGTGTGTGTGTGTGTAATGGAAGGAGTATATATTTCTAAATATATGAATTCATACTCTGAAAGATAACAATGAAAACAAATGACTAGCAGATCATCAGAAATTTTCTTAGTGCTGCATTGCTGTTCGCAGCAACTGCTTTTGTGCCACTTATTTAGAATTCATGGTGAGGGCAAAACGTTTGAATATACCAGCCATGCAAATAAAACCACACAATGCATGGATTGTACTTTGGTGAGTGAAAAACGTAATAAGATTAAATTCCCTTTGGGACATTCAACTGTCAAAGATTTGTATGTTGGTCTGGGTATCTTAGGTGAATGTAGTATTTCTTAATTGCTTCAAAAAGGTAATTCGACAAAGTTTTGTTATACGTAGAATTGTTGTTTCGTAAACTAATAAGGAAGCACGATCCGTTTGTCAGCATAAGACCTCTTGATAGACTTAACATTAGAAAGAGTGAAACGAAACCAGCTCAGCGATTTTCTTATTATTCGTCAGATTATATTACAAGACATATAGTTATTTAAATACACCTGTTGAATATATCTTAGCAAGATCTACAATTAGCGGTTGAATAGAATTTCAGTTAAAAAGATAGCAAGATGGTCGTATTGACATGATGTTTTCAGTGAAACACAATTTGCAATATCTGACGACCAACGTGGCACCATGCCGATAATCTCGAGAATATTGTTCGCACTACTTCTGTTGATGGCATTGGGAAGAATGTCTTGTTATCACTACTTCTGTTGGTGGCATTAACAAAAATATCTTGTTATCACTACTTCTATTTGTGGGATATCTGAGATGGTTTGAATACTCAAGAGTTACGAAGAATAAAATGAAAGAAACAACAAAAATAAAACAAAAACGGAATCATCGTTGATTCCAGTATAGCATCAGTCACTTCGAGGGACTCCTGTTCCTATTGGCGCCCTCCAGTGCATCGACCTAACAAACTTTCCACTTTCCTTTTTTGTGTTTTAAACGGCCTAATACATATTTAACAAAGAGATATTTATGTAATTTTTTAGATACAAATTGTCTTTTAAAAAATAAAAGCACCAGAATTTCAACTATATATATATAATAAATATTTTAAATCTTTTCATTAACTAAAGTAAGCTCTAAATTCTAAAACGAGAGAACTAATGAATGGTCAGATCTTCTATGTCATAAAGCTCGCTTTTTCGTTACAACATTTGTATTTTACAACTGTGGAAAACTCGTTCTGAGAGATGGTGTAATGACTATATATATATATATATATATATATATATATATATATATATATATATATATATATATATATATATATCTTCATGGTTTAAAGCAGGCAGGTGATGTAGAATCCAAGCCCAGTTAGCAGTTCGTCTGATGGATCTAGTAACTATTCTGGCATAAGGATGTTTTATCGCAATCTATAGAAGGCATCGTTAATGTGTTGGAGATGTTATATGCCGAATTAAGGACGTTTAATGTGTTATTTTGCATAGATTTTTGGCTTGCGGATAGTGTAAGTAATGGTGACATTATTCTTGCTGGATCGAAAACTTTAAGGTGTGATAGAGCAATCCATGTAGTGGAGGTCATTGTGTATGTCAATGAAAATATTCATGCAAAGCATCGAACCGATCTAGAAACGACTTGATTAGAATGTGTTTTGATCGAAGTTAATACAAAATCTAACTCGCTCTTGTTGTTACTATTTGTCGCCCTCCAAAATTTTAGTGATCAAGGTGTAGGACATTAATGAATATTCCATTGTAAAGCCTCGATACCAATATCTATTATATAATCGTAACTGGTGATTTAGCTGAAAACTACCAGAAGTTATCCAGTCAAAGGATACTAAGAATTAAAAATATGCTTTTCTATTGAGTCAACTTATAGATAAGCATACACATTTTGCTGAAACCTCTTCAACGTACATTGATCCAATATTGGTTAGTAATCAGAATTCAGTTGTTCCCGTGGAGAAGCAGACAACATTCTTTCCAGCACGTTTGCCTTGCCTACATTTGCGCTGTAGAATTGTCCAAAAATTTAATCGCGAGGTGTTACTGGACGAATTTGGAAACACGACAATTCACACTATGATCTATTACATCATCAACATTCCTAGACAAACACACAGCATTTAATGTCTGAAGATATAGATGACATTCAGAAAACGTCAAGAAGGTACTTATTGAGGCTGCACTGAAAGCGATTCCTCTAAAAGTGAAAAGATAAGGCCGGATGATCCCGTCTGCTTTACCAAGTTTATTCTCAGATAAATTAGATCCAGAGGCGGTGGTATAGGAAGGCAAATTTAGCTAATAGCACAGACCATGTGACTAAATATAGAAAAAAAGTAAGAAATAAAATAATAAATTTTGCTACATACGAAGGGCAAACTAATGACGAAAAACGTGTTAACAGCTTATCAAATAGAAAACCGTTTTCCCAATATTAGTGACAAATAGCGGACTCGTTCCTAATTAAAAAGTCCAAATTGTATGTTTAGCCTCTGATCTTCTACCAGGACCACAACTTTGATGATGAAAATGGAAAAATGCACAAGTCTTTAACAACTATTTTTAATCTCAGTCTGTAGATGATATAATAAAACAGATTTCCGACGAAAACTTTGTAACGAATATTGTGCTAGACCTTATTTTGATGAAGTAAAAGAAGAACTAACTAATCTTGATATATTTTTCATCTCAGTCTGTAGATGATAGATGCTAAAATGCAATAATTTATGAACGTACTATTGCTCGTAAACCCAGCATTTTGGTTTGTTGGGCTACAGCGGTGCGTTTTTGAATGCAATAATGACTGTGATTGCAGTTTGAACTTCTAATCGGAGATTTAATCTGGGATTGCAAATGTTTCATCTGAAGTCAGGGTGAAAGGCGGGGGCTCGTTGTTGTTGTTATTATTATATATTTGCTATAGACAAAGCTTGTTCTTAGGAACACTGGAAGCCGATTGAGACCCAAACGTAGTCCCCCGAATTTATCAATGTGTACAATGTTCCAGAGCAGTATCACGTGACATTTTACAGCACATTATATGGTAGAAAATGCATTGAATAACAATTGAAATTATTACGCATCGGTTCCACAAATTTGCATGTTTGCCAAGAATATATGATATATAGACCGTATAATATGTGTATACGCATTTTATTGTATGTACATGGCTTCAAGGACTTTATATATATTTTTCAGCGTAAAAATAATGTAATACAGTTAGTTATAGAAAATGGATTTACATAAGTACGGCAGCACATTTTTGATAAATCCTTTACTCTACTTTGCTTACACCATGTTGATTCATTAAATGTTTAAACAATATATTGCTCAAAGAACAGAAGACTGACTGGACTAGACCAAACGTTTCACAACTTATCAAGGGTCCTCTCCCTAACTAGTAAAATTCGATTGATTGATTGATGGGGGTTTTAAGGCGCACCAGCACTGTAATACTATATATCGCCGTAAAAGGTTCATACTATATATGATTTACGTGTGAGAAGTGGTTCACGATCAACTTGCGATAAAAGTACAAAAACAAAACAATGAAGTGGTGAGAGTAATGTATAAAGGTTCCCGATTAACGGAGAATGTAAATAGTATGTTTAAAGGGTAATTGGAGCATACAATATATTAAGGGTGATTGACAGTACACATGTTGGTTAAAACTACAAGAAGTAAGTAGGTTGTACACGAGTAAAATTTTAGAATAAATGTTAACTTCCTTCAAGAAATTTAAAATACAAGTCACATTTACTGTATTAAAAAGCTCCTTCATGTGCTGAACATGGTAGTAACGATCGCGTATAGGTTGGAGATCGAAACAATCTATCAGAGAGTGCTTCGCGGTAACGGATTTGTTGCAGGAAATACACTCGGGTGGGTCTTCACCTTTTAATATGTAGGAGTGAGTTATGCAATTATGACCAATTCTAATTCGTGCAATGATTACCTCGTCTGATCGTTCTGTAGGAAGGAGGCCATTCGCCTAAAGAGGGTTTGACCACATGGAGCTTGTTATTGACAGCATTATTCCAAGATGCCTGCCACTTACTAAATAAAGATTTTTGTATGCTAGGTGTAAAATCAGCGAATGGCATTTCAAAATCATATGGTTGTAGAGATAGGGCTATTTTGGCAGCGCGGTCTGCTCTTTCATTACTTTTAATACCGACATGACTAGGTAACCAACAGTATATTATATTGTGAGAGTACCACAGTTTGATATGTTTAATGAGAATATTAGTCAATAATGGGTTTTTCAACTTCCTACTGTGGAGTGTCTGAAGTACTGATAGTGAATCGGAGAAGATGATAGAGTTTAAAATATCTTTGGTTCCAATATATTTCAGGACAAGATCTATTGCCCTGATTTCTGCTGAAAATATCGAGGTGCCATCTTGTAAACGAAGCTTTGTAGTGTGATTCACGAATGAAGTCTGCAGCAGCGTGTTCACCATCATTTGAACCGTCAGTATAGATTCTTGTGTAGTCCATAAATTTGGAGAGAAGTATTTGTCTCCGATTTTATATTCGATGATATCTGAGTACAAATGGTGGCAGTCAGATATAATATAAAACTACCACACATAAGACGAAGAAAATATAAAAATGCATAAATAAATATTCAAGCTATCAGGTCGAAAATGCCCTGTATTGAAAGCATCGACGAAGAATGGGATATTTTATGTTTTACTCAAACACATTTAGATAATTCATTTTCGAATCTTGACTTCGTTGTTGGTGTGTATTGCATAAGTCCATTAAATTCATAAGGGGAACTAATAATGGTGGTATGTCATTTTTTGTATTACTAAATTTAATATTATTGATATTAAACATGTTGATTAATAATATGAGAAGAAAAGAAAGCGACAAAAAGACCGAATTGACGTGAGTAATTAAGCGATTTGTTATTTGTTTAATTAATTTTAATTTTAATTTTATAAATGACATGTATTTTATGGATGACAAAAGAGCCATATTTTGTTCTGTACTGAGCCACATTTGGCTGGCGAGCCATAGGTTGTCGAACGCTGCATTAGACCATCCTGGCAGGACCGGTGATCACAATTTTGATTTAAATGTTAATTTTCTTCCGAAAGCACCAAGATCACAATAACATGATATCATTGAACTATAAGGTTCGTGTAACCAGATCTCTGTACCAGCCAAAAAAATTGTAAGAGCCAAATCAATACTTATTATTGACAATGTGCATGTGATTGGGGTGTACGCATATATGGACCGTTTTTTTATTATGTCGTCTTTCTTTCTTCTATTGTTCATCCTTTGTTTGTTTATTTCCTTGTCATTAAGCTATGTAGGAGTCAAGATTTTTCTTGGCTTTTGTGATTAGTGTTTGTTTGTGGATGTAACTTGTTTCTTCCCCTGAAGCGCTTGTTTAGCTTGAAACATTATTAAACTGTTTTGTATTTGAGCCGTTATCAATTTGTGTGTCATTATATATATATATATATATATATATATATATATATATATATATATATATATATATATATATATATATATATTTATATATATTTATATATATATACTGCATATTTTTTTATATTGTGCCAATCACGATCACTTGGAATAGGCCTGAAAAGGACGTGCATTATTAAGTAAATATAAAAAAATCAAATTATAAATGACACAATCATCAAGGATTGGGTCCAATATTTTAATTCATAGACAATATCGATGATGTAGGTAACAGAACCTGACTTTATGTAACCATGATACTTCATGCAAAATGTATTGTCTTAGTAAAACCATAAGTACTGCGCATTAAGTCTGACACTGATTATAAATGCACAAGGTGGCGCCAAAGTAGTTCATGCCCATAGGTTAAGATAGCTGTTTGCTTTTAGACGGCAAGAGATGACAGAAACCCAATCTCTAGAAGCCTGCAGTAAATTAATAAAGAAATAGTTTTCATAATAAAAGTCGCATGTTAAGATTTTGCTGCGATTAAGGTTATAATTCTAAGCATGCGGAGAGTAATGAAGAAATTGTTTTGTATCAGAAAATCCCATTTTCATATCTTAATGTTTGCTGTCAAACGGTAGAGACTGATTGAAAAATCATTATTACCAAGTCATGATACTTAATGAATCATAATCAGCGAGCTTCTTAAGCTAAGCAAATAAGCATGGTATTTCTTCCAACGAGAATACAAATTGGTTATATCAGATCAAAAGAAGACGACGGTGAAAATGTCAATCTCGACATTAAAATTGATTTCTATTCTGAAATACTTTAACAAAGGATTTGGACGTAGGACTAAGATGAGAAAAGTGTGAAACAATTCCGCTTGTTGGGTACTATTAATAATACTTTGGATGACAGCACAAACAAAAGAAATAACGGACAAATCCATTTAATAAGCCTGGACAAATGGCAATTGTGTTTACAACGAATCGACACATTTGCTGTTAATTTAAGGCTTCGCCTTTTGTCTCATCTCACAACACATATGTGTGAACAAATATCTTTGCTTTTTTTCATTCATAATGCTGAAGTGGAAAATACGGAGGTAAAACCCCATTCTTTGCTGAATACTAAACAGTCATAGTACATATTATCGTTCTTAATTTATGTTCGTAAATAATTTGTGCAGTTTGGATTGCACGCTATTTGCCTAAATAATGAATTTCCCTCATCTTTATCATATCTTTACTGGCCTTAACCGACCGTTTGTATGTATACGTTACAGAGCTTTACATTCGTCCAGCTTACGGTACATGAAGGAAATATTTTAGGTGGTAAATGGAGAGTCAACTGACTGTAAATCAGTAAAATCACAAAGTATTGTGATTATGCAGAAAACATAAAAAGTTGTTGTTGCTGTTATTGTCTTATTCAAATAAAACACTCTTCCTCCTTTGGATATGGTTTCGTTGTTGTTAAATTTGTCCAGTTCGTTATTTCCTCCAGTACCTGTTGATTGTCCATTTTGAAAGAAACAATATGGCATATGGATACCTAGTAGCTTTACTGAGATTGACATAATTGCAAACCCACTGTCTCATATCTAGTAAGTTATCATCTAACAAAGAATTAATGATAAGAATATATATCCGCCTTATGGCCACCAGCCGAATAATGTTAAAAAAAGAAATTTGTTATGCAATTGACCATCCCCATGGTTGACAGTAAATGCAGACGTTAAGAGCATCAACCTCTTTTGTTTAATCTGAAGTTTCTTTCACAGTAATCGCAAAGAATTTATGAACTAAAGCATCGGGAACATTGTTCTATCCTATTACAAAGGCCAGAAACTTCCCAACAGAAGACCAGTCCTCTATTAATTGACAATAATGAAACAGCAATGTGTGCCTTGCTTTTGAATCACAAGAAAACATTTCCTTTTCTCCAGATCCCATGATAACACCTATATGTTTCACGATCCCAATAAAACCATCTTTCATTGTAAAGTTTATCTCATTTCTTTCACATCCAATGTTACAATATCACGCTTGTATCAATAACCAAATCTCATCCTTATCATCACATTTAATTATTGAACGATCAGATGGCCAGTGATTTCGCATACATCCAATCAGATATCTAATTAGATAGCCAACACCTAGTCAGATCAACATGTCTCTACAGTTTGTTAGGAGTAATCAGTAGAACAAACAACATAGTCCCTTATCAGCCGGCGCATTATGTGACTTTAGATCAGGGTCTATATTGTTTGCGTTTGGACTGGACTAATAAGCAAGTACATACAATACTTGTAAAGCACGTTCTTGTTTAATCTATAATTTTGCAAGCACTATTTGGACGATGTATTAATAACAACTAGAAAGAACACGATAGATGAAAGTGAATACTATATGATTTTGATTACAATTTTGTATGTGTTCTTAAATTTTTGATTGACAACCTTTTTCAGCATATTGAAAATGTTCTTACCCTATATATGGATGCTTTTGAGTTTATCTTAATATCATTTTGCTACTAACCTAATATCTTGCATTCGAAGGCTTGTATTTAAAAGTTCAATCACATCTGATCTGTATAATCGAATAAATAAGGAATCGAGTAACATAGGTGTAACTTATTAAAATTAGCTAATTGACAAAATTTTGCTGCGCGTGCCTGAAGGTGTAACTCATACTGACAGTGATTTCATGGAGTTTGCAGATTCACAAGTTAATCCTGAAACTCTATTGACTTTACTTTGTTTTTTTGATTTATTTCTAGCTAGACATCTTAAAAGCTGGGAATAATTTTATATGGTTGATGATTATAAGTTACTATCGCAGTTTTGAAAATAATTTGGTGTCGATCAATTATATGTTTTTTCACTGGCAAAGTTCCATACATAATGTCAAATATTTCTAGATTGTTGACTGAGAGTGAGCATGCCTCCCATATACATCAGTATCAAAATGTTCGAAGCAAAAAAAAAAAAAAAAAAAAAATGTCGAAACTATCGGAAAAGATATTTAAAACACTAGTTATAAACGCCAATATTCCTGATAGATTTTTGTTTCAAAGGGTTTCAGTAAGTTGGTGTCACTATTTTAGACTGTAGTTAATACATATATTTTTAAAAGACATACGCATCGCTTGCCGTCGGTTTCAAGATATTACTACACTAATTGAGCCAATAAGCTGTCTTTTTTTGTTGGTCCTATTGTATTCCCTACAAAACTCATTCATATTTGTTTCCTGTCGTTTTTCATGGTGATTCGCTTACCAGTAAAAAATGTTACTTGCGCTCAACAGAAAGCAACATTAAAACTTAAACAGAAAATAAAATCGTTATTGAATTCAGTCTGTTGGCTTTGCGTTGGATGACAAAGCCAACAAGTGTCATTCAAATGCAACTATTTCCAGAAATGCAATATATCGTATACTCATGTTTTGACATATGTTTAGAAGTTAGTGCCAAACATAACTACGGTGGTATTGGTTCATCTGAACTTAGAAAAAATTAATATCCCCGGATTTCATCTAAAATGTAGACAAATGAAGGACGTATATAAGAACTTTAATTAATAGATCGATGCCCTTCTATAATTGCTTCTGTTATAAACATTACTGGAACCTCTACGTACATCTGTCATTCTTCAAATCATTTTTTGCACTGGAAAAAATTAAAACGTATAACAATTTTGCTACAGCTGCCATTGCGACATATCCAATACAGCACATAAACTCTTCAAAGATCGTATGATGCTATTTTACCAACATTTATATTTGTTAAATATACAGCAGCCATGACAGAATCTGGTATTTTTCTACAAAACAATACGAAATTGTTTGCAGCTTATGCTTACATGATGTGAACTAATGAATGTAGACTTACTGTAATGGAATTTAAGCGACCGTTTCCAAAGGAATTGACATAAACTACATTTCTTTTCCTCCGCCCAAAAGCCTTTCAAGAAGGCCTTCAACTTCTGATCGAACTATTGCTAAGTGCAACACTCAAATAATAAATTGATTTGACAAACTACTCAGGCGCTCGTTATTGGCTAAATGGTTGTTATTACATAAACTTTTATTGAATTACTCTGAGTCTGTTATATTTAAGTCACTAGGATTCATAATCCCATCTAACTAGATCGATAGGTCTCCTTTTTGGGTAGACAATTGAATCATCTTTCTTGAAGGAAAAAGAAAAGCTATGTTGTGTATTTCTCTTCAATCTCGTAAGTCGATGTGCTTCAAAAGCCTACAAAGAATTTGATGAACTATTGCCCGCATTATAAAACTGTACGTATTTCAATAACGTATGGCACTTATAAAATCTTCCAAGAAGACGAAGTGTCTTTTCGATGGAAATAACTACTTGTTTAAACGACCTAATGTTTCAGCTCTTCGGTATTGCCTCATTCACACGGATCCAAATAGTCTGTATTTCCAATTTCAAACATGAAACTGACGCTGAATTATTTACATTGAAGACGAACCTATTCTTTGTATTTATTTACTGACTGAATTGTAAGGTTTGTTGAGGTCAATCTTACACTCGTTTTAAATTCTTCGGGATCTGAGCTGATGGAAGAAAGTTTCCTATTTTCTGTCGTTTTGTTTCCGGGAACATCGGCAAAATAAAGTTTAGATGTATTCTTAACAAATATAATTTGTTAACATCCTCTTTGTTTGCACGAACATTTATAAGTGAAGTGATAACTCTTATACTGTAGACACTATCTCAAGTTGAAAAGGCAAACGTTTAACTTGCGTAACGATAAAATTGTACACAACTATTACTGCAATAATTTCTCAGACAAAATGAATATACTTGCAATACGAAATGTAGGTAACACTTTCAGTAATATTACGAATATAATGATACGAATTTTTTCGTTTTCGCTCCACGCTCTACCAACTGTTTTAGTAAACATAAAATAAAGCATGCATAAGGCTTCCAATATTTACCTCATATAAGCGTACATAAGGCTTCCAATATTTACCTCATATAAACATGAATATGGCTTCCAATATTTACCTCATATAAGCATGCATAAGGCTTCCAATATTTACCTCATATAAGCATGCATAAGGCTTCCAATATTTACCTCATATTTTATATATGTCATAATGGCTAACATTTTTATTTTACGTTTTAAAGATATGGGTCTTGAATTTGACAGGAAATTGCACTAAACTAACTCTGCAGCTGTGAAATGTTTGACAACATTCACGAATTTCAATAAATTATACAATTATTCCGTGTTGTAATCTCCATCTGGTTCTGATTTTGAGTCTAGGCGACGAATCTAATTCTCTTTTCTCCATCTGATTTTGAGTCTAGGCGACGAATCTAACTCGCTTTTCTCCACCTGGTTCTGATTTTGAGTCTAGGCGACGAATCTAACTCTCTTTTCACCATCTGATTTTGAGTCTAGGCGACGAATCTAACTCGCTTTTCTCCATCTGGTTCTGATTTTGAGTCTAGGCGACGAATCTAACTCTCTTTTCTCCATCTGCTTTTGAGTCTAGGCGACGAATCTAACTTGCTTTTCTCCATCAGGTTCTGATTTTGAGTCTAGGCGACGAATTTAACTCCATTTATTCCATTTTATTTCAGTCTCAGTCTAGACGATAGATTTAAACCAATTTTCTATGGCTATGGATCCAACCCAATTGTCTCCACTCGGGTTCTAATTTTGTATGAAGGCTATGGATCACACCCAATTGTTTCCACTCGGGTTCTAATTTTGTATGAAGGCTATCGATCAAACCCAATTGTCTCCACTCGGGTTCTAATTTTGTATGAAGGCTATGGATCCAACCCAATTGTCTCCACTCGGGTTCTAATTTTGTATGAACACTATGGATCCAACCCAATTGTCTCCACTTGGGTTCTAATTTTGTATGAAGGCTATGGATCAAACCCAATTGTCTCCACTCGGGTTCTAATTTTGTATGAAGGCTATGGATCCAACCCAATTGTCTCCAATCGGGTTCTAATTTTGTATGAAGGCTATGGATCCAACCCAATTGTTTCCATTCGGGTTCTAATTTTGTATGAAGGCTATCGATCCAACCCAATTTTCTCCACTTGGGTTCTAATTTTGTATGAAGGCTATGGATTCAACCCAATTGTCTCCACTCGGGTTCTAATTTTGTATGAAGGCTATGGATCCAACCCAATTGTCTCCACTCGGGTTCTAATTTTGTATGAAGGCTATGGATCCAACCCAATTTTCTCCACTTGGGTTCTAATTTTGTATGAAGGCTATGGATCCAACCCAATTTTCTCCATTTGGGTTCTAATTTTGTATGAAGGCTATGGATCCAACCCAATTGTCTCCACTCGGGTTCTAATTTTGTATGAAGGCTATGGATCCAAACCAATTTTCTCCACTCGGGTTCAAATTATGTATGAAGGCTATGGATCCAACCCAATTGTCTCCACTCGGGTACTAATTTTTGCATGAAGGCTATGGATCCAACCCAATTTTCTCCATTTGGATTCTATTTTCGTATGAAGGCTATGGATCCAACCCAATTTTCTCCATTTGGGATCTTATTTTGTATGAAGGCTATGGATCCAACCCAATTTTCTCCATTTGGTTCTAATTTTGTATGAAGGCTATGGATCCAACCCAATTTTCTCCATTTGGGTTCTAATTTTGTAAGAAGGCTATGGATCCAACCCAATTTGCTCCATTTGGGTTCTAATTTTGTATGAAGGCTATGGATCCAACCAAATTTTCTCCATTTGGGTTCTAATTTTGTATGAAGGCTATGGATCCAACCCAATTTCCTCCATTTGGTTCTAATTTTGTATGAAGGCTATGGATCCAACCCAATTTTCTCCATTTGGGTTCTAATTTTGTATGAAGGCTATGGATCCAACCCAATTTTCTCCACTTGGGTTCTAATTTTGCATGACGGCTATGGATCCAACCCAATTTTCTCTACTTGGGTTCTAATTTTGTATGAAGGCTATGTATCAAACCCAATTTTCTCCATTTGGGTTCTAATTTTGTATGAAGGCTATGGATCAAACCCAATTTTCTCCATTTGGTTTTAATTTTGTATGAAGGCTATGGATCCAACACAATTGTCTCCACTTGGGTTCTAATTTTGTATGAAGGCTATGGATCAAACCCAATTGTCTCCACTCGGGTTCTAATTTTTGTATGAAGGCTATGGATCCAACCCAATTTTCTCCATTTGGGTTCTAATTTTGTATGAAGGCTATGGATCCAACCCAATTTTCTCCATTTGGGTTCTAATTTTGTGTGAAGGCTATGTATCCAAGCCAATTTTCCCCATTTGGGTTTTAATTTTGTATGAAGGCTATGGATCCAACCCAATTTTCTCCATTTGGTTCCAATTTTGTATGAAGGTTATGGATCCAACTCAATTTAATCCATTTGGGTTCTAATTTTGTATGAAGGCAATGGATCCAACCAAATTTTCTCCATTTGGGTTCTAATTTTGTATGATGGCTATGGATCCAACCCAATTTCCTCCATTAGGTTCTAATTTTGTATGAAGGCTATGGATCCAACCCAATTTTCTCCATTTGGGTTCTAATTTTGTATGAAGGCTATGGATCCAACCCAATTTTCTCCACTTGGGTTCTAATTTTGTATGACGGCTATTGATCCAACCCAATTTTCTCTACTTGGGTTCTAATTTTGTATGAAGGCTATGTATCAAACCCAATTTTCTCCACTTGGGTTCTAATTTTGTATGAAGGCTATGGATCCAACGCAATTTTCTCCATTTGGTTTTAATTTTGTATGAAGGCTATGGATCCAACACAATTGTCTCCACTCGGGATCTAATTTTGTATGAATGCAATGGATCCAACCCAATTTTCTCCACTCGGGTTCAAATTATGTATCAAGGCTATGGATCCAACCCAATTGTCTCAACTCGGGTTCTAATTTTTGCATGAAGGCTATGGATCCAACCCAATTTTCTCCATTTGGGTTCTATTTTTGTATGAAGGCTATGGATCCAACCCAATTTTCTCCATTTGGATTCTAATTTTGTATGAAGGCTATGGATCCAACCCAATTTTCTCCATTTGGTTCTAATTTTGTATGAAGGCTATGGATCCAACCAAATTTTCTCCGTTTGGGTTCTAATATTGTATGAAGGCTATGGATCCAACCCAATTGTCTCCATTTGGGTTCTAATTTTGTATGAAGGCTATTGATCCAACCCAATTTTCTCCATTTGGGTTCTAATTTTGTATGAAGGCTATGGATGCAACCCAATTTTCTCCATTTGGGTTCTAATTTTGTATGAAGGCTATGGATCAAAGCCAATTTTCTCCATTTGGTTCCAATTTTGTATCAAGGCAACGTAATAATCTCCATTTGCTTCTAATTTTGTATGAAGGTTATGAATCCAACTCAATTTTCTCCATTTGGGTTCTAATTTTGTATGAAGGCTATGGATCCAACCCAATTTTCTCCACATGGTTCTAATCTTGTATGAAGGCTATGGATCCAACTCAATTTTCTCCATTTGGGTTCAAATTTTGGATGAAGGCCATGGATCCAACCCAATTTATTCCATTTGGATTCTAATTTTGTATGAAGGCTATGGATCCAACCCAATTTTCTTCATTTGGCTCTAATTTTATATGAAGGCTATGGATCCAACCCAATTTTCTGCACTTGGTTCAAATTTTGTATCAAGGCTATGGATCCAGCCTAATTTTCTCCATTTGGTTCTAATTTTGTATGAAGGCTATGGATCCAACCCAATTGTCTCCACTCGAGTTCTAAATTTGTATGAAGGCTATGGATCCAACGCAATTTTCTCCATTTGGTTCTAATTTTGTATGAAGGCTATATATCCAACCCAATTTTCTCCACTCGGGTTCTAATTTTGTATGAAGGCTATGGATCCAACCCAATTTTCACCATTTGGCTCTAATTTTGAATGAAGGCTTTGGATCCACCCCAATTTTCTCCACTTGGGTTCTATTTTTGTATGAAGGCTATGGATCCAACCCTATTGTCTCCACTCGGGTTCTAATTTTCTATGAAGGCTATGGATCCAACGCAATTTTCTCCATTTGGTTCTCATTTTGTATGAAGGTTATGGATCCAACCCAATTTTCTCCATTTGGGTTCTATTTTTGTTTGATGGCTATGGATCCAACCCAATTGTCTCCACTTGGGTTCTAATTTTGTATGAAGGCTATTAATCCAACCCAATTGTCTCCAATCGGGTTCTAATTTTGTGTGAAGGCTATGGATCCAAACCAATTTTCTCCTCTTGGGTTCTAATTTTGTATGAAGGCTATGGATCCAACCCAATTTTCTCCATTTGGGTTCTAATTATTTATGAAGGCTATGGATCCAACCCAATTGTCTCCATTTGGTTCTAATTTTGTATGAAGGCCATGGATCCAGCTCAATTTTCTCCATTTGGGTTCTAATTTTGTATGAAGGCTATGGATCCTACCCAATTTCCTCCACTTGGGTTCTAATTTTCTATGAAGGCTATGGATCCAACACCAATTTTCTCCATTTGGGTTCTAATTTTGTATGAAGGCTATGGATCCAAGCCAATTTTCTCCATTTGGGTTTTAATTTTGTATGAAGGCTATGGATCCAACCCAATTTTCTCCATTTGGTTCGAATTTTGTATGAAGGCAACCCAATTTTCTCCATTTGGTTCCAATTTTGTATGAAGGTTATGGATCCAACTCAATTGTCTCCATTTGGGTTCTAATTTTGTATGAAGGCAATGGATCCAACCAAATTTTCTCCATTTGGGTTCTAATTTTGTATGAAGGCTATGGATCCAACCCAATTTCCTCCATTTGGTTCTAATTTTGTATGAAGGCTATGGATCCAACCCAATTTTCTCTACTTGGGTTCTAATTTTGTATGAAGGCTATGTATCAAACCCAATTTTCTCCACTTGGGTTCTAACTTTGTATGAAGGCTATGGATCCAACGCAATTTTCTCCATTTGGTTTTAATTTTGTATGAAGGCTATGGATCCAACACAATTGTCTCCACTTGGGTTCTAATTTTGTATGAAGGCTATGGATCCAACCCAATTTTCTCCACTCGGGTTCAAATTATGAATGAAGGCTATGGATCCAACCCAATTGTCTCCACTCGGGTTCTAATTTTTGCATGAAGGCTATGGATCCAACCCAATTTTCTCCACTTGGGTTCTATTTTTGTATGAAGGCTATGGATCGAACCCAATTTTCTCCATTCGGATTCTAATTTTGTATGAAGGCTATGGATCCAACCCAATTTTCTCCATTTGGTTCTAATTTTGTATGAAGGATATGGATCCAACAGAATTTTCTAAATTTGGTTCTAATTTTGTATGAAGGCTATGGATCCAACCCAATTTTCTCCATTTGGGTTCTAATATTGTATGAAGGCTATCGATCCAACCCAATTGTCTCCATTTGGGTTCTAATTTTGTATGAAGGCTATGGATCCAACCCAATTTTCTCCATTTGGTTTCTAATTTTGTATGGAGGCTATGGATCCAACCCAATTTTCTCCATTTGGGTTCTAATTATGTATGAAGGCTATGGATCAAAGCCAATTTTCTCCATTTGGTTCCAATTTTGTATCAAGGCAACCCAATAATCTCCATTTGTTTCTAATTTTGTATGAAGGTTATGAATCCAACTCAATTTTCTCCATTTGGGTTCTAATTTTGTATGAAGGCTATGGATCCAACCCAATTTTCTCCACATGGTTCTAATCTTGTATGAAGGCTATGGATCCAACTCAATTTTCTCCATTTGGGTTCAAATTTTGTATGGAGGCCATGGATCCAACCTAATTTATTCCATTTGGATTCTAGTTGTGT
Source organism: Margaritifera margaritifera (assembly GCA_029931535.1). Lineage (NCBI taxonomy): Eukaryota > Metazoa > Mollusca > Bivalvia > Unionida > Margaritiferidae > Margaritifera > Margaritifera margaritifera. The sequence continues at coordinate 3,250,416 of JAQPZY010001620.1, forward strand.
ATGAAGGCTGTGGATCCAACCCAAATTTCTTCATTTGGCTCTAATTTTATATGAAGGCTATGGATCCAACCCAATTTTCTGCACTTGGTACTAATTTTGTATCAAGGCTATGGATCCAGCACATTTTTCTCCATTTGGTTCTAATTTTGTATGAAGGCTATGGATCCAACCCAATTGTCTCCACTCGAGTTCTAAATTTGTATGAAGGCTATGGATCCAACGCAATTTTCTCCATTTGGTTCTAATTTTGTATGAATGATATATATCCAACCCAATTTTCTCCACTCGGGTTCTAATTTTGTATGAAGGCTATGGATCCAACCCAATTTTCTCCATTTGGTTCTAATTTTGTATGAAGGCTATGGATCCACCCCAATTTTCTCCACTTGGGTTCTATTTTTGTATGAAGGCTATGGATCCAACCCAATTGTCTCCACTCGGGTTCTAATTTTGTATGAAGGCATTGGATCCAACCCAATTTTCTCCATTTGGTTCTTATTTTCTATGAAGGCTATGGATCCAACCCAATTTTCTCCACTCGGGTTCAAATTATGTATGAAGGCTATGGATCCAACCCAATTGTCTCCACTCGGGTTCTAATTTTTGCATGAAGGCTATGGATCCAACCCAATTTTCTCCATTTGGGTTCTAATTTTGTATGAAGGCTATGGATCCAACCCAATTTTCTCCATTTGGGTTCTAATTTTGTATGAAGGCTATGGATCCAACCCAATTTTCTCCATTTGGGTTCTAATTTTGTATGAAGGCTATGGATGCAACCCAATTTTCTCCATTTGGGTTCTAATTTAGTATGAAGGCTATGTATCCAACTCAATTTTCTCCATTTGGGTTTTAATTTTGTATGAAGGCTATGGATCCAACCCAATTTTCTCCATTTGGTTCCAATTTTGTATGAAGGCAAACCAATTTTCTCCATTTGCTTCCAATTTTGTATGAAGGTTATGGATCCAACTCAATTTTCTCCATTTGGGTTCTAATTTTGTATGAAGGCAATTGATCCAACCAAATTTTCTCCATTTGGGTTCTAATTTTGTATGAAGGCTATGGATCCAACCCAATTTTCTCCATTTGGGATCTAATTTTGTATGAAGGCTATGGATCCAACCCAATTTTCTCCACTTGGGTTCTAATTTTGTATGACGGCTATGGATCCAACCCAATTTTCTCTACTTGGGTTCTAATTTTGTATGAAGGCTATGTATCAAACCCAATTTTCTCCACTTGGGTTCTAATTTTGTATGAAGGCTATGGATCCAACGCAATTTTCTCCATTTGGTTTTAATTTTGTATGAAGTCTATGGATCCAACACAATTGTCTCCACTTGGGTTCTAATTTTGTATGAAGGCTATGGATCCAACCCAATTTTCTCCTCTCGGGTTCAAATTATGTATGAAGGCTATGTATCCAACCCAATTGTCTCCACTCGGGTTCTAATTTTTGCATGAAGGCTATGGATCCAACCCAATTTTCTCCATTTGGGTTCTATTTTTGTATGAAGGCTATGGATCCAACCCAATTTTCTCCATTTGGATTCTAATTTTGTATGAAGGCTATGGATCCAACCCAATTTTCTCCATTTGGTTCTAATTTTGTATGAAGGATATTGATCCAACAGAATTTTCTACATTTGGTTCTAATTTTGAATGAAGGCTATGGATCCAACCCAATTTTCTCCGTTTGGGTTCTAATATTGTATGAAGGCTATGGATCCAACCCAATTGTCTCCATTTGGGTTCTAATTTTGTATGAAGGCTATGGATCCAACCCAATTTTCTCCATTTGGGTTCTAATTTTATATGAAGGCTATGGATCCAACCCAATTTTCTCCATTTGGGTTCTAATTTTGTATGAAGGCTATGGATCAAACGCAATTTTCTCCATTTGATTCCAATTTTGTATCAAGGCAACCCAATAATCTCCATTTGCTTCTAATTTTGTATGAAGGTTATGAATCCAACTCAATTTTCTCCATTTGGGTTCTAATTTTGTATGAAGGCTATGGATCCAACCCAATTTTCTCCACTTGGGTTCTATTTTTGTATGAAGGCTATGGATCCAACCCAATTGTCTCCACTCGGGTTCTAATTTTGTATGAAGGCTATGGATCCAACCCAATTTTCTCCATTTGGTTCTTATTTTCTATGAAGGCTATGGATCCAACCCAATTTTCTCCATTTGGGTTCTATTTTTGTTTGAAGGCTATGGATCAAACCCAATTGTCTCCACTTGGGTTCTAATTTTGTATGAAGGCTATGGATCCAACCCAATTGTCTCCAATCGGGTTCTAATTTTGTGTGAAGGCTATGGATCCAACCCAATTTTCTCCACTTGGGTTCTAATTTTGTATGAAGGCTATGGATCCAACCCAATTTTCTCCATTTGGGTTCTAATTTTGTATGAAGGCTATGGATCCAACCCAATTGTCTCCATTTGGTTCGAATTTTGTATGAAGGCCATGGATCCAGCTCAAATTTCTCCATTTGGGTTCTAATTTTGTATGAAGGCTATGGATCCAACCCAATTTTCTCCACTTGGGTTCTAATTTTGTATGAAGGCTATGGATCCAACCCAATTTTCTCCATTTGGGTTCTAATTTTGTATGAAGGCTATGGATCCAACCCAATTTTCTCCATTTGGGTTCTAATTTTGTATGAAGGCTATGTATCCAAGCCAATTTTCTCCATTTGGGTTTTAATTTTGTATGAAGGCTATGGATCCAACCCAATTTTCTCCATTTGGTTCCAATTTTGTATGAAGGCAAACCAATTTTCTCCATTTGGTTCCAATTTTGTATGAAGGTTATGGATCCAACTCAATTTTCTCCATTTGGGTTCTAATTTTGTATGAAGGCAATGGATCCAACCAAATTTTCTCCATTTGGGTTCTAATTTTGTATGAAGGCTATGGATCCAACCCAATTTCCTCCATTTGGTTCTAATTTTGTATGAAGGCTATGGATCCAACCCAATTTTCTCCATTTGCATTCTACTTTTGTATGAAGGCTATGGATCCAACCCAATTTTCTCCACTTGGGTTCTAATTTTGTATGACGGCTATGGATCCAACCCAATTTTCTCTACTAGGGTTCTAATTTTTTATGAAGGCTATGTATCAAACCCAATTTTCTCCACTTGGGTTCTAATTTTGTATGAAGGCTATGGATCCAACGCAATTTTCTCCATTTGGTTTTAATTTTGTATGAAGGCTATGGATCCAACACAATTGTCTCCACTTGGGTTCTAATTTTGTATGAAGGCTATGGATCCAACCCAATTTTCTCCACTCGGGTTCAAATTATGTATGAAGGCTATGGATCCAACCCAATTGTCTCCACTCGGGTTCTAATTTTTGCATGAAGGCTATGGATCCAACCCAATTTTCTCCATTTCGGTTCTATTTTTGTATGAAGGCTATGGATCCAACCCAATTTTCTCCATTTGGATTCTAATTTTGTATGAAGGCTATGGATCCAACCCAATTTTCTCCATTTGGTTTTAATTTTGTATGAAGGATATGGATCAAACAGAATTTTCTACATTTGGTTCTAATTTTGTATGAAGGATATGGATCCAACCCAATTTTCTCCGTTTGGGTTCTAATATTGTATGAAGGCTATCGATCCAACCCAATTGTCTCCATTTGGGTTCTAATTTTGTATGAAGGCTATGGATCAAACCCAATTTTCTCCATTTGGGTTCTAATTTTGTGTGAAGGCTATGGATCAAACCCAATTTTCTCCATTTGGGTTCTAATTTTGTATGAAGGCTATTGATCAAACCCAATTTTCTCCATTTGGTTCCAATTTTGTATCAAGGCAACCCAATAATCTCCATTTGCTTCTAATTTTGTATGAAGGTTATCAATCCAACTCAATTTTCTCCATTTGGGTTCTAATTTTGTATGAAGGCTATGGATCAACCCCAATTTTCTCCACATGGTTCTAATCTTGTATGTTGGCTATGGATCCAACTCAATTTTCTCCATTTGGGTTCAAATTTTGTATGAAGGCCATCGATCCAACCCAATTTATTCCATTTGGATTCTAATTTTGTATGAAGGCTATGGATCCAACCCAATTTTCTTCATTTGGCTCTAATTTTATATGAAGGCTATGGATCCAACCCAATTTTCTGCACTTGGTTCTAAATTTGTATCAAGGCTATGGATCCAGCCCAATTTTCTCCATTTGGTTCTAATTTTGTATGAAGGCTATGGATCCAACCCAATTGTCTCCACTCGAGTTCTAAATTTGTATGAAGGCTATGGATCCAACGCAATTTTCTCCATTTGGTTCTAATTTTGTATGAAGGCTATATATCCAACCCAATTTTCTCCACTCGGGTTCTAATTTTGTATGAAGGCTATAGATCCAACCCAATTTTCTCCATTTGGTTCTAATTTTGTATGAAGGCTATGGATCCACCCCAATTTTCTCCACTTGGGTTCTATTTTTGTATGACGGCTATGGATCCAACCCAATTGTCTCCACTCGGGTTCTAATTTTGAATGAAGGCTATGGATCCAACCCAATTTTCTCCATTTGGTTCTTATTTTGTGTGAAGGCTATGGATCCAACCCAATTGTCTCCACTTGGGTTCTAATTTTCTATGAAGGCTATGGATCCAACCCAATTGTCTCCAATCGGGTACTAATTTTGTGTGAAGGCTATGGATCCAACCCAATTTTCTCCACTTGGGTTCTAATTTTGTATGAAGGCTATGGATCCAACCCAATTTTCTCCATTTTGGGTTCTAATTTTGTATGAAGGCTATGGATCCAACCCAATTGTCTCCATTTGGTTCTAATTTTGTATGAAGGCCATGGATCCAGCTCAATTTTCTCCATTTGGGTTCTAATTTTGTATGAAGGCTATGGATCCTACCCAATTTTCTCCACTTGGGTTCTAATTTTCTGTGAAGGCTATGGATCAAACCCAATATTTTCCATTTGGTTCTAATTTTGTATGAAGGCTATGGATCAAACCCAATTTTCTCCACTCGGCTTCTAATTTTGTATGAAGGCTACTGATCTAACCCAATTTTCTCCATTTGGGTTCTAATTTTGTATGAAGGCTATGGATCCAACCCAATTTTCTCCTTTTGGGTTCTAACCTTGTATGAAGGCTATGGATCCAACCCAATTTTCTCCATTTGGTTCTAATTTTGTATGAAGGCTATGTATCCAACCCAAATTTCTCCAGATGGTTCTAATCTTGTATGAAGGCTATGGATCCAACTCAATTTTCTCCATTTGGGTTCTAATTTTGTATGAAGGCCATGGATCCAGCTCAATTTTCTCCACTCGAGTTCTAATTTTGTATGAAGGTTATGGATCCAACCCAATTTTCTTCATTTGGCTCTAATTTTATATGAAGGCTATGGATCCAACCCAATTTTCTGCACCTGGTTCTAATTTTGTATGAAGGCTATGGATCCAGCCCAATTTTCTCCATTTGGTTCTAATTTTGTGTGAAGGCTATGGATCCTACCCAATTGTCTCCACTCGGGTTCTAAATTTGTGTGAAGGCTATGGATCCAACCCAATTTTCTCCACTTGGGTTCTAATTTTGTATCAAGGCTATGGATCCAACCCATTTTTCTCCATTTGGTTCTTATTTTGTATGAAGGCTATTGACCCAACCCAATTTTCTCCATTTGGGTTCTATTTTTGTATGAAGGCTATGGATCCAACCCAATTGTCTCCACTCGGGTTCTAATTTTGTATGAAGGCTATGGATCCAACCCAATTTTCTCCATTTTGTTCTTATTTTGTATGAAGGCTATGGATCCAACCCAATTTTCTCCATTTGGGTTCTATTTTTGTTTGAAGGCTATGGATCCAACCCAATTGTCTCCACTTGGGTTCTAATTTTGTATGAAGGCTATTGATCTAACCCAATTGTCTCCACTCGGGTTCTAATTTTGTGTGAAGGCTATGGATCCAACCCAATTTTCTCCACTTGGGTTCTAATTTTGTATGAAGGCTATGGATCCAACCCAATTTTCTCCATTTGGGTTCTAATTTTGTATGAAGGCTATGGATCCAACCCAATTGTCTCCATTTGGTTCTAATTTTGTATCAAGGCCATGGATCCAACTGAATTTTCTCCACTTCGGTTCTAATTTTGTATGAAGGCCATGGATCCAACTCAATTTTCTCCATTTGGGTTCTAATTTTGTATGATGGCTATGGATTCAACCCAATTTTCTCCACTTGGGTTCTAATTTTCTATCAAGGCTATGGATCAAACCCAATGTTTTCCATTTGGTTCTAATTTTGTATGAAGGCTATGGATCCAACCCAATTTTCTCCACTTGGGTTCTAATTTTGTATGAAGGCTATGGATCCAACCCAATTGTCTCCACTCGGGTTCTAATTTTGTATGAAGGCTATGGATCCAACCCAATTGTCTCCACTTGGGTTCTAATTTTGTATGAAGGCTATGTATCCAAGCCAATTTTCTCCATTTGGGTTTTAATTTTGTATGAAGGCTATGGATCCAACCCAATTTTCTCCATTTGGGTTCTAATTTTGTATGAAGGCTATGGATCCAACCCAATTTTCTCCACTTGGGTTCTAATCTTGTATGAAGGCTATGGATCCAACCCAATTTTCTCCACTTGGGTTCTAATTTTGTATGTCGGCTATGGATCCAACCCAATTTTCTCCATTTGGGTTCTAATTTTGTATGAAGGCTATGGATCCAACCCAATTTTCTCCACTTGGATTCTAATTTTGTATGATGGCTATCGATCCAACCCAATTGTCTCCACTCGGGTTCTAATTTTGTATGAAGGCTATGTATCCCACCCAATTTTCTCCATTTGGGTTCTAATTTTGTATAAAGGCTATGGATCCAACCCAATTTTCTCCACTTGGGTTCTAATTTTGTATGAAGGCTATGTATCCAGCCCAATTTTCTCCATTTTGATTTTTATTGTGTATGAAGGTTATGGATCCAACCCAATTTTCTCCACTTGGGTTCTAATTTTGTATGACGGCTATGGATCCAACTAAATTTTCTCCATTTGGGTTCAAATTATGTATAATATAACGGCTATGGATCCAACGAAATGTTCTCCATTTGGGTTCTAATTTTGTATGAAGGCTATTGATCCAACCCAATTTTCTCCATTTGGTTATGATGGATATAAAAAGAGAATGATTCCGTTCTAAGTTCACATAAATACAGCTTCATCTCAGAAATTGTTATAAATAACTTTCTACCTGCTCACCAAGATAAATGTACTTTACTACCTACAAACAGATGGTGAGCAATAACAACCTACGACAGTGCTTTGTATAACCAAGTTCTAGCATTAAAAGTAACACGCACAGTCGTTGCAGCAGGAGTCAAATATACTATGAATCTGTTGATCAACATGGTGTATTGTAATGCACATTTTTATGAGACACTAGTGTCAATGTATTGGGTTAATTAGAGTAGCTGTTTTGTATGACAAGAATACAGCAAAATAACTTGTTGTTCACGTAAGTCGTTCACCAATCACCCTTATGATTTCAAAATACAACCAGTTAGCATCAATATTCTAACAAAATTACCGCTGTTGTTGACAAGCATCATGAGGAATGTCTGAAGCAATAAATATATTCTTATAATTATTTTATATTTCCATGAGCTTTACGTAATTCAATACAATTCTGGAGGGGTGTGTGAGAGGAGGAGGGGGGCCAGGCTCAAAGGGGCCCAAAATTAGTAAGTTTTTGTCTTGTTTTTTTTTTTTTTTTTTTTTTTTTGGGGGGGGGGGCAGAATTTCTTGCTTGGTCACTGATTGATTACAATGCGTTGTTTTTTTGTTTTTTTGCCGAGAATGCTCACCTCTCACTGTGATCATCCTGACTAAACTGGTCATCATGGTCCAAGTAGCAGCAACGGTTTCCACAACATTATATGAATCTGTACCACGTGAATGGAATCTAAACACGCACCTGAATGAACCAAAATGCAAACGACTTTTAAAAATTAAAATATTTAGTTGCTGATTGTAATCAAATTCAATAAAATGTTTTCGTGTTTGTGGTCATTTGATGCTTTGTGATCGGTTCATCGTCGCCCAAACAAACTGCAGTCAATCTCTAAATTTTTCTCAGAGACTTTATATATTATTATATGTATTTTCCCAATATTGTACTATAGATCGATCTACATGACCTGTCCATTTTGACCTTTCATTGGACGACGGCCTGGTCCAGCTGATAGATAAAGTGGCGTGCAAGCAACGTGCATAGTGTATGTGAAGAAGAAAAGTTTGCCAAACTATCCACGCATGATGCATCACTCCAATACCTATTTCTTCAGTGGCATAAGACCTCCTTATGAATATTCTAATGGAAAGCCAAACTGATTGGTCATTCTGGTCGACCTCTATTTTTTGTTTCAGCTGATATGTAAATTAGAGACAAATGCAAATTAATAGTAAGATAAAGAACAAATATAATCCACCTGATTTTACATAGAGAAATCATTCTTTTTTTGTATTCGGCACTCGCTCAGCCTATACAAATGTTAATGGATAAGAAAATTATTATTAGCATCACTTTCCTAGAGTTGAAAAATTTTTTGCAGCTTTTGCTTCTTTAAAAATATGACGAACTGTAGCAAAACTAATTTTTAATTCATCTCAATATAGTTATGTATCAGCAGCAATCCCACTTATGTGATCATACATGCATTATGAAATATTTAAATTTGGTTTGTGATGGTTCTTGCAAGACTTTGAAAGAACGGGAGTGCTTGTTTACAAGGCAACGCTTCTTTCTTAATATGAAACACAAACCTTTTGCGTTGTTTGGAATTTGATGCATTGCTATTGATCTCGTGGGTATTGCATTGTTGCTCAAACAAACTGGAATTAGTCTCTGCATGTGGACATTTGTTTTCTTCTCGACACATATTTAAAAATGTGTAGGATTTATTCTAGACCTCGGTCTGTTTATAATTTTCCTCATGGCTTCATTTTCTCTTACGACGTATTTAATTATCTAAGACTCAGTTATGTATATTCGTGTTTCCAAAAAATAAGTCGTTACATACCTGACCATGAAACACAACGCGAGCTAATTGTACAATGTATTCCTTTCACGATCGATTTTAAGACAGGTTTGTACATGGTATTAAATAGTGTGTCTATAGATGTAGCTATATTTTGGAAGTTGGGTGTTTGAGAAGAGGACCAGCGTTGTACCGGCAAAAGTTTATCAAGTAATTACAGCTCTTTTCAACATTTTCGTGAATATGTTATACCCATCTCTCTCTCTCTCATGCACATACACACATTTCTTTAAACAACAAAAAAAATAATTTGATAGATAAGTATAGCATTACGTTGTAACCTGCCCCCATGTAGAGATTTAGTAACAGTACATCATAAACACTTGCTTCCATAATATGCCAATATCTTTCAGGTCTTTACAGGATTTGCATATTATACAAACAGTTGAATTAGTGATTTGCTCAGGATTACATTTATTAAAATATTTTTCAAACATAATAATTATGTAGTAAACAAAAACAATGAATAGATTTCAATTGGACGTATACTGTATTATGGGGTATGAAATAAACCTCATAATACAAGTACATGTGCATTTGTAAATTCTAACATCTATGGACAACCGATCAGATGTGAATAGCCATGTTAGCCTAAATTGACCAGGTGAAGAAATTCTCTTCCGTCAAAGAAACTGTCTTGCATCCAAATGAGAAGTGGAACATCTGGAAATTATTCCTAGGCCTGCGGCATTTCCAGCTCTGAAGAGGCTTTCGCCATATTAAGATCTTAATTTTGTACTGCAAACTTTCATACTGTATACCTTACTGCAGAAGCCAAAGCTTTACATTTTACTTTATTTCTGTCTTTTATCCCATCGGTTAAAACTTAGTTTCATGAGGGGACCCGGGTGGCCGAGTGGTTTAAGGCGCTCGCCTTTGCAGATCACTCACATCTCACCTCTGTCCGCGTGGATTCAAATCTCAGCTTGACCGACGTGGGTATGTGAGAAAGCTTGCCAGTACCTTCCCGTGGTTCTTCCCGGGGTTCTTCATCTACCAAGTAAACTGGCCGCCATGTATAGCCTATCATGTGCTGAAAAATGGCGTTATACTCCACAAAAAAAACCCAAATATTTTCGTGAACCATTTCGAAAGGAATGTTCCCAAACGTACTTGTATTGAAAGACTTTGTTCAAAGTATGCCAAATTAAACGTTAATTATATATAACTTTGATGTCCTTTTCATGCCACTATAGGCTGCGATGCAGCTGCATATTTTGAAAGTGATGTCAATTTATTTCCAGTTAATAATATTATTTTAATACACCTAAATATTTAGATGTCGTCTTCTTACAAAAAAATAACCGGCGTTGCCTCGGTGCAACTAATTCTAAATATACAAACTCTCTCTCTCTCACTCTCTCACCCCCCCCCCCCCACACACACACACGGACTGGTGTAATGCCCCTAACTCTTGAAGCTAGAATATAGTGCAAAGAGGGACAAACCCACCGTTACGTTCGTACTTTTGATCTTCTGTTATGACCGAGATCTGGATGAAGAATACATTTCACCAATAAAACTAATGACAAATATCTTGCCAATATTGTTCAATCGTCGTCATATAAACGAAAACTTTTTAATTGTTTTTCTTCACGTTTACCAGATAATTTGATTCTACAATACAGCCTATACTAAACTGTATTGAGTGAAATGTAAATGCTTGCTTTTGATAGATGGTAGTAAGGAGAGGATATTTGCTTGTATCGAGGGAATAACGGATATATGTCCCCAAGTGTCAAGATGAAATATATCCGCTATTCATTCGGAGAAAGCAACATTGTTTTTATTTTATGCTCAAACGTATTGGCTAGCTAAAGTCTATAACAGAATGAAGTAGTAGATTTCTTACGGTATCCCTCGCGATAATGACAGCTGTGTATTGTTTATGTTCTGCTGTGTTTTGAGTATATTCACACAGAAAATATCAGTACTAACATTCTTTTTTCCTAATTCTGGGTTAAAAGAGCACAGAAACAAAACAATAATAAAACAAAATACAACAGCCAAAAAACAACAACATTGTGGTATCTAAACCTGTACTCTTGCATGACAGGCGGCCATACTCACCACTAGATTAAGCAAGTAACAACATGGCGGATGAATTTCTCAGTGATAATGTTATCAGTGTCTATTTACTGCAGTGAATTATCAAAATTATTTATCTTGGAAAATCCACTAATTCACCCACTAGCATAAAATAAAAACAATTTTTTTAAATTTATGTTTATTTTAAAGGGACTACACTGAATTCCGCGTGACATTAAAACTCTTTTATTTTCATAATTTAGCATGTCCATAAAGACAATTTCACAATTGGAACACTCTGGCCTTTTCGCCATTTTTCGGGCAAACACCAGGGAGATATTATCGCAGCCGCCGTTGCAGATACATATACCCTGTTTAGCACATGACGTCTTATGCACATCAAACATCGTCGTTACTTTAATTGAAGCGACTCATTTGAGATGAGGTATTCTTGGCTGAAACATTCCCAAGTTTCTTTTTTCAAGCGTGAACTCATGAGAGAATTTTATTTCACTGAACTTGTGCAAAAAAGTCCATAAAGGTGTCATAATACTTTTGAAATGGATTTGTTTTGCATAGCATACTTTAGTGTGTGACTGAGTTGTCCGCCGTTTTCCGGCAACTTCCCACGTTTTACGTTGTATTAATCCATCGAAGTATTTCCAAGATAGATTTGGGTAAAAAAAAACATCCACGAGGTATTTCGACTGGACAGTTCCACTGTAAACACAGAGACAAAGATGAAAGTTTAAACTATTGGTTTTCTCATAGACCTGATTATATTTATTCTATTCAATATATATATTTTGTGCTGAATGCAGAATATATAAATATAAAATTAAAAAAAAGATTGATGACTGATAATTGGATGCATATTTATGCAATACAATTTGTAATCGATGCAGTTATAGGTAATCTATTCTCAATGTTTGCATTATGTAATTTATTTCAGCATCTTGCAGATTTGAAATTAACCAAAATTGACCAAACCCTTGAAAATAAATCCCACTCATCTAATGGGCTCCAGCCGAAAATATCCATCGTTCAATACATCTTCAACTGACTTTGATGAATGAATCCGCGGAATCCATATTTATTGAATAAATATAATCCTGAAATGTAATTATTAAAGATTTTCTGGTAACTCAATTTCTAAATTACCATGGTGTCCGGAAGGAAATTCAAACTTTGGTGTTGCAGTGAGTGCAAAAAGAGAAGCTACCTTTAATATGTTATGACTCAAACATGAGATAAAGATACACCACCAGAGTCAGATCGATCAGTAAATTGGCTCCGGTGAAACTAAATCCATCAGATTTTGGGGTGGGTTTTTTTTGTTGTAAATAAAGCATAATGTCGGATTATTCCATGATAAACTATTCGTGCTAATGACCAATTTCTTGCTGCTAGTAGTTGTATCTCTTATAAGTTCTTACGAAGTGCCTTTAAAGAACCATCTAAAGTCGTGTATATATGTGTATTTTTTTTTTTTTAAATTTGTTTCTTATTTCTTTTTTCGTAAATACTTCTGCATGACCGATATCTAGATTCTCTAAAAAGAAAGGAAGACAACTCTCAACAGTTTAGGACATAACACTTTTATATGATTGTTTGTTTATTTTGTGGCACGTATATCGCCAACAATTATGCGGGTGGGTTGTAATGAAATATGTAAAAGCATAGAATTTCGGACATGAATTCGCGCATTCACTACATTTTTCTTTCTTGCTTAAATAAATAAGAACGATGGCTATGGCATACCATTTCTAACTTGAATTATGTATGAGTAATCGGTTAGTACATGATATGGATGGATGAACGGATGAACTGAAGAGTGAATGGACTGATACATATATGTGTCTGTTGACGTGTACATGTGCGTACTTTAAGGACCCATGTTAGCCATATTACCAATAACCTGAAACCAATACAAAAATAACTTTAAATGACATACAAATATGAGGTGTAAGAAAGAAACAGTTTGGTTTTATCCAGTAACACGACGTATTTGAACGGATTTTTCGGCATATGTATCAAGGTGATAACAACGTCTATTAGGAAGTGTTACTAGTGTGGTGAATTTATTTTCCAGTTTTAGATACCACTTTATTTCACATTTGTCTATTTTACTGATTTTCAAATGTTCCAGTCATTAGCTGTTGCGGTTATCTTTCTAAAACAACTCTGGTGCATACAAAATAGCATATTTCAAACTGTTCTATTCCAGAACTAATAGCAAACAGTCCTGAATACGTGCTATTACACCAGTATCTAAAGGTTCTATGCAAATATCCGAGAAACCCCAGGTACGGGGTAAAAATGGACAAAGGCAAAGAACAGAAACATACCAGAACGGTTCTCTTATCTTCAATGATCAATCACAACCCTTAGGTCCTTTTTGATGATATTTTAGGTGACTCCTTTCTAAATTTCATTTATGATTATAAAATGTCGGTATCGTATCCAATTCCCATACGTCATTTTTTAGTAGGTAATAGCAAAGTAATTGATGATCTTTTTAAACAAGGTAGACAAAATAAAAACGTGAGAATTAGGTATATATACTTATGCGTTCGAGGAGTACGTGATCAATTAATCCGACATGAATTCGTACGCTTCATGTCTCCCATTTGATATTATTTATATGTCTTTAATGTGATCCAGTATTTATATGGTGTCTTAGCACTGACAAAAATGTCCACTACGATCAGCATGGTGGCGATAATATATATATCATATGTGGATTAATTCAATCAAACCCAGATGGCTATATGTATATGTCATGGCAAACACTTCACTAAATATATACGTTGTAAGTACAATGAGCAGAAGATGTTATTACATCAATTTATTTGTTTTTGTTCCAGGTATTTTCTTATGGTCGTCACATAGATGATAATGCTTTGTTCTTAGCTTCCTAACACCACTGGGTTTGAGATCATTATTCATTATATAATTTTGAAGCCATATGCTTCTAAACGGCGATTTTCCTAGTTCAGCAAGTTCTCTTCCCAGTAAAACGAGTAAATGTTTTTTTGTCATGAAATATCTGAATCAATCAGTGTATACATTTGTCAATAAGGCCGAAGTCACTCGAAAAGAATCATAAAAGTTTACGAACATTGCAGTTATATTACATATTAGATAGGTTTGACACACTTGTTTTGAAAATATATAACTACACAATTCGGTGTTATTAATTAAACAATAATGATATAAGTAATAGTTCAGAAAATAGCAACAGTGGCACGATATCCGAGAGGACTGCGCAGGTGGCCATTTGCATATTCAGCACCAGATACAAGCTATCAATAATGTTTGTGAAAAGGTCCCATATCATGCCAACATAACGACCATTCAATTAAAGTTAGGACTGCTAAATTTGATTTTTGATACGCTTTTAATAACATGGTAGATAAAGAAATATTTCAAGTTTTTCAAGTTAAACAGAAACAAATGCGAGAAACGTATGGTAGAATTTTCTTATATAATACTTTTAAGGAGTTATAAGTACAAAATTTGACTTTACGTCTTAGTCCTTTGATAGAGTCACGAACTGGTGCATGCAATGAATGCGTGGAATTAGCTCCCCGATACTTTTTGAATCATTATTAAATTGCCTGAAGAAACATCAGTATTAGATTTGTACATGTAATACATAGATAATTGTGCCATGACCAGTAGTTGATTTGGGCTTGGAATTTTTCTGAGATAAAAGCTATGTTTTACTGAAGGCTGGAATACTTCTATTGATTGCAGTGCAACACATACATAACTCCTCTGAATTGATTGATTCAGTAATAAATTTTTTTTCACGTTCTGTGTCAATGTGTAAGGGAGGCATGCAAAGAGATAGTGAATTCTTACATTTGTATAGTGTACGAAAATGAATGGAATATCGTTGACCATTTTGTAGTGCATTTAGGGTTTTGAATAGACAATAAAGTAACAATCAAGGCGCGGCAAGAGGTTGTGACGCATACACAAATGCTGGATTACTCAATAGGCAGAACTGACTTGAATTTACATACGTATAAATCCATCTTCATACTCAACAGACAATGCATCATATTTATAATATATAATCTTTACTGGTATATCATTACTTTTATGGATTAATATTGCCATATGTGGAACTTGTTTTTTTTACAGATCGTTCTTTATCTTAGTTATTTATATAAAATTTCGAACTTGTATTAGCTATACTTTTAAAACCCTATTGAAGTCAGTTATATTCATCTACTGCTTATTCATTAATAAAAAAATAATTTGTTTGATTTGTTTGTCAGTGCACTTATTATCCTCACGTCCTGGCTTTCTGTTTAAAAGCAATGGCTAAATTAAAGGATTTAAATGGACGAAACTATAATTCCTTCGGTTTAAACATATTTTGCTGTCACAATATAATACTCTAGGATTGGGGACAAGTTCTAACAATTTAATTAGCCCTCTCCCTACAAGTATTGCAACATATATCGATATGCCAACAGTGCAGCAGAAACTAATATTGACAAATAATTGGAGAGAGAGAGAGAGAAGGGGTGAATGCACAATGACAGAATTCATGATTGGAATATGTTATTGAAATTGTCCGGTATCAGTTATATATTTGCACACATGTTGTAGAATTCTATATTTTTCATTTGCATTACCCTTTTCCGAAAGTAGTAAATCTAAGCTAACAGCACTCGCCGCGCAGCTGCTAACTATGGCGTGTTTCAGGAAGGGTAGAGTTCTCACAGTCCATGACATACGCTGTACTAAATACTAGTTTACAGATCGCATGGACTAAATGTGCACTTCTTCATATTCAGTACAGTCAAAATATCATTGTGAGGAAGATAATATAGACCCCTCTAATGATAGTGCAATATTTTAGCCGCTTCCGTTATATTAATACATGAACATTTCACCTATCCACAGCTGTGTAACATTGAACTCTCTCTTTCTCTGAAACACTTTGTAGTCTCCGGAAGAGTGGCGAAGGTAATATGGCTTTGCACAATTATCGTGTGCTAAGAATAGCCTACGTTCGACTCAACCCAAATTGATAGGGTTTATTTACTTAATAATGCTGACGAAAAAAGGTGTGAGGTGTTTTCGTACATACGGTTGCAGGACACGTTTAGTTATCACTACATCCTGTTATATGCGGCAAACTTTTTTAGTTATCACTACATCCTGTTATGCGGCATACGTTTTTAGTTATCACTACATCCTGTTATGCGGCATACTTTTTTGACGCAAAAATAGCAGTGAGACGGCTTAATTTGTCATAAGGATTGAATAAGTTCATAATTGTCATACTGTGGATAGCTTTCACAGAATATTACCTCATAACTTACGCTAGTGAGATATTTCATTAAAGCAATTGTACAAGAAAAGACTGTTAAGACTTGGGAATTTATACTTAAAGGTTCTAACAGCACGAGGGAGATAAAAAAAAAAAGACCAAAGGCCTCCTGTAGGTAATGTTGTTAAAATAACTGATGATACGAACTATTTTAATAGAAGTAATGCTTTTTTGCATTACATGATGGAACCAGAATTCGAATCCAATATCGGAGGCCTAACAATTGACTCTCTGTTTACAGCATTCCGTTTATTTTCTGTACGAATAAAATAATCTTTGATTCAGAGTCTATAATACACTACTAAAATGGTAACAATTGCAGTAATATGGGATGTTAGTCTTTATATTCTCTTACATTCTCAGCTGCAAACCCGGTGTGCATGTACTTTTCATCACAAATTCGTACTAGCTGAATCTTTCTGAACACTTGGTTTACTGCGGTGAACAATGATCAGACGAAGCTATCAGAAACTATCTGATGATGTTTCCACTTGCAATATTCAGTGTTTCATACCGTAGTATTATAACTGATCCCATGAGAAGCTTTCATACTATGCCCACTGTGACAATCAAGGCAGACGATACACAGTAGGTGTCTGTGTAGAGAAGCCAGAATAGAGACAAGTCCTTGAGGAACTACCAAATATCGAGTTATTTAACCACTGCTTTGCAGATTGATCCTAAATCTAATTAGATATAAGCTGTTATCGCCGAAAGGGACTTGGATCGGAATCATTCTCATCGAAATATGAGCGACTGAGATACAGAAGGAACTGAAAGCAGGCCATATAGCTTCCATCAAAATCACCTTGCAATACTTTTCTGATTACACTGCTTATTAATGCATCGGAGCTAACGTGACCATAAACAATCACGCCATGTTTTGTCTGAAAGACACGGCTTGGCAATATTCCCTAATTTATGGATATAAACAACCGGCACTCAATAATTGTGTAAACTCTTGGCAGATGAAAGATTCAATTAACTCAGACGAGGATCTCTATCTTTTTTTCTTTCTTTCTGTTGTTATATAGAACACCAGTTAGACCGGTAAAACCATCGAATCAGTTGAATAATCAATCATTAGGACGGATAAACAATGAATATTACTTGAAGCATCCATTATTAATTATCATTTTATATAATTCGAATGGAACACACGCACACACCCAAAAAAAACCCAACTAAATAACACTTGATATTATTAACTTAGTTATTTTAATTTTAGAAAATTATTTTTAAATTAAATAACTTTAACTTTTTGTCCCTTAAATGTCTTTGGAAATATATTCTACATTTTAATTTGCAGAAGAAGACATGTTTTTATTTTAATTTCCAAACCAAGAAAGAGCACAACAGTAAGCTTGAGGAAATATTAAACTTGATTGTTTTACTCTCAATCTGGATCATTACTTTTTTAAAGAAAGCAACAACGTTTTGTTTAACTTTGAGTGCCTTGCTGAGGCGTGCGAGTAACCTCACCTTTCAATAAAAACATTTAAATGTTCAAATTTCACCAAACCGAGATGATTATGGACGAAAGTGCCAATATAAAAAAATATTAGATTTCGTTAACCAAGTTGTAGCTTTTTACCAGAACCTAACTTCCTGCCTGAAAAACAGAAGTATTTACGCTTGTAGTTTTCCAAGTGGTGCCACACGTGAGAGAACGGCGGCCATAACTTACCATTTCGTGCTGAAAGAATAATTTTAGCAAAGAGGAAACAATACCCGAATGCTTTGCTTTCTTTAATGCACAAATGGTAACTCATATATGAATGCGGACCAATTTCATAATTTTCTTTCCAAAACTAGCTCAAGTTACCTTCAAATAAGTGCATGCATACATGTTACTGACATCAGACTAATTGGGTATAAACATGTACACTACAACAAGATAAAGCATTTATACCATGGAACAGACAATTGTCAAAGATACAGTGTAAAAAAAGGAGATTCTATAAGGAGAAATTCATGAATAATTCCAATATGTAACACGAACAGTATACACACACATATATATCACACAGACATATATATATATATATATATATATATATATATATATATATATATATATATATATATGCCTGTTTTTACTTTGTTCAGATATATTGTACATTTTGATAAAAGGTAACAGAGGTATAGTACATAACAACATAACAGAGAATATAAAGTTACACAGTTTGCAGATTATGTCACACTTATCGTTGACATTTATCAGGAATATTTTTGTTCTGTTCCGAATATATTAGAAATGTTTGCTTCAATATCAGGCCTAAAAGTAGAAAGTTATAAAACCAAAGTACTATTGTTAGAAAGTAACAAACTGAGTTAAGATGTCTTGGAAATTAATTGAGGGGAGTGGGGATGAGATGACAGTTTAGTCTTTTAGGTGTAGAGTTTTCGCTGAACTTAGATGAAATGATAGATGTTACTTACCGAAACTAGATCCCAGAGTACAATCCCTACTTACTCAGTTGTCAAAAAGAATATTGACTCCCATTGGAAGAATAGCAGTTATTAGCTGTCTCCAAACTTAATCATTTGTTGTTCGCTCTATCCAACCACCTGAACATACTTTACAAATTATTTTTTTTTGGCAGGGCAAAAATAAGAGAATGAAAAGGAATATTATTGTACAATATTTTCAGAACCGTGGACAATATATGGTGAATTAAAGCACTGAAATCCTCCTGGATTAGAATAATAATTAAATAAAACAATTGTTAGGATGATATCTTTCTGAAACTGTTTTGATAAATTAAATATATTGCATATGTATTTAATGCTTCATTTAATTTTTACGAAAGAAATGAAAAAAAACCCCCTGATTCTTTGGAAGATCGTTTTTTTGGAAAATGAGATGATTAAGGTTCCAGATTAAACCGTGTTTTGCAAATTTTGGTATACTAAAAGAGTGACTTTATAAGCGATATTTTTCATGGAGCTAACTTTAGTATATTTTAAAAATTCAGGTAAGAAATTTTATATCGTAAAGGGAAATAAATGACTTGTTCTGGGTCTCCAGAGTATACCAGTTCGTTCTTATTCAGATATTTGACCCGTGCATACTGTCCCATATTATGATATTATTAAAATGTGCAAGATAGTGTAAAGATATGTATACAATTCTTAATAATAATATATTAATACATTAATCAAGACTGGGATGGGAAAAGGTTTATAATTCAAACCGATAGATATGAAAACTATTTTACAAAGTCGTATTCAAAAGCACGAGAGACTGTAAAATACAATTGTTCCGGCATTGAATATTTCACAAAATATAATCTTTCAAAGGCTTTAAACAAGATAGGTGTAATCCCAAAGCATCTGTGTAGTTTCTGTAAAGAAATAGAAGAAACCATTCAGCATTTTTGGGGGGAATGAATTATAATAATTAATTATTGTCAATCCTTTCTGAATACGTCATGCAAAAAACCGGATTACAAATTAATTTCCCACCTCAGCAAATAGTATGGAAAGTCTGTACCAAAATAGTATGTGGGGGAGACCGAAAACTAAACAGGATGATGAATCTACGCTGATCTGATTGGCAAACTAAAAAAACACTGCCAGATGGCCCTTTGCAGAACTTGTTTCTTCCATTGGCCACCGTTTCAACAAAAAATTAAGTTCTTGCCAAATTGGAATACCCGATTTGCCACAATGTACATAGTTCATAGTATGCATTTTTCTGCTTTTCTTCGGATATATAAGGATTAAATTCTGTTATTTTGGTTTCGACATAACAAAACAGTATGTAAATAGACATATTGTTTACATTTTATGTTTGTAATTGTGATTTCTTGGTGTTATCCGCCTTGTAATTTGGATCCATAGATCACGACAGCGCTTGGTCATTTTCTCTGACTTGCTGAGCCGTGCTTGTCAAGTTTTTCTCTCTCTCTCTTTTTTCTCTTTCTTTCTATCTCATGTATAGAGAACTTGTTCTAAACGTCTCTGTTTCAAATGGGAAGTGAAATATCATCCAAGCATTTATACACATCACACTTTAGGGTCACGTATTGGTTCTTGACAACTAAATAGCTGGTTAGAATTTTATCTATTTAATGTAATTGACGAAAATAATGTTGTCTACTTCTTTCCATTGGAGACAATACTTTGAACATAGTAAGAAGGTTTTTTTTGCGAACAAAAAATAGATGATTTGCGCTGATATGAATAAGTTAAAAACATTGGTGGTGAGGAGTGGGTTGGACAACTGAAATTGAGAATATTTTTGAATTTAAGCTGCCTCGGATGCAGTTTTGGAACAAATAACAAATACAAATGATGATTTCATATTCAAAGATAAACTAAATACAGTTACAATTCAAAGGCTGTATATATATATATATATATATATATATATATATATATATATATATATATATATATAATATTGGGGTAGAAACACATGAGTATTATCTAAGTACAGTAAGGTAGTAAGTCGCATAATCACATACATATGACAGACTAGACATAATTACAAAATGTTCGAAGCACTTCTCTTTAGCTTCAAGGCAAAATATATCAACTGTGCTGATGTTCCAATTACCTGATTAGATTTATTACAAAATTAACTGCAAAATATTTTATAACATAGGTATTCGTATCAGCAATTTGGAAGAAATTAAAATATTAATTATGAGCATTTCTGGCATTTTATTAAAAATTGAACTCATATTCAATTTCCCCGCTGTCCCATAAGTAATATCATCTACGTGTCCTATTGATATCTTTTTGTCTGTCTGTAACTATATTAATAGGAAGTTCTCCTAATCTCAACAACATATAAGTATGTTTAACATTTTATAAGACTTTTATAATTCCTATAATTCTTTTAAAGAGGTTGATTCATTTACTTGTTCACGACACTCTTGCAAGTTACAATTCATTCACCGGTGCCAACATTGCAAATAAATAAATCAACATCGCCGATATTTGGTGATATCCACACAAAATCAAACCCATATTTATAAAATAGTTGTCCGATATACGTTTTCCAAGTTATTCTCTCACTATCATCAAGTGCCTTTAACATCAGGAAACTTTTTCTGGGATATCTATAGCTAGGCATATGCAACAATTTACACCAAGAGCTCACATGTTGTAAGACTGTCTTCCAAATGACAGATAACATTGACAGAACTGTTCATGCAATTTCTCAACAGATTTTCTATTCTCGTATCCCCAAATTTCAGATGAATAAAAGAGAATGGGTTTGATACGAACATCAAATAATCTGAACACAATGCTCGGTGATGGAGATCCGAGTTTTCTTAATAACTTCATTACTGGTATCAAAGCTATATAAGCTTGAATAACTTATAGGTCTTTCAATTGCTTTTTACGAGTTCAATCTACAAGAAAACATTACTCCCAAACAATTGTATTAAGTTTTTTAAAAAATTATTCTCATTACGATACGTCCACTTTTCATACTGCTTAAGTCTACCACCGTTTCTAAACACAGTAATATTTGTCTTATCCATGTCAACAGAAAGACACCATTTTACACAAAAGAGCTCCAGTGTGTCCATCTTTCTTTGCAATTTGAAATCAGTATCCGAAAAAATGCACAAGTCATCAGCATAAAGTAACAGGATAATAGTTTGTAATTAATTGTCAACAAAGATTTCAGCTCCACGATTTTCATTTCTAATTGGTAAAAGGGGGAAAAGGGGAGGACTTAATATACACCCTTGTACCACTCCTAGCTTACATTCAAAACATTCACTTTGTTGATCTTGAGTAGTCTTTATAGCTGATTTTAATATATGAATATATATTTTTAAAAATAGCCAGCATCCTACCATGCACACCATTTTGTAATAGTATATACAACAGCCTCTCTCTATCTACTGTTACGACTCTAGGTCTTACAATAATGTAACAGAAAGAAAGTTAAACCAACAATGTAAGTAAAATCAACAAGCAATTTATTTCTAGACAATTAAAGTGAAAATTCAAAAGACGCTTACAGTAACGTAAATTAAATTCCAAATAATCCAATAATCCAATGTGTCCTAATCACAAGTTCTAAATATAGAATGCTCCGAATGAATTCTAGTAGCTCGAATGTCATGATATGTCAGTAGTCCTGAATGTTCTGATGTGTCAGTAGTCTTGAACGTCCTGATATGCCTGCATGATGTAATCCAGAATGGCTTTGAATGAATTCACATAAATCCCAAAGTCAAGTATAAATTCCAATATGAGAACGAGCATTTTTAGTAATTCCAATGAATATTGAAAATAAATAATTCCTCTCTCTGAATTTGATCTGATTGTTAGAACTGCAACATCTGATTATAAAGTAAATTCCCTAATAGACTGATCTTAATAATATGAAGTTTAGTATAGGAATCAAATCTTGTTTACCAAACCTGTATAAATATAAGGATAACTCACCTGACAGAATATTCTAGAATATGAGTAACTCTAATGGAAATTTCCTTGGTGTACCTGACTCGTCTCACGTCAAGAAATGGAAAATTTCAATCTAATTGTTAAATGCTATGTAAACAAAACTGACCTTGAACTCATATGCAGTAAATATGTTGTTTACAAAATGACTAAAGTACAACTTACCTTATGGACACATATTATAAATTCAATATACATAACACTACTGAATCAAACAAGTTTTTAAATTCGACGTATAAAGCAATAAAATCTTCCTCTTGTTTTCGAAAGATATTTCTGTATTAAAGATTGCAGTATAAAAACATTATCTATTGTCGAATAACCAGCCCGAAATCCAGCCTGTTCTTCATTTATATTATTATAGTTGCGGCCCATGCATTAATTCTTTCATTTAAATTTGTATTAATAGTTTGCTGCGTGTATCTAGTAAAGTTATTCCTATATAATTGTTTACATCAAAAGGGTTGCCTTTCTTAACAAGTGGTATACTTAAACCTTTTCTCCATTTATCAGGAAAGGTACCATTGTAGAACTTAACATCAAATAGAAGTGTTAAATACCGTACTATGATCTCTTTTTATGCTTGAAAAATTCTCGCGAAAACCCGTCTTCACCTGGTGATTCGCTACTTTTAAGTAAATTTAATGCTTTCAATATTTCATTCTCCGATATTTCTGAGTTAAGAATCTGATTTGTGTCATCGTCATTGCATATATCACAGATATTATTGTCATGATTTTCCATTAGTATGTCTAATAAATATTACAAAATTAGAGTCTAATTCGGCTTTTGATGGGTTTAGTACACTTTGTAAATACTCTAACCATTCAGAAATTTGCATTTTTGTAGGCATTTTCAAATGAAGTACTCTTAGATATCGAATTGACAAGATCCCAGAAATGTTTAGCCTCCCATGAATTTGTTATACAGAGCTTTGATCTAAATTTCCTTTTTATTTCTACAGACGGCTCTCTATTGTTTTTCCGAGTTTCCAAAAAGTTTGATAACATTCCCTTATACCTGTTATCCTAAACTATTTTAAGAGATTGTATATCCTCCTATCAAATCCTGGTATTCCAAATAGTAACAGAACGAGTTATGAATATTTGATTTCTTACAAGCAATTTTAAAACTATCTGCCGCATTATATAATATATTTAAGAGCATGATAACAGCCTGTTCTATATCATTTGTTACAATGTTTAAATAATCATTACAAACTATTCTGTGAGTAGCAATTCTAAATTAGTCACATATAATTGTTTTGCATTATCATTCCACTTAAAGCGATAATAGGATTTTGTACCGAATTTGTGTTATCCAGAGGAATATTATTTCCATATATTGTTTTCATTGAAAATGATGGGTAAATTATTCGATTCATTTCTTGTTTAAACACTAAGTAGTTCAAAGATGTGTAAATAAATCTGACGATACTATTATGTAATCTACTAGACTCCGTCCTCCTTCCCCCGTTTGCAAAACATTTAAAATCTCCTTGTTCATCACGATCTACTCTACCATTAAGAAAATGAATACCAAATGCACAGCATAAATGAATCAAACTTTTACCAAATTCATTCACCTCAGTATCTCGAGATTCGCTAGACTTATCTAAGTTATAAATCTTAATCGACGGATGGAGCGAACTTTAAATTTCAATCAGTTATATAGTCATCTATACAAGCAGTTCTAGAATTAAAATCACCACTCTCTAACCAGTATATTTCGTTTTCAGTACCACTTAAAATACCAATCATAATCATCTCTAATACGTCAACGCCATTATACGACCTGTCATCATATGCAGGTGAGCCTGATGGGAGTATATGGATACAACCTATTATGACATAATGCAGTCCCTATACTCAGTGTTAATATGTTACAAGTGATTGAAAAGTGTGTTATGCACGAGCACCGCTACACCACCGTGGTCATTAATATGTATGTCTTACTACACATGTATAGTCAGGAAAAAAGGAGTGATCATAGTTGAATCATATTTCCATATCAGTAAAATAAGTATTTCATAGCATTTAAAAAAAGGATATGAAATAAAAGCTATACAACTTTCTTTTATGCAGTGTATATTCCAAGATAGTAGGTTGATACAATAATTTTATATTTTGAAGTAATGTTGGGAATTACTATTGTCTGAGAATGATTGATTAAATTTGTTACTTGTATTTATGAAATTACGCAAATTACAATAATCAACAATATTAGTCTGAAAACTATTTTTATGACTATTTACGGATTTCTTATTACCATTGTCAAATCTGGGCCGGCCATGCCCTTAATCTTTGGTACATTCTACAATACGCTGTTAAGAAAGATCGCAGGTGTACACTTTGACCCTAACATTGACTTTGTCGAGTTTCAGATTTCCTGTGATACCATCCGTCTTCAAATAATCTAAAAAAAAATTTAAACTCTTTCCACTTGTTCCTTTCCATATGTAAAAAAGTCATCACTAATTCTCATTTTTGTGCCATTAAATGCACGTACTTTGGATATAACGAGATGTATGTCCTTGTGCCGTAGAAAGTTTACTGTGAGCGCGTCCCATCTCAACGTCTTCCTCAATCTTAAGATTGTTCTGAATCACTTTGCTAATTTTCTGTCTGTTCACAATTATCCCATGTCTCCTGCCCTTCATTCACAATTATCCCATGTCTCCTGCCCTTCATTCACAATTATCCCATGTCTCCTGCCCCTTTCTTATCTTCATTGCAAAGAAAACTAAGTTGTTTCTTTTAGACTGGTTCTCTAGGCCGTCAACCTTTTCTTCCCGAATACTCACTTTGAGCTATAGTGTGACATTTTCATCCACAAGATCCTTTATTCTTGATGACAGAGCAACACATTCATTTACCGAATTTTGTACTTCCCTGATTTGCTGCCGGACCACATAGTTCACCAAATCTTTTGCCATGTTTCTCTATCTCTGATTTTAACTGTGTCCTTGTCACATTCCACAGACAACCTCAACTGTCGTGTTTTCGGTGCAGCGTTTGCTTCTGTGCATGGATTTTGTTCGATTGCTGCCATGAAAAGCAACATAAGCAGAATGTTTAAAAGAGCAATTGGCTGCAACTCAAAGTAGGCGCAAACATTTGTCTCACTATCCCACCCCTATACCTCTGTGCCCCTCGATATAACAAAATAGAAAGGGTAAAAGCGAACGACTATGTACTGGTCTTCGCTGACATACATGCTCACTTCACTGATCTTCACTGCCCAAGAGCCTAACTTATTGTCAAACAGTATACTCTTAACTGCACGGATGTGCACTGTGTTTATGTTATCACTCAAATGTTCAGAATACACTATCTAAATGTCAGAAAGAACACATTGTGCGTTACTATGCACATTTAAACATAAGCTAAGCAAATTTCACATTTGTATTGAACCTAATTAACATGCAATTCTTTAAAAAAGTACATGATTAAAACTGAGCTCCATATTTTTCGCGCATGCGCAGATCCCCACACCCCCACACCCCCTTTGATAGGTCAAATGTTGGTCGATCCGTTATTCGCTCGATTGTAAAATTTCTCATGGAGGTGAATTGTGTCTGGTAAAATGTGTGTTAAGAGTGAATGATAACAAAGAATCATTTTTTGATCAAAATCTGTCAATTACACTGGTCTACAGCCAAAATGTTTCCGCAATAAATTTTGTCAAACTTTACTAATTGTGGGTCACTGAGAACGACAATGATGCTTAAAATTGTTGATTGGCTCTAGTTTTAAAGATATTATACTGGGTCAGTATATACGACCCTTGACTTGGGTCTGGCGGACGATAAGTGAGTTATAAAGGGAAGGGATCTCAATTTAAACCAGAAATTACTAAAATACATCTTTGACTGGATCTATGAATAAATCTATGACAAGGTTTGGACAGTACTTGCTTTTTAGGCAAAACAATGAATGATGCAATCTGAAGCTGGTATTGCATCACACATGATATGAATTGCGTCATGTTATTCCTAGAAGTCATGGATGATGCAATCATAATTAAGCTTAGATCACTCTGCTGAAGAAATTGCCATATATCGGCTCTACAAATCATTCAGTGTCGTGCTCTCTTATATGTCAGTGTTTGATTTTGCAAAGGGACACATTTCTTTTTAGCCAAAGTGAGCAGAGATGCCTCGTACTTGTGTCAACAATGCAGATAACTTCTGCTATGTTTGTGGTGAAGTGACTTTTGCATCACAAAAGCGCAGTATAGCCACTATGGTTAAGAAATTATCGCCGTTATTTTGGCTGCAAAAGTGGAGATAAGGACAAGATGTGGGCCCCACACATATGGTGCAACACTTGTGCAACAAATCTTCGCCAGTGGTTGAACAGGAAAAGGAAATCTATGCCTTTTGCAGCGCCAATGATTTGGAGAAAGCTAACAGATCATATCAGCAATTGTTACTTCTGCTTGGTGCCTTCAGTTGGGAAAGGTTTGTCAAAGAAGAAAAAGTGGACTGTGCATTATCCAAACATTCTATCAGCTATACGCCCAGTACCCCACGGAGAAGGACTGCCGGTTCCTGATGCACCAGAATCATTCTCACTTGAGTCAGACGAGGAAGAGGAGGAGGATGAAACTTCTAGTCCTGAACCATCAATGTCACATGACCCATATTTTCTCACATCCTTCTCCTCTGAACCACACCTCATAACACAAGGTGAACTGAATGACCCCTTGTCAGGGATTTGGAACTACCCAAGAGTAAGGCTGTTGGGCTCCAGACTACAGCAATGGAATCTCCCGGCAGGTGATGTTAGGGTTTCCATGTTCCGTGACCGTCAAAAGGATCTTATCCCATTCTTCTTCATGGAAGGTGATCTTGTAGCTTGCAACAACATCGATGGTGTGATGGCAGCCCTCAACATCGTTCATGATCCAGATGAGTGGAGACTGTTCATTGATTCATCGAAGACGAGTCTTAAAACTGTTTTGCTGCATAATGGCAGTGTTTTGCCATCAATTCCAGTTGGTCATGGAGTCCATATGAAGGAAACCTATGAAAACATGAAACAACTTTTGAGGTGCATAAACTATGACCAACATCAGTGGCAGCTTTGTGGAAATTTCAAGGTTCTTGCTCTCTTGCTTGGTCTGCAGACTGGATACAAAAAGTACTGCTGTTTTCTCTGCGAATGGGATAGTCGTGCGAGAGATTCCCACTACATCAAGAGAGACAGTCATTGGAGCCTGGGACAAAAAGTGTTCAGCATCCACCACTTGTTGAATCAAGGAAGATTTTGTTACCACCCTTGCACATCCAGATGGGTCTGATGAAGAACTTTGCTAAGATAAAGGAAGGTGTCTTTGTTGGTCCTCCTATTCGTGAACTTCTTTCGAGATGATGCATTTCACCATGCACATCGTGGCAAGGAAAAGACCGCATGGAAAGCCTTCCAGTTAGTGGCAACAAACTTTCTCGAAAACAACAAGGCAGACAACTACAGGGAGTTGGTGGAAAACCTCATCAAGACATACAAAAGCCTTGGTTGCAACATGTCACTAAAGATACATTTTTTGCACTCTCATCTAGATTTTTTCCCACCGAATTGCGGAGCAGTGAGTGACGAGCACGGCGATCGATTTCACCAGGACATTGCAACACTGGAGAAACGCTATCAGGGCAAATGGAGCCCATCAGTACGTATATGTGAAAGTCAATATTTCTTAATTGTTTCAATCTTAATTATTCACTTACCTTATACCAAACAGAGATAGTATATTGCTAATTTACAAATCTAAATATTATCGCACGGGATCTATATCAGAAAATAAAGTCTTCATTCAGTTCAAAAAACCATGTACGTTAATATGTTTGAATTCTCTACGATTCCGTGCCACGCTCACAAATTAGTGTTTTATCACGATGTTCAAAATCTCACTCCGCAAACTTAAATATAAAAAATTGTATTCGCTATAAATTTGATTTAGAAGTGACATTAAAACACACAAAAATTAAAGATTACTGTTTGCTTTTAATAATCAACTGCAGAGCACTAGATTGTTATTTCTGAGACATATACACCAGCAGACAGACCTCGCCTACATTTTATTTATATATCTAACATTGCAAATTGACACTGGTGTCTACTATATGGTCCACATGGTTTCAGTTTTTAAAGTATCATGTACACCCATCGCTCAAAAAATCTGAACTGAATGAAATGTGGGTATCGTCCTTTGAAAACTTTGCAGCAGAAATTTCAATGCTATTTCCATTGTACTCTATTTCTGTTTGGCTAGTTCAAACAGCGAAATCTCTAAATTAGATATTCTTAAAGATAGTATTAAGCACTGAAGTTTATTTATTTCTACCAACGATTGATTTCTATCACAAGTAATCAAAATCACCCAACTCAGGGAACAATCAAATTACCCAATCTTCTATATATCAGCAAATTTAATAGAAGAACAGTAAATCCAAAACTTCTGACCTCTTGGCTCAAAGAATTACTAGTCAAAGTCGCCAAAAAGTAACCCGAGCTATCTATAAGGTTTATAATTTGCTATGTTCCAAGAACTTAAACATTCTGATTAATCTTGTACAATTCTGGAATGTTCTCTCATTTAACAGTTGTTATCGATATGTTTTAGACATGTTATCGACATGTTTTAGAACTAAAGGTGATTACAATCCACGTTGATTGTATTCATGTGTTATGCCTTTTTCTCGTTATTAAAGTTATTTCGAGTTACTGATATTCATGAATTAAATAAATATTGAATTTTGCATATAGAGTTGACATGATTTAAGTGGAATATTAGAAGTAGGATTTTTGTACAAGAATGTGGGTTAGGAATAATTTGATTACGTAGAAGCCATGAAATTTAAATTGAAATATATGCGGAAAATGCGGGTTCTTCAGAAGCTGGATTTGAGGTGTAGTACTGTTCCAAGTATGAGTTATGATGTTGATGTCTGATTCACATTTGTTATGCGCATCATGCTTTATGAATGCATGAATGAATGATAGATGAATATAGTCATTATTGAGAGAGAGAGACAGAGAGAGTGAAAGAGATGTGAGTATGTGTAAAATGCGTGTACCTACTATTTTGCTTAACAGTTAGTAGTTCTAAGGAAACTTTCACGATATAAGTGAAATTTAATGAGAGATGATTTCTTTTCCTTGTGTTGAATTCTTGTCTAACATTATTATTATTAATTGTTGAATGTACGCAAATGGAATTAAACAGGATGTTACTTTTCTTAATCGTATTGCTCCATTTGAACTTCTTACATTTTCTGTTCCGTTACAAAATGGAAATCCGGTTTGAATAAACCAGGAAACAACAGAAATTGTTAACTCTACTTCCGGGATTATTAGATTTGAAACAGACGCCATTGCAACACAGGACATTTAAAACTAAGCTATATACACATGTCTGTATGTGTAATTTATTTTGCTTCTAATTTTGTATCCTATATGTGGACTATAACAATGTCATGTTTATTACCATTGATACTATATTTACTGGGCTCTAGTAGCTTTCTAATGGATGGGGAAAAATCTTAGGTAATCCGATGTTAAAAAGCTTTGAGACCCACAGCCTCCTTTAGTGGCTTGCCCGTGGAAAATAGTTGCCAATTTCTTCATTCTCAAATGTCATTAGAATTTTTTTAAAAATCTTTTTGGTTACTTTCCTAAGGTTAAAAAGTGTTGTTTTTGTTCGAAGTTATTAGCTGTTACTGCAATAATTATTTAATATTGGTGAGGATTGTGTTTGATGTCAAACAAACAAAAATTCCACATCAAACAAATTGATTAAACATGCTGACATAATAAAACATGACAAATTATCTTTGACCTCTAATGTAGAAGTGCTGAAACTGAAGAAGTTGCGCTGCAATTTATTTACATAGATTTTAAAGACTCTTTATTGAAAGCTGCGAAAACTAATTGCATACATTGTTGCATTCTGTCAACTTTGTTTTTCTAGAGTACTTTCTGTGATGCGATGATCCGATCATAACTTTTCTAATGCCTTTCTTATTTTCAGTATGATCAAACCTATATTTATTGCTATCAGAAAAGGCATTTCTGTGTTGTCTTATTTTCATTTAGATTCTTCGATTGAAAAATAAATACAGTTGAGTTTTACACACTCTTTTAATCAGCGAAATTCTGTTAAATATTGTGACATTTGTGTGTTTCATTTTCCGCCAGTCCGTTCTTAAATTGTATGGTCATTTCAGCTAAAATAAGGTCTGGTTTAATTTCAAAACCTGTCGAGCATATTGTGAAAAGAATCTTCCACATCATATTAAGTCATTTTATTTAAATCAAATGTTCTTTCCCATATTTAAGTTCTCATAAAATTCGTGGTTTTACATTTTACTGGTCTTTGCAGATACAATCTTGACGTAATGTCCAAACATTCATCTTACTCCATTTATCGGTAGTTCATATCGACCAGCAGTGTAAAGTCAATTAGCGAGTCGAGGTCTCGAGTAATGAGGACAGGCTGAATGGATCATCCATCTTATTTTTCCGTTTTGGAGCTAGTATTAGAGCTAACGACAGTGAGTAATTTTCCTTCTGTGAAAATCATTTTATAACGTACGTGGAGAGAATAATGACGGAGCAGGCTTTACATCAAAGTTGAATACTCAATTGTCAATTTCAGGGAAACATGACTGTTGATATTGCCCTTCGTTTATTTGTGCAGAAAAGCTATCACTCTATTAGATCAGTAAATATTTTCTTCGTGAAAACAAACCAGTATGGCGTTATTGAAATAAAAAGAAGAAAGTATGGAAGAAAACAAAAATTTAAACAAATTAAATTTATAAAAAGGCACACTGCGTAGACATCAGACGTCAGACCTGATCTGATTCCCATAGAGATGAGAGAGGCATATTAACACTGAATTTACCATATTTGGAATATTTATATTCCTTTTTGTACATTGCGAAGGCTCATTACTGATTATTCATGCTAACGCTTCCTGTTCGTGGTAAAACATACTAATACTTCGAAATGATTTACAAATTAAAGTGCTTGGAGTGACCTATTGTGATGGTCAACGCTGTTCTTAAGTAAGATCTATACCAACACAATGAAATTGTCCCTTGTCTTTGTTTGACATTTGTACATGTAAATTGAAAATCCAATCATGCTTTAGCAAAGGCTTTTTAATCAATAATGCAAGAAGCTCTGTTTTATGAAAAAGAGAAAAGAAGAAATAGAACTTATTTGTTATATTTTATATGTTCTTTTCTTTCATTGGCAATGAACTTCAATCAGATTCAGCACACTGGCAGATAATTGATTGAATTAGCCTCTTCTCCACCTCCCCTCCTTTGTATGGCAAAATCGCTACATTGTAAGAGTTATCATCGACTGGAAGAAAAACAACCCAAACAAACAATAACAAAAACAAAAAACAATAAAAAATAGTGTTTCCCATTTAATATTAGCAAGTTATGTTTTGGATTTTTATCCATTTTATTTGTAATGATTATAAAAATTGAAATTGTCAAATAAGTAGAAAATGTCGGTTCATACGTTTGAGCTAATTTTGTTTACTTTCCTGGAAATGACATACTGTGAAGATTTATTTGTGAATGTCATAAAGTATGTTCGTAAATTAGATGGGGTATTTAAAAGAATTGCCTTTTTTAATGTATGTTATTGGAACGTGTCAACATTTTTTGTTTCATATATCATACTCATCTTAGTTCCTGTCTACATGACTTCAAGATTCCGGTGCATATACTGCGAGCAACCCAGCGCATTTGTTGAACAAGGAAGAATTATGTTACAGAATAACGATAATAGAATATTGTTCAGATGATTGCACTAGAGTTCACTGACTAGATGTGGGCTTGTGGTGTATGCACGTGATTGTTCCAAAGCAGTACAACCCTAATATATGCGATATGGTGATACGAACCAATCACATTTGTACAAAGATAGTTTCTCAAATATTGCATCTAATATTTCATTGAGAAAAAAAATCATCAATACCAGCATATTTCATACAAATATGTGTGCGCGTAACCTTATAGAGATGACCGCTTTTCATTGTTCCATTGGAGTACAACCCTAATAATTTCAAATTGTGAACATAGTTTTCAAATGACAAACTTACATTATTTAATGAAATTAGGTTACAAAAATGTATACGCTTTGTCACAAATGTAAAAAGCTTGATTTGTCCTGAATATAACATTGTGAAAATGGCCAAACGCTATATCTTGTATGCTTATTTTGGGCATATATGATGCTTTAGTCAGGCGTGTATCATTATTTATATTGTATATGTCTCATAGATAAGACTATTAAAGGCAATTACATAATCATTGCCACCATTCAAGTCGATTACTTAGCAGTCTTAATACTTTACATATTGGGGTTCAAGTCATAATTTGCGATGTACCAGACTGCGCAGTATACTTCCTGAACATACAATGTATTTAGGTATAAGGAATCATTCCATAACAAGAAGTTAGACATTAAGGATACATTGGCTGAAAATTTTGGTATCACAAGAATAATTATTTTATTGTATCATTCACGTAGAGATAAAAGGTTATAAAGTTTTAATGCATTAAGAAAAAAGTTGAAATATTATAAAAAGAAGCGAGTAAAATCGATATAAAAACTTTCTTCGGGTCGTAACAAGCACGTCTTTGCTTCACCTCATTATTGCGCGTGCTTCTGTGTACACATCTGTTTCAATACCTACAATAATAACAGCAATATAGATTCGAAAAATGATAAACGTGAATTATGAATTAGATTCAGGTGCTCATTTGCTCAGTAATTCAGATTCATCTCGACCATTTTGTTCACCTGCTCCAAGCGTGTTAGATGAAGTGAGGACAAAACAACCTTTTTTCATTCTTGGTCACAAAGTGATATCAGAGGACATGTACAAGTTTCAGGAACTAATATATTTTTCATGACATAGTCAATATGCATACATGGCTTTCTCGCGATAGACATATTTGTAACATTAAACAACGATTTCATTTTCAGTGTATACGGG
This sequence comes from Margaritifera margaritifera, assembly GCA_029931535.1. Lineage (NCBI taxonomy): Eukaryota > Metazoa > Mollusca > Bivalvia > Unionida > Margaritiferidae > Margaritifera > Margaritifera margaritifera. The sequence goes on from JAQPZY010001620.1 coordinate 3,284,352, forward strand.
TTTTCAACAAATTAGTTTTCAATATATACATTACGCTATTAACTGAAGAAAGTAGGTCTCAAAAGATAATGGAATTAATCTCCAATTTTAAGCGCACAGTGCGCTCAATCTGTCGTTTTTAGCAACATTTTTTCCATCTTACTTTTTTAACTGATAACCTGTGATTTGAAGTTCTTAACTTCGCATATATAACTCCATATCAAAAGACAAATTTACTTTTCCCAACATGGAGTAATGCTCTTAGAAAACCTAAATGATTTTGTTTTAAATCATACGAAGATTTTCAAAAAACCCTACTTTACATCCGAATAAAAGAATACTCGCAATAGTTTCATCACGTTTCAGCTAAAATATATTGGCGAATCCAAAAATGTAATTCTAAATTTAAGATTAGAGTCTTCTCTTTGCTGTACAAATGTTTTCTGGCTTTAAGAAAAGGTAGAAGTTTAATGAATATTACCTTCAAATATTTGTATTCATCCACAGTTTCGGTAATGTTACATACAATTATTTCCGATTTAGAAATTACATTTACTTTTTCTTCTACAGCGGAATATTATTATTATTTTAATATTTTTGTTTTATTTTCAATTTAAATTAAATTCGAATATGATATAACCTGTTTAAATTATTTTGCATACCAAATTCAGTATCAGTTAATAATATTGTATAATTAGCACAAATCACTTGTTTTATCGTTATTGTCTTCATTGAATGTTTTCATGTCAACCCATTTACAATTATTTTAATTTTTAAAAATAATGACAGTATAAATGGATTAGGGAAAGATTTTCTCCGGGTCGTACGTCATTTGTTTCATAAAAACTGGAAATATTAATCATTAAATCTTACAGTGGACTTGATGTCTTTGTACATATTCTGCATAACGTTTAAAACCTTGTCCCGAAAAAAAAATGTTTAATTTTGTATCCTTAACCTTGATCTCCAAAAACGGTATCGAAAGCCTTACTGGAATCAACAAATGTACAAAATGGTTGTTTTGTTCCACTCATTGTTTTTTTACTGAAATGGTTCAAATGATAAATAAGTTTAGCGCATTGCATGCACTATGTATGGTTTAAGTGGGCGAGATCATTTTGACATACTATATAGGTATTACTAATGCACTGCAATAACTATTTCTTGAGTTGACCACGACCCTTATTTTTCACTGTTAGGTCAAATCGTAGGTTCTTTAAGATGGATATCTGTCTTACTGTTTTTTTGTTTTGTTTTTTTTTTGTTATTTTTTTGTTTTTTGTAATCCAATAGTATGTAAATGCGAGACGAATATTAATAAATTCTCAAAGATACAAAAATCATGTCTCTGCTTTTCCTTGTCGAAACTTTTGGTAAATGTGGCATATGCCCCAACAAAAATAGTGTTATAGAGTTAGGAAATGACTTTAAACATCAGCTGCTTAAAATGTAAATAAATGCAGCTACTACGGCTTACAAATGTCATGGTGCTTACTGTTTACCACTAGCAACGATCTTGTTGTTATTGCAGTAATGTTCAGACGCTTGTAATCTCTATGCGATCTACAACAGTTTGGTACATTTACATTCCTTCAAAAATGTAATATGTGAAATTGACTCTTAATATGCTACTGAAAGGATTCGTAAAAAGTAAAATCATAAATATTTATTTTCTTCCAATCAATGGATGCAGATGACACGAAAATATAGGCTAGAGAAAACAGTTTGTTAACTTGACATGAATTTCAATGTGCAAGGTCATACATCTAGCTTCTCATAGTCATACAAATTTTTTCCTAATCAAGAGATTTACATAATGCATGTACTGGAGAAACTAAAAAAAAAGAAGAAAATGTAAGGCAATAATGAAAAATTCATCAGCATGTTAGATAATCATTTTGTATTAGTTCTTGCACATAAATATATAAAATGTATAACGATTTTGGAAATTATCTTTAATTGTACAGTCATTACACATACATCAGAAAATGGATATATTCTCATGTATTTATTGCAAGTAAATAATTAGTTTGCAACACTTTTATCTTGTCTTAAATGTATGCTGGAACAGTTGTATTAGTATTTATATTTCCAAACAAACATCATCATCGTTCATTGTCAGTTCCTTGCTATTAAGGTTAGATCGCATTAATATTTGTAATCGAGTCGACTATTTGCATAAATTGGAAGAATATCACTTAGATATTGGAAGTAAAGTGTACTAGGATAGATGCAAATTATATTGAGCGAAATATCATCATAGGTCAACTCGTACAGGAGACATAGTGTGGTGTTTTACGATCCTGTAACACAGACCAATGATCTGGAAACAAACTCAGATAGTCTTACGTTACTTGAGCTTTTAGGAAATGACATAACCTAGACTGGTGAAATATTGTCATGTTCAAATCTTGTAAAATCTAGTTCATCCCCAAGTCGCTCATTTCACAGAACATTTACATAAATATTAACACTTTCAGCCACTACGTTTCCAAGTAAATTGGTTAGGAAAGATCCTTAAAGAACGTTAAAAGAAACCCTAGTGTATTATATTTAAGTAAACTTTCTTGAGCGTAAAGAGCTAGAACATAATATAATCTTCTAAACAGGTCCTTTAGTCTAGTTAAGTTGTGGTAGTGAACAAATCGTTTCTCAGAACGTAACTTTCTTTTCTCAATGTCTGCTGCAAAGCGATATAGACCCACTATAGATTCAGACATTTAAGACCGACTTCTCGTGAAAAACCTTGAATTGTATTGATAAAGTTTGTCTAATTATATTTTACTAAGCCCATTCCATACTTCATAACCGTACAAAACGAATTGTAAGACGGCTTTTTGTACAAGGTGACTGATGTCAAAGGATTAAATCCATGAAGTTTTATACCAACACCAGATAATCAAAAAAATGTTCTCTTTCCATTTCTATATACTTCGTCCTTAGGTTTGGTGGATTTAATATGAAGAGACCAAAGTGAGCAGCTAGTGAGATTGTCAGTTACATATAAATTTAATATTGGAAAGGTACATTATTTTGATTACATTGCTTTTCTGGTTACTTATGTCAATACAGACGTTTTTTCACTATTATTTTTTTATAAAAACACTTTCTGGAGTAAAGGCCAAATATGGTCTAACATCCTTTGTAAGTTAAATGGATTTACTGCCATAGAAACCTAGGCCACTGCAAAGGTTGGATTGCCGCACTATATGGAATAAATATAAAAAAACACCATATAAAAAACACCATATTTGCTCCTTTCTTACTTGAGAAGAAGATTATTTATATAAACAAGATACAAAAGTGTTGATATTACACCACCCTGACTTACATCTCTACATATACGAAAGGGTTTGTAAACAACATAATTAACCAATACACAGCTAATAAGTTCTGTATATACATTAGTAATTATTCGCCGCCAAGTTTTCCATTTAATACCTAAATTAAGCAATTTAACCATTAATCCCTCATTCATACGGCATCAAAAGCCTTCGATGTTTCAAGCCTTGCTGCAAAAGTTGTTTATTAACTTCAATATTATGGTAGAGATAGCTTTGTAAATTAATAACTGTGGTTAGGCAATTAAATCTTTTATAAACCCTTGATATTGCTTCGAACTAAAATCGATATTAGCTTTACTTAGAAGCGATGTGAAAAGCACATTTTGCAAAAACTTTATATATGGATGGCAATAACGAGATAGGTCCATACTTATCTGACACAATTGTGTCTTTATTGTTAACATTGTAGATTGTAATGATCGTACCCATTATTCCATCCCTTTTGTTTAATCATTTCCTCATTTGGCCACCTTAATGTGATACAACTCAACACCTGGGTGTTATAGGCAGTTGTTTTAATTTCCTAGAATCGGACAGAATGAAACACTTTATCTTTTTACATGCCAGTTGGCTAAAGTTGTCAACGCTTAATGCTTTTTGCATCATTTATATTTTGTTAACATTAAACTCAGAAATAATCTGAATGTTTAGTATTTGTTAAAGAATATGCAAATATAACTTGGCTTTAATTCCGAATATCGGGACATGGTGCTAAATTAAAAGCCTTTTTGCAATAATGTAACTAAATTCCCCTGAATGACCTGGCTGAATACATTTAAAAAATAAACTGAACTAATAAAAGAAAGAAGATAATTGCGGACGATATATGGAAGGCAAATTGATTCAATTACATTCATTCTTTTGTTTGTTTGAATACTTAATTTAGTACCCGTAGTAAGATTTGTATAGGAAAATAAACAATGATTTGTTGAAAACAATCGCACAATTTTATTTTCAAGCGAAGCTATCTCTTTTTCGCTATATTAGATATCCAATACACATGAAGTAATAGACTGTTTGACGATCAAGAGATATTCATGGAATATAATTTTGATGTAACATGGAATATCATTTTGATGTAACATGGAATATCATTTTGATGTAACACGGATAAGACTCTTATACTACATGGATATGCAGATGTGCCGGCTCTAACTCAAAGTGAATATTGATCGAACAGTTCTAACTCAGAATTCCACTCGTATTTTTTAAAGTTTGCATTGACAAATTACACCTTGAAAAAGTATATTTTTCAATGACTAGAAATAATCACACAAATTAAAATACTCAAAAAGCTGTTGGTTGCCAAGTATAGCCACCTGTACTACTGGAATCTAGTAGATGGTTATGCATTGCTGTCAATCATTTATTTGTAATCGGTACCATTGGACGGACACTTGATTGTAATGGACACTTCGTCGTTAGCTTAATTATTGAACTGGTAAAGAGAGGTTAAGAGACCTAGAAGAAACGTCTGAAAACACTGTCTTTTTAGAAAATTAAAACATATGTTAGTTCAAACCAATCAACATAATTGCCTCCTTTGTTGATAGCACTATTACATTTAATCTGAGGATTCGAGAAGAAACAATAAGCACCGATTCTTCCTCACTTTTTCTTCCTACACAATATCATACGATTTGGGAATACTAAACCTTTCAAACTAAATATTCTCATAAAATGGGTTCTTTTCAATTTAGAATGAGACCTAAAACTGATAGTGCATACATTTATTATGGTGCCAGCAGGGATTATGCAAGCTAATATTTTCATGACCACACAAAGGTTCAAATGTTGTATCTTAAAATAGGACCTTCGATTAGTTATTACCAAACAAGCGAAGAATAATTCAAATAAGCAAGCCCCTTTAGATATATTCGACCCTGGCAACTAATATCAGATGATGGTTACAATGGATTGTCTCCAAAGGATTATTTTGTCACAAGGGTCCATGGGTGGCCGAGTGATCTATTGCGTACGCCTTTACAGATCACTAACACATCTCACCTCTGTCTGCGTGAGTTCGAGTCACGGCTCGACCATCGTGGGTATGTGAGCTTCCGGTAGCTACCCGTAGGTCGGTGGTTTCTCCTGGGGTCTTCCCGGGTTCTTCCGCTACCAAATATACTGATCGCCATGTATAGACTATCATGTGCTGAAAAATGGCGTTAAACCCACAGTGCCAATCCGAACTATTTTGTCACAAACAGAAACATTTATAGATTAGACAGCACAATTTGCTGAAACTTTGATCACTTCTCTCTCTCTCTCTCTTGAAATTTGCATGGATTGAGATGCATGTATTAGGCTTTTTTAGCTGCAATTAACTTTATTGCGTGCCCTCTCACCCTCACCCCCACCCCATCTACCCACCCCTCCGTTGGTTCTGGGATGTAGAATAGGCCCAATACGCCCTCGTACATAAATTAAGAGTCGTATAAAAAAAGGCGGCGTTTGGAGGATTTTATCTCTCTGTTGGCTTTATTTTTATTTTGTGTGCTTTTTATCTGATGATATAATGAAATATTTAACCCGTTGAAATATTTGTGATACCTAAAGTTATAGTCATGATTGTGCTTATGTGCCGTTAAGCCTTATACATACATACATCCATACTTATTGTGTTCTCTCTGGACGTTGTTCTTCAAATCAATCTAAGATGTATATATATATATATATATATATATATATATATATATATATATATATATATATATATATATATATATATATATATATATATATATATCAATAAGGTTATGATAATTTAGGATAAAATCTCCTGGCAATTCATGTATAAAAAGTAAAGCAAAGATTAAATGATAACAAAAGTACCTTACCTTTTAACCTTTAATTACATCCTCTATTTATGAAACCACACAAAGCCGAGGTTCATAGATCGTGATCTGAGGAAATCAGCCAATTCCTACAATTCTAAACAATGGTGAAATAGTCTGAACATCCTTTACTCATTCAGTAACCACATGCTAACAAAGATCAGTTCTGATTGAGCTCCCACTTACCCTTCTACAACATATAAATATATATTATTCCAGATGCCAAATTGCCTTGAGTCTTCGTACAAATTAAAGATAGTACTGATAGGTTAAATTTATTTTGTATGCTCCTAAATCACAAAAACATGTAACATTGGAAATACATTATATAGTTATACTCTTGAAGTATACACAAGCTATACCAATACGTGGCTTAATATTTAGATTGAAATTACCAGTGAAGTAAATCTGCCCTTCCGTCCATTCGAACGAGCTTGCTTGTGAACGGAATTTAAAAATTAAACAACTTTCGTATAGGTAACATAATGTATTGATACATATGTAATTTTATATATTGAGATTTTAATTTTGGCCATATACTTTCCCATGTTCAACTTTCTTCCACACTTGATTTTTTCTTGTTTATTTATGGAGGTGAAGCAACCATTTCTTTCAATCATGCCTAATTTTTTGGGTGTGGTTATTCTTAGTTAATTTTCACCATAGCAACCAAAATAAGTATTAATCGTTGAATGAGCATGTGCTAACCGCGTGTGTGTGTGTGTGTGTGTATATATATATATATATATATATATATATATCTTTATATATATATATATATATATATATATATATATATGTATATATATATATATATATATATATATATATATATATATATATATATATATATATATATATATATATATAAACTTGTATATAACAAAAAGTACCAAATCAGTTGCTGCTTTTGAGTACGGAAACTGGTACAAGCATTTTTTGCGATCAGGGAAAGCGTAGCATCTTTAATTTAGTCTTAAAAACTCATTACAATAATTGACAGTATAGGTAGGGAAAAATAAAATTATTTGTAGTCACCACTTTTTGTCTGAGTCGAATATTTAGGACGAAATGACAAACAAAATATTTGTTAATATAACTCTACTAGGCAGACATTCTTACAACATTAGCAAGTTACTGAAGTACATTGCATATTCCTTTTGCTTCTGGACTCATTGAGTTTAAAATATGGCAGTGCGATTACCTTATTAGAAAGCACCAACACTGAGATCTGATTCTGTTGTGAATTAGCAAAAGTATCAACAGCTTTAGATGTATTGCAAACGTAACGAAACAATGGCTGAATAATGTCGTTTATGTCTGTATCAAAGCGACAAAGTCAACTCTGTATTTGTCATTACTTTAAACTCTAACCCCCTAACACTATCAACAACCTTGATAATTGATATTATAATGAGCATCTACAAGCTAGACACTGCTACAGTGTGACTGTGATCATACTGAATGCGCATATTATTTATTTTATCAACACATCCAATTAACAAATACTGATACGAATCATCGGTACTTTTATGACGTATATACATCCTTGATTAGACTGCCTGATCACCATGTTTGCAGAGATGTCAATATTGGGTTTCCCAATCGATTCACAAAACAGATAACCAATGACGTCATCTCTCATGCGAATAATCTATAGTCAAGATACATTTTTCTCTAAAATAGCTTCCCATGGGTGAAGAGAGAGAGAGAGAGAGAGAGAGAGAGAGAGAGAGGAAAACATTAACACGCCTTTTAAAATGAGATCTTCGTGTACACTCATATCTTTTCTTAATATATATATTATATTATATTACATTATATTATATTATATTATATTATATTATATTATATTATATTATATTATATTATATTATATAACATGAGTATTTGTGAACTTTTTGTCATAAATTAGCTCTCAGAGAAAGTTGCATTTTTTCCACTAATTACTCAAACAAATTTAAATCTTACATAGCATTTTCATGCATGTATCTAAGCAGACACTTGGAATTGTACTACTTAGTCAAAATTGTTGTTAGGGTCTAGCAAAACAATATGAAAATCTCGAGTATATTTTCCATATTGTAATGCCTATTTGCTTAACTGTTCCATTGTTAAACAGCATTTTACACTGGTATTCCAAGCAACGTTTAATCTGCTGAGCATTTCCAAATGCAAGCCGTAAATATAACAAGCAACATTATGCTTATTTTAAAGATATCATTCTCTTATTATAACTGTACAGTTTTAAAGGTACTTCGTCAAAGATGTTTGAAAGTATGACCGCGCCTGAAAATAAAAACATTGAATTTCACAACACAACCAGGTCCTCGTGAATTCTTTAAATGTATCTTTAACATTTGTTGTTGTTTTTTTTTCTGTTATTAAAGTGATTGTACACTTACAGCGGGAAAGTTCTGCTAAATTTGTCATTCATTTCCACCTTTGAAGTTTAGGTTTTTTTTATAAAATACGGTTGAAATGATCATAGTCTCGCCACAACAAATCTGAAAGAGATTTACATAGTAGATCAAAATCAGCGTATTTTTTGTTTATGAATATTCCGGATATTAATCTTGAAAAATTACGATTCAGAAAGGATTGAGTAGTGTGTAATTTTTTTTTAAATAGACCATTTGCCATTGGCTAAGTATTTTAGGTACGTACTAATTTGCCTAAACTTTAGTTGTATTCAAGATAGCAATTTTACTTCTTATATATAAGCACTCACCAACCAGTTCCCGAAATGGCACAAATACAGACTTCCATCTCCGCTAAAAGATATTTTAATCAAGAATTATTGAAGAAATAACATAGGGGACAACCAGAAAATTATCATTTGGACAAGACAGAAATGCTGAGAGGTAATACATATACGAACGACACCAAGCGAAATATCCTAGTATTAATGTTTTTAATGTTTTTTTTGCTGCACATGATGTTAATTGTTTACATATAACTTCCTATATATGGATATCATTACATATTGACTTGTTTTTCTTATTCGCTCTTAGAAATTACCTCAGCAACCGCCACTACCTCCCCATCATGGTTATATGTAATGATTTTAATTATTGATACCCATAATGATACAGTTTGATAATATTGTGCAAGTCATTATCCAGAAAACCCTTGATTTAACTTCTGAATCTCCTCGTCTCCACCACTAAAAGATGTATTTTTTTTGTAATCCAATAGTATGTAAATACGAGACGAATATTAATAAATTCTCAAAGATACAAAAATCATGTCTCTGCTTTTCCTTGTCGAAACTTTTGGTAAATGTGGCATATGCCCCAACAAAAATAGTGTTATAGAGTTAGGAAATGACTTTAAACATCAGCTGCTTAAAATGTAAATAAATGCAGCTACTACGGCTTACAAATGTCATGGTGCTTACTGTTTACCACTAGCAACGATCTTGTTGTTATTGCAGTAATGTTCAGACGCTTGTAATCTCTATGCGATCTACAACAGTTTGGTACATTTACATTCCTTCAAAAATGTAATATGTGAAATTGACTCTTAATATGCTACTGAAAGGATTTGTAAAAAGTAAAATCATAAATATTTATTTTCTTCCAATCAATGGATGCAGATGACACGAAAATATAGGCTAGAGAAAACAGTTTGTTAACTTGACATGAATTTCAATGTGCAAGGTCATACATCTAGCTTCTCATAGTTATACAAATTTTTTCCTAATCAAGAGATTTACATAATGCATGTACTGGAGAAACTAAAAAAAAAAGAAGAAAATGTAAGGCAATAATGAAAAATTCATCAGCATGTTAGATAATCATTTTGTATTAGTTCTTGCACATAAATATATAAAATGTATAACGATTTTGGAAATTATCTTTAATTGTACAGTCATTACACATACATCAGAAAATGGATATATTCTCATGTATTTATTGCAAGTAAATAATTAGTTTGCAACACTTTTATTTTATCTTAAATGTATGCTGGAACAGTTGTATTGGTATTTATATTTCCAAACAAACATCATCATCGTTCATTGTCAGTTCCTTGCTATTAAGGTTAGATCGCATTAATATTTGTAATCGAGTCGACTATTTGCATAAATTGGAAGAATATCACTTAGATATTGGAAGTAAAGTGTACTAGGATAGATGCAAATTATATTGAGCGAAATATCATCATAGGTCAACTCGTACAGGAGACATAGTGTGGTGTTTTACGATCCTGTAACACAGACCAATGATCTGGAAACAAACTCAGATAGTCTTACGTTACTTGAGCTTTTAGGAAATGACATAACCTAGACTGGTGAAATATTGTCATGTTCAAATCTTGTAAAATCTAGTTCATCCCCAAGTCGTTCATTTCACAGAACATTTACATAAATATTAACACTTTCAGCCACTATACGTTTCCAAGTAAATTGGTTAGGAAAGATCCTTAAAGAACGTTAAAAGAAACCCTAGTGTATTATATTTAAATAAACTTTCTTGAGCGTAAAGAGCTAGAACATAATATAATCTTCTAAACAGGTCCTTTAGTCTAGTTAAGTTGTGGTAGTGAACAAATCGTTTCTCAGAACGTAACTTTCTTTTCTCAATGTCTGCTGCAAAGCGATATAGACCCACTATAGATTCAGACATTTAAGACCGACTTCTCGTGAAAAACCTTGAATTGTATTGATAAAGTTTGTCTAATTATATTTTACTAAGCCCATTCCATACTTCATAACCGTACAAAACGAATTGTAAGACGGCTTTTTGTACAAGGTGACTGATGTCAAAGGATTAAATCCATGAAGTTTTATACCAACACCAGATAATCAAAAGAATGTTCTCTTTCCATTTCTATATACTTCGTCCTTAGGTTTGGTGGATTTAATATGAAGAGACCAAAGTGAGCAGCTAGTGAGATTGTCAGTTACATATAAATTTAATATTGGAAAGGTACATTATTTTGATTACATTGCTTTTCTGGTTACTTATGTCAATACAGACGTTTTTTCACTATTATTTTTTTATAAAAACACTTTCTGGAGTAAAGGCCAAATATGGTCTAACATCCTTTGTAAGTTAAATGGATTTACTGCCATAGAAACCTAGGCCACTGCAAAGGTTGGATTGCCGCACTATATGGAATAAATATAAAAAAACACCATATAAAAAACACCATATTTGCTCCTTTCTTACTTGAGAAGAAGATTATTTATATAAACAAGATACAAAAGTGTTGATATTACACCACCCTGACTTACATCTCTACATATACGAAAGGGTTTGTAAACAACATAATTAACCAATACACAGCTAATAAGTTCTGTATATACATTAGTAATTATTCGCCGCCAAGTTTTCCATTTAATACCTAAATTAAGCAATTTAACCATTAATCCCTCATTCATACGGCATCAAAAGCCTTCGATGTTTCAAGCCTTGCTGCAAAAGTTGTTTATTAACTTCAATATTATGGTAGAGATAGCTTTGTAAATTAATAACTGTGGTTAGGCAATTAAATCTTTTATAAACCCTTGATATTGCTTCGAACTAAAATCGATATTAGCTTTACTTAGAAGCGATGTGAAAAGCACATTTTGCAAAAACTTTATATATGGATGGCAATAACGAGATAGGTCCATACTTATCTGACACAATTGTGTCTTTATTGTTAACATTGTAGATTGTAATGATCGTACCCATTATTCCATCCCTTTTGTTTAATCATTTCCTCATTTGGCCACCTTAATGTGATACAACTCAACACCTGGGTGTTATAGGCAGTTGTTTTAATTTCCTAGAATCGGACAGAATGAAACACTTTATCTTTTTACATGCCAGTTGGCTAAAGTTGTCAACGCTTAATGCTTTTTGCATCATTTATATTTTGTTAACATTAAACTCAGAAATAATCTGAATGTTTAGTATTTGTTAAAGAATATGCAAATATAACTTGGCTTTAATTCCGAATATCGGGACATGGTGCTAAATTAAAAGCCTTTTTGCAATAATGTAACTAAATTCCCCTGAATGACCTGGCTGAATACATTTAAAAAATAAACTGAACTAATAAAAGAAAGAAGATAATTGCGGACGATATATGGAAGGCAAATTGATTCAATTACATTCATTCTTTTGTTTGTTTGAATACTTAATTTAGTACCCGTAGTAAGATTTGTATAGGAAAATAAACAATGATTTGTTGAAAACAATCGCACAATTTTATTTTCAAGCGAAGCTATCTCTTTTTCGCTATATTAGATATCCAATACACATGAAGTAATAGACTGTTTGACGATCAAGAGATATTCATGGAATATAATTTTGATGTAACATGGAATATCATTTTGATGTAACATGGAATATCATTTTGATGTAACACGGATAAGACTCTTATACTACATGGATATGCAGATGTGCCGGCTCTAACTCAAAGTGAATATTGATCGAACAGTTCTAACTCAGAATTCCACTCGTATTTTTTAAAGTTTGCATTGACAAATTACACCTTGAAAAAGTATATTTTTCAATGACTAGAAATAATCACACAAATTAAAATACTCAAAAAGCTGTTGGTTGCCAAGTATAGCCACCTGTACTACTGGAATCTAGTAGATGGTTATGCATTGCTGTCAATCATTTATTTGTAATCGGTACCATTGGACGGACACTTGATTGTAATGGACACTTCGTCGTTAGCTTAATTATTGAACTGGTAAAGAGAGGTTAAGAGACCTAGAAGAAACGTCTGAAAACACTGTCTTTTTAGAAAATTAAAACATATGTTAGTTCAAACCAATCAACATAATTGCCTCCTTTGTTGATAGCACTATTACATTTAATCTGAGGATTCGAGAAGAAACAATAAGCACCGATTCTTCCTCACTTTTTCTTCCTACACAATACCATACGATTTGGGAATACTAAACCTTTCAAACTAAATATTCTCATAAAATGGGTTCTTTTCAATTTAGAATGAGACCTAAAACTGATAGTGCATACATTTATTATGGTGCCAGCAGGGATTATGCAAGCTAATATTTTCATGACCACACAAAGGTTCAAATGTTGTATCTTAAAATAGGACCTTCGATTAGTTATTACCAAACAAGCGAAGAATAATTCAAATAAGCAAGCCCCTTTAGATATATTCGACCCTGGCAACTAATATCAGATGATGGTTACAATGGATTGTCTCCAAAGGATTATTTTGTCACAAGGGTCCATGGGTGGCCGAGTGATCTATTGCGTACGCCTTTACAGATCACTAACACATCTCACCTCTGTCTGCGTGAGTTCGAGTCACGGCTCGACCATCGTGGGTATGTGAGCTTCCGGTAGCTACCCGTAGGTCGGTGGTTTCTCCTGGGGTCTTCCCGGGTTCTTCCGCTACCAAATATACTGATCGCCATGTATAGACTATCATGTGCTGAAAAATGGCGTTAAACCCACAGTGCCAATCCGAACTATTTTGTCACAAACAGAAACATTTATAGATTAGACAGCACAATTTGCTGAAACTTTGATCACTTCTCTCTCTCTCTCTTGAAATTTGCATGGATTGAGATACATGTATTAGGCTTTTTTAGCTGCAATTAACTTTATTGCGTGCCCTCTCACCCTCACCTCCACCCCATCTACCCACCCCTCCGTTGGTTCTGGGATGTAGAATAGGCCCAATACGCCCTCGTACATAAATTAAGAGTCGTATAAAAAAGGCGGCGTTTGGAGGATTTTATCTCTCTCTTGGCTTTATTTTTATTTTGTGTGCTTTTTATCTGATGATATAATAAAATATTTAACCCGTTGAAATATTTGTGATACCTAAAGTTATAGCCATGATTGTGCTTATGTGCCGTTAAGCCTTATACATACATACATCCATACTTATTGTGTTCTCTCTGGACGTTGTTCTTCAAATCAATCTAAGATGTATATATATATATATATATATATATATATATATATATATATATATATATATATATATATATATATATCAATAAGGTTATGATAATTTAGGATAAAATCTCCTGGCAATTCATGTATAAAAAGTAAAGCAAAGATTAAATGATAACAAAAGTACCTTACCTTTTAACCTTTAATTACATCCTCTATTTATGAAACCACACAAAGCCGAGGTTCATAGATCGTGATCTGAGGAAATCAGCCAATTCCTACAATTCTAAACAATGGAGAAATAGTCTGAACATCCTTTACTCATTCAGTAAACACATGCTAACAAAGATCAGTTCTGATTGAGCTCCCACTTACCCTTCTACAACATATAAATATATATTATTCCAGATGCCAAATTGCCTTGAGTCTTCATACAAATTAAAGATAGTACTGATAGGTTACATTTATTTTGTATGCTCCTAAATCACAAAAACATGTAGCATTGGAAATACATTATATAGTTATACTCTTGAAGTATACACAAGCTATACCGATACGTGGCTTAATATTTAGATTGAAATTACCAGTGAAGTAAATCTGCCCTTCCGTCCATTCGAACGAGCTTGCTTGTGAACGGAATTTAAAAATTAAACAACTTTCGTATAGGTAACATAATGTATTGATACATATGTAATTTTATATATTGAGATTTTAATTTTGGCCATATACTTTCCCATGTTCAACTTTCTTCCACACTTGATTTTTTCTTGTTTATTTATGGAGGTGAAGCAACCATTTCTTTCAATCATGCCTAATTTTTTGGGTGTGGTTATTCTTAGTTAATTTTCACCATAGCAACCAAAATAAGTATTAATCGTTGAATGAGCATGTGCTATCCGCGTGTGTGTGTGTGTATATATATATATATATATATATATATATATATATATATATATATATATATATATATATATATATATATATATATATATATAAACTTGTATATAACAAAAAGTACCAAATCAGTTGCTGCTTTTGAGTACGGAAACTGGTACAAGCATTTTTTTGCGATCAGGGAAAGCGTAGCATCTTTAATTTAGTCTTAAAAACTCATTACAATAATTGACAGTATACGTAGGGAAAAATAAAATTATTTGTAGTCACCACTTTTTGTCTGAGTCGAATATTTAGGACGAAATGACAAACAAAATATTTGTTAATATAACTCTACTAGGCAGACATTCTTACAACATTAGCAAGTTACTGAAGTACATTGCATATTCCTTTTGCTTCTGGACTCATTGAGTTTAAAATATGGCAGTGCGATTACCTTATTAGAAAGCACCAACACTGAGATCTGATTCTGTTGTGAATTAGCAAAAGTATCAACAGCTTTAGATGTATTGCAAACGTAACGAAACAATGGCTGAATAATGTCGTTTATGTCTGTATCAAAGCGACAAAGTCAACTCTGTATTTGTCATTACTTTAAACTCTAACCCCCTAACACTATCAACAACCTTGATAATTGATATTATAATGAGCATCTACAAGCTAGACACTGCTACAGTGTGACTGTGATCATACTGAATGCGCATATTATTTATTTTATCAACACATCCAATTAACAAATACTGATACGAATCATCGGTACTTTTATGACGTATATACATCCTTGATTAGACTGCCTGATCACCATGTTTGCAGAGATGTCAATATTGGGTTTCCCAATCGATTCACAAAACAGATAACCAATGACGTCATCTCTCATGCGAATAATCTATAGTCAAGATACATTTTTCTCTAAAATAGCTTCCCATGGGTGAAGAGAGAGAGAGAGAGAGAGAGAGAGAGAGAGAGAGAGGAAAACATTAACACGCCTTTTAAAATGAGATCTTCGTGTACACTCATATCTTTTCTTAATATATATATTATATTATATTACATTATATTATATTATATTATATTATATTATATTATATTATATTATATAACATGAGTATTTGTGAACTTTTTGTCATAAATTAGCTCTCAGAGAAAGTTGCATTTTTTCCACTAATTACTCAAACAAATTTAAATCTTACATAGCATTTTCATGCATGTATCTAAGCAGACACTTGGAATTGTACTACTTAGTCAAAATTGTTGTTAGGGTCTAGCAAAACAATATGAAAATCTCGAGTATATTTTCCATATTGTAATGCCTATTTGCTTAACTGTTCCATTGTTAAACAGCATTTTACACTGGTATTCCAAGCAACGTTTAATCTGCTGAGCATTTCCAAATGCAAGCCGTAAATATAACAAGCAACATTATGCTTATTTTAAAGATATCATTCTCTTATTATAACTGTACAGTTTTAAAGGTACTTCGTCAAAGATGTTTGAAAGTATGACCGCGCCTGAAAATAAAAACATTGAATTTCACAACACAACCAGGTCCTCGTGAATTCTTTAAATGTATCTTTAACATTTGTTGTTGTTTTTTTTTCTGTTATTAAAGTGATTGTACACTTACAGCGGGAAAGTTCTGCTAAATTTGTCATTCATTTCCACCTTTGAAGTTTAGGTTTTTTTTATAAAATACGGTTGAAATGATCATAGTCTCGCCACAACAAATCTGAAAGAGATTTACATAGTAGATCAAAATCAGCGTATTTTTTGTTTATGAATATTCCGGATATTAATCTTGAAAAATTACGATTCAGAAAGGATTGAGTAGTGTGTAATTTTTTTTTAAATAGACCATTTGCCATTGGCTAAGTATTTTAGGTACGTACTAATTTGCCTAAACTTTAGTTGTATTCAAGATAGCAATTTTACTTCTTATATATAAGCACTCACCAACCAGTTCCCGAAATGGCACAAATACAGACTTCCATCTCCGCTAAAAGATATTTTAATCAAGAATTATTGAAGAAATAACATAGGGGACAACCAGAAAATTATCATTTGGACAAGACAGAAATGCTGAGAGGTAATACATATACGAACGACACCAAGCGAAATATCCTAGTATTAATGTTTTTAATGTTTTTTTTGCTGCACATGATGTTAATTGTTTACATATAACTTCCTATATATGGATATCATTACATATTGACTTGTTTTTCTTATTCGCTCTTAGAAATTACCTCAGCAACCGCCACTACCTCCCCATCATGGTTATATGTAATGATTTTAATTATTGATACCCATAATGATACAGTTTGATAATATTGTGCAAGTCATTATCCAGAAAACCCTTGATTTAACTTCTGAATCTCCTCGTCTCCACCACTAAAAGATGTATTTTTTTTGTAATCCAATAGTATGTAAATACGAGACGAATATTAATAAATTCTCAAAGATACAAAAATCATGTCTCTGCTTTTCCTTGTCGAAACTTTTGGTAAATGTGGCATATGCCCCAACAAAAATAGTGTTATAGAGTTAGGAAATGACTTTAAACATCAGCTGCTTAAAATGTAAATAAATGCAGCTACTACGGCTTACAAATGTCATGGTGCTTGCTGTTTACCACTAGCAACGATCTTGTTGTTATTGCAGTAATGTTCAGACGCTTGTAATCTCTATGCGATCTACAACAGTTTGGTACATTTACATTCCTTCAAAAATGTAATATGTGAAATTGACTCTTAATATGCTACTGAAAGGATTTGTAAAAAGTAAAATCATAAATATTTATTTTCTTCCAATCAATGGATGCAGATGACACGAAAATATAGGCTAGAGAAAACAGTTTGTTAACTTGACATGAATTTCAATGTGCAAGGTCATACATCTAGCTTCTCATAGTTATACAAATTTTTTCCTAATCAAGAGATTTACATAATGCATGTACTGGAGAAACTAAAAAAAAAAGAAGAAAATGTAAGGCAATAATGAAAAATTCATCAGCATGTTAGATAATCATTTTGTATTAGTTCTTGCACATAAATATATAAAATGTATAACGATTTTGGAAATTATCTTTAATTGTACAGTCATTACACATACATCAGAAAATGGATATATTCTCATGTATTTATTGCAAGTAAATAATTAGTTTGCAACACTTTTATTTTATCTTAAATGTATGCTGGAACAGTTGTATTGGTATTTATATTTCCAAACAAACATCATCATCGTTCATTGTCAGTTCCTTGCTATTAAGGTTAGATCGCATTAATATTTGTAATCGAGTCGACTATTTGCATAAATTGGAAGAATATCACTTAGATATTGGAAGTAAAGTGTACTAGGATAGATGCAAATTATATTGAGCGAAATATCATCATAGGTCAACTCGTACAGGAGACATAGTGTGGTGTTTTACGATCCTGTAACACAGACCAATGATCTGGAAACAAACTCAGATAGTCTTACGTTACTTGAGCTTTTAGGAAATGACATAACCTAGACTGGTGAAATATTGTCATGTTCAAATCTTGTAAAATCTAGTTCATCCCCAAGTCGTTCATTTCACAGAACATTTACATAAATATTAACACTTTCAGCCACTATACGTTTCCAAGTAAATTGGTTAGGAAAGATCCTTAAAGAACGTTAAAAGAAACCCTAGTGTATTATATTTAAATAAACTTTCTTGAGCGTAAAGAG
Source organism: Margaritifera margaritifera (assembly GCA_029931535.1). NCBI lineage: Eukaryota > Metazoa > Mollusca > Bivalvia > Unionida > Margaritiferidae > Margaritifera > Margaritifera margaritifera. Next base: position 3,302,991 of record JAQPZY010001620.1, read on the forward strand.
CTAGAACATAATATAATCTTCTAAACAGGTCCTTTAGTCTAGTTAAGTTGTGGTAGTGAACAAATCGTTTATCAGAACGTAACTTTCTTTTCTCAATGTCTGCTGCAAAGCGATATAGACCCACTATAGATTCAGACATTTAAGACCGACTTCTCGTGAAAAACCTTGAATTGTATTGATAAAGTTTGTCTAATTATATTTTACTAAGCCCATTCCATACTTCATAACCGTACAAAACGAATTGTAAGACGGCTTTTTGTACAAGGTGACTGATGTCAAAGGATTAAATCCATGAAGTTTTATACCAACACCAGATAATCAAAAGAATGTTCTCTTTCCATTTCTATATACTTCGTCCTTAGGTTTGGTGGATTTAATATGAAGAGACCAAAGTGAGCAGCTAGTGAGATTGTCAGTTACATATAAATTTAATATTGGAAAGGTACATTATTTTGATTACATTGCTTTTCTGGTTACTTATGTCAATACAGACGTTTTTTCACTATTATTTTTTTATAAAAACACTTTCTGGAGTAAAGGCCAAATATGGTCTAACATCCTTTGTAAGTTAAATGGATTTACTGCCATAGAAACCTAGGCCACTGCAAAGGTTGGATTGCCGCACTATATGGAATAAATATAAAAAAACACCATATAAAAAACACCATATTTGCTCCTTTCTTACTTGAGAAGAAGATTATTTATATAAACAAGATACAAAAGTGTTGATATTACACCAGCCTGACTTACATCTCTACATATACGAAAGGGTTTGTAAACAACATAATTAACCAATACACAGCTAATAAGTTCTGTATATACATTAGTAATTATTCGCCGCCAAGTTTTCCATTTAATACCTAAATTAAGCAATTTAACCATTAATCCCTCATTCATACGGCATCAAAAGCCTTCGATGTTTCAAGCCTTGCTGCAAAAGTTGTTTATTAACTTCAATATTATGGTAGAGATAGCTTTGTAAATTAATAACTGTGGTTAGGCAATTAAATCTTTTATAAACCCTTGATATTGCTTCGAACTAAAATCGATATTAGCTTTACTTAGAAGCGATGTGAAAAGCACATTTTGCAAAAACTTTATATATGGATGGCAATAACGAGATAGGTCCATACTTATCTGACACAATTGTGTCTTTATTGTTAACATTGTAGATTGTAATGATCGTACCCATTATTCCATCCCTTTTGTTTAATCATTTCCTCATTTGGCCACCTTAATGTGATACAACTCAACACCTGGGTGTTATAGGCAGTTGTTTTAATTTCCTAGAATCGGACAGAATGAAACACTTTATCTTTTTACATGCCAGTTGGCTAAAGTTGTCAACGCTTAATGCTTTTTGCATCATTTATATTTTGTTAACATTAAACTCAGAAATAATCTGAATGTTTAGTATTTGTTAAAGAATATGCAAATATAACTTGGCTTTAATTCCGAATATCGGGACATGGTGCTAAATTAAAAGCCTTTTTGCAATAATGTAACTAAATTCCCCTGAATGACCTGGCTGAATACATTTAAAAAATAAACTGAACTAATAAAAGAAAGAAGATAATTGCGGACGATATATGGAAGGCAAATTGATTCAATTACATTCATTCTTTTGTTTGTTTGAATACTTAATTTAGTACCCGTAGTAAGATTTGTATAGGAAAATAAACAATGATTTGTTGAAAACAATCGCACAATTTTATTTTCAAGCGAAGCTATCTCTTTTTCGCTATATTAGATATCCAATACACATGAAGTAATAGACTGTTTGACGATCAAGAGATATTCATGGAATATAATTTTGATGTAACATGGAATATCATTTTGATGTAACATGGAATATCATTTTGATGTAACACGGATAAGACTCTTATACTACATGGATATGCAGATGTGCCGGCTCTAACTCAAAGTGAATATTGATCGAACAGTTCTAACTCAGAATTCCACTCGTATTTTTTAAAGTTTGCATTGACAAATTACACCTTGAAAAAGTATATTTTTCAATGACTAGAAATAATCACACAAATTAAAATACTCAAAAAGCTGTTGGTTGCCAAGTATAGCCACCTGTACTACTGGAATCTAGTAGATGGTTATGCATTGCTGTCAATCATTTATTTGTAATCGGTACCATTGGACGGACACTTGATTGTAATGGACACTTCGTCGTTAGCTTAATTATTGAACTGGTAAAGAGAGGTTAAGAGACCTAGAAGAAACGTCTGAAAACACTGTCTTTTTAGAAAATTAAAACATATGTTAGTTCAAACCAATCAACATAATTGCCTCCTTTGTTGATAGCACTATTACATTTAATCTGAGGATTCGAGAAGAAACAATAAGCACCGATTCTTCCTCACTTTTTCTTCCTACACAATACCATACGATTTGGGAATACTAAACCTTTCAAACTAAATATTCTCATAAAATGGGTTCTTTTCAATTTAGAATGAGACCTAAAACTGATAGTGCATACATTTATTATGGTGCCAGCAGGGATTATGCAAGCTAATATTTTCATGACCACACAAAGGTTCAAATGTTGTATCTTAAAATAGGACCTTCGATTAGTTATTACCAAACAAGCGAAGAATAATTCAAATAAGCAAGCCCCTTTAGATATATTCGACCCTGGCAACTAATATCAGATGATGGTTACAATGGATTGTCTCCAAAGGATTATTTTGTCACAAGGGTCCATGGGTGGCCGAGTGATCTATTGCGTACGCCTTTACAGATCACTAACACATCTCACCTCTGTCTGCGTGAGTTCGAGTCACGGCTCGACCATCGTGGGTATGTGAGCTTCCGGTAGCTACCCGTAGGTCGGTGGTTTCTCCTGGGGTCTTCCCGGGTTCTTCCGCTACCAAATATACTGATCGCCATGTATAGACTATCATGTGCTGAAAAATGGCGTTAAACCCACAGTGCCAATCCGAACTATTTTGTCACAAACAGAAACATTTATAGATTAGACAGCACAATTTGCTGAAACTTTGATCACTTCTCTCTCTCTCTCTCTTGAAATTTGCATGGATTGAGATGCATGTATTAGGCTTTTTTAGCTGCAATTAACTTTATTGCGTGCCCTCTCACCCTCACCTCCACCCCATCTACCCACCCCTCCGTTGGTTCTGGGATGTAGAATAGGCCCAATACGCCCTCGTACATAAATTAAGAGTCGTATAAAAAAGGCGGCGTTTGGAGGATTTTATCTCTCTCTTGGCTTTATTTTTATTTTGTGTGCTTTTTATCTGATGATATAATAAAATATTTAACCCGTTGAAATATTTGTGATACCTAAAGTTATAGCCATGATTGTGCTTATGTGCCGTTAAGCCTTATACATACATACATCCATACTTATTGTGTTCTCTCTGGACGTTGTTCTTCAAATCAATCTAAGATGTATATATATATATATATATATATATATATATATATATATATATATATATATATATATATATCAATAAGGTTATGATAATTTAGGATAAAATCTCCTGGCAATTCATGTATAAAAAGTAAAGCAAAGATTAAATGATAACAAAAGTACCTTACCTTTTAACCTTTAATTACATCCTCTATTTATGAAACCACACAAAGCCGAGGTTCATAGATCGTGATCTGAGGAAATCAGCCAATTCCTACAATTCTAAACAATGGAGAAATAGTCTGAACATCCTTTACTCATTCAGTAAACACATGCTAACAAAGATCAGTTCTGATTGAGCTCCCACTTACCCTTCTACAACATATAAATATATATTATTCCAGATGCCAAATTGCCTTGAGTCTTCATACAAATTAAAGATAGTACTGATAGGTTACATTTATTTTGTATGCTCCTAAATCACAAAAACATGTAGCATTGGAAATACATTATATAGTTATACTCTTGAAGTATACACAAGCTATACCGATACGTGGCTTAATATTTAGATTGAAATTACCAGTGAAGTAAATCTGCCCTTCCGTCCATTCGAACGAGCTTGCTTGTGAACGGAATTTAAAAATTAAACAACTTTCGTATAGGTAACATAATGTATTGATACATATGTAATTTTATATATTGAGATTTTAATTTTGGCCATATACTTTCCCATGTTCAACTTTCTTCCACACTTGATTTTTTCTTGTTTATTTATGGAGGTGAAGCAACCATTTCTTTCAATCATGCCTAATTTTTTGGGTGTGGTTATTCTTAGTTAATTTTCACCATAGCAACCAAAATAAGTATTAATCGTTGAATGAGCATGTGCTATCCGCGTGTGTGTGTATATATATATATATATATATATATATATATATATATATATATATATATATATATATATATATATATATATATAAACTTGTATATAACAAAAAGTACCAAATCAGTTGCTGCTTTTGAGTACGGAAACTGGTACAAGCATTTTTTTGCGATCAGGGAAAGCGTAGCATCTTTAATTTAGTCTTAAAAACTCATTACAATAATTGACAGTATACGTAGGGAAAAATAAAATTATTTGTAGTCACCACTTTTTGTCTGAGTCGAATATTTAGGACGAAATGACAAACAAAATATTTGTTAATATAACTCTACTAGGCAGACATTCTTACAACATTAGCAAGTTACTGAAGTACATTGCATATTCCTTTTGCTTCTGGACTCATTGAGTTTAAAATATGGCAGTGCGATTACCTTATTAGAAAGCACCAACACTGAGATCTGATTCTGTTGTGAATTAGCAAAAGTATCAACAGCTTTAGATGTATTGCAAACGTAACGAAACAATGGCTGAATAATGTCGTTTATGTCTGTATCAAAGCGACAAAGTCAACTCTGTATTTGTCATTACTTTAAACTCTAACCCCCTAACACTATCAACAACCTTGATAATTGATATTATAATGAGCATCTACAAGCTAGACACTGCTACAGTGTGACTGTGATCATACTGAATGCGCATATTATTTATTTTATCAACACATCCAATTAACAAATACTGATACGAATCATCGGTACTTTTATGACGTATATACATCCTTGATTAGACTGCCTGATCACCATGTTTGCAGAGATGTCAATATTGGGTTTCCCAATCGATTCACAAAACAGATAACCAATGACGTCATCTCTCATGCGAATAATCTATAGTCAAGATACATTTTTCTCTAAAATAGCTTCCCATGGGTGAAGAGAGAGAGAGAGAGAGAGAGAGAGAGGAAAACATTAACACGCCTTTTAAAATGAGATCTTCGTGTACACTCATATCTTTTCTTAATATATATATTATATTATATTATATTATATTATATTATATTATATTATATTATATTATATAACATGAGTATTTGTGAACTTTTTGTCATAAATTAGCTCTCAGAGAAAGTTGCATTTTTTCCACTAATTACTCAAATAAATTTAAATCTTACATAGCATTTTCATGCATGTATCTAAGCAGACACTTGGAATTGTACTACTTAGTCAAAATTGTTGTTAGGGTCTAGCAAAACAATATGAAAATCTCGAGTATACTTTCCATATTGTAATGCCTATTTGCTTAACTGTTCCATTGTTAAACAGCATTTTACACTGGTATTCCAAGCAACGTTTAATCTGCTGAGCATTTCCAAATGCAAGCCGTAAATATAACAAGCAACATTATGCTTATTTTAAAGATATCATTCTCTTATTATAACTGTACAGTTTTAAAGGTACTTCGTCAAAGATGTTTGAAAGTATGACCGCGCCTGAAAATAAAAACATTGAATTTCACAACACAACCAGGTCCTCGTGAATTCTTTAAATGTATCTTTAACATTTGTTGTTGTTTTTTTTCTGTTATTAAAGTGATTGTACACTTACAGCGGGAAAGTTCTGCTAAATTTGTCATTCATTTCCACCTTTGAAGTTTAGGTTTTTTTTATAAAATACGGTTGAAATGATCATAGTCTCGCCACAACAAATCTGAAAGAGATTTACATAGTAGATCAAAATCAGCGTATTTTTTGTTTATGAATATTCCGGATATTAATCTTGAAAAATTACGATTCAGAAAGGATTGAGTAGTGTGTAATTTTTTTTTTAAATAGACCATTTGCCATTGGCTAAGTATTTTAGGTACGTACTAATTTGCCTAAACTTTAGTTGTATTCAAGATAGCAATTTTACTTCTTATATATAAGCACTCACCAACCAGTTCCCGAAATGGCACAAATACAGACTTCCATCTCCGCTAAAAGATATTTTAATCAAGAATTATTGAAGAAATAACATAGGGGACAACCAGAAAATTATCATTTGGACAAGACAGAAATGCTGAGAGGTAATACATATACGAACGACACCAAGCGAAATATCCTAGTATTAATGTTTTTAATGTTTTTTGTGCTGCACATGATGTTAATTGTTTACATATAACTTCCTATATATGGATATCATTACATATTGACTTGTTTTTCTTATTCGCTCTTAGAAATTACCTCAGTAACCGCCACTACCTCCCCATCATGGTTATATGTAATGATTTTAATTATTGATACCCATAATGATACAGTTTGATAATATTGTGCAAGTCATTATCCAGAAAACCCTTGATTTAACTTCTGAATCTCCTCGTCTCCACCACTAAAAGTGGTTCTATGCTGAGTGCAATACTGAAAAAGCTGTATACTATAGACCATTTCATGCAGACTTCGGCGAACTTTGTAATTTGCTCGAAATTTTGATCACGTGGCGATTGGTCAGCTGACTGTAATAACCACTCAATAGCTGGTGGTCAAAAGATGGCGGACGCAGCATCATCAGCATCAACTTCATCAACAACATCATTTATCGAGTTGAAAACTGCCTATTCAACAGCGATGCTGCCACAGATATTGGCAAAATTTAATATTGGAAACATAGTATCGTATTTTCTGGAAACCAGGGTGGATTTCAAAGCCATACGAGCGAATAGCTTTGAGCTGTTTACCTCTGGACATGTACATGTAAATATGGAAACGGTGTCGAAGTAAAAAAGTTTAATCCTGACAATCAAAGAACAAGTTGTTCAAACTATTTCTCTGTATCCAAAATGTCAGTAAAATAAAATGCGTTTCACCTAATTTTGTCCTATTTGATTTTGAAAGTCTGAGGATAATTAATATGTAAAGTTTCATCATTTAATTAGTTCCACTCGGTGGAATTTGGAAAAACCGATCATCGGCGTCATCGGTATTCTGTGAAGTTCACGGGCGAGTGCAAAACTATTTATCAAGTCGCAATACAAATACATGTAACACACATTTTAAGTGTAGTATGTATAGTTAATTGGATTTAAATAGATGATTTTTATGATAAACATGTCCAAAAATATAAGCTTGTTTCAAGTTGCCCCATCCACACAAAGATTTTTTAAATTGTAAATACATGTATACAAATGATGGCAATATATTGCATCTAAGTATTGGGCTATGCTTACCTTTGAAACTAGCACATTTAATATGTTTAAATTGTTTTCGAGGCGGGAGCTTACATACTGACAACACATTTTTTTGGCGATATCCTGAAACATGAAAATTTGACCTTCGTAAAGAACATGATTGTATGCTTATTGTCATCCACGAAAACATTTAAACGTAAGTGTGTGTTCTTTTATCACAGCATAAGACAACTATCGCTCAGGTGTCTAAGCAACTGATGCTTCAAATTTATTATTGTTATTAATTTTCATTTTCCAAATAGTCGGAACGGAGTGGACGTCGATATAATTAATTATTAGTTCAAAAATAAAGATTAATGTAACATCAAAATTGTACTGTTTTCAATTCAAAACATAAAATTTATACTTTTTGCATGTTAACCTACTAATTGATTCAGTGCAGAGATGATTAAAAATATTGATGAATGACAGTCTGAATATGTTAGTAAGTAACTTGTAACTTTCGAAGACAACTGCCGAATAAATCAGGTTATTTATTGCAAACGGCCATAGCTAGAGAGATAAAATGATACTAGACGCTCAAAAAATGATGCCAATATTCTAATTGCAATCCTACAATTGTATAAGGAATTGATTTGAAGAATATTAGTTATGGGAAGGGAAGGTGGTGAGTAAAGAGCTAGTTGAAGCACCAATGACATTCACATACCCATTTTTCAGAACACAAGTTGATTGCATAGAAATGCAAGTTATTAGTCAAAGAAGGCTTACGCATTATCATTTTGTGACAGGTACTGTACGATAAAGGTGCAGTCGAAGTCGATACTTAGTGGAGATAATTCTACTTTTTTTGGCACACCTCACATTCATGAAACATAATGTGGAACTGATATCTCAGAATTAAAATATACGAAAGCATGAATGTACGTTGTACAATGCAAACTTCATTACTTTCAAAGTCAGGAAAGCTTTAAAGACCAAATGCTGATATCAATTACATGATCCTAACATGGATGAGCGAAAACAGTTTCAGAAAAGGAACATTAGAATAAATTTGGTACAGCCGAAGAGCTGCAGGTCATGTGATACGAAGCTCAACTGTCACCCACGGATATTTTAACTAAATAGTGGTAACTTAAGATCAACTATGCGCCTAAGCAAATAGAAACGATACGATCCCTTCGCGGAAAGGTACCGGTAGACATGATTAAACGGTAATTTGGCATTGGAGAAAACCGGGTCTTTAAAATATGGTCTTCAACAGAGAAAACGTTTTCGCGCCAAAAAGACCTTTCGCCATAGCAAATAAAACAGATAAGAACTTTTCGTTTCAAGAGTACGGCAGGGGTGATTGCTAAACGATTTGGTATCACCTCTTGTCGGGTCAACAGAATTTGGTTGACACAAGAGACAACATCTGTGCATCGCAAATATATTTCACAGAAGCAAGCGGACGAGATACAGCCCCTATGAGGTAAAGACGCAGCCGGGTCTGTTGCAAACGATTTGGTTTTAGCGGATGGCGGGTTAAGGGAATATGGTTGTTAAAGAGGCTGTTCATGTACTTATATAAAACATACAATCTACAGCAACATGACCATGGAGTATCTACCAGTCGAGCAAATAGCGGAGATACGGTCCCTGCTGGAGACCGGGTTCCAGCGGAGTATGTAGCTTGGTCGCACAGAACAACCATGCCCTGCGTGCTGCAGATCTGATGGCCTTCCACCCGCAGGAGGAGCAAACGCCCAGAGAAGCATCTTTCTCCGACGATGGTACAGCATCTGCTAGCCGGCTTCGTCACGGTTCAGGGTTCTGGTACCTCAGCCACATATGTTCAGGTTTCGAGTAAAGTGTTAATAAACTCTTCAAATTCTATGTCGGCCTCCAACTGCGTATAAACATGGCCATAGGCTCTGGTAATGAAGCCATCGGGCGCGATCCATTTTTTCGTGTCCAGCGGGGAGAGACTAGTCTTTGTCAGGCTGTTTACCCCGAGCCGGTGCCTCTTGCTACGGATGGCGGTATTAGTGTGGCGAAACTCCCTTTCTACGTGAGGCTCTCAAGGTATAGCTTATGCCGTAGATCAGCCTTGACCGTCGATTGTGCTACTCCCTTACCCTTTAGGACTCTACAATGTCTGCCCGCAGGATAGAATACATCTTGGGGCTCAGTCCCACGAACTTAGCGATCCTTAAACTTCCCTACAACCTTCTTGTTAGCGTCGCTGTGGAGTGGGTGGCATTCTGGAAAATCGTTTGTATCATTTAAGTGGGCGTCTTCCGCCATGTCCTTATAGATGTCTTCAGTCTCCATCTCCATCATCAGACTGTCGATGTCGGTGTAAAAGTCATACATAAGATATCGATAGGTCGAGGACGGCTTGGCTTGTATAGATAGGGCGATTGAGATTGAATCTAGATTTGGTTGAGTAGACCTCATCGAGGTTACCCTCGAAGATCATACGGGACTGGAAGACTGAATCGGCGATCAGGCATCGCAGCTTGTCTTTTGACCCTCGGGTCTGACCAGATCGACACTGATACGCTTGGGCTGATTTTCCATTTTATTGCCAAAGATGGAGTTATTAAGCAGCTTGAAGTAGTCTTTATCAAACTCGTTCGTAACTTTAGCTCACAGGTCCGTGTTCTTTTGCATGCAGGGCGCCATTCACGGACTCTGGTCAAACTCTAGTGCTCAATAGATCTAGGTGATGCACATTCCAAGGATGTCATCATGGCATCACGGCTTGATAGTCGACAACGATTTTATCCTTCCCGTTACGACTCTCATTTGTACGAGAGTTGGAAGCAGATATCCCCTCGCTTGAATGGTAGGAGTGATAACCTCCTTCGCTGCCTTGCTGCTGTTGTTGGTCGCTCGGTGGCTGGGGCTGGCTACCGTGCTCGATCTGCCAGTACTGCCTCCAGCATATCATCATATTCACGCTCGGTGACCTGCCCTTCCGTTAATAAGGCGTTCATTTGCTCCATGCTTGGCATGGCTAGAGTGGTCTATGGTGTTCAATAGTGCACTACCAGTCTCTAAATAGAAAATTGCTGCTTTTGTTGTTGACTTCCGCTAGGGCAGGCTTATGTGTACCGCTATGTATGCTAAGGTACCTAGCCTTTCTCTAAATGGGCGACTGGTGGAGTCATGCGGAGATATGCTTTTTGTCCAGAGCGGCTCTAACAAGGCCGTATGTCGCCTTGCGCGTGGGATGAGCCTTGTCCTCAAGCTCGCTAAGGACCTTTCTATACTGTCGGCGTGCCTATTCTTATAAGCGTTGCCAGTTGTCGGCTTGCTGGCACCCTCCACATTTGTAGCATATGCGATGAACGGCAATAGTGCCTGCTCCGCACTTCCAACAGGTCAGGAGTCCGATGAGTCTCTGTATCTCTTGGAATGAACTGCGCAGTAAGTGCCTAAGCACTAGTTCCCGCCGGGGGTTGTCTGTTCCCAGGGCATCCAGGTGCATGACTCAGTTCCTTGGCGGACCATGGGCGATGACAGTATCCCATCAGCACAACGCGTCTTTATTTGGTGTGTTGTTGATAGTCACCCACCTGATGCTATACTACCGTGACCGGCATTCCAGGCTAGACTCATCCGCACAAAGCTCCCGGGGTCCAACAAAAACGTTACTGCTCTGTGACTTAGCATAATATGAGGCCAAGTGGAGTCAAACGTTGACCCTCTTGTGACCGCCACCACCTCCTATATCTCCATTGAGGACTGTTTGGTGGGGGTAACATTCGTTGCCAACTCCCACTTTACTACTATTAGACGGTTTGTATGCAAAATGACAAACAATACACACTCTTCGTTGCTTGCCACAGTAATAGAGAGACATAATACAGGATTAGAAGGTATGCATGCTGTAATTGCAATGTAATTTGATCAGACATCCCTGGTAGACTATTAACATACAAAGTTTAATTTCTATGGTCACCATTATTGTTTTGTTTCTAGCGGTAAGCTCTGCAAGATATTTGGACCTCGAATTTTATGATGGTGCAATCACATTCCAGTAACATTTGCAACGTGCTTGCCGTTCTGTTGTAGAATGGTAATAATGTACTCAAGATTTTGATGAAACGTATACATTCTTGTATCGGCCTGTCAAAATGATTAGAAATGTTTGTTAATCAAATATAAACATTAATTTAAACTCCTAACATTTGTCGGCGCAAACACTTACGAAGTTTAAATTCCGCCTGAAAATCGTACCTGTCAGAAGTTGGCCTATTACAAATACAAATTGCAAAGTCCAACGAATCTCTTATCTTTCAGTCCGTTCTTAATAATACACATTGAATGGCTCAAACCATTTAGCCGTTCACTGAAACAATCATATCAATACAATTTGTAATAATTCAGGTAACTGACGTCAATTTCAACGGTCAGGAGGAAAATGTGACAAGCAGAATGTTATCAAAAATTATGGAACAAAATAGGTCATCGTTGTTTTTGTTCTGCCGAAGTTTGATGAACAATTATCTATCTATCTATATAACTAGTTACGAATCTATCTACGTATCTATCACTGTATCTTGTGTACACTTTTACCATCATCATACTTTAAATAAGTCGCAGCTTCTGGCAACTTTAAAAGCATCTAAATCTATACACTGATTCGAATGCTTTACTCACATTCTTTCTTCTACTTCACATAATTCTAACAAAACTTAGCAGAATATTGTCTCTATACAGACATGCGAGTAATGATTGGAATGCAACTATGTATTCCTTGTAAACGAGTACTGACAGTTATAAAAATAACAGATGGCGTTGAAAACGACGTGGTCATTTATATTGACATTTGGAAAGGAATCTTTGTCCAATTACACCATCTCAATACCATGCAATGAATTTGAATGTAATTACGTTGTTGTTACCTTCTTGAAACAAAATGCATTTACAACCACGATCTCTACAAGAGATTTTGATAAATTAAATCATTGGAGAAGTTTATGTCACATTAGGTTTGGCTCTCGAGGGAAAGTTGCGTGCTTGTGGGTTTTACACGAAACGTTAGGAAATGACTATCCTCACTTGCGGGATTAATTTGCCTAAAAAGTAATAGTGTCCGATGTTCTAGGAAGTCTTTACTTTGACAAAGGAAGCCGGAATTATTTAAAAAAAAGATCATAATACGTTACAATTAGTCAACGGCTCTTTCGTTTCATTGTTTTAGCAATCGGTAAGATGCAGTTGTGGGTATAAGCGTCTTGATTCCAATGGAAACAAGACACAGTTCTTTGCCAAAACTGTACACGCCAGACACAGACATCAACGGTCTGCAATAATTGAAAATATGATGATCAATTCTCGTTTTATAATTAATTGTTTAAACTTCGAACTTTGATGTATCATTACTCCTTGATTTCTCGCACACATATTAGATTCAGTAAAATTCAATGCATTTCGAGCTTTACCCATTGAGTATTAATACAAGGTGTACCGCAAACGAGCATAAACAAAACCAACTTTCGCTGGTGAGTAGAAATAAAGATTGGTAATTAATAGTGTGTTGTTTTTCTTTCTTGATGGGCATACATCAAAACAGATTTTAAGACGCGTGGCCTTTGAGTCAGACTATGTATAAGGTTATTACTGCTGAAAAAAAAAAAATAATTAAAAAAAAAAAAAGACATGATAAAAACTTAAGGGGAGAGCTGAACTGTATTCAACCATTTTGGCGCCACAATGAACTTTGCAAATTATCATTGACTAACGACATTAAGTAAGGAAATTAGATGTCTAAATCAAACGCTCTGTAGCTTGCCTCCTATAGCTGTCAGTCATAAACCTGCATTTAATACAAATAATTCAATAAAGCGCAGAATCAGCAGAATATCCTCTGTCGCCGATGCATTCATATGCTAAAGCGGAAAAGAGTAAACAAAAACACAAGTCTAAATTAAAAATGTTATGAGACTATTATCATACCGTTTTGTAGACTTAAATAACTTATAGAATTGTTGTTTTGTTTTTTTTTCTTCCCCAAGCAACACTCAAACAAGACACCCATCTGTAAACTGGATATCAGTAAACTGGATATCATTAAACTGGATATCATGTTAGGACAACAGGTACAAATAGGTCGACAACCAATTTAGGCCAACTTGTAAGGCATTTTATTTTTCTATACTAATGATACAATACAAAACTTTGCTCTATGGGTGAATATATATATATATATATATATATATATATATATATATATATATATATATATATATATATATATATATATATAACATTGTGCACAATATTGCTCATAGCTTCTGATATAACATTAAATGAAAAAGTCGGTTACATCAATCTGAAACAGGAGATGAAAAATCGGACATTATTGTACTAATTTATATAATTGTATGGGTACATATTAAATGATCAAGTGACATACTTTGCTTCAATTATGGAAGGGAAACCTAAGACATAAAACATGCACCTGCAGACGTTATTGAATTGTTCTGAAAATATTTCGAACATTTGGAAAGAGAAATATTATCAAAGAGTTGACACAATGTAATAGCATGTAACGGTGTATGTGTCTTGACTCCGATAGAAAAGACCAGACAAAGGCACTAATTCTAACAGCTCAGAGGTTATGATTAAGTTTTAATTAAAGCTTTTTTGTATGATCATGTGGCCCTAAACTCTGGATGAATCAGTAAGGAGTGCTGTTTCATCTCCCCGAACCATAAACCTCTGTCCTTTAGTCAAGATCAAGTTGTTTTGAAAATCTTAATGAAGGTTTTTATCATTATTGTTCTGTATGCTTATAGTCCCAGACCATCTCATGGATTCTTGTAAAATTCAAACTGTAGAATTAGTTAGCAATGTCGTATAAACTCCAGGAATCCCCTCCATCCCTCTGTTAATAAATCAAAGTCAATATAATTTTGATATCTTATTAAATTTGGTTTTAAAAAAATTGATATGGTCGTTAACTTCAAACCTATTGAGTGTGCTGTTATAGTTTCACTGTAATATCAGAGTCATAGTTCTTTTATGTACATGTACGCACACTTTCCCTCTCTTCATATCTGAAGCAGGTCAAAGTCATTTGAAATTTTTGCTCAAGTTTTCAGTTAAGATTTACCTATACGGTCATAAATACCAACCAAGTGAAGTTTAAAGAAAGAAAGTCTTTAGTCAGGAGAGTTGATAATCCATGTCAAGGCTCCATGATCGTTGTCACGAGTCGTATCGGTGCATTCAAACCTGACAGTGCCAGAAACAGGCTGCAGTATCATTGGTCGTGTCGATAAAGTTTTCACGAGTCGTATCGGTGCATTCAGACCTGACAGTGCCAGAAATAGGCTGCAGTATCATTGGTCGTGTCGATAAAGTTGTCACGAGTCGTATCGGTGCATTCAGACCTGACAGTGCCAGAAACAGGCTGCTGTATCATTGGTCGTGTCGATAAAGTTGTCACGAGTCGTATCGGTGCATTCAGACCTGACAGTGGCAGAAACAGGCTCCAAGATCATTGGTCGTGTCGATAAAGACTGTTGGTGATAAATGTTGTCCAGAACACGTGGAATCTCAGAGACCCGAGTTTCATGATGAGATGTTGAGGTAAACTAGCTTTAACAACATTTCACTGTTGCCAGCATGAAACTTTTTATTTGTCCACTATTTGTGTAGCTCCAAAAGGAATGCGTTGTCAATGATTAGTTCAAACACTCATGGAAAAACAAGGCTTCTAGATTTTGAGCTCCAGTAACTATACAGAAGACTTGCATAATTTCATGAAAAATCAACAATGTTATGCCTTTGCATTGCAGTGCACGTGCCATACACATACTCGAATGATACCATTATTTCTAAGCTTGCGAAAGCTGGTCACAAACTCTTGGAACTATGGTCCATAAATAAATACGCAGAGCATGCAATTAAATATAAACGTCCTCTCGAACAGGAATGGAAAACTTATCTGCTGGGTGGTGGTGGTGGTGGTGGTGGGATTTTATACTATTTTGGGGTCAGATGCCGTCAACCAGTTCTACGGGCCATAAAAAAGGAGTGCCTGAAGAACACTTCCTAGATATAGTATAACTATTATTTTCATTACTTTAATTTTACGAGGTTTTTCAGACCACAAAAATCAGTGGAAACTAGGCTACCTCATATACTACGATTTATACTATACCAAGAACACAAGAAAATTCTTTAAGAAGGAGCGTTTTAATATACACGTTGTCCAATTGAAAAACAAATTGTTCTTGTCATCGTTAATCCCCGAGGCTACAAATGAAAAAGACATAGAAACTTATTGCATGGGCATGCTGACGAAAGTTCATATATATTCATTCTCTCAGCGACATTTAGTAGAGTTCTAATCAAGATACATAAGCCAACGTGTCCCATTAAAAAATAAAAACACGCAAAAATCCCCACAAAAAACATAACAAAGCGTATATACAAACATGAAATAAAATAATATGACGAGGCTCCTTCAAAAGAACAGGGGACATATCATTAGGGCCGTTTTTGGCCCTGAAATAGACGATTTCATCATTATGCGTACAAATTTATCAGTTTGACATCATTTTGTAGAGGAAGGTTTGAACATGAAGAATTGTTGTTTTTTTTTTTTTAATGTATGTTTATATTTACCAAGCTAAAATAGCATTAGAAGTAAATCTGGGTTAACAGAAATGTATAATTTCACCGCTTAGAACAATTAGAGTTTTCCTTAACAATCGCTTCAATCGAAAACCAATGTAAAATTTGAATCTGATATGAATCATGCCTATACTTCTAATATTTGAATCGGATATGAATCATGCCTATACTTCTAATATTTGAATCGGATATGAATCATGCCTATACTTCTAATATTTGAAACGGATATGAATCATGCCCATACTTCTAATATTTGAATCTGATATGAATCATGCCCATACTTCTAATATTTGAATTTGATATTTATCATGCCTATACTTCTAATATTTGAATCTGATATGAATCATGCCTATACTTCTAATATTTGAATCTGATATGAATCATGCCTATGCTTCTAATATTTGAATCTGATATGAATCATGCCTATACTTCTAATATTTGAATCTGATATGAATCATGCCTATACTTCTAATATTTGAATCTGATATGAATCATGCCTATACTTCTAATATTTTAATCTGATATGAATCATGCCCATACTTCTAATATTTGAATCTGATATTTATCATGCCTATACTTCTTATATTTGAATCTGATATGAATCATGCCTATACTTCTAATATTTGAATCTGATATGAATCATGCCCATACTTCTAGCATACTCAAAGAGCGTGACGTTCTTAATTAAAATGTTAGCTAAAGGTATATAAAAAAATAATCTTTAACTGAACATCTAAGAGACATTTATTTGCATTACAACTATATGATATCTGAGTATTTAATACAACTCCCTCAACCTAGGCCTTAAAGAATAGTGCCAACCTATGCATGTATGTTATTGATAACCCAAACATTTCAAAAGTTTTTTGACTGCTGAAAGTAAGATTTCATTTAATGATAATATCATTGTATGCTGTTTACTAAATAATCTTTACACAGTGCAGAAATCAGTACGTTGGTTCTAAATAACCATTTAGGTTAATGGGCGGAATATGTGAAAGTGCGATTTGTATGATTCTTTTTTTTATAGGTCAGTTAACTTATATGTATGTATATACGGTAGTCCAAATACTTTCTAACGTTTGAATATTTCCAGAGTTGCAATCACCGTACACAATTGTTTGAAAAATGTACTGTTTTCTTTGCGTAAATCTGAAGATCATTGACGACATCAGCTTTAAATATGAGGAATAAGACCTTGACCTAATTTCATAAAGTCTGACCTACTTCTCGCCCTTACATTAGAGACAGAAAATGACAACGGCACTATTTGAGATCTCAAACTATGATTGTTGTCAGTTTCCAACATGTTGTACCCAATGAACAGAAATTTTAAAATTTATTTCTAATCTACATTTACCCGAAAATGTCTCCATGGTGACCCTTTGCTAATCTTCATGATCTACAGTACCTCAACAACGCATACATGTATTGCATCAGCATGGTTTTATGATTGTTGAGGAAAACCAACCTTTGTTTCCTCATGTACCTAAATAAATGACTTCTTCTGCATGGATATACATGAATGTACCTAAATAAATTACTTGTTCTGCATGTATATATATATATATATATATATATATATATATATATATATATATATATATATATATATATGCAATTATAGTCTTTGTGTGAATCTTTTGCATACTTGGGGAAACGGTGACTACGAGTTAATGCAGCAGGTTTGAAAACGATGGATTGTGAGAAATGTCTGATTCTGCACGTTTTGAAAAGAATAAACATTCCATCTCTTTTATTTATAATTAAAACTTTGTGGATTAGATGAAAAGATTAGAAGTTGCCTGAATGATTTTGTTTATACATATGACAGTTGTGGTGAAAACAAGTGTTATAAGGAATCAATAATACCCTCGCTATAAACATTCACTTGCATTGCATTTAAATTATAATTATAATATCTAGGTTATATTTTGATCAAAATAACTTTTGCTGAAAACATTTAAAGATAAGTCAGTAAACAGAGAGATCAGCTCATCCCCTAAAACAGTACGGACAATTGGAGAAGGCCATTGTACTTTGAAAACATTATTTTTTTAAAAAAAGTATCCAAATGTCTTAAATGTCGATATCATAACATTACGTTTTTGACATCGTATCTTACTATCGTCCCAATTAGTGTGAGCATATCTGCTTATGTGTCCAATAATGTTCCAAAGTTTATGAATTTGTTTCTTTGTTAGATGTTTAACCGCAGGTCAACATATGAAGGATTATATTGTGCACAGGCAATGGGAATAATGTGTATTGCCCAGAGACACACCACGGCGGCCAACCCAGTCTCGCCAAGGCAGAGTTCGAATCCGAACTGTTCTGGCCGCGAGCCCAGAACGCAAACCACTAAGCCATCGCGGCTCCTATACCTTTACGCGTTTAAATAGGTATACAAAACCAATGGCTGTGCGATGGGGGTCGGGGGTGGGTGGGGATGAGCAATTGTCTCCGGGCGCCGGGCGAGGGGGCCGTCGGGAGCTTCTTTTTTTGCCAATCCAACTCCATTTAAGCCCCCCCCCCCCCCGGTTTCAGGGCTTAGATTGTAGATTGTGGGGATGGAAGTTGGCAACTGACATAAAAACTGTTCCCTGTGGCCAAGTAAGGGCGCCACTAAAGAACATTGCCTCCAGGCGCATCAGTGGGGGGGGGGACCATTAAAGAACATAGCCCCTCCCCGACGCCTCAAACCCTCGCGCCACTCTACAAAGCATACAGCCTGCTGTAAATGGACAATTAAATATTAGGAATTATGGGTATTGTCCCTCCACTAAGAATGTTTTAAACGCATTTTGTCAGATTAAGTGGAATTTCCTACCGTCATCCTCAATCTTGATATCTGATTGGCTAGTGTTGAAATTTTATCAAATCTAGTTTGCGGATTATATAATTTCTTCGAGTATGAAATTAAAATATACAGTACTCAACAGTTTTAAATTTTTCTCATAAGCAAATATCAACCTTTTACGAACAGTAATTGTGTTGGAATGTACTTAATTCGTTTAAATGATTTAAGATTACAACTTTCGCTTGGTCATAATGAAAATGCCCAAGATTTTCTGCAGATGAATACGAAATTATTCCGTAGATAACGTTACAATGGATTTAACCCCGATAAAACTGTATGTCCGTTAATATCTGAAATAGTTCAGTTTGCTTGGCAAATAGTATAGAGACCATACACAGTTGGATATGAGAAAACATTTGCCTGAGTATGAGGGTAGAAGGTGACCCTGGGGACGAAACCCGAAGGTAGAACGTCCTTCCTGGTACAGGGTTACATTTAGTAAAGATTTTTGGATCGTTATTCATATATTATCAGTTGCAAAATAGATAAGTATTCCCATTTTATGTACCTCCCACCCCCCGAAAAAAAAAATTAAAGAAAAAATACAAGAAGGAGTTAAAGAATACAAAACTGCTGTTCTCAAACGTTGTGTAGTTTCGATTTTTGAGTACATTTGATATCACAAAAAAGTGCACCCGTCAAACCAGCGAAAACAGACTCGATCCTGTAAGTATGTACAGTTATTTTCGTTAAAGAGTACTTCAAGAGCTTTCCAGTATTGCAAACGTGTATTGAAGTCAACCGCAGGCAATATCGAAAAGGAATTAAAATTTAATATCACCACATCCATTAGAGTTTACGACCTCTTTCCCAAGATGAAACTGCACGTTTTATACATTTAGAAGCTATTAACACCTAGAATTAGATATAGAACTTAAATAAGACATAATCTGTGATACAGAATGCATTATAGTTATGCCTTCAGTTGCGGTTGATTATATTTTTCAAGATAAAATCAACGGCAATAAACCCAAATGATTAGTAACTGAAATCTGATGATATAAGATGATCAGGATTTTGTCTTTATCCGCAAGGACATACTGATTAAGTAAAATGTGTTGTTCATAAATTCCCCGTAACAACTCCCAAGGGGAAATCAGTCATTTTGGAGAAGATACATTCCTTAACAAAAACACACACTAAGAGCTCAAACTATGCAACATTCTATGTAATCGTGACCACAAACTGTGATAACGCGAAGAAATAAAAAACAGTCTCGTAGATTTGCAGATCGTTCTTTTGCGAAGTAAAATTCTCCGCCTTATAGGATCTCCAGCGTATAATGATAATATATGAAGACTTGTACGAGTAACACCATGTTCATGTAAAACTGAAGCCTTGTACGAGAGACACCATATTTATGTAAAACTGAAGCCTTGTACGAGTGACACCATATTTATGTAAAACTGAAGCCTTGTATGAGTGACACCATCTTTATGTAAAACTGAAGCCTTGTACGAGTGACACCATGTTTATGTAAAACTGAAGCCTTGTACGAGTGACACCATGTTCATGTAAAACTGAAGCCTTGTACGAGTGACACCATGTTTATGTAAAGCTGAAGCCTTGTACGAGTGACACCATATTTATGTAAAACTGAAGCCTTGTACGAGTGACACCATGTTCATGTAAAACTGAAGATAGGTTAGTTATTCTTTTCGTCTGTGATATATTTTGCCTTTACCGCGTTTTAATCAACCCGGTTTGCCAAAAAATTCCCTCATCCTTTTTTAATTTCAAAATCAACTTGAAAAATATATCCCATAATATATATTCATTTATTAAAGATTGCCTGAACGAATTCTTGTCTTCTCATTTTTCTTTATTTTAGTCCTGTCTTTGTGTTAGCCTATTTCTGTTATTGTCATTGCCATATTAATTGCGTACACTACAAGGTAAGCACTTGTATGTGACTATCTCTAATGGGAAATATATTTATTGTGAGCATAAACTGAATTGTACCGTAAATATATTGTGTTATTCGAATTCTTCATAAATATATATTTAAACATTTAAGTCGCCCAATGGGCTGGTGGATGTAGATATGCCCAATGCGCAGTCCTGCATGTCGTACGAGGCGATTAATGGAGGAGCCGTAAATCATCCCGGGTTGATTACCGTGGTTTGTCCTTGGTAAAGGCATTTAACTCCAATTGTCTCATCACTAAATAACCTACTTGTGAAATTGTTTCAAAAAAAAAAAAAACATCTGACCCTGTCATATGACTGAGAATAAGAAATCTGACCCTGACATATGACTGAGAATAAAAAATCTGACCCTGACATATGACTGAGAATAAAAAATCTGACCCTGACATATGACTGAGAATAAAAAATCTGACCCTGACATATGACTGAGAATAAGAAATCTGACCCTGACATACGACTGAGAATAAGAAATCTGACCCTGACATTTCTTCCATGTCATCAAAATATTTTATGTTATGTAATTTGAAAATGTATACAAGGTATTTTATTTAATCAATATTGAATATTAGAAATGTTTTGAAATAACTGATGTCATCATGTCTTGTTGGACACTTATTGTGCATTTTAAAGGCGAAAATATTGTCCATCTGCCGCCACTTGACTGGTCATACACCTGTATAATCCGTTTGCTGTCCCTTGACTGGCCATACAATTTAATTTTCTCCATATTTTGAATCTCAAATCAATTATGTCCCCCCCCCCCATGTTTAAGGTATTCTTAGACACAGTCCTGTATAATGTTTTAATAATTGTTTCAGATGTTAAAATGTTTGATCTATACTTTAATAGCTTACTAACAAGCACTTTAAAAGCGTTACCACACAGCAACTACTACCACACATCAACTACTCAGATGATTAACAGCATAGGAAATAGGTGTGATTGGTTGCCACCCGAGGTTAACATTATATGCAGGAGACTGTAGTGAATGCCACTGTCACGGCACTAATTAACCCTCAGAAGTGCATATATACTATTATAAGGCACTGTTTTCCATGATATTGGTTGTTCCTATGTAATGGACAACCAGCTGTATTAGATACATATAAACATGATGATAAGAAACAGCAGCATTTGTAAATTTTAAAATAAAAAAGTGTGACATCTACATGCACGAGTGTTCTAAGGTTTACAATTCACGTTGAGTAAGCTTGAAAATCTTTAGGTTTGTAATGTAATTTTTACATGTGTTCAATATTTTATGGACAGCCAATGTACATCAAACAGACTGTACAACCGTAATATGCAAGCATCAATCAGTTCGGTGAATTAGACCTACTTGCAACAACTTTAAGATTACAAAATCAACCATTCTTCCGTAGAATGAGATTAGCATATAAATACAGGTGTATCATAGCTATTTGATGATATTTTGTGTAGTTCACCTTCTATCGACTGTTGTACGTGTACACTTTCAAGTGACTACAGTGTAGCGTTCCTTGCGATTTATCCCTGGAAGTGTTGAAGATCGTATAGTTGTCTTACTCTCTGATAGCTAGCAATCTCTGGAGGCGTACCGCTTCCAAAGGATTGATATCAGCATCTGGAGGCGTATACCTTCCAAAGGATTGATATCAGCATCTGGAGGCGTACCGCTTCCAAAGGAGTGATATCAGCATCTGGAGGCGTATACCTTCCAAAGGAGTGATATCAGCAACTGGAGGTGTACATCTTCCGAATGAGTGATACCAGAATCTGGAGGCGTACACCTTCTAAAGGAGTGATATCAGCATCTGGAGGTGTGCATCTTCCGAAGGAGTGATACCAGAATCAGGAGGCGTACACCTTCCAAAGGAGTAATACTAACATCGGCAGCGTACACCTTTAGGAGGAGTGATGATAGAAGCTTTATGTTACTGTACGACGATCATTTAAGCACTTGAAAAGGTCAACTGAAGCTCTATAAATCTCTGTTAAGGTCTATTCAAAAGACATGCCGGAATACACTTAAGGGCACACAATTATCTCTATCGAATATTGACATTTCGTGATACGCTTTCAAAGTCATCTAATTTTGATGATGTTTAACCTAATATGGCTCTGCTAAGGCTCTTTAGAAAAAAAATCCAGAATGACGCATGCATTGATCGGAATAATTCCACTCCACCTCTTCAATAGTGCTACTTGCGTCACTGTGATGTGACATGAATCAATTTAGTCTTGTGTTTTATACCCCTTAAAAGCTATGACGTGCAGATTCAAAATTAAGGCATAATGTTCCTAAAAACAGAAATATTTTCAACTATTTTCGTCTAAATTTACCATTGTCATTGATAATGATTCTTATATGGATCATGTCACAAAATCGTCTTGGAATCGTCTAGAAAATTAAAAATGTATTACTCATAAATAGTCTAATGCAAAGAAAAAACAAACAATGTGCTTAGTAGTAAACTCGAAAACATCGCCAACAGGAGCACATTTGCAGCAGCCGACAATATACGGACTGGTATAGAGGATTGAGGCCGCAGCAATGAGAATTAAGGGCCTGGCAAAAGAGACTCGCCAAATGTCTAATTCAGGATGGTCTAGACAGTATTTGAAACTGTTAGTAACTGGTTGCAAGTCCCAGCGAAGAAATAAGCCACAAGGTGGAGGAAGGAAATTTTACTGCAATATACTACTTATTAAAATTCATCAACAAAGTTTGATCAGTATGGGTCGAAACAAAGTTTGATTAGTCTAGATATAATAGGATAAAGGATACAGAAAATGTAACAAACAAAATGCCTGAGAATACAAATGTCACTGAAAGAATGAAAATTAGGCTACAGTGACCTAGTTTGGGTACAGATGATTTGCACTCGTTGAGATTCATCCAAATTAAAATCTTTATCAGTGTAGGTGAAAAAGGTTCTAATATATTAAGGGTGTAACAATACTAAAAATACTTACGTAACTCAAGCATAACATTAGGTCACAAGTTACATAGTTTTGGTATAGCTGAGTAAATCATGTTGGGATGCATCTGCATCCCATTGTCCATGATTGTAGGTAAAAACAGCGTCAAATCTATTGAGGGTGTAACGAACAAATGGCTGAAAATACAAAAGTCATTATAGCGTAAGAGTTAGGTCGCAATGATCTAGTTTTTTTTATGACTGAGATACTTTTCATGTGATGTATCCACATACCAATTTCATGAGTGTAGGTGAAATAGGGTCCAATATATTTAGGGCGTAACGAACGAACGAACACACGAACGAGCAGACAAAACACTATATCCTCTCACAACTTCGTTGCCAAGGAGATGAGAAGCATCCATATGGTTTCTAGGAGGAAAGTATCCATACACACTGAGTAGGATCCATTTCATTTACTGGACAGTAGAAGTGAATGAGGCATCGTGCCCACTTGGGTTCGAGTGTACATAGCTATGCACCAGATAACAAGATGTTCGGCCATTGGCAGTTACAAAGCCCGAGATACAGAAATCGTTTCCAATACAAGGAAAAGCTCAGTTAGATAATATTTTTGTATTATCTCTGAAAATTTAATTGATATCAATAACCTATACACTCTTGTGTGACATAACAGAAATTCAATATTAGGATTGCATCATATATCAGGAGCAGTGGAACGAGATTTTATCTCCAGTAGATGTCATTTGATTGAAACCAGTGGGCATTCATAGAATGTCGTTACTAGCGCTGCTTGTTCGAGTGGTTTTTTAAAAAACCTTGCCACAAAAGCGATACAACACGATGCTGTGAAATGACGAGATCCAAGAAAAACTCGAAAACAAATTAAGCACCACCATATTTTTCAAGTCTTAAAATTATTGCTGACAGAATTGGAGAAAATGATGGAAAGATGGAATTTAATTGATAATAAGCATGTCAGGTGAACAATATTTAAATGCGATAGAGAAAGATATAGGCAATAATGATAATTATTTTAAAATGTGACTTTTTTTTAAAAACAGATCATCATCACGGAAGAAATGTTTAAGTTAATTTGGCTATGGAACAATATTTAACTTTGTTTTGGCAAACCCTGTCTTGGTTTCCACGAAATATTTGTTGTTCTTCATTTAATTTTTGTTTCTTGTTTGTTGGCTATGAAACAATATTTAAGTTTTTTGTTTGCAAGAATCTGTCTTGGTTGTTACGAAATATTTTTTGTTTTTCATTGTAATTTTAATTGCTTCTTTTCGATTAGTGTGACCTCAGTGTTTCTGGTATATATCTTTTACACGCAGTCGAATGCCAAGAACACGTCTCCGCATTTATAGACACGGTTTTCTAATTATCGTCCGTTGTACTCATATCGCTTGCTAGGTGCTTAGCAGTAGGGTCCGACATATCACTACTGAAATAGATTGTAAACAAAGCGAATCGGTTCGTAAAAATACCCATAAAGGATTCCACTGATTGCACAAATTGTACGAATGAAGTTTGGGGTAGTTTTCTCTGAAAGATTCCGGGCAACAGTCTCTAATTATTTCTATTGGAAGCCATATTATCAGTATTTCAACTTATCTGCTAATATTGGAATTCAGCAATTTAAAATCTTGCATGCCCATCTGACGGCATAGACGAAATTTAAATGGTACCAAACACGTACAGTCTTCATGCACTTTCCGTGTATTTCACACACTGATTTTTTCCGTAAATTGTGTTTGCAACGATTATTTGAACATCCATTAACGGAACATTAACTACCTCCATATTTCTTATATTTTCCATCGCTATCCATGTCAATTGTAAAAGAAAACGAGCAAAGATAAAACAAAAAGAAAGAGAATATGTTATTTTGATCTCGGTACGTGGGTGTCTAATGTTTATTTCACTGTCGTCATGGCTGACGCATCACGTGATTGGTTAATGACTGCGCTCTTGAAACTGGGGTCAAATACATATAAAAGTGTCTATACTGCGGGAATGCACGCAATTCATTTAGATTCCAACATGGTGGATCACACTCGTTCACCTTTCGTTCACATTGATTCATACTTGTTGTATAGAATTTATATCCCGTGACAAATGAAGACAATGGTAAAGTGTCGAACACTCCCTGCTGCAGATATTCATTAACAATTAGCCCCATCTACGCGCTAAGGTTAACATCCATGAATAGTGTACAATCAGAATGATATCCCTGAACACGATGACTCTATACATTGCTAACGTTAACATTCTGTCCAGAACATATATATCGAGTTTGCGGTCATTCGCAAGCATCTGCAAACTGTAGTGAATACCCCGCCGAATGCAGTGGTGCCAAATATTCGTCAGACCAATGACTCGTTGCCAATTACAATTTTTTCACGTTCTCAATGAAGGCGTGCTCGTTTACGTCTTGGAGTCAGAATAGGGCATTCAATAGGCCTCGTGCCTCTCATCTCAGCGTCGTCTAGTCTTCGCGTCAGGATGGGAACTGGGACTCTTTCGGGTATTCATTATCATCATCTTTATTTCCTTCCGTAGAAGATTACATGATATAATAATTAGGTATAATGAATCACTTGATTACAATCAGAAAACTTTCATGAGGTTGAAAAAAAAAGCAGTTATTGACTGGTTTGCCCTAAAAAGTGCAACTGCGTTGTGCTAACTTCTGCCTGCATAAAAGGCCTCTACAACTTGCCATTTCTGAATATCGAACAATTTTACAGCGAGCCATCTTCATAACACAACTATTTTATTGTATACGTACATACAGTTAAAGCAGTTCATGTTCTTGTCTCATTGAGAAACGTAAAGTAAAAATGTTACCATCTAATTTGGAAACATTTAGACCTGTGCTTTACCAAATTTAGAAAGTAGAGGTACATATATCTCTCCTCAACTGCATTTTGCTATTTTACAATTTCAGAAGTAAACATAAATTGTCCTTAGGTGCTTAACTTTTTTTCGGGTGTACTTAACATAAGAATAATGCAGAATGAAAAGTTTTTATTTTACAAACCATTATTGACCAAATGTCTCAATTTGATGTGGTTATTTGTTGTAATTAATGTTATCAGAGTTCATCTTGGAATAAATGTTAAATTTCACTGCGTATCAATTGATCCCAGTACGATTGCATATAAATAGCATAAAGCATTTTGAATATATAGAAAAGTTAATATTACAGTTTTGGTATGTAGATTTATCAAAGTTATAGAGGGAATCAGAGTGAGAAAAAAAATCGTCAATGCAGTGCGACATGAAGACAATGCAGAACTTGAGCTATTGGAAGTTTGTTTCGATTTGCCTATAAACTGAAATAGCGTGGCTAAAATTACAATTCCTATATATACGATTGATAACTACCTTTATTTTAGATTGCTAGAAATTGTGAATACATAAATGTGATTGTTTGATTATTGATAGCATAATGAGTTCTTTGCCTAGGAGTTTTGAACATAATATCTATGTAAATTTCTTTTGATACATCCATAGCGCTTTGCGCGAAATGTTTTCCAGTCGATTCACTTTTGATGAGAATTCTTCTCGTCATGGAAGTTTCAAATTCTCTGCAACAAATATTTCTAAATTCATGGATTAGAGTTGACCTTAGAATATAAGATTTTCTTGTCAAGGTTCATCTTTCGAGGATAGTGCCCATTGCGATTATATTGTGTACAGAAACACTCGCCAATAAAAACACACTATCCGTAATAGTATGCATAGATACCGCTTGAACAAGTATGCGAATTCATTCCGTACTAACCGTAAATTCCTTGTATCCGTGTTTGTTCTTTTTTTTTTTTTTTTGCTATCCTTAAAACCTAGTTTTAATGTATCATTTTAAAGGCTAGTTTTAATGTATCATTTAAAAGGCTAGTTTTAATGTATCATTTAAAAGGCTAGTTTTAATGTATCATTTTCAAGGCTAGTTTTATGTATCATTTTCAAGGCTTGTTTTAATGTATAATTTTCAAGGCTAGTTTTAATGTATCATTTTCAAGGCTAGTTTTGATGTATCATTTTCAAGGCTAGTTTTAATCTATCATTTTCAAGGCTAGTTTTAATGTATCATTTTCAAGGCTAGTTTTAATGTATCATTTTCAAGCATTTTAAGCAAAACCATGTAAGAAACTTTGCATTGGAATGAGAAGAATGTTTTTATGAAGCTAGATTGTGTTGTAAATGTACTGTACCATTCACGTTTCTCAGTTATAGATAATAGATAAACGTCAATCCCAATTAGGTAGGTGTATATAGTAGTAGATATATGTAGTATTTACACTGAATCTTTTTTTAATCAAGAGATGTAGACAATTTTCGTTATAGGAACGATGCTTGCCAAGTTTTCTCTTAATGAAAAATTTTTATAACGAGTGGTATATCAAAGATATAGCTTACATTTTATACATATATATTTTTACACCACATACAAATACACCGACTTCCATTTCCAATGGAGTTGAGATTAACTATAAAAAAGGACAAGAAGCTGTGTATTGGCAGACGGATTACCCTCTTCGCATTCCTGCAGCGTGAGTCCGCTACAAAATGTAGTTCGTTTATTGCTCAGTCTTGTTAAAAATTATTAATTTGCTTCTATTTAGAAACTTTTATTTTCATTTAATTTGATTTAAACATAATAGTAAAAGCGCGGCCGTATTATATCGATTGATCCCCGGCGAGTACGTGGAACTGAGTGGGGAATAGGCTAATGACCATAAGATTAGTTCTTTCATTCTCTCTCTCTTGGTCGGTTTGTCTGTCAGCTTTATCATCATACATCCAGAGAAAAAAAAAAAAGAGAGAGAGAGAGAGAGAGAGAGAGAGAGAGAGAGATTTGATGAAGTTTTGTAACGTGTTTATTCGTTTAGAAAAATAAAATGTACATTAAACGGTGAATATGGATTTTATTTCATTTTTCTATTTTATTCACGACTAATAATTGGAAATTCACGATTTTATCTACAGAATATATAAGCAATGGTGTCCTGTTGAAAGCGTAATTAAATGCGTATTAATACCCTAAGGGCGAGTCACAATTTGATGTGCCCACAGTATTAATATATCAAATTGCTCTATACAAAACATTAAAGTAATATTTTTTTAATGTGTGTGTGTGTGTGTGTGTGTGTGCGTATATATATATATATATATATATATATATATATATATATATATATATATATATATATATATATATATATATATATATGTAGATATGGTAGACAGTATAGTCGAGTGAGCCGAACTGCTTTTCGAAGTATTCTTATGGATATTTGATGCATAAAAAATACTTATAAATCTTTTCGTAGGATATTGAAATAATAAATATTGCAAGTTTCCCCTATCATGCAGCAGTTTAAATTTGTCTTTATTTTTCAAATATTTGTAATCTATCAGATAACAATGGGCAAAATAGTTTGAACACATCAATATGGAACATTTGGAAAAAGAAATGCAAAGACTACAATATCACCGCGAGGTAAAATCAAACTGCTTACCGAGGGTAAAATTCCCAATCTAAAACTTGTCTTATTTAGTCTTAATGCCTTAAGATGGAATTCCATGACCCGACATGCTGACGCTCTATTGCCATTGTCAATTAATATTAGTGAACAAATTATCATTTTGTTTCGAGCTTAGATAAAATACCGAACATCGTTTATATACTTCAGTTCACAATTATTTTTAATACTAATTCTAAGTGATATGAAACTTATCGTTTGACTTTGGAATGTTTGCGGTAAAGGTAAATAGGTGATTGTTTAGTAAGGAAGTGGGACAGATCATGAAAAGCTGGGTCACTGGCAATGTATAAGAGGCATTTGCAAGTCATGAACATGAATTTTGAAAAGGAATAAATTTAGTACTTTAGAAAAGAGGACGCTTTGAAATATTTCATGAAACAGTTTTTGACTGTATTTCCCATTTATGAAATCAATCCAAATGAAAGATGTTTCTCCTCTTTCCGGCTTATAATTGGATACAAATTTAAATGTCTGTGTCATGAATGAACTAACAGGAAATTATGTTGAATGATATATTTCGACTGCTTTACATGCACAGTACACACTCCAAAAACCTGGCATAGCCAGTTTAGCAAGAAATGTAGGTCATTACATCAACAATATATTTTTTATGCGCGTTGATAAGTGTGAATGTACATATGAAATTACATGACCATGCATGCAACAGTCTCTGGGATACTGAGTTACAAGTGAGAGAGAGAGAGAGAGAGCGTAAATGTTGACTCCGTAACAGACTGGAATGATCCCCACAATCCCATTTCACAACAAATGACTTGTTTTATCTATTTTTCCAAGATAACTGTTCAAAACTGATTGACTCCTAGGAAATGCGTTACTTTGTATTAAAACTGTGTCATCATATCGGTAACAGCAGTATATATTCTTTTATTACCACAGAAATTACCACAGAAATTAAGGTGAAAACATCAACACACATTCTCTTGAGGTCTACCTGCTACTTCTGCCTCACACTTACTTTTAGATGGGGATATCGCTACGTATGTCTGCCTAAACTGGACCTTCTTTAAACGCGATTTTCAGCCTTTTTACAATAGACACAATCTTAATTTCACAATTATTGGACATTTCGAAACAGAAAAATGAAATGGAAAATAAAACAAATTTGAAAATTGATAGCGCATTTTTGTAGACGACCTTATAAAGTGTCCGATGTATTTTGCTCAGACACTATAAAATCCATGTCTGACTTAAGCAGGATGTCCATTGATCAGATATGATCAGTCTATTTGAAGTCTATTTGAAGCAAATTGTTGTTAGTTTCCTTTTAGAGCATGCATTTTGCTTTAAAAATGCCGTTTTGTGCGTTTTCGACGATGTCACAGCGCTCCCCACTAGGCATGCACAGGAAACGGAAAGGTACATGATATCGATAAAAAATAAATTCTTGTCGTGTGCACTACTTGTTCATTTCATGAAAGCCGGGTACACCATTCTCGTATTATAAGATAATTTTGCCTTGCAACAATTTATATTGTACGTGCAGAGAACACCATTCTGCTATTATGGTAAACTTTTCTTTATTCCGGTGAGACAGACAGTCCATTAAGGAAGTACTCTTTTACTTCAAAAAGAAACAAAGCCCCAGAATATCCCTATGTTAAAAACCAATCTAATAAAGAGTACGCTCTAGCGTCCCCTAATAATGAAATTCTTGAAATCTACTTACCATAATCGTGAGGATTGTTCATTATCTGATAGGCATCTATTCATTATGGAAATAAAAAAGATAACCAGACCGAAAGAAAAAATCGGATTTGGGAATATCTTTTCATAATGCAAATCTGGCTACAAAGTAGTCCCAGATGTGATATCGCAAAAGTGTCAATAACACTTTTATCGCGATTTGTAAAGATATCAATTTGTCCTTCTCTGATAGATTTTTATATTTCATTTTAGGATAAATAGAAACGTAGATTAGTAAAGCAGAAAAGGGGATGCAACATTACGCTAATTGCACCGAAAAAAGAAATTTCTGATTTTACTAAGATGTTATTTGAGCTTTGGTTCTAAAGAGTGCATCATGAAAGAAATCTTTGCACGATCAATTGAATGTTGCCGTGTATGAAAAAGAGGTATGAAATTACATACTTTTGTTTGCCTATGACATCATAAGAAGGAATATTTGACTTGTCATATTCCACATTTTGCGACGAAAAATTGGATATAAGTCGCCACTGTCTTCAAAATATAGGAAATAAGTAGAAGAACTTAAATGTAAACCAGGGAATACAAATTATTTTGACTCAGTTTTCCTTTGTTTGATTGCTTTGTTTACTTTTTTTTATCCTTGCCCCTATAAAATAAAAAAAAAACTATTTCGAATACAGCAGGAAAAGGCAAGTATTGAATTTGAGACGTGTCTACAGTCTACGTGAGGTGGAGCTAAGACTTCGATGTGTTACTTCAAAACTCTTGACATATGGCAGTTGTTTATCGTTTGTAACCTCTTGAATGCAACAAAACAAAACAAAAATCGTTTTAAGTCTAATAGCTTAAAAAGCATTTCCGTCATCTTTATTGTTGTGACTTTGCAGTACACGTATTTGGCTTCGGAAAATAGTATTTCAAGAGCCTGATGTTACACGATTAATTTTGGAATTTTGCCACTAGAAGAAACAATTAAACAGCTCCCATATGCTATTGATGAGAATATGTTTATATCATAATTTTCAAGATATTATCAAACAGGCAAATACTACTTAAATGTGCTTAGGCCTACAAAGGATGAAAAACATACTATTTTAAATAGCTTTTGATCAATCAGACATAATTGATTTAGTATTTGATAACTCCAGTATCACGCAAAGCACATACTCTATTAAGAACAAGCATAATCCTGCTATCTTAATACCTAGTTTTAGAAACGGGAAATATTACATGATACAAAAACATAAAAATAACCTTTCTGAGATGGTAAAGGGATTTTCGTGACAATGAGACATTTGATCAAGTAATTAGTGGTGAACAGACAAAATTTCCATCTATGTCTAAATGTCTAATTTTTGTTACGACTATTCAAAACAGAAAAGGAAGAAATGTGAATAATATTTGAAGTGATTTGTTAGAGAGATACCGTATATAATCGCTTTTCAGTCGAGTCCAGCTGCAAACAACATATACCCTAATCTGCCGTCGAACATTCCTTCTCAATTGTGGAATAATTTTTTTCTTGTGTTTGTTTAGTTTTTTAGAAAGAAAAACACAGGATGATCCACACCATTTTTGTCTTCTTAAATTAATACTCAATCCCTACATCACTTGCATCAACGGTCATTTTACATAATTGGCTGAAATTTGGTGCTGAAAGAAGTGGTGCATTCTTAAGAATGGCCTTTACTTTATCAAAGGATTCCTGACACTGGTCAGACTAATGAAACTTGGATTTCTTACTCAACATATTTGTCAAAGATTTGTCAATTATGGAAAAATTTGAACAAAATGTCCGATAATATACAGCCATACCTAAATATCACAACAGTTGCTTTTTACAAACAGGCACAAGGAATTCAGAGATAGCCTTGAGCTTAGCGGAATGTATTATCTGGCTTAGGCACAAAAATACATGATGAACTTCAGTTACTTTTACTTGGTTCTATAAAATCATTCTCCAGTGAATATTTTATTTCTTTTTTCAAATATTTCCGTTTGAGAGGATTCATCCTGTTAGGATCCTGTTTCACATGTGTAGAATCGACAATCTCAGCGTCATGATAGATTTTATTTGTTCGTGTAGGAACATCAGGAAACAAGTGCTCATACCCATGTAATAGCTGTTTCAGTTAATTTGTTTCCTGTTGTTGTAGATGTGAAATTTTCTGGTCCAGAGTGTTATTATTTCTGGTTAAACCAGAATCACTACAGTCAGACTGTATTCCATCGTTGACATCCTCACTGTGTGGGACAGGTAAAACTAGATTGATTAAATAAGTAACTGGGCTATCTCTGTCAAAATACGCCTTTAACATATTTATGTGACAAAGTTGTTTCTGTTTCCGCCTCCCAGGAGTATTAATGATATAATTTAAGTCATTTACCTTCTTTTCAACTTTATCAGGTCCATACAATTTAGCTCGAAGGGATTTTGAGACTCTGAGTATCTCCTGTGTCCCTTAATATTTGAATAGGGATATGCGTAGAAGAATCATCAATAAGTGATATAGAACCTTCTGACCTGAATGGTTCATGAGTCTCCAAAATAGAATAAGACTGGAGTTTGTTTGACCCAACAATTGTATTGACCTCTTTGAAATAAGGGGATTTGGAATAGCTCTGTATTTTTTATGTTGCTTATATTTTAACATGAAGCAATCAGAAATGACGTGCTGTTTCTTTTTACAATAAGTACACGTAGGAAGAGATAAGGATTTCTGATCAGTCTTATCAGATGTTTAATTTCTAATAGTTGTACTGTTTGAAAATTGGAAGTACTCGTTTGAGACTGAAATGATTTTTTCCCAGAAAACTGCTGAAAGCAGCATTTTCCAAAGTTTCCGCTTTTTGCTCGTCAAGATAGGCCTTGACATCATGGATGCACCTCTTGAACTCTTCAATTAATACAAACTGTCCGAGGTTATCGTAAGCTTGATCAACCTTCTTGGCTGAGCACCAGCTATACAATAGTTGTTCTTTTCCTATTGCAAATTCGACATGAGTTTGTCCAGTTTTTTTCCTACTATTCCTAAACCTTTGTCGATATGCCTCCGGTACCAATCATAATCCTTAAAAATGTACTTCTTAACTACATCATAATCAGTACTTTGTTGTACCGACAGTGAAGCGTAGACTTCACGAGCTTTGCCAATAAGAACACTTTGAAGTAACAAAGTCCAATGCTCAATTGGCCATTTCAAGTTTTCAGCAATTTTCTCAAAGTGAAGAAAGTATTTATATACTTCTTTTTCCAGAAAAGGGGGTACTAATCTAATATATCTGGTAACATCAAAATCTGAACTTGTGTGTAAACGGCGGTGGGGGGTGCTCTGCTTGCCAGTTCTAATTCTTTCAATCTATGTTGCATTTCCCTTTCTTCTCTTCGCATCTGTCACTCCTCTTTCTCTCTCTCTCTCTCTCTCTCTCTCTCTCAGCATCTGCATTTCCATTTCCTCTCTCTCTCTCTCTGCATCTGCATTTCCCTTTCCTTCATTTCCCTCTCCTCTTTCTCTCACTGCATCTGCATTTCCATTCCGTCTTTCTGAAGCTGAAGTTTTCTTAATTCTAATTCCATCTGGTATTTTTAGCTGTAATTCCCTTAATTTCCAATCAAAACCAGATACATACTAATCAATTAAACCCAAAGCACTATTATTTAAAATTTCCTTTGCCACCAAATATTCAGTTAAAATATTCTGTATCTCTTGTTTTGTCAAGGACGCTTTCGCTTTAGAAAGCTCATAATGTCTGGCAAGCTCAAGCAACTCGTCCTTTTTAATAGACTCTAACCCTACCTGGGTAGGACTTGAAACAAAGTTCTCAACCTTAGATGACATTGTGAATGCTTGCTAGTTTCATTAAAGATTTCTCAAATGTGTGAAATAAAAATCTTTACCAAGGACAATGAAAATTCTAAAATAGAGTCAATTTAAATTGTAATTTAAAGACATTCACATCCCAGACAACCCCCCAATTTTTGTTACAACTCTAGGTTTTAAAAATATGTAACAGAAAGAAAGTGAAACCAACAATGTAGGTAAAATCAACAAGCAATTTACTTCCATACAATTAAAGTGAAAATTCAAAACACACTTACAATTTGTGAGCTACATTCCAAATAATCCTCAATATCCTAATCACAAGTCCAAAACAAAAGAATGTTCCGAATTAATTCCAATAGCTTCGAATGTCCTAATGTACCACAAAGATGTAATCCAGACTGTATTTGAATGAGTTCATGTAAATCCCAAAATCATGTATTAATCCAAAAGTTAATGAGCACTTTTATATTTCCAATGACTATTGTAAATAAATAATTCCTCTCAAATTATATCTGATTTCAACAACACAACTAAAATAGATTCCTTACGGACTGATCTTTTAGAACCGAAATTCTAGAATAGGAATGAATTTGTTTACCAAAATCTGTATATAAATACACATGCCTACATGACCTATATCACATCACAATATGAGTACTTCTAATGGAAAATTACTTTGTGTACCGGACTTTTGTCACAACAAAACATGGAAATAACAGTCCATGTGCTAACAAAACTGGCCTCGAACTCAACGCTAATTACACATGTTTCCAATGAAAATTGTAAATAAATAATTCTTCTCAAATTATATCTGATTTCAACAAAATGACCATAACCTGACTAAAGTACAACTTACAACCAAGGACACATACTATAAATTCAATATACATAACAGTAGTTAAGTGCTATCATATAGGTAGTTAAGTGCTATCATATATGTATATAGATAGTTAAGTGGTATCATATAAGTAGTTAAGTGTTATCATATAGGTAGTTAAGTGCTATCATATAGGTATATAGGTAGTTAAGTGCTATCATATAGGCAGTTAAGTGCTATCATATAGGTAGTTAAGTGCTATCATATAGGTAGTTAAGTGCTATCATATAGGTAGTTAAGTGCTATCATATAGGTATATAGGTAGTTAAGTGCTATCATATAGGCAGTTAAGTGCTATCATATAGGCAGTTAAGTGCTATCATATAGGTAGTTAAGTGCTATCATATAGGTAGTTAAGTGCTATCATATAGGTATATAGGTAGTTAAGTGCTATCATATAGGTAGTTAAGTGCTATGATATAGGTAGTTAAGTGCTATCATATAGGCAGTTAAGTGTTATCATATAGGTAGTTAAGTGCTATCATATAGGTAGTTAAGTGCTATCATATAGGTAGTAGTGTTATCATATTGGTAGTTAAGTGCTATCATATAGGTAGTTAAGTGCTATCATATAGGTAGTTAAGTGCTATCATATAGGCAGTTAAGTGCTATCATATAGGCAGTTAATTGCTATCATATAGGTAGTTAAGTGCTATCATATAGGTAGTTAAGTGCTATCATATAGGCAGTTAATTGCTATCATATAGGTAGTAGTGTTATCATATTGGTAGTTAAGTGCTATCATATAGGTAGTTAAGTGCTATCATATAGGTAGTTAAGTGTTATCATATTGGTAGTTAAGTGCTATCATATAGGTAGTTAAGTGCTATCATATAGGTAGTTAAGTGCTATCATATAGGTAGTTAAGTGTTATCATATAGGTAGTTAAGTGTTATCATATAGGTAGTTAAGTGCTATCATATAGGCAGTTAAGTGTTATCATATAGGTAGTTAAGTGCTATCATATAGGTAGTTAAAGTGTTATCATATAGGCAGTTAAGTGCTATCATATAGGTAGTTAAGTGCTATCATATAGGTAGTTAAGTGCTATCATATAGGTAGTTAAGTGCTATCATATGTGTATATAGATAGTTAAGTGCTATCATATAGGTAGTTAAGTGCTATCATATAAGTAGTTAAGTGCTATCATATAGGCAGTTAATTGCTATCATATAGGTAGTTAAGTGCTATCATATAAGTAGTTAAGTGCTATCATATAGGCAGTTAATTGCTATCATATAGGTAGTAGTGTTATCATATTGGTAGTTAAGTGCTATCATATAGGTAGTTAAGTGCTATCATATAGGTAAGTGATATCATATAGGTAGTTAAGTGCTATCATATAGGTAGTTAAGTGCTATCATATAGGTAAGTGCTATCATATATGTATATAGATAGTTAAGTGCTATCATATAGGTAGTTAAGTGCTATCATATAGGTAGTAGTGTTATCATGTTGGTAGTTAAGTGCTATCATATAGGTAGTAGTGTTAACATATAGGTAGTTACGTGCTATCATATAGGTAGTTAAGTGTTATCATATAGATAGTTAAGTGCTATCATATAGATAGTAGTGTTATCATATTGTTAGTTAAGTTTTATCATATTGGTAGTTAAGTGTTATCATATAGATAGTTAAGTGCAATCATATAGGTAGCTAAGTGTTATCATATAGATAGTTAAGTGTTATCATATAGGTAGTAGTGTTATCATATAGATAGTTAAGTGCAATCATATAGGTAGCTAAGTGTTATCATATAGATAGTTAAGTGTTATCATATAGTTATATAGGTAGTTATGTGCTATCATATAGGTATATAGATAGTTAAGTGTTATCATATAGGTAGTAGTGTTATCATATAGATAGTTAAGTGTTATCATATAGGTAGCTAAGTGTTTTCATATAGATAGTTAAAAGTTATCATATAGGTAGTAGTGTTATCATATAGATAGTTAAGTGCAATCATATAGGTAGCTAAGTTTGATCATATAGATAGTTAAGTGTTATCATATAGGCAGTAGTGGTATCATATTGGTAGTTAAGTGTTATCATATAGATAGTTAAGAGCTATCATATAGATAGTTAAATGTTATCATATAGATAGTTAAGTTCTATGATATAGGTAGTAGTGTTATCATATAGATAGTTAAGTGCTATCATATAGGTAGTAGTGTTATCATATAGGTAGTTAAGTGCTATCATATAGATAGTTAAGATCTATCATATAGGTAGTTCAGTGTTATAATATAGATAGTTAAGCGCTATCATATAAGTAGTTAAGTGTTATCATATAGGTAGCTAAGTGCTATCATATATATAGTTAAGATATATCATATAGGTAGTTAAGTGCTATCGTATAGGTCGTTAAGCGTTATCATATAGTTATATAGGTAGTTAAGTGCTATCATATAGGTATATAGATAGTTAAGTGATATCATATAGGTAGTTAAGTCCTATCATATAGGTAGTAGTGTTATCATATACGTAGTAGTGTTATCATATAGGTAGTTAAGTGCTATGATATAGGTAGTTAAGTGCAATCATATAGGTAGTTAAGTGCTATGATATAGTTAGTTAAGTGCTATCATATAGGTAGTTAAGTGCTATGATATAGGTAGTTAAGTGCTATCATATAGGTAGTTAAGTGCTATCATATAGGTAGTTAAGTGCTATCATATAGGTAGTTAAGTGCTATGATATAGGTAGTTAAGTGCTATCATATAGGTAGTTAAGTGCTATGATATAGGTAAGTGCTATCATATAGATAGGTAAGTGCTATCATATAGATAGGTAAGTGCTATCATATAGATAGGTAAGTGCTATCATATAGATAGGTAAGTGCTATCATATAGATAGGTAAGTGATATCATATAGGTAGTTAAGTGTTATCATATAGATAGTTAAGTGCTATCTTATAGGTAGTTAAGTGTTATCATATAGATAGTTAAGTGCTATCATATAGGTATATAGGTAGTTAAGTGTTATCTTATAGGTATATAGGTAGTTAAGTGTTATCTTATAGGTAGGTAAGTGTTATCTTATAGGTATATAGGTAGTTAAGTGTTATCTTATAGGTAGTTAAGTGTTATCTTATAGGTAGTTAAGTGCTATCATATAGGTATATAGGTAGTTAAGTGCTATCATATAGGTATATAGGTAGTTAAGTGTTATCATATAGATAGTTAAGTGCTATCATATAGGTATATAGGTAGTTAAGTGTTATCTTATAGGTAGTTAAGTGTTATCATATAGGTATATAGGTAGTTAAGTGTTATCTTATAGGTATATAGGTAGTTAAGTGCTATCTTATAGATAGTTAAGTGTTATCTTATAGGTAGTTAAGTGCTATCATATAGGTATATAGGTAGTTAAGTGCTATCATATAGGTATATAGGTAGTTAAGTGTTATCATATAGATAGTTAAGTGCTATCATATATGTATATAGGTAGTTAAGTGTTATCTTATAGGTAGTTAAGTGCTATCATATAGATAGTTAAGTGCTATCATATAGGTATATAGGTAGTTAAGTGCTATCATATAGGTAGCTAAGTGCTATCATATAGGTAGGTAAGTGCTATCATATAGATAGGTAAGTGCTATCATATAGATAGGTAAGTGCTATCATATAGATAGGTAAGTGATATCATATAGGTAGTTAAGTGCTATCTTATAGGTATATAGGTAGTTAAGTGCTATCTTATAGGTAGCTAAGTGCTATCATATAGGTAGGTAAGTGCTATCATATAGATAGGTAAGTGCTATCATATAGATAGGTAAGTGCTATCATATAGATAGGTAAGTGCTATCATATAGATAGGTAAGTGATATCATATAGGTAGTTAAGTGCTATCATATAGATAGTTAAGTGCCATCATATAGGTAGTTAAGTGCTATCATATAGATAGTTAAGTGTTATCATATAGATAGTTAAGTGCTATCATATAGGTAGTTAAGTGCTATCTTATAGGTATATAGGTAGTTAAGTGCTATCTTATAGGTAGCTAAGTGCTATCATATAAGTAGTTAAGTGTTATCATATAGGTAGTTAAGTGCTATCTTATAGGTATATAGGTAGTT
Organism: Margaritifera margaritifera; assembly: GCA_029931535.1. Classification (NCBI taxonomy): domain Eukaryota; kingdom Metazoa; phylum Mollusca; class Bivalvia; order Unionida; family Margaritiferidae; genus Margaritifera; species Margaritifera margaritifera. The sequence continues at coordinate 3,342,776 of JAQPZY010001620.1, forward strand.
AAGTGCTATCATATAGGTAGTTAAGTGTTATCATATAGGTATATAGGTAGTTAAGTGCTATCATATAGGTAGTTAAGTGCTATCATATAGGTAGTTAAGTGTTATCATATAGGTATATAGGTAGTTAAGTGCTATCATATAGGTAGTTAAGTGTTATCATATAGGTAGTTAAGTGCTATCATATAGGTAGTTAAGTGCTATCATATAGGTATATAGGTAGTTAAGTGCTATCATATAGGTATATAGGTAGTTAAGTGTTATCATATAGGTATATAGGTAGTTAAGTGTTATCATATAGATAGTTAAGTGCTATCATATAGGTAGTTAAGTGCTATCATATAGGTAGTTAAGTGTTATCATATAGGTAGTTAAGTGCTATCATATAGTTATATAGGTAGTTAAGTGCTATCTTATAGGTAGTTAAGTGCTATCATATAGATAGTTAAGTGTTATCATATAGGTAGTTAAGTGCTATCATATAGGTATATAGGTAGTTAAGTGTTATCATATAGGTAGTTAAGTGCTATCATATAGGTAGTTAAGTGTTATCATATAGGTAGTTAAGTGCTATCATATAGGTATATAGGTAGTTAAGTGTTATCATATAGGTAGTTAAGTGCTATCATATAGTTATATAGGTAGTTAAGTGCTATCTTATAGGTAGTTAAGTGCTATCATATAGATAGTTAAGTGCTATCATATAGGTAGTTAAGTGCTATCATATAGATAGTTAAGTGCTATCATATAGGTAGTTAAGTGTTATCATATAGGTAGTTAAGTGCTATCATATAGGTAGTTAAGTGTTATCATATAGGTAGTTAAGTGTTATCATATAGGTAGTTAAGTGCTATCATATAGATAGTTAAGTGCTATCATATAGGTAGTTAAGTGTTATCATATAGATAGTTAAGTGCTATCATATAGATAGTTAAGTGCTATCATATAGGTAGTTAAGTGCTATCATATAGATAGTTAAGTGCTATCATATAGTTATATAGGTAGTTAAGTGCTATCATATAGGTAGTTAAGTGCTATCATATAGATAGTTAAGTGCTATCATATAGGTAGTTAAGTGCTATCATATAGATAGTTAAGTGCTATCATATAGGTAGTTAAGTGCTATCATATAGATAGTTAAGTGTTATCATATAGGTAGTTAAGTGTTATCATATAGGTAGTTAAGTGTTATCATATAGGTAGTTAAGTGCTATCATATAGGTAGTTAAGTGCTATCATATAAGTAGTTAAGTGCTATCATATAGGTAGTTAAGTGCTATCATATAGGTATATAGGTAGTTAAGTGCTATCATATAGGTAGTTAAGTGCTATCATATAGGTATATAGGTAGTTAAGTGTTATCTTATAGGTAGTTAAGTGCTATCATATAGGTAGTTAAGTGTTATCATATAGGTAGTTAAGTGTTATCATATAGGTAGTTAAGTGCTATCATATAGGTAGTTAAGTGCTATCATATAGGTATATAGGTAGTTAAGTGCTATCATATAGGTATATAGGTAGTTAAGTGTTATCTTATAGGTAGTTAAGTGCTATCATATAGGTAGTTAAGTGCTATCATATAGGTATATAGGTAGTTAAGTGCTATCTTATAGGTATATAGGTAGTTAAGTGTTATCATATAGGTAGTTAAGTGCTATCATATAGTTATATAGGTAGTTAAGTGCTATCTTATAGGTAGTTAAGTGCTATCATATAGATAGTTAAGTGCTATCATATAGGTAGTTAAGTGTTATCATATAGGTAGTTAAGTGCTATCATATAGGTATATAGGTAGTTAAGTGTTATCATATAGGTAGTTAAGTGCTATCATATAGTTATATAGGTAGTTAAGTGCTATCATATAGGTAGTTAAGTGCTATCATATAGATAGTTAAGTGCTATCATATAGGTAGTTAAGTGCTATCATATAGATAGTTAAGTGCTATCATATAGGTAGTTAAGTGTTATCATATAGGTAGTTAAGTGCTATCATATAGGTAGTTAAGTGTTATCATATAGGTAGTTAAGTGTTATCATATAGGTAGTTAAGTGCTATCATATAGGTAGTTAAGTGTTATCATATAGATAGTTATGTGCTATCATATAGATAGTTAAGTGCTATCATATAGGTAGTTAAGTGCTATCATATAGGTAGTTAAGTGTTATCATATAGATAGTTAAGTGCTATCATATAGATAGTTAAGTGCTATCATATAGGTAGTTAAGTGTTATCATATAGGTAGTTAAGTGTTATCATATAGATAGTTAAGTGCTATCATATAGGTAGTTAAGTGCTATCATATAGGTAGTTAAGTGCTATCATATAGGTATATAGGTAGTTAAGTGCTATCATATAGATAGTTAAGTGCTATCATATAGGTATATAGGTAGTTAAGTGCTATCATATAGGTAGTTAAGTGCTATCATATAGATAGTTAAGTGCTATCATATAGGTAGTTAAGTGCTATCATATAGATAGTTAAGTGTTATCATATAGGTAGTTAAGTGTTATCATATAGGTAGTTAAGTGTTATCATATAGGTAGTTAAGTGCTATCACATAGGTATATAGGTAGTTAAGTGCTATCATATAGGTAGTTAAGTGTTATCATATAGGTAGTTAAGTGCTATCATATAGGTATATAGGTAGTTAAGTGCTATCTTATAGGTATATAGGTAGTTAAGTGTTATCATATAGGTAGGTAAGTGTTATCTTATAGGTATATAGGTAGTTAAGTGTTATCTTATAGGTATATAGGTAGTTAAGAGTTATCATATAGGTAGTTAAGTGCTATCATATAGGTAGTTAAGTGCAATCATATAGGTAGTTAAGTGCTATCATATAGGTAGTTAAGTGCTATCATATAAGTAGTTAAGTGCTATCATATAGGTAGTTAAGTGCTATCTTATAGGTATATAGGTAGGTAAGTGCTATCATATAGGTAGTTAAGTGCTATCATATAAGTAGTTAAGTGCTATCATATAGGTAGTTAAGTGCTATCTTATAGGTATATAGGTAGTTAAGTGTTATCATATAGGTAGTTAAGTGCTATCTTATAGGTATATAGGTAGTTAAGTGCTATCATATAGGTAGTTAAGTGTTATCATATAGGTAGTTAAGTGCTATCATATAGGTAGTTAAGTGCTATCATATAGTTATATAGGTAGTTAAGTGCTATCATATAGGTAGTTAAGTGCTATCATATAGGTATATAGGTAGTTAAGTGCTATCATATAGGTAGTTAAGTGCTATCATATAGGTAGTTAAGTGCTATCATATAGGTATATAGGTAGTTAAGTGTTATCTTATAGGTAGTTAAGTGTTATCATATAGGTATATAGGTAGTTAAGTGTTATCTTATAGGTATATAGGTAGTTAAGTGCTATCTTATAGATAGTTAAGTGTTATCTTATAGGTAGTTAAGTGCTATCATATAGGTATATAGGTAGTTAAGTGCTATCATATAGGTATATAGGTAGTTAAGTGTTATCATATAGATAGTTAAGTGCTATCATATATGTATATAGGTAGTTAAGTGTTATCTTATAGGTAGTTAAGTGCTATCATATAGATAGTTAAGTGCTATCATATAGGTATATAGGTAGTTAAGTGCTATCATATAGGTAGCTAAGTGCTATCATATAGGTAGGTAAGTGCTATCATATAGATAGGTAAGTGCTATCATATAGATAGGTAAGTGCTATCATATAGATAGGTAAGTGATATCATATAGGTAGTTAAGTGCTATCTTATAGGTATATAGGTAGTTAAGTGCTATCTTATAGGTAGCTAAGTGCTATCATATAGGTAGGTAAGTGCTATCATATAGATAGGTAAGTGCTATCATATAGATAGGTAAGTGCTATCATATAGATAGGTAAGTGCTATCATATAGATAGGTAAGTGATATCATATAGGTAGTTAAGTGCTATCATATAGATAGTTAAGTGCTATCATATAGGTAGTTAAGTGCTATCATATAGATAGTTAAGTGTTATCATATAGATAGTTAAGTGCTATCATATAGGTAGTTAAGTGCTATCTTATAGGTATATAGGTAGTTAAGTGCTATCTTATAGGTAGCTAAGTGCTATCATATAAGTAGTTAAGTGTTATCATATAGGTAGTTAAGTGCTATCTTATAGGTATATAGGTAGTTAAGTGCTATCATATAGGTAGTTAAGTGTTATCATATAGGTATATAGGTAGTTAAGTGCTATCATATAGGTAGTTAAGTGCTATCATATAGGTAGTTAAGTGTTATCATATAGGTATATAGGTAGTTAAGTGCTATCATATAGGTAGTTAAGTGTTATCATATAGGTAGTTAAGTGCTATCATATAGGTAGTTAAGTGCTATCATATAGGTATATAGGTAGTTAAGTGCTATCATATAGGTATATAGGTAGTTAAGTGTTATCATATAGGTATATAGGTAGTTAAGTGTTATCATATAGATAGTTAAGTGCTATCATATAGGTAGTTAAGTGCTATCATATAGTTATATAGGTAGTTAAGTGCTATCTTATAGGTAGTTAAGTGCTATCATATAGATAGTTAAGTGTTATCATATAGGTAGTTAAGTGCTATCATATAGGTATATAGGTAGTTAAGTGTTATCATATAGGTAGTTAAGTGCTATCATATAGGTAGTTAAGTGTTATCATATAGGTAGTTAAGTGCTATCATATAGGTATATAGGTAGTTAAGTGTTATCATATAGGTAGTTAAGTGCTATCATATAGTTATATAGGTAGTTAAGTGCTATCATATAGGTAGTTAAGTGCTATCATATAGATAGTTAAGTGCTATCATATAGGTAGTTAAGTGCTATCATATAGATAGTTAAGTGCTATCATATAGGTAGTTAAGTGCTATCATATAGGTAGTTAAGTGCTATCATATAGGTAGTTAAGTGTTATCATATAGGTAGTTAAGTGTTATCATATAGGTAGTTAAGTGCTATCATATAGATAGTTAAGTGCTATCATATAGGTGGTTAAGTGTTATCATATAGATAGTTAAGTGCTATCATATAGATAGTTAAGTGCTATCATATAGGTAGTTAAGTGCTATCATATAGATAGTTAAGTGCTATCATATAGTTATATAGGTAGTTAAGTGCTATCATATAGGTAGTTAAGTGCTATCATATAGATAGTTAAGTGCTATCATATAGGTAGTTAAGTGCTATCATATAGATAGTTAAGTGTTATCATATAGGTAGTTAAGTGTTATCATATAGGTAGTTAAGTGTTATCATATAGGTAGTTAAGTGCTATCATATAGGTAGTTAAGTGCTATCATATAAGTAGTTAAGTGCTATCATATAGGTAGTTAAGTGCTATCATATAGGTATATAGGTAGTTAAGTGCTATCATATAGGTAGTTAAGTGCTATCATATAGGTATATAGGTAGTTAAGTGTTATCTTATAGGTAGTTAAGTGCTATCATATAGGTAGTTAAGTGTTATCATATAGGTAGTTAAGTGTTATCATATAGGTAGTTAAGTGCTATCATATAGGTAGTTAAGTGCTATCATATAGGTATATAGGTAGTTAAGTGCTATCATATAGGTATATAGGTAGTTAAGTGTTATCTTATAGGTAGTTAAGTGCTATCATATAGGTAGTTAAGTGCTATCATATAGGTATATAGGTAGTTAAGTGCTATCTTATAGGTATATAGGTAGTTAAGTGTTATCATATAGGTAGTTAAGTGCTATCATATAGTTATATAGGTAGTTAAGTGCTATCTTATAGGTAGTTAAGTGCTATCATATAGATAGTTAAGTGCTATCATATAGGTAGTTAAGTGTTATCATATAGGTAGTTAAGTGCTATCATATAGGTATATAGGTAGTTAAGTGTTATCATATAGGTAGTTAAGTGCTATCATATAGTTATATAGGTAGTTAAGTGCTATCATATAGGTAGTTAAGTGCTATCATATAGATAGTTAAGTGCTATCATATAGGTAGTTAAGTGCTATCATATAGATAGTTAAGTGCTATCATATAGGTAGTTAAGTGTTATCATATAGGTAGTTAAGTGCTATCATATAGGTAGTTAAGTGTTATCATATAGGTAGTTAAGTGTTATCATATAGGTAGTTAAGTGCTATCATATAGGTAGTTAAGTGTTATCATATAGATAGTTAAGTGCTATCATATAGATAGTTAAGTGCTATCATATAGGTAGTCAAGTGCTATCATATAGGTAGTTAAGTGTTATCATATAGATAGTTAAGTGCTATCATATAGATAGTTAAGTGCTATCATATAGGTAGTTAAGTGTTATCATATAGGTAGTTAAGTGTTATCATATAGATAGTTAAGTGCTATCATATAGGTAGTTAAGTGCTATCATATAGGTAGTTAAGTGCTATCATATAGGTATATAGGTAGTTAAGTGCTATCATATAGATAGTTAAGTGCTATCATATAGGTATATAGGTAGTTAAGTGCTATCATATAGGTAGTTAAGTGCTATCATATAGATAGTTAAGTGCTATCATATAGGTAGTTAAGTGCTATCATATAGATAGTTAAGTGTTATCATATAGGTAGTTTAGTGTTATCATATAGGTAGTTAAGTGTTATCATATAGGTAGTTAAGTGCTATCACATAGGTATATAGGTAGTTAAGTGCTATCATATAGGTAGTTAAGTGTTATCATATAGGTAGTTAAGTGCTATCATATAGGTATATAGGTAGTTAAGTGCTATCTTATAGGTATATAGGTAGTTAAGTGTTATCATATAGGTAGGTAAGTGTTATCTTATAGGTATATAGGTAGTTAAGTGTTATCTTATAGGTATATAGGTAGTTAAGTGTTATCATATAGGTAGTTAAGTGCTATCATATAGGTAGTTAAGTGCAATCATATAGGTAGTTAAGTGCTATCATATAGGTAGTTAAGTGCTATCATATAAGTAGTTAAGTGCTATCTTATAGGTATATAGGTAGGTAAGTGCTATCATATAGGTAGTTAAGTGCTATCATATAAGTAGTTAAGTGCTATCATATAGGTAGTTAAGTGCTATCTTATAGGTATATAGGTAGTTAAGTGTTATCATATAGGTAGTTAAGTGCTATCTTATAGGTATATAGGTAGTTAAGTGCTATCATATAGGTAGTTAAGTGTTATCATATAGGTAGTTAAGTGCTATCATATAGGTAGTTAAGTGCTTTCATATAGTTATATAGGTAGTTAAGTGCTATCATATAGGTAGTTAAGTGCTATCATATAGGTATATAGGTAGTTAAGTGCTATCATATAGGTAGTTAAGTGCTATCATATAGGTAGTTAAGTGCTATCATATAGGTATATAGGTAGTTAAGTGTTATCTTATAGGTAGTTAAGTGTTATCATATAGGTATATAGGTAGTTAAGTGTTATCTTATAGGTATATAGGTAGTTAAGTGCTATCTTATAGATAGTTAAGTGTTATCTTATAGGTAGTTAAGTGCTATCATATAGGTATATAGGTAGTTAAGTGCTATCATATAGGTATATAGGTAGTTAAGTGTTATCATATAGATAGTTAAGTGCTATCATATATGTATATAGGTAGTTAAGTGTTATCTTATAGGTAGTTAAGTGCTATCATATAGATAGTTAAGTGCTATCATATAGGTATATAGGTAGTTAAGTGCTATCATATAGGTAGCTAAGTGCTATCATATAGGTAGGTAAGTGCTATCATATAGATAGGTAAGTGCTATCATATAGATAGGTAAGTGCTATCATATAGATAGGTAAGTGATATCATATAGGTAGTTAAGTGCTATCTTATAGGTATATAGGTAGTTAAGTGCTATCTTATAGGTAGCTAAGTGCTATCATATAGGTAGGTAAGTGCTATCATATAGATAGGTAAGTGCTATCATATAGATAGGTAAGTGCTATCATATAGATAGGTAAGTGCTATCATATAGATAGGTAAGTGATATCATATAGGTAGTTAAGTGCTATCATATAGATAGTTAAGTGCTATCATATAGGTAGTTAAGTGCTATCATATAGATAGTTAAGTGTTATCATATAGATAGTTAAGTGCTATCATATAGGTAGTTAAGTGCTATCTTATAGGTATATAGGTAGTTAAGTGCTATCTTATAGGTAGCTAAGTGCTATCATATAAGTAGTTAAGTGTTATCATATAGGTAGTTAAGTGCTATCTTATAGGTATATAGGTAGTTAAGTGCTATCATATAGGTAGTTAAGTGTTATCATATAGGTATATAGGTAGTTAAGTGCTATCATATAGGTAGTTAAGTGCTATCATATAGGTAGTTAAGTGTTATCATATAGGTATATAGGTAGTTAAGTGCTATCATATAGGTAGTTAAGTGTTATCATATAGGTAGTTAAGTGCTATCATATAGGTAGTTAAGTGCTATCATATAGGTATATAGGTAGTTAAGTGCTATCATATAGGTATATAGGTAGTTAAGTGTTATCATATAGGTATATAGGTAGTTAAGTGTTATCATATAGATAGTTAAGTGCTATCATATAGGTAGTTAAGTGCTATCATATAGGTAGTTAAGTGTTATCATATAGGTAGTTAAGTGCTATCATATAGTTATATAGGTAGTTAAGTGCTATCTTATAGGTAGTTAAGTGCTATCATATAGATAGTTAAGTGTTATCATATAGGTAGTTAAGTGCTATCATATAGGTATATAGGTAGTTAAGTGTTATCATATAGGTAGTTAAGTGCTATCATATAGGTAGTTAAGTGTTATCATATAGGTAGTTAAGTGCTATCATATAGGTATATAGGTAGTTAAGTGTTATCATATAGGTAGTTAAGTGCTATCATATAGTTATATAGGTAGTTAAGTGCTATCATATAGGTAGTTAAGTGCTATCATATAGATAGTTAAGTGCTATCATATAGGTAGTTAAGTGCTATCATATAGATAGTTAAGTGCTATCATATAGGTAGTTAAGTGTTATCATATAGGTAGTTAAGTGCTATCATATAGGTAGTTAAGTGTTATCATATAGGTAGTTAAGTGTTATCATATAGGTAGTTAAGTGCTATCATATAGATAGTTAAGTGCTATCATATAGGTGGTTAAGTGTTATCATATAGATAGTTAAGTGCTATCATATAGATAGTTAAGTGCTATCATATAGGTAGTTAAGTGCTATCATATAGATAGTTAAGTGCTATCATATAGTTATATAGGTAGTTAAGTGCTATCATATAGGTAGTTAAGTGCTATCATATAGATAGTTAAGTGCTATCATATAGGTAGTTAAGTGCTATCATATAGATAGTTAAGTGTTATCATATAGGTAGTTAAGTGTTTTCATATAGGTAGTTAAGTGTTATCATATAGGTAGTTAAGTGCTATCATATAGGTAGTTAAGTGCTATCATATAAGTAGTTAAGTGCTATCATATAGGTAGTTAAGTGCTATCATATAGGTATATAGGTAGTTAAGTGCTATCATATAGGTAGTTAAGTGCTATCATATAGGTATATAGGTAGTTAAGTGTTATCTTATAGGTAGTTAAGTGCTATCATATAGGTAGTTAAGTGTTATCATATAGGTAGTTAAGTGTTATCATATAGGTAGTTAAGTGCTATCATATAGGTAGTTAAGTGCTATCATATAGGTATATAGGTAGTTAAGTGCTATCATATAGGTATATAGGTAGTTAAGTGTTATCTTATAGGTAGTTAAGTGCTATCATATAGGTAGTTAAGTGCTATCATATAGGTATATAGGTAGTTAAGTGCTATCTTATAGGTATATAGGTAGTTAAGTGTTATCATATAGGTAGTTAAGTGCTATCATATAGTTATATAGGTAGTTAAGTGCTATCTTATAGGTAGTTAAGTGCTATCATATAGATAGTTAAGTGCTATCATATAGGTAGTTAAGTGTTATCATATAGGTAGTTAAGTGCTATCATATAGGTATATAGGTAGTTAAGTGTTATCATATAGGTAGTTAAGTGCTATCATATAGTTATATAGGTAGTTAAGTGCTATCATATAGGTAGTTAAGTGCTATCATATAGATAGTTAAGTGCTATCATATAGGTAGTTAAGTGCTATCATATAGATAGTTAAGTGCTATCATATAGGTAGTTAAGTGTTATCATATAGGTAGTTAAGTGCTATCATATAGGTAGTTAAGTGTTATCATATAGGTAGTTAAGTGTTATCATATAGGTAGTTAAGTGCTATCATATAGATAGTTAAGTGCTATCATATAGGTGGTTAAGTGTTATCATATAGATAGTTAAGTGCTATCATATAGATAGTTAAGTGCTATCATATAGGTAGTTAAGTGCTATCATATAGATAGTTAAGTGCTATCATATAGTTATATAGGTAGTTAAGTGCTATCATATAGGTAGTTAAGTGCTATCATATAGATAGTTAAGTGCTATCATATAGGTAGTTAAGTGCTATCATATAGATAGTTAAGTGTTATCATATAGGTAGTTAAGTGTTATCATATAGGTAGTTAAGTGTTATCATATAGGTAGTTAAGTGCTATCATATAGGTAGTTAAGTGCTATCATATAAGTAGTTAAGTGCTATCATATAGGTAGTTAAGTGCTATCATATAGGTATATAGGTAGTTAAGTGCTATCATATAGGTAGTTAAGTGCTATCATATAGGTATATAGGTAGTTAAGTGCTATCATATAGGTAGTTAAGTGCTATCATATAGATAGTTAAGTGCTATCATATAGGTAGTTAAGTGCTATCATATAGATAGTTAAGTGTTATCATATAGGTAGTTAAGTGTTATCATATAGGTAGTTAAGTGTTATCATATAGGTAGTTAAGTGCTATCATATAGGTATATAGGTAGTTAAGTGCTATCATATAGGTAGTTAAGTGTTATCATATAGGTAGTTAAGTGCTATCATATAGGTATATAGGTAGTTAAGTGCTATCTTATAGGTATATAGGTAGTTAAGTGTTATCATATAGGTAGGTAAGTGTTATCTTATAGGTATATAGGTAGTTAAGTGTTATCTTATAGGTATATAGGTAGTTAAGTGTTATCATATAGGTAGTTAAGTGCTATCATATAGGTAGTTAAGTGCTATCATATAGGTAGTTAAGTGCTATCATATAGGTAGTTAAGTGCTATCATATAAGTAGTTAAGTGCTATCATATAGGTAGTTAAGTGCTATCTTATAGGTATATAGGTAGGTAAGTGCTATCATATAGGTAGTTAAGTGCTATCATATAAGTAGTTAAGTGCTATCATATAGGTAGTTAAGTGCTATCTTATAGGTATATAGGTAGTTAAGTGTTATCATATAGGTAGTTAAGTGCTATCTTATAGGTATATAGGTAGTTAAGTGCTATCATATAGGTAGTTAAGTGTTATCATATAGGTATATAGGTAGTTAAGTGCTATCATATAGGTATATAGGTAGTTAAGTGCTATCTTATAGGTATATAGGTAGTTAAGTGTTATCATATAGGTAGTTAAGTGCTATCTTATAGGTATATAGGTAGGTAAGTGCTATCATATAGGTAGTTAAGTGCTATCATATAAGTAGTTAAGTGCTATCATATAAGTAGTTAAGTGCTATCATATAGGTAGTTAAGTGCTATCTTATAGGTATATAGGTAGGTAAGTGCTATCATATAGGTAGTTAAGTGCTATCATATAAGTAGTTAAGTGCTATCATATAGGTAGTTAAGTGCTATCTTATAGGTATATAGGTAATTAAGTGCTATCTTATAGGTAGCTAAGTGTTATCATATAGGTATATAGGTAGTTAAGTGCTATCATATAAGTAGTTAAGTGTTATCATATAGGTAGTTAAGTGCTATCATATAGTTATATAGGTAGTTAAGTGCTATCATATAGTTATATAGGTAGTTAAGTGCTATCATATAGGTAGGTAAGTGCTATCATATAGGTAGTTAAGTGCTATCATATAGGTAGTTAAGTGCTATCTTATAGGTATATAGGTAGCTAAGTGCTATCATATAGGTAGTTAAGTGTTATCATATAGGTAGCTAAGTGCTATCATATAAGTAGTTAAGTGTTATCATATAGGTAGTTAAGTGTTATCATATAGGTAGTTAAGTGTTATCATATAGGTAGCTAAGTGCTATCATATAAGTAGTTAAGTGTTATCATATAGGTAGTTAAGTGCTATCATATAGGTAGTTAAGTGCTATCTTATAGGTATATAGGTTGCTAAGTGCTATCATATAGGTAGTTAAGTGCTATCTTATAGGTAGTTAAGTGTTATTATATAGGTAGTTAAGTGCTATCTTATAGGTATATAGGTAGCTAAGTGCTATCTTATAGGTAGTTAAGTGCTATCTTATAGGTATATAGGTAGCTAAGTGCTATCATATAGGTAGTTAAGTGCTATCTTATAGGTATATAGGTAGCTAAGTGCTATCATATAAGTAGTTAAGTGTTATCATATAGGTAGTTAAGTGTTATCATATAGGTATATAGGTAGTTAAGTGCTATCTTATAGGTAGCTAAGTGCTATCATATAAGTAGTTAAGTGTTATCATATAGGTAGTTAAGTGCTATCATATAGGTAGTTAAGTGCTATCATATAGGTATATAGGTAGTTAAGTGCTATCATATAGGTAGTTAAGTGCTATCATATAGTTATATAGGTAGTTAAGTGCTATCATATAGTTATATAGGTAGTTAAGTGCTATCATATAGGTATATAGGTAGTTAAGTGTTATCATATAGGTAGTTAAGTGCTATCATATAGGTAGTTAAGTGCTATCATATAGTTATATAGGTAGTTAAGTGCTATCATATAGGTATATAGGTAGTTAAGTGTTATCATATAGGTAGTTAAGTGCTATCATATAGGTAGTTAAGTGCTATCATATAGGTAGTTAAGTGCTATCATATAGGTAGTTAAGTGCTATCATATAGTTATATAGGTAGTTAAGTGCTATCATATAGGTAGTTAAGTGCTATCATATAGGTATATAGGTAGTTAAGTGCTATCATATAGGTAGTTAAGTGCTATCATATAGGTAGTTAAGTGCTATCATATAGGTATATAGGTAGTTAAGTGCTATCATATAGGTATATAGGTAGTTAAGTGCTATCATATAGGTAGCTAAGTGTTATCATATAGGTATATAGGTAGTTAAGTGCTATCATATAGGTAGTTAAGTGCTATCATATAGGTATATAGGTAGTTAAGTGCTATCATATAGGTATATAGGTAGTTAAGTGCTATCATATAGGTATATAGGTAGTTAAGTGCTATCATATAGGTAGCTAAGTGTTATCATATAGGTATATAGGTAGTTAAGTGCTATCATATAGGTAGTTAAGTGCTATCATATAGGTAGTTAAGTGCTATCATATAGGTAGTTAAGTGCTATCATATAGGTAGTTAAGTGCTATCATATAGGTAGTTAAGTGCTATCATATAGGTATATAGGTAGTTAAGTGCTATCATATAGTTATATAGGTAGTTAAGTGCTATCATATAGTTATATAGGTAGTTAAGTGCTATCATATAGGTAGGTAAGTGCTATCATATAGGTAGTTAAGTGCTATCATATAGGTAGTTAAGTGCTATCTTATAGGTATATAGGTAGCTAAGTGCTATCATATAGGTAGTTAAGTGTTATCATATAGGTATATAGGTAGCTAAGTGCTATCATATAAGTAGTTAAGTGTTATCATATAGGTAGTTAAGTGCTATCATATAGTTATATAGGTAGTTAGGTGCTATCATATAGGTATTCACAAAGAATTTGATAGTGAATTACTTGGAAAAACAAAATAATCTGAAATGGGTAATGAAGATGTAACGCTTAAGTAATATTAATTAAACTTTAGAAAGCGACTAATATATAAATTACTTTATACTTGGAAAATGCTGTGCTGCTTTTGAGAATTTAGATCACTCTCGATGTGGATAAAAGAAAATAATTCACAGAATCTCTCCTCAATAATACTTACGATGAGTACCTGTAACATACTTTGTCAAATATTAAGTATCTTTATACAATATATTTGTTTTTAAAGCTATGTTAGCAGTGTTATCGTCATATAAATACATTAAAATATCCAAAGTATGCAATGTACAAATAAAACTTTTGACGAAACATCACGCAATCTCGTCCAAACCCACTCCGCAACAATGAATCTCAGCCTGCTCCTTTGCCAACCATCTTTATTGAGGGTAATATTTAATTCTTACGTGATAAGGCTGTTTTTTTGCTCGTTATTCGCGTGCAAGCGTTTGAATACAGCAAAGAGTGTATTAGTTCTATAGTCAATATCACTTGACTGTCTTCTCACTGCCTGCGCAAAAAACAAACAAACAAACAAACAACAACAACAACAACAGCAACAACAACAAAAACACAGCAGGTTTTTAGATTGAACGGAAAGCTTGGGAATGTCGCTGACATTTCTGGTTTATACTTCGATTCGATTTAATAACCGTTCTCTGATTTGGCTACTGGTATGTATGTATGCATGTATGTATGTATGTATGTATGTATGTATGTATGTATGTATGTATGTATGTATGTATGTATGTATAAAGTTTAACGGAACATTAGCACAATACTGGCTATATAATGCCAATTTAAAGTTAGGTTCTAAAAATGTAAAGGTAAAACATCGCTAAAATCTTGAGGAAGATAAGCTCTTCCAAATGAAATTAAACATACTTCAACAAAATAAAAGATACAGACTTTATACTTCTTTAAAACGTATACAAACCAAAAAATACAGTTTTAAAAAATTTAAATATAGCTTCTTAATCGAGTTAAGGTTAAAAACAATTTTGTCTCACGGGATGGAAGTCGATAAACTCTACAAGTATGCGTTCCATTGTCAGCTGACACGGGCAAGGTATGCAGTTTGGTCGAGGATCACTCCTCATTAGGTATGTAAGAGTCAGGTACATGTGACCTATACGGGGGGGGGGGGGGGGACACAATACCACCTCATTCCTGTTCTTTCTTTTGTATGAGATGTGCCACTTTCCATTGATGGGCATGATGTAACGAATCTTGTTTGTGGAGTTTTCATTCCACATGTCTTGCCAAGTATATAGAACCTATCGATTAATATAACTTTTTAAGTTACTATATGGTATATTTCATTCAGAAACAGGTGACTGCAATACAGCTTTGTTCGTTCTCT
This sequence comes from Margaritifera margaritifera, assembly GCA_029931535.1. NCBI lineage: Eukaryota > Metazoa > Mollusca > Bivalvia > Unionida > Margaritiferidae > Margaritifera > Margaritifera margaritifera. Next base: position 3,357,936 of record JAQPZY010001620.1, read on the forward strand.
CATTAGTTTTAGTACCAGTATGAGAAAATATGGAATAATAACGGATTGTCCAGTTGAAGGTTTTCAAGGCTTTCATTGTCGAAAGGGAATCGAAAAAGACTATGAAATGAGTTTGATTATAGGCTTCGAGATAGTTAACATATTTTCATTTATCGGCATTTTTTTACTATCAAATATACACGAAACATAATAATTTGAATTAAATGACTATATTAAATGTTTGCATAGTGGGTATATTGTTAGAATGGGTGGAAGGGAACATGTCAGCTCATATGATAGGTGCTTGCAATTTGCCACTTCTAAAAAAGTTTCATTGAAACCCTATAAACAATTTCTTTGACAGATGCAAAACTATTATTTTATTTCCTCGTTAGGTCTCCCTTTTAAGTAAGATTATTTCAAATGTCAGAGTGACACGAACAATATCGACATTTGCTTTTAATAACGTTCAGATGAATTTAATTTTTTTTAAACGATATAAAGGTAACAACTTGTATGCTTTCAGTGCAATCTACAGTAGAAATATGAATTAATGACGACACTAAAACTAATTGTTTTTCATAGTATATTTGTTCTGACGATTTACATACCATAGATTCCCCATTATTGTTATTTCATGATCAAATGCCCATATTTATCATATATTTCATAATGATATATTGAAATATATCAGTGGGAGAAAAATGTGGCGATATCACTTTTGGAACTACTTTCTATTCCCATTTAGGAAATATATCTGCCCTTATATATGTTATTCAAATATGTATTTCAATTTTTAGGTCTATTGCATTTTTATTCTTCTTCTGCTCTCTCTCTCTCTCTCTTTCTCTCTCTCAGGATGAACCGATCCAAAAATGTGTGAAGACGGAAGATCTACTATTATACATGTATGTAATCAATAAGGAGGCGCCATAAAAAAAATGCCTATAAACGAACTCCACGCTTCAAGTATTAACCTCTTTTTAATTGTTTTCCACAAACATTATGTTAGTTATTAGTGAATTAACTTACATGACCTGTTGCCATTCGATGTTCTGTGTCACAAATACTATATCGTATGCCTTTTACACCCAACGACTATCGAACACATTTTTAGGAAAAACTCTTGATTAAATATGGTAATAAAAACATTTAGGTAGCGATTTTAAGCTCAACACAATCATAAAAATATTTTGAAAACGATGGAGAAATCGGGCATTGATAAGTGTTGATTGTAAACATAAATTAAGTGACAATTGAAATTTGGGTGCAGCATCTGTTACCGAACTAGACTGCAAGCTTACCAATGCCAAAAATGTATTGACAAAAATAAAACTCTCTTCATTTTTGTTTGAAAACATTAATTAATTTGACAAAATACACAATGTAAAACATTATGTGTACAAGATAAATTTGTAAAAGGTCTTTGATCTCAAGTTATGGTAGAAGTTGGGAATTTCTTTTTATTTATGTATTAATGCAGCCGTTAATCTCATTGGCACATAATGGAGAAGAAGAAAACAAAATCCATGCAATTCGAAGATTTGTTCCTTAAAAAATATATTTTAGTACATATAAGAAAATATTTAACTCGTGAAGTGGAAACATTTTGTATCGTCACTCGTGAAATAGTTCCTTAATGTCTACTCAAAATACGTAGATATCCATATTAGCCTGGCGATGAATTTCTTTTGAAAACCATACATATACCTCACTTATAATTATGAAATATGCACCCTGCTTATCATCGTAGCATGTATGAAAGGAAATATTTAATTTCTTGCATACATTTGGTAGCTCGATTTTGTGCTTTACGGCACGTCAGCACAAATAGGCAGTTGCAGTAATGGGCATTGCCCAAGGACACACAACAGTAGCTGACTCAGGCTAGTCTGATGGCAGGATTCGAACCCGCACCCTTTCAGCCGTGAGTCCGGCACGCACAGCATTTAACCACCGTCGCTACTGCCTGAATTAGTTGCCTGTTATGATGATATGCAGAAGAATGCATTGGGCCTATTGTAGATCCCAGAGCCCGCAGGTTTTTTTTTGGGGGGGGGGGGGGGAAGTAACGGTAATATATCAATCAGTCAGTCATTTGATCATTTGCTTAAAATTTATTTTCAAGTGAAAGATTAATGAAAAAAGGACTAATTTAAGATCAGTTAAATTGGCAGATGTATACAAAATTCGGTTGCCCTATTGTCAAGAATTCGTAAATGTTAGCTACACATGATTTTATGCTGGTCATCTACCCATAAAACAATAATTTTCATTATATACTCTTTTCCATTGATAAGAAAACATGTCGGTCTCATCAGCAATTGAGTTTGTCCCTAGTAATTTGTAGTAGAGACAAATGGACAGTGAAACAATAATGTAGTTTTCCTTTCCTGAGTATGAAAAGGGTACTGGTTTGAAGATATATACATTTGTGCAATCTAATGGAAATTAATGTCTTTTTTTATTTGCAAACTCACAAAAAATTAAATACATTTGACTGATTTTGACTAACATACTAATTTTATATCATGCTTAACACGTCAATGTCAAAGAAAGAAGTTTAAAATGTTGTGTTCTAAAGAAGAAAACTGGATCATATATGTGGGTCGAGTTGTATGTCAGTATGTTCAGTGTGAAATAAGAGAATCACAATGTATGTATTGTTGTTGGCAGGATTCCAGGGTTCCAAATATTTCATAGGCTAATGATTCAACACATATTTATATCCGTGAGATTAAGCTATTCAATAAAGGCCTAGTCGTGTGTTGTTTGTTATTTTATAATGTCCAGCTAAATATTTCAGCTTCCATATAGGTTATCTTAGATTTCCGTTTCAATAATATATGTACATATTATTTATATATATTTTAGTATTTCGAAATGTTTGTAATGTATTTGATACCCATAAACACATTATCCATATCCTACCGGATGCTCAGCAGCCGCCTATCTCTCTACATTCCGTTGATTCCTATTGATCAACATTTTGTTTATAATATAAAGCTTGTTTAATTCCATATAACCATGTTTTTACAGGTGTTGGCATTACATTATTTAAATATTCATTTTGTTCAAATCACTGCGGCGCGAAGTATTTGAAAGTCAAATACGGTCAATTTGAGGTGTGCCGTTTCCTATTCATGAACTGGACCATCTCTTCCATATGTATGAACAATGACTCATACCCAAGATTTGCTACATAATCATTCTAAAAAAAGAAGGCAAAGAATTAGCAGTCATAAATTACCATGCCATTTTTTGTGTGTTTTTTTATATATTTTTTTTCTGTATTTTTCTTCTGGTATCACATTTCTATCAACAATATATTCCTTACGTTGACATGACCTTCTGTAGAAAGGAGGCGATATATTACAATGATCCATACAGACGAATTTTGTTTGCGTTGCTATATTCCAGGCTTATTTTTTTAAAATTGTGATGTCACGACACTTGGACACAATGAAAACATCAGTACCAGAATACACATTTTAGTACTAGAATACACATTTTAGTATAATCAGGAGTAGTTTAAAACAGGAAATAAAATTTTATGTACATGCCCCTTTGAAGATTGATTGAAGGCTGACGCTGAGAACTTAATCTCTTTCGCACAACTGGCAAATTGTTAAGAACAAGAAAGAGACCTACATCACCCCTACTATGTATGTACAGTTTATATGTCAATGCCTGTATATATGTCTATCAAAATGTGTTTTTCGTGACATGTTTTTTGAATATGAGAAGAATAATTATTTTTGGCAAAAAGAAAAAAAAAAAAACAAAAAAAAAATAGTTTATGCATTTTTATTACGAGATGCCGCTTATACGTCTTTGAATATGATGACGTATATTGCAGCAGACAACACGACCGCACCGAGTTCAAATGTATGCATAATCTCTGGTGAGTGGAGTTGTTTATATGGAATAAAAGGAAAAATCCAGATACAAACTACAATAACATCTATCACTTTGTCGTAAAATTCGCTTTTTCAGCAATCCTAGTAAACTCAAATGGCATGTAATCATCTGGTCTGACCTTAACCTTTTGTAAGCCCTAATTATTCACACGGGAGTATCCGTCAACATGATGCTGAAAATAACATCAGTAGAGGCGGATATAAATAATTGTTCTTCTTGATGGATTTAATTTGACTGAATATCATAATCAATTATCATTAATGCAACAGACCTCGCATATCTTGATCTCTGCATACAATTGTGTAACCAGAAACAACGGGCCTTGCCCCCCTTTCATAAGAAAACATGAAATGAGGTCATACTATCTTTTTAATCCTAGAGACATACTTGTGGTATCTTTAGTTAATTAGCTGAATTGAGCTGAGTAACACACCAAAACACCAGCCACTGAACCTTTGTTATATATTTACCTGTCCATGACTGTTATTATGTCCTGTATCACAATATATTACATGAGCGAAGAAGAAATAATGTATTGTCACGAGTAGAATTTCTTTTCATTATATATTTGAAGGTGGAAAACGTCGATTTGCATGAATTTCCATTCTGTCTGTGCCAATGCGTGTTAACACTATAGGCGAGTAAGCCCTATTACTACATCGATAAGAATAAGTTCCAAAGTTTTATCATAATTTAGGACAGTAACCTTTACAAAAAATTCTCCTATATCTAATACACGACGCTTTTGTTTAACTAGTTACTGTTTTTATACGCAATATGAAAGAAATATTTTGTTAACACATTTTTTTGCGCGGATTGATACAGGGAACATTGTTGGCTTAGTTTAGTATCACATAACAGTTGTATCCTACAGCCTTAAGATCGTAAGATCTTTAGCTAAAGATCTCAATCAGTACGAGTTAATATTTATGATTTGCATATTTATTTTGCTTTTTATGCATTAAGACGTTAATTATCTGGTCTTGATAAGCTACCAGTCTCGTTTGTTAACAAACGATTCCCCATAATTTTGATAGTCACTAGGTTTCGGTTTCTTTTTCCATCAACACTAATGAATGGTCCGATTCCTATAATGTTTACAAACATAGATATGAGTGTGATGGGAGTTCAAATCTCTAGTTACCAAACATAGATATGAGTGTGATGGGAGTTCAAATCTCTAGTTAACAAACATAGATATGAGTGTGATGGGAGTTCAATTCTCTAGTTGACAAACATAGATATGAGTGTGATGGGAGTTCAGATCTCTAGTTAACAAACATAGATATGAGTGTGATGGGAGTTCAAATCTCTAGCTAACAAAGTTTTATTATTGTATTAAACCGAAAATTTCACCTTTAAGCTTTTTATCGTTTTTGTCGTAGAGTAAATGAGCTATTTTGACATTTGACATTTGACATTTGACGACACTGACTATTAAAATTACTGAAATATGATACAGTTATTTTCAAGTTGAAACTGAGTTTGATAAGTTATAATCATCTTTTGAAAAGCCTGTGATGACGCATACTATGGAAATCACTCAAAGTGATTGATGATTGCCGTGCACTACAAAATGAAATATTTACTTATTTAATCAATACCTTAACAAGTTTTGAGTTAATAGCTATAATAATAATAGCTAAAATAGAACTTGAAGAGATCGGTAAACAGACTGAATCAGTCAGCAAGTTAATTCGATCTAAATTCTCAACTGTACTCTATCAAATGTCATCAGGCAATAAATCTCCCTCTTTAAAGATATAAAAAAAACAAGTTGATATTTTATTTTACGATGAAAGCTGATGCAGAGAGGGCTTTGTTGTTGTTGTTTCCTTTAACATCTCATTTTCTCATAATGTATTTCTCTATTTTCATTTTGAAAGGAATTACATTATCCGACTGTATTGGTGTCTGACTCATGCAAACGTCGAAATAAGCAAGGATTAAACTGATGAAATGAATCCTTTATTGCTTGAGAGTCTTTTCAGCGGCAAGGATTCACATAACTGTATTACTATATGTAATTTTTTCTAAAAATACCACACTCAAGGAAATTTTATATTACACAATACTAAAAGGTCAATACTGAGAAAATAAATGCCATGCTTGAATTTGTACAAACTAGTCCTTCTCTGAAGAGTCTGTCTGTTTGCCTTTTCGATAACCGATTTATCTCCCTTGAGAATGAAACTCTTCAGCGCCGACTATCACTTCCGGGGACTAAGCAACCAACAATTTCGTTCGTGAATAACGGAATTTTACAATATATAAAACGGGTATCCAACTGGAAGAATATTTAATCAAATTCCCTAAATAAGTGTACTTACCTACCTTGAAATTTAGGATGTCAAACCATAGATTAACTGTTGAAAATGGTCGATATAATAAAATTCCATATGAAGAAAGAAAATGTATCAAAGGTCAAAATATTGTTTGGGTTATGAATTCCATTACCTCTTTGAGTGTGAATTCTGTATAGAGGTTAGACTGAATTAGATTAAGAAATATTTTTACATACGACCGAATACTTTGATATATCAGCAATAAATGACAAATACAAAAAAATACTAGTGAAATATTTAAGCATATTTGTTAGCAGAATTATGAACGAATTATGAACGAATTAGAAACTGAATAAAGGACTGGATAGGTACCTATTTTATATTTATATTCCAACCGTTTCCGACTCTTTTAAATATTAAGTGAAATGTATCAAAAGTGTTTTCATTTAAATCATCGATCACTTTTTTTTTCTTTACTCCTTGGACATCTAATATTAGGTAATCCATCACCTCTCTCTCTTTCTCTCTCTCTCTTATTTTCTGTCTTTTAGCGTTTTCTCGCTTCTCCTTCTTATTTATATTACACCATGATGGCTTCTTATATAATATAACTTTGATTGTATTTGAGTCATATGCCGTATATGTATGACCTGAGTATGATTTTTTTGAATGATGTCTTGTTCTGTTCTTTTCTGTTCGGTAGCTCCACAATACTTTAATCAGATTAGTGCTTAGCAACAAGTAAACTGGGGAAATAAGATAACACACCTGCAAAAATCCACCGATATTATAACTTCTACACGTGCATTGCTTTGATCTTTGCGGGAACGTAATTATCAATACAAAGCGTGCTGGCCGACAATTGCCTAGCGACAGGAGCTCTTGCAATTCGATTCATGCAGAGTAGGAGTCGTCTTGTAAAAACGACATACAAAACAAATTTGCTACTTCTAGTGGTAATATTGCAAACTAGAATGGTTTCCCTAAGGATCTGAAACAGAAGGGAAATTTCCAAGAGTCAAAATTTGAAGATTAAGAGTCAGAATCTTAAATCCGAGTGTCACGAGAATGACATGGAAAAAAAGAAAACACACTTTTCAAACTCATTTACATTTATTGTCAAACATAGCAGCATCAAAGAGCCTTGTTTAATACACATACAACACACTGACGATAATCGAGTTATTCCAAATTGCATTATTGAAAAGGGTATCAATATCAAAGGAAATTTCAGCGGACAAGATGTTTTTACATTATTCAAGGTATCTTTTGTAAACATATGAAAGAAGATTAATTTAAACCAGTCATGCCTATTCACATCTTACGGGAAAATAGTATCTACTGATATACGGAACTAAAACAGTAAATTTCCGAACCTCAACGTGTTGGGGTTTGCTTTAATTTGGGTATTGCAGGTTTTACAACTGCTTACTATAACAATGTGAGAGATTGCTGGTATTTGGATCAATAGTCCCCGGAAGTTGGGTATGCGCACTGAGTGGACAGATGAGTTCCAATTCAAAGGGAGTGACCTAGTTTCCGAAAACGCTTTGAATGTCATTTATCCAAGTCTGACACAGGTCTTCGTTATCTTCACAGGTTGTTTACCATTCCGTTAAGCATATAAGCAGTTTAACATCTAAGGACTCAACTGAGAGCACTGCATTCTAATCTACATCAATCATACAAGTGGGCCGCATTTAACGGGTAGTGTTTAGAGAACCTATAACATATACTGTCTTCCGCTTATATGTCTGTTGCTTGGTTTGTAGGTTGGTTAGTTGCTTGATTCGTTGATTAGTTGTGTTTGTTCGTATTCTTAATACATGTGCTTTTTTATTCTGACTTGGATTAGCTTTTTAATTTTTACTTTTTAGCGCCAAATGCTTGTGTGATATTTAACAGGAAATATGCAACTTAAAAAAATATTGTGTGATATTTAACAGAATGTATCCAACTCTGAAAAAGACGCTTCACGGTATTCATACAAGAATTTTGTTTACACCGGAAATAGTTGGCTGTAGCATCTTTAATTCTGTTGAATTTAAATCATGTGATGTAGTTTTAAGCAATTTAAATGTTTCTTACAAAGATTTGATAAAAATGTATATGTATTATGCCTTGTATCCTAAAAAGGCAACATATTAAGAGAATCATACCAGGGTCTACTTGCATTTAATGAATGTGGTAAGTCTTTAAAACGAATGGAAAATGCATAAACTCCAGGCTGGGATGGATTCACTACCGAGTTCTAAAAACAAAGAGAAAAAAAATAAATAAAGATCTTGGGGAATAAGTGGGGTGGGGCGTGGGGATGGGGGGGGGGGGGGGTTAATACAAATTAATAAACCATGGCTATATTGTAGGAAGAAATTCAGATTTTCAAACTCAAGGTGTTATCACATGTTTATCAAAGGAGGAAACACTTGGAAGATGCATTAACAACTGATGACCTATATCTCTTTCAAATGTTGGTTAAATAATTGCTTTGGCAGCAATTGCATCTTGGATTAAAACGTTATTCCTTCAATAAACAGTGATACTAAAAAACTATTCAGGGTAGATTTACTTGAGAAAATACCAGACTATTAAAGGATATTATACAACATCAAGAAGACGAAAATAAATTTGGTTTGTTATTACTGCCTGACATTGAAAAAGCCGTTGACTCAATTGTATGGTACTATTTGGAGAAAAAATAAATAGATAAAGCTTCGCAATCTTTCAACTTTGGCGATTCTGTTTGTTAGTGGTTTAAATTGCTTTGTAATAATCCAGAACGTTGTGTTATAAAACATAAGCATATATCATCTATCCTTCGACTTTAAAAAGGCTGTCGTGACGAAGATCACCTTGTGCTTTATTTCTTTATCATTGGTGCTTGGAGATTTTAGCGAGAAATCTAAAGCAAAGTGTGTATGTATGGGGAGTGATCTTTGACATAAGTCAATATAAATTGGGTCAATATGTATGAGGAGTCATCTTTGACATAAGTCAAAATAAATTGAGTCAATATGCTGATGATGCCTTTATTCTTCATGAGGGATCTCAATGTTCTCTCAAAATAACTATGAATACTTTGAAATAATTTTTCCTAATATCTGGAATTCAGTATAACATAATAAAAACAAAAACTATTAACTGTTTTTTTTCTTCTTTTAGACTCCTTGACATTTATTTTTCTTTCAACTACTGTAAAAAGAATATTGGCAGTCTTTCTGTAGTTGGTAAAGTACTTTTTTGTAAAAGCTCTTATTTTGGTTATATTCATTCATCTTTTTCAGAACACTGAAATCCAACTGCATAATATAGAATTTTAGATATATTTTGTTTTACTGTGCAATGTCAGAACATAATTTCGGAATGTCACGTGATACAATCATGGCAACGCCCATTAAAACCGTCATGGAAAGGTCTGTATAGGGTGGTAAAGCTGAGAAAATCAAACGTGACATCCTGATAGTTCCTGTGAGCTGGCTAAATAGAACTCACTTTTATTCATTTTGTTATATATTATTCAGATAGAATGGCTTAATAAATTGCTTAAAAGTAAAAATGGATTGTGGCTAAATGTAGCCAATACAGGTATATTTAAAAAGCGAAAGGAGATTTTAAATTTAGGTAGAAGAATACAAGAAGCATTGTGCAAACTCGTCCAAACAGTTTCTAGTGGGATGCGATTTTGGCGGTGTCTTATTGGAAAGAGGAACCACAATGTCCAAATTAATATTTATCCCAGAGTATCTTAAATTTTGTCCCTGCGAGACTATTATTACAAGTATGATAAAGAAGCTGGTATTGAATTTCTTACTGATTTAGTTAGGGATCAGGAAACTTGAATGCCATTTTAAAACGGCAAAACGAAAAATTAGAAGCAATGATATCTTGAAATACTTTACTTTAATGTACAAAATTCAATCATCATGTAAATGTACTATTAAAAGGAAATGTTGTAATTTTGGAGTTGACTTATGATGGATATTCAAAAAGGTGAACATATTATTTGCTGCCTAATGCAGCTACATGTAATGATCATATATCTGGTATTTTGTCACTCATTTCTTTCCTGAAGATGACGCATGTGCGAAAGTTTATTTTAGACTTCTGTGGAAAATGTTCATAGATCAAGTACCGCGTTTTGAAACCGGAATAGTGATATCTCCTCTTGATGTGTTGACAACATTTTTCATAAACCCGTTGCTAATTACTTCCTGGCAAAATGACGCTCATATTTTACAATTTGAGTTAAAACAATGGACAATGTTTCTCTCTACGCCGATGAAACTGTCTACGTGACTATTTACATACTTTTCCTACGTGGTCGTGCTAGCGATAAATTCAATAAGTCATTTGAAGTCATATTCTACTTTTTCTATTCGTAAGCTTTTGTATTTCAGATCTAAATGCCAGAATCATCATTATAATATATCAATAAAAAAATATTTAAAAATTTTTTTCTAAATTTCACTAAACATCTAAAATTTCCTAAAACTGAGATGCTTAAATATCATCCTTATTACTTAGATGGAAACAGTGAACTTTTCACTGAAAATTCAGAAAGCATGAAGTATTAAAAAAACAATCATAATATCTTGAATTCTTTTGAAACGCGTCTATTTTATTTCTGAGAAATACTTGAGGACATGCTCAGATTTTTCAAAATCTCAACTTATTTTTCGAAAATACAGAATTTTCTTTGTTCAATTTTACAATCTATCTATCTATCTATCTATCTATCTATCTATCTATATATATATATATATATATATATATATATATATATATATATATATATATATATATATATATACATATACATATCAGAATAAATTTAGAGAAACTGTGGCCATGCAATATTTATGCTACATATAGGTATAGTAGGTTTTACATGTAATATATATGCTACATACAGGTGTAGTAGCTTTTATAAACTGGGGCCATGCAATATATATGCTACATATAGGTATAGTAGCTTTTACATGTAATATATATGCTACATATAGGTATAGTAGGTTTTATAAACTGGGGCCATGCAATATATATGCTACATATAGGTATAGTAGCTTTTACATGTAATATGTATGCTCATACAGGTATAGTAGGTTTTACATGTAATATATATGCTACATACAGGTGTAGTAGGTTTTATAAACTGGGGCCATGTAATATATATGCTACATACAGGTGTAGTAGGTTTTATAGACTGGGGCCATGTAATATATATGCTACATACAGGTATAGTAGCTTTTACATGTAATATATATGCTACATACAGGTATAGTAGCTTTTACATGTAATATATATGCTACATACAGGTATAGTAGGTTTTATAAACTGGGGTCATGTCTTATTTATGCTACATACAGGTATAGTAGGTTTTATAAACTGGGGTCATGTCTTATTTATGCTACATATAGGTATAGTAGCTTTTACATGTAATATATATGCTACATACAGGTATAGTAGGTTTTATAAACTGGGGCCATGTAATATATGTGCTACATACAGGTATAGTAGGTTTTATAAACTGGGGCCATGTCTTATTTATGCTACATACAGGTATAGTAGGTTTTATAAACTGGGGCCATGTCTTATTTATGCTACATACAGGTATCGTAGGTTTTACATGTAATATATATGCTACATACAGGTATAGTAGGTTTTATAAACTGGGGCCATGTAATATATGTGCTACATACAGGTATAGTAGGTTTTATAAACTGGGGCCATGTCTTATTTATGCTACATACAGGTATAGTAGGTTTTACATGTAATATATATGCTACATACAGGTATCGTAGGTTTTACATGTAATATATATGCTACATACAGGTATAGTAGGTTTTATAAACTGGGGCCATGTTCTATCTATGCTACATACAGGTATAGTAGGTTTTACATGTAGTATATATGCTACATATATGTATAATAGGTTTTATATATAATATATATGCTACATACAGGTGTAGTAGGTTTTATAAACTGGGGCCATGTAATATATATGCTACTTATAGGTATAGTAGGTTTTACATGTAATATATATGCTACATATAGGTATAATAGGTTTTATATGTAATATATATGGTACATACAGGTGTAGTAGGTTTTATAAACTGGGGCCATGAAATATATATGCTACATGCAGGTATAGTAGCTTTTACATGTAATATATATGTTACATACAGGTATAGTAGCTTTTACATGTAATATATATGCTACATACAGGTATAGTAGGTTTTACATGCAATATATATATATGCTACATACAGGTGTAGTAGGTTTTACATGTAATATATATGCTTCATACAGGCATAGTAGGTTTTATAAACTGGGGCCATGTAATATATATGCTACATACAGGTATAGTAGGTTTTATAAGTTGGGGCCATGTAATATAGATATGCTACATACAGGTGTAGTAGGTTTTACATGCAATATATATATGCTACATACAGGTATAGTAGGTTTTATAAACTGGGGCCATGTAATATATATGCTTCATACAGGCATAGTAGGTTTTATAAACTGGGGCCATGATATATGTGCTACATACAGGTATAGTAGGTTTTATAAACTGGGGCCATGTAATATATATGCTACATACAGGTGTAGTAGGTTTTATAAACTGGGGCCATGTAATATATATGCTACATACAGGTGTAGTAGGTTTTATAAACTGGGGCCATGTAATATATATATGCTACATACAGGTATAGTAGGTTTTATAAACTGGGGCCATGTAATATATATATGCTACATACAAGTGTAGTATTTTTTATAAACTGGGGCCATGTAATATATATGCTACGTACAGGTATAGTAGGTTTTATAAACTGGGGCCATGTAATATATATATGCTACATACAGGTATAGTAGGTTTTACATGATAAACATTACAATCAAATTATGGATGTCTTTGAGAAAACAAAGTATATGTATAGAATCATGGCGATCATAGCTGAACTAATGTGCCTCCAAAAACAAAGAGAGAATTCGAATGGCGTAAAAAGAATGACATAATTTCATTATTAATTGACCTCGACCTAAACTGTATATCGCTTCCGGTACTCGTAAATTTTAAAGTATGTAAGCAGCTAGGTACGTAGATAGATGGATAGATAGATAGATAGATAGATAGATAGATAGATAGATAGATAGATAGATAGATAGATAGATAGATAGATAGATAGATAGATAGATAGATTCACTGTGAACGCACAGAAAGATAGATACCGGGCGGGGAGCATGTGCGAGACTTAACTCCCCCTCCCTAACCCCCATCCACCCGCCCAAAAAAAGGAACGTTTTCTAGAGTAAGTTTTCCTTACAGTTAGATGGTTAAATGTATGCCCTGGAAACGTTTAAAATTCAGGAACTTCAGGGGGCTTCGCCCACTGGGCTCCCACCAGGGGTTCCATCCCACAGAATACTTGTTTACGCTTCCCCATAACTATATTCCTGGATCCGCTCCTGTGGATCATTGATTTATTGACTGATAGAAGGATATAAAAAAAGGAAATATAGATGTAGATAGATTCCTGGCGGTATTCTCGAAGAAACAGTCGGGTTTGTTATGCACTTGTCGCATGCGATGTTATTGGCAGTCAGAGTATTTGTTTTCGGTTATTATCTTTCTCTCGCTAAAATTGGTCCTTATGTGTTTTCATAATTTATATCATCTGCATACGTAAGTCTTACATAATGGTGAATCATTATTTCTGGTGAAAGTAAGGGATGAATGCTTTCATCTTATGCTTATTTTGGAGATGTTATTGATTCTGGTAGACTTTCAAAATATAATGCTTACATAATATCTTTTAGATGTCTACTTAATTTTTGGTGACAAATGTATAGTGCCTACCTAATATCTTTTAGATGTGTACTTAATTTTTGGTGACAAATATATAGTGCCTACCTAATATCTTTTAGATGTCTACTTAATTTTTGGCGACAAATGTATAGTACCTACCTAATATCTTTTAGATGTGTACTTAGTTTTTGGTGACAAATGTATAGTGCCTACCTAATATCTTTTACACGTGTCCTTCCTTTTTTGTGACAAATGTATAGTGCCTACCTAATATCTTTTGCTCGTGTCCTTCCTTTTTTGTGACAAATGTACAGTGCCTACCTAATATAGTTTACACGTGTCCTTCCTTTTTTTTCAAAAATGTATAGTGCCTACCTAATATCTTTTACACGTGTCCTTTACTTTTTTGTCATAAATGTATAGTGCCTACCTAATATTTTTTACACGTGTCCTTCCCTTTTTGTCACAAATGTATAGTGCCTAACTAATATCTTTTACACGTGTCCTTCCTTTTTTATCATAAAAAAGACTAAAATATTGACCTTGAGGTTGATAAGCACTCAAATATACACACTACCGTATGAAAAAAATGTTGGCATGAAAATGTTGGTTGATGCAATGACATGTGTTTTACCATACTTCTTTAATTATTGACACGACACGTCACTAGGTATGGAATAACTTTTTGAAAGCCTTCATCGTTCTCCCCAACTGATCTTTTGACTATGTATTGCCATTCATGAATACCAAATTCTTTTTAATTAAAGTTTTTCTTCTTTTTCATACTAAAACAGCACTGCATAGTATCTGTTAAAAATTTCTCTAAACTTGAGAAGCAAATAAAATTGAAAAATTATGCCAAAATAGATTTGCAATTGTTATGTAGGCAAACTCTACATAGGTGTCAGAGTTTGGTATTTACCTAATGATGGCCAGATGACTCACAATCCAATTGGTCAGACCTATCCGTCATAAAAGTTTGCTTAACATTTCGATTAATAGACGTTACATCATATTTTGAAATGTTATTTGAAATGTACAAAATGCATCTTTCTGATTAGTCAGAAAATTCAGAGTAAAATCTGCATTCCACTAAAGTTTTATGACGCAGGGAAAAAGGGTTCACCCTGTTTAACAAATAATAGAGCTGATTGACAGTTGGTGGTGGTTCAGGTATCTTCGCACCCTAAAAAGCGGGCTGTTCTATACAGATCTGCTTTCATTTGACTATGATATTATTAAATTAGATCTATATTGACATTGTGTTTGCTGTTCCAGGATTTACTTAAAACTGTATATAACACGTTTTTCTTCTTCTGAAGCGGGACAATTTCTTTTTTCTAAACCACAATTATCGCACCTAATCAGCCCATGTTTCATACAATATGCGACATTAGGGAGTCGCGGCGCCTCAGTGGTTAGCGTGCCGGATTCAAAATCAGGCAGGGCCACGTGCCTTGATATGCCTGTAGGCAAGGTCCTTTATTGCCATTGCCTTGATATGCCTGTAGGCAAGGTCCTTTATTGCCATTGCCTTGATATGTATAGTAGGCAAGGTCCTTTATTGCCATTGCCTGGGTACAAAATAGTCTTACTATTGCTGACGTGGCATTCAATATTGATAAAGTCAATCAATCGTCCCTATCTTTGTAGGTCTACAAGCAAGTATTGTGATTGGATTAAATTAAGATTCGTTTACGTGGACTTGACTTGATGACTATGATGAAATAATAAATAGTTAGAATACATCAGTGAGGTGAGCTTTCCGGATTATTTTGAAACGCAACTAAATGGATAATGCGTCAATCTAACACTCCCTTTAGCAAAAACATATAGTCTAATATTAAGTCTCAGTTTGGTGACTGTAATTGACTGTATCTGGTTTTCTATCTGCGCAGTTTAACTTACGATATCATTTGATAAAAAATATTATTATTATTATTATTATTATTATTATTATTATTATTATTATTTAGATATTTCATGCGTACAGTTGTATAAAATCTGCACATGTCAAGATTCGTTGACAATATGTCTTTTTGACTGCTATTTCATAAGCCGGTATAGATTTTTTACAGATATGGTACAACATCGATCTACCTCACGCCATTGTCGAAATGTATAAACATAAAGGATTGTATCGACTAGGAGTAAATCCAGACTTTAAATGAATAAAAAACTTTGAACATGTGTTAGACAATAAATTAGCAGTGTACACGAAACATCGATTTAAAGAAAAAATCTATCCGTACCCATAAATGTTCTTCTGTAATGGACTCAATTTGTTAATGCGTTTTCAAATTCATCACACAAACGTATTAAATTTTTGTATTTGAAACGCAGGGCTGAATCATGCATTATACTTTTAATTTAAACCATATTTATTTCAGAAAGTTTTCCAGATGCGATTACAAACATAGGATTTTGGGGATTCAATAGAAAGAATGAACTTATTAGAGCACTCTCTCTCTCTCTCTCTCTCTCTCTCTCTCTCTCTCTCATATGATAACAACAGCAGCAGTAACAACAACAATAATAATAATAATAATAATAATTTTACTGATGATATATTTTGATATAATAAATTGGAGAGATACAGTTTTCCCACATGCTAACTCTTTATGAGTTGTTGCCATCATCTGTATTAAAGAGATCTTGCCTGAAATAAACAATGTACTCTGTTTGAAAACGTGTCATAACTCAATAGTAAACGGTTGCTAAACAAAACATAAATTAAACACGCTTAGTGTAAAATTAAATAAATATAGCATTTATAGTTTAGTTTGAACTTATGTCAGTTTTAGTCTTTGTGTCATTGTCAAATCTTCTAAAAATAAATGTATCACTAACTATGTCTGAATAATAGACTCAAAATAAATGTATCACTATGTCTGAGTTGTACACTCAAAATAAATGTATCACTAACTATGTCTGAGTAATAGACTCAAAATAAATGTAACACTATGTCTGAGTAATAGACTCAAAATAAATGTATCACTATGTCTGAGTAATAGAATCAAAATAAATGTAACACTATGTCTGAGTAATAGAATCAAAATAAATGTAACACTATGTCTGAGTAATAGACGCAAAATAAATGTATCACTATGTCTGAGTAGTAGACTCAAAATAAATGTATCACTAACTATGTCTGAGTAATAGACCCAAAATAAATGTATCACTAACTATGTCTGAGTAGTAGACTCAAAATAAATGTATCACTATGTCTGAGTAGTAGACTCAAAATAAATGTATCACTATGTCTGAGTAATAGACTCAAAATAAATGTATCACAAACTATGTTTGAGTAGTAGACTCAAAATAAATGTATCACTATGTCTGAGTAATAGACTCAAAATAAAAGTATCACTAACTATGTCTGAGTAATAGACTCAAAATAAATGTAACACTATGTCTGAGTAA
The DNA here is from genome assembly GCA_029931535.1 of Margaritifera margaritifera. NCBI lineage: Eukaryota > Metazoa > Mollusca > Bivalvia > Unionida > Margaritiferidae > Margaritifera > Margaritifera margaritifera. Next base: position 3,375,354 of record JAQPZY010001620.1, read on the forward strand.
TAGACTCAAAATAAATGTGTCACTAACTATGTCTGAGTAGTAGACTCAAAATAAATGTGTCACTAACTATGTCTGAGTAATAGACTCAAAATAAATGTGTCACTCACTCTGAGTAGTAGACTCAAAATAAATGTATCACTAACTATGTCTGAGTAATAGACTCGAATATTTGGTGAACATCTATAATCAATTTTCAATACAAACGCAAATCCAACATTTCTTGTTCAATCTTTAATTTATCCATGACTGTAATACTGGACATTAACATGTTAACGTTAGGCATGTATTAAGCGCTATAATTGTAATACTGGAAATTAACATGTTATATATAGGCATGTATTAAGCGCTATAATTGTTGTACTGGACATTAACATGTTAACGTTAGGCATGTATTAAGCGCTATAATTGTAATACTGGAAATTAACATGTTATATGTAGGCATGTATGAAGCGCTATAATTGTTGTACTGGACATTAACATGTTATAAAAAGGCATGTATTGCGCACTTCCCTCACTGCTTATCCCGATCAGTCAGCTTTTCGTAAATTGCAAAGTCATTTCAATTTCAAATTGATCATGGCAATAAAATCGCCGAAAAAAGAGATTTATTGATTTGTTTAAACCTCGTGATTATGTTTTTTTTGTTGACTGTATCCAAAAAAGTAAATGTTTTTATTTTTATTTTTTTTTTTGACTGGTTTGTTGGCTGGCTAGTTGTTATTGTTTCCTTTCACGGTTGTTGCAATTCATGAATTTTAATGTGGTGTATCGGAAATAAAGTATTGTTACGAAAATTCTTGAACCCTTGATTTACTTCTTTTAAAATTTAAATGTTTCCCAAAATTGATTGGAACATGCTAAAGTACAAAAAGATATATTCAGCTCACAAGGCAAAGACCGGTTCGTGAACAATATATAATAAAAAATGAAACTTGCATAACAACCCACGTCGGGATATTACTAAATGGTATGCTTTACTGTTTCTATAAATGACCAAGGCGCCTCATTCAATAAAACGGCAAGACGGTATGAGAGCACATTGCAATCGTTATCTCTACGTTTTGTTGCATCTATTGTAAGGGACCAGAGTAGAGGCAAAGTTTTAATGAAGAACATATAATACCTTTCACACATCTTTAAATTGGTGACTGAGACTAATTTCTTAATAGAAAAGAAAATGCATTTGATCCTTTTTATAGTTAAAATTTCATTCAGATGTCTTTATGTGTAATATTTGTCAAAGCGATATCTATTGAGTCAGATGTCTTCACGTATAATATTTGTCAACGATATATATTGAGTCAGATGTCTTTATGTGTAATATTTATCAACGATATATATTGAGTCAGATGTCTTTATGTGTAAAGATGTCCCAATGTGTAATATTTATCAACTATATCTATTGAGTCAGATGTCTTTATGTGTAATATTTATCAACAATATCTATTGAGTCTGATGTCTTTACGTGTAATATTTATCAACGATATCTATTGACTCAGGTGTCTTTATGTGTAATATTTATCAACGATATCTATTGAGTCAGATGTCTTTATTTGTAATATTTATCAACGATATATACTGAGTCAGATGTCTTTATTTGTAATATTTATCAACGATATCTATTGAGTCAGATGTCTTTATGTGTAATATTTATCAACGATATATATTGAGTCAGATGTCTTTACGTGTAACATTTATCAACGATATCTATTGAGAAAGACTTTTATTCTTAATTGGCTGATATGTAATGTATTTCAAAGCCTCTGTTTATGGAAAAACAGTTTAACAAATTATAGTAATTTTGGCATACAAGATGCAACCATTTTTCTTTAGTTTGGAATTTTTAAAAAAGTGAATGCCAATAAGAGGAATGTCTTTACTCCCAAATAAGCTCTTCTGTTTTGAAATACATTAAATCAAAAACAAAACTCCCAATAACAAACATTATTGAAATATTTCGAACACCAATGAAACAAATATCCAAGACAAACACAATCGTAGTAATAAGCAAAACTCACATTTATACCTCTGTCTCTTTGTCATATAGTGGTGCAACTACACGTGTGAGTTCACTAGTTGACCATACCTAATTAGACTGTATTTTTTAATATTTGTAGTTAACTTGCAGCAATAAATAACAAGTCATTTACAAGCAATTATGCAAAACGTTCTGGAAGAGCTGCACGTGCATCTGAGTAGCAATGGTTGTTGTTTATACTGTAACAGCCGAGTATCAATCGTTGTTATTTATACTGTAATAGTGATGTGATATATTATCCCGTTAGGTGAGGCATTTCGCAGGACTAATTTAGTCTCGTGATAATGAACATGCTGTTGAAGAAAGAATCAGACTAATGAGGCAAGTCCTCTGGGAAGATAAAACCTATTCGCCATCTATTTGAATATATTAAATTCAATTAGTGCAAATAAGGAATACATTGGGTCTGTATGGCGGTAACAGGAATTTAACAAGGGTTGTCATTCTAGGAATAAATAGGACGGTATGGGGTCTAATGGGAATTTAACATGGGTTGTCATTCTAGGAATAAATAGGACGGTGTGGGGTCTAATGGGAATTTAACATGGGTTGTCATTCTAGGAATAAATAGGATGGTATGGGGTCTAATGGGAATTTAACAGCAAGTTTGGGGAGGTACCTGATCTGATGGTAGTTAAACATTGTGGGTCACTATGGGGATCTAACATACTTAATGACGATCCAACATACATCCTTACAAACTTGATGATGTAGGGCTCCTATTATCTTCAACTGACTTAACATTGAAAGTACCACGCGATTTTAAATTCCAAGATGGCGGCAATGATGAGATTACATATGTGAAGGAGAAGTGTTTTTAATATGGTATCTTCAATATGGTGAACCGCATATATACATATATATATATATATATATATATATATATATATATATATACATATATATATATATATATATATATATATATATATATATATATATATTTATATAGACTAAAAGTCGTATTAAAATCCGAACTGCAACGGAACTTACTGAGACCCAAAAAATTCCCGCATATAATTTTAAAAATTGCTCTCATTAAAAGTCGTACTAAAATTTAAAAACTCAACCGAAATTTAGTGAAGACTAAGAAAAATCCTGATTATGATATCAAAAAATATGACCTAGATTAAAAGCTAGACTAAAACTCCACAAATAAAACTGTATTTTGCCGAGACTAAAACAAGTCTGGAACAAAATTTCCATACATGTTTACAAATGAATAAAAATATTTTAAAATTTTGTTAGCGAAAGTAGCAAATGTACGAAAATTTTGTCAAAATGTTTTAAAAAAAGATAAATGGAAAACAAACTACTTAAAAATAAACATAAAATCTAAAAAGAAATTTTAAAAAGGTCTCAAAATTAAATACAATCAAAATTTTTTAAATTTCTACAACTAAACATTTAAAACATAGAAATAAAAACTTCTAAATAAAAATAAAAAACCCAATAAAATTCAAAAAGTGCATACCCCAAAATTAAAACAAACAAAGAATTCAAAACAACACCAAAAATTAAAATAGTTTGCAAAATAAAAACGTAGTTTTGACAAAAGATACATTTATACCACTTGAAACAAATTTAAAAAAAAAAAACTTAAAGGCAAAAATGACAAAATTTGGAAAGAACTATTTTATATAAAATTAACAAAAACAGCAACAACATTTTTTAAAAATCAACTTAAGAAAGTTATTAAAAATGATACATTTGAAGAAAAGGAAAAGAAAATTAGCCCCCCCAAATTACAAAATATTGCCAAAATTTGAAAACAAACTATGGAAACAAAATATTTAATATAAAATCATGAACATAAAAAAATCATACCTAAAATAAAATAAAACAAATTTACAAAATTCACATTTAAAAGGAATAAACTTAAGTTAAAAAAACATTTTAAAAAATCAAACAAAGCTTAAAAATAAACAATTTAAAACAAAAAGTATCGAAGCAAAATTAGAATCCCCAAAAATTAACAAACTTGAAACAAAAAAATTAGGAAACATATAATTGGAAATATGCTAATTAGGAGAATATTTCAATACAAAATATAAATAACAAAATTAATTAAAACGCATGTATAAGGTGAAATTAATGTGAAAGCTAAATTAAAAACTAAATTATTCTAAAACTAACATTTTAAACAAATTTGAAGAAAAACATATATACAGAAAAATTAAAAATCAAACTTAAGCAAAAGTTAATTACAAATTTGAAAATAGTATACAGTTTTAAAAAAGTGCAACAATTTTAGAAAGTTTATTATAAAATATAAAATCTTTACAAATTGAAGAAATGTTAAAGGCAAAAATTTAAAACATGCCATTTAAACAAAATAAGGAAAAAGAAATAAAAGATCAGGAAGAATGTAAAAAAGGAAAGCACATTACAAAAATAAAAATTTCAAAACGATGAGTTATAAAAAAAAATTACATTCTAAAGAAAGTCAATATTCTAAAAATTTAAAACAAATTAAAACTATTTAAAAGTCCATATTTAAAAGTACAAAACAAAAACATTGGATAAAAGATTTGTAATATAAAAAAAAATATTAAATACAAAATAAAAATAATTAACAACCACAAAATAAAAAATAATAATAAAAAAACAAAAGTGTAAAATGACAATTAAAAATAATATCTGAAACTAAACACACAATGTTTTGAGAAAAAATATGCACCGACTCTTAAAGGAAACAGGTAGAGGACGTCAGAGAAAACATCTTTAAAAAGGTATAAATGTTAGACCACAAAAAACAATTAAACATTCCTTTCTTGTACAACAGTGTACACACGGTATTTTGTTTTAAGAAAGAAAAATGAATGTTCTAAAAAATACAGAAGCTACGAAAAATGTAAGGAAACTCTTAATAAATATAATAAATCGTTACTTATAGAATTACCTGAAATATTTATAAAAAACATGTGAATTTACGCATTACAGAGTTAAGTGTCAAAATTACATTTCTGAAAGTATTGATTTCAGTTTTAGAATCAAATTGAAAAATATGTACGAAACACTACAAACAATTTAGTAAAAGTACCATTATATCATGTTCGATTTAATAAAAATGTCAAAATTTTTTATCAAAGTTATTGTAAAGATTTACATATTACACCTACCGACAAAACAATAAATAATCAGTGAATAATCCTGATTCTCTTTTTTGATTTTTTTTCTTTTGAAGGAAAAATCTTGAGAGAGCATATTTTACAGGTGATACAATTTTTAAAGATCGACATAGTTCAGAAGCGAAAGGAAAATCATTTTAGTCGTCCAGCAGAGTTTCCTTATACCCCAATTGAAACTACAGCTGTTGTTGTCAATATCACTCAACTGATGGTATCCTCTGTTCCAGAGAATATTTTGTATAATGCTTTCTGCGATATTTTGTCACTGTAGAAAGTTTTGACGGAAGCTTGTACATCGTTACCATTGTCAGAATACGACAATATTAAACAAGAAGTAGAAATAAGAGCTGGAAAAATTTATACAGCGATAAAAGGAAGAGAAAGATACATTTGTACAACAACAAGAGGTGGAAAAGAGAAAGCGAAATAGAAAACTCCTGACAATCAATGATGAGCAAAGCGAACATATTGCAAGAAGCACAACTTCAGAAACATTGTCTATTCCATAAAACCTTGGCTGAGCTGAAGTAGTTAAGAGCCTTATATTAAATTTATTAATCAAACCTAAGAGAAAGAGTCCCGCTGTGCAGTACCAATACCAACTAACCATGACAACAGCCACCACCACTACTACAACATCTACAAGGACGACAACGACAGTAGCGACGGCGGCAACAGCAGCAGTGGGACTCGGATAAGGAAAATTATTAAGACCGCAGAAACTCATGATGGACATTTTTAACCGACGGTTCTTTTCAGGGCCACCCATGTATCTAGAAGCAGAATATTAATCACTATTGCCCAATAAAAGCTTCTGTTTTATGTTTGTGATTGTTTGTCTATGTATACTTTTGTCTTCAGATAAAAAGCATAAGAATTTCCAGCCCTCGCACCCTCTGGGTTTGTGTAATGGTTTGTGTGGTGTTATATTCGTGTGTGTGTGTGTGTGTGTGTGTGTGTGTGTGTGTGTGTGTGTGTGTGTGTGTGTGTGTGTGTGTGTGTGTGTGTGTGTATGTGCGTGAAAGGAAAAGACATAATCTAATACTCCAGGTTTGTTTGCATGTAAGTGTAGGAGTAAGGATGTGTGTCGGATTGTATAAATAAGTTCTTGCCTGTAATTAGGTATGTTTTGTCCATCTTTCCGTCCTATTGGTCCACTCCTAATTCCTATTAATTGTTAGAATGATTATATGTATGTGTGTTTGCATGTCTGTATGTATGTGGTTGTGTGTATGTATGTGTTAGTGCTCGTACCCTCTTCCTCAACCCGTTTGGTATATACGAGTGTATGTATGTATGTATGCAAATTGTTTTTCTTCCTGGAAATGTGATTGGATTGGAACTTTGTATGCATGTTGATTAGCCTATGTTCATCTTAAAATTCCTTAAATGCCTCTTTTTTTACTTTTCTGAACGTTTGTTGAACCTTTTTTTATTATATAGGTCACGTTGAGAGCGTACATGAGCACGGGTCACGTCAGTACATTCCATAGTAAAGTGTGGACCATAAATTATGTATGGAAGTGAATATAGTGTTTAGGATAGTTAGAATAGCCTGTTTTTCACAACCTATGAAGACACGATTGCTATGCTCTGTTCTCAGAATTGACAAGATTTCCCTAGCGAACCGTTTTCCGCTTTATGTCTTGTTGGTTTTGTATGGAATTGAAACAAGCCCAGGACCTGGAACGGGCAGAACAGGAAGGCCACCAATAAACCAGGTCCGTTTGAGTATCTGCACCAGAGAATCTGCCATTGCTAAATGCAGAGACAGGCTGCAAAGCAACACTAATTTTGAAATGCAAACTGGAAATGGTTCTGGTATGAAGGTATGGCTCAATCGAGATCGAGATCAAACAAAGCCTACTAACGGCGAAACACAATCGGAAACAACGCCTGCAGGATCGGTGAGAGTAATATTCCAACGTTTTCCTCAATCACATCCATGTCTGCCACAAGAAGAACCAGGGCCGGCTTTTCTCTCTGAGGGATACATAAGTTCGTAAAGATCAGACAATCTCATTTAGATCATGAGTGATATCCGTATTGCGCGACGCCTGAACGATCGATTTGACCGCTAGAACATACAATTGAAGAACTAAGAAATTAAATGAACTATTAATGACGCACAATAACAGCTTACACCAAAAAGTGAAAGATCTCACTGAATCATTGTTTAGCTTAGAAGTAAAAATTCTGACTAACGTAAAGAAACTTAAGAATCAAGAGGTCCAGCAACGCACATACATCTTAATCTTCCATGGTACGCCAGAAATCAAGGGTGAAAGTGAAGCGATACTGAAAACACGACAAGAGAATATATAAGCAAGACTCTGGATATAGATAAATCGAAAACTGAAATTGAACGAGCGCATCATCGATATTCAATGCGGAATCCAAGGCCTGCAATTGTTAAATGTTCTCGCTTCATAGTTAAGGAAAAAGTTTTGAAAAAGTACAGAGAAATGACTAAGACAGTTCGAGATAATCTGCAGGAGGAAGAGAGAGAATGAGAAGCAACTTGAATTGACGATGAATATCAGGACGTATCAGAGGAAGCTGAACTGCATATCCGTGTTTCTGAAGAATTTCATGAACGAGTACGAACAAATCTCAATCCTTTCTTCATCCAGGCGCTCATGAATGGTAAAGCAGGATTCTTGAAATATGACAGACTCGTTATAAATAAAACTAAATATGGGTTCAGTTTGGAGCTGCGGGATATTATACATATATAGGATAAGTAGGGTCTAGCCGAGACCAACGTTTGCACGTGCTACATGATGTGCAGAATACTATATTGTAATCAAGCTCTGTATCTGAAATATGTCAGGTTTGTCAAGAAAATTATCTGGTGAACAGTCCAGTCTGGATTGCATTGATTTAATTAGTTTTTGCATTATTTTGATATTTTCTGCATTGATCGAGACTTGGGCTCATGACAAAAATTGATACAAATGGTTTGACGAGTTTCATAAGTGTCAGAGATAATGAAATTAACGCAAAACGTTATTCTGGATGTATTGCTGTGTATATAAAAGAACAAATAATGTATAGCTTCAATATTTATCAACTTGTGAGTAAATAAAAAAATATTTTTTGGCTGAAATTTTCCACTTATGTACAAAATCCTTAAGCACGACCTGATTTTTGGTGTAGTATATATATATATATATATATATATATATATATATATATATATATATATATATATATATATATATATATATATCACCTGAACCTGAATACTCGTCAATACATGCAGAAGTCGTGTATACCATGAAAACAAATCGGCACATTATAAAGTTATGTTTTCAAATCACAAATATATTAATGATGGAGATTTTAATGCTTATACCTCTGCAGAACCTGACTTTATTAGATATGCTAGTAATGTCATTGATAAGGATATAGCCTATTTCGAGGATGTAGCAAAGGAAGGGCTACCTTGAACAACAAAGAGTTAAATCACTATGGTGAAAATTTACTGTTATTTTGTCAGCTATCTGGATTGAGGATTGCAAATGGCAGATGTGAAGATGATAAAGACATTGGAAACTTCACATGCATACAGGACGTGTGTACCCGCCTTCAGGATTGGTAATACGATTGAATCCATTCACCAGCCAATACTAGTTCATTTGGGTCCAGTTTATTACATTTCCCTCACAGCTGAAAATAATGAAAATATTTTTCCAAGAGATTGGTTTGGAATGAAGTACAAAGAAATATATTTGCCCAAAACATCAGTTCTTCACTTTCAGAAAAATTTCATGCTATACTTACAACGTTAGAGCATAATAAAAATCTATACTGCATTAAATTCGTTTATGGAGCGTATCTGTGAATCAGCACAGACGATGCAAATAGATCAATTAATCTAAATAAAAGATGTGATCGGTTTTCGACAAACAACCCTGGTATGATGCAAACTGCAAATCAGCAAAGCACCGCGCACTTGATACACTTAGAAACTTCAGAAATAATAATGCGATAAATAACTTGGCTTTATACAAGCATCATAGAAATATATATATATATATATATATATATATAGATATATATATATATAGATATATATAGATATAGATATATATATATATAGATAAACATAACCAGGCATCAACGCAACTTACACAAAATAAAAGGAAAAGTCAATTCTTGTAAAAGCACTGTTGGAGAAAGATTCGACAAGTTTCTGGAGAGATTTAAAATGCCCCAAAAACCATGTTGAATGTAAATATATATCGGATAGCATGGTACCAGTACTTTGCAGATTTTGTTAATATACATTATGAGCTGGATCAAAATTTCAGGCTAAACGAAACAAAGGACACTCTCCATGAAAAAATGTGAACGGTAAAATAACTGAAGAAGAAGTACAACACATTATAAAAAATTTAAGGTCTGGAAAATCTGATGACCTTTCGAGTGATTTTTTTAAAGCAACTGAAAATATCACGGTACCTATTTCAGTGTCTATTGTCAAAACATTATTTAGTCTCAGATACTTTCCGAAGTGCTGGACAACTGCTGTTATCGCACCCATTCACAGAAAGGGTAATATAAATATGCTTCAAAATTATAGAGGGATTAACCTTTCAACAGTCCTCAGCAAAATATACGTAGCATAGCCAACATTTTATGAGGAACAAAATGACAAAAATTGTAAATGTCTTTTGGTAATAATAATAATGCGAATAATGTCGGTGAAAAGCATTAGAATGATTCCCAAGCTGAACTGTTTGAAATATGTTTATAATCTCTATTCATATGTCTTTCTTTACATGTTGTACGTGTGTATATCAATTTATGTATGTATCGATCTATCTATGCATGGCTTGATGTATTGATTCTCTACTATTTTTCGGGCTCCGCGACATAAAGCAGAGGGAGTTGAGATTTCAATGACATGCTCTTTTTGACGTTCTAAGTTTATCATTCTATAACCATCCAAAATGTCTACAGACTATTTAATTTGAAGCGTAGCAGTTTTACTATCGTGATGAAAAACAAACAGCTTCCTATTACGCTGAATGGAAATGCGGCGCACAACAATTTTGGTAACTTTCTCTCCAGCTGATAGTCCTTTCTTTGTTATCTATTGATATGGTGGACAACTAATCTTGGCACATCGATACCTATACGCCTATATTTGCGAACAAGAGCGGCATTAAATCCCCTCGTTAAATTTTTCTTTCTGAAGCACCCCGTGTCTTGCAAATGACTAGACTGTAGCACAATACAAACTGATTTACCCAAAGCCTTCAAATGTAATACACAAAACAAAACCAAGCAATATTTAGCACAAATACAAGAAATGTCACTTACACACTGGGTGTGTGTATGTATACCTGTGTGTGTGTGTGTGTGTGTGTGTGTGTGTGTGTGTGTGTGTGTGTGAGGCATTATCTATTCCCGGCCACTATATCCCTACACCCCACCATTATTTTTCTAACCAACCCCTCAACAATACTTTCTTTTGAAAACTACACCCTACTCTCATCAAAAACTGTTCACAAAATAGTCCCAGACATATAACCCTACCCACTATCCCCATTTTTAAAACAAAATTATACCCCTTCAAAAACGAATTTTAAAAGCAACACCCTACCACCCACCAAAGATTTGTAAAAAAAAAAATCTCCCGGTCAACAATCACATGCTGTTTATATTTAAAAGAAACAACAACACCTACCTCCACATATAAAATAGAAATTATTAACTCGGAATAACTTACCTGCTGTAAAATTAAGTTCTGAGTTAAAGATAAGAAAATGTTAGAAACAAAAACTCCAGCTTTTAACTATGTAGCAATGTGAGACTGTAAAGCTGAGGAGCAGCGAGGATTCGATTCAGACTCGTTGGTATTAACCAACAAAACATGTAAACAGCAATTATTATAAACGCTGACCAAATTACCACCACTAAATTTAAAGTATTAGGTATTATGAAGTAACATAAAAAGTTTTAAGGTAAAAATGACAAAATATTGAAAGTGAATAATCCAGTTCTGAGCGATGTAGCATTGCGCCTTTTCGATGTTCCGAAGCAACATCAATGAACCTCCTTACCTCATTCACACCAAGCAATATAACATGTAAACATCAATATGAAATAAAACTTAAAGCGTACATATAGAAAAAATGAACAGGCAAATGTATTAATGTATTGATAAAAACGTAAATGTGGAGAAAAATAATTATAACACAAATATATTTTACTAAGCAGACAAATATAAAAATGTATTAATAAAAACATTGCTTTGCTATCGCAATGAGCTCAGTTAGCCCATGATCTGCCATTTAAAAAACCATAAAGTTTGAGCTATAATTAATACAATACAATTTATATTATATAATTTAAACTTCAATATAAAAAGTTAATGTTTGACCACACGAGTTTCTGATTAAGTTGAGATATGAAAATTTGTGATATTAATGTAATGGCCTTCAGATTTAAAAAAAAAACTTAGAAGCAATCCATCTTATCCTTCTTTTCAACAGAGTTTTAACGCCCCAGTTAATAAAGACACTTCCCAAATATTTGGAGAGATATAATTAGACTACGCGGGAAAAAAAATTTTTTTTTACATACAAGCCAATAAAAAATTTTGACAAATACACATAAAAACAAAACAAAACACCAACAACAAAAACCCCGATTAACAATGATTATTTAATAAACAGACACAGAGCATATGACGTTCTGGCTAAATCAACTGAATTTAACGATTTAAAAAGGTCACCAGACAGATTTAATCTAGGAATAGATACTTCTATAAGAGTTCACATAGTAAAGAATATAGTGCGAGAAGCTAATAAGCAGTCTGTAACAATTCGTCAAAAGATAGGCAATGAAAAAAGAAGATAATGTGAGTTAGAATTATCCAGACAAAAAGGAAAAAATGGTGAGAGTCTTGTAACCACAAGAGCATGCAATTTAAAAGACATAGATCACGGAACAAAGAAGCGTTTATAATTATGTTTATGGCTTCTGGATTTTCTTTCAACTAGAATATTATTATTTTTACTATTCTTGCCCTTTTCTTTGTATCCTTTTGTTGCTAAATAGAAATCTTTAATTACTATTGCAAATAACAACCTAATTATTGCTAGAATAAGAAAATTGAAATTATTAAACGATATAGAAATAACTTGTCCATCTAGTTTAAAATATCAGCTTATTACACAGCAAATTATACCGGGTAATCCTGATGCTGCTTTTGTAGCTAACTCAGACAAATAAAATTTGGTCATGCTTAGTTTAACTTTGTGAATGAATAACTCTGTGTACCTTTATTAACACCACCTGTGTCCGTCACCACCACTGTCCTTCACCACCACCGCCACCTATTCTTCCATCTCATGCTAACACTTTTAAAGCTTTTGATATATTTAGGCCAAGAGTTCCTGCTCTCATATCTATAACCATAAAATCGTAAGAATTGTTACGCCGTTTTCTGTGAACAAGGTTTTAGTCTTTCACTGTATAGTAATCTTTTTCTCTAAGTTTTGAATCAATGTTATTAACATTTTATCTAAAACATGTTCTCTATATCTGTTAAATGTCCAAGTAAAATAGATCTTGTACTTTCACAAGATTGCAATATTTCTTGCAATTTAACCTCGCTTTTTACATCTTGTGCTTTGCTGATATCTTTCTTTATATACTCTATAGTTTACATTTTCAACTTTTGATTTCATTTATTTTATTTTGATGTACTACTTCCAAACCATTTACGTATCCTAATTCTTTTTCTTTTTCTGGAGCTAATAAGCTTTTAACATTTCCTTCTTTTAATAACCTCGGTCAAAAGATTTGTATAGTACTTTTGTTTAAAATTTCCATCAAATAATCAATATTCCCTTTATTAAACAATCATGTATTTCTTTTGTATCATTTACATTATCTTCCGACTCTGTGCCAACATACATTTTTGATGGCTGCTTGTATTTGCATCTGTATTTCCTCGGAATGTTATTTTCTCTGTAGCTCACTTACGGTAACTTTTATGTTGTTGTAAACAGGTAGGTTAACTATTTTGTGGTTTTCATATATTTCCTTCTTTTGTCCAACATAAAGACTTTAGAAATTCACTTCCACTTATATACGTAGCTATAGAGTTACGTGCAAACATTCTATTGGGACCACCTTTTTCAAGAAGTTTCTATTGCATCTTTCCCTACCTCTTGTTAACACAATGCTGTTACCTCAATGTTTGATATAGGCTTAATTATATTTTATTGTGTTGCATTTATGTTTAAGCCATGTTTAACATGTTCTTTGTTTTCATCAATTAAAGTCGCAGATATGTGTTCATAAGATTTAAATCCCCCGTTCGATAAATTATATGTGATGGGATCTTCAATTATTGCAGTTGTAGTTTGTTCCTCATATTTATCCTCGTCGTAAACAGGATTATCCAAAGTTTTATAAATTCACTTCTTCCAACTACTGCAATTTTGTCGCTATTTAAATGGGTCGTAAGCAACTTGAAACAGAATTTGGTTTTGTAGAAGATAAAAATAACCGTCATAAAATCGACGACGAAGAAGAATGTAAACAGGAATCAAAGCTTAAAATATTAAGTGGGACACACAATGAGACAAAGGCTAAAACTTTAACTGAAAATGAGTTGGAGAATAATGAAAGGGAAGCAAAAACAAGAAGACATATGAAACGTTTGTAAATTCAAGATCAACAAAAAATATAAGTCATTGTCAGATGTAATAATACGATGAGAAACATCTTTGGTGAGTAATTTCTACCAATTGATAATTTGAATAAATTACAGACAGACTTGAAATAAGATTATATGACACAAAACGGAAATGTCTATCTATTTCGTATATAAATCTTTTAGACAAGATATGAAACATGTTATTTCAGTATATATATATATATATATATATATATATATATATATATATATATATATATATATATATATATATATATATATGATGAGTATGTTGGTAACTTCAGTATTGACTTTTTTGTTTTGTATTATGTGCATGTTGGTAAACTCAGTATTGACTTTTTTGTGTTGTATTATATGTATGTTGGTAAACTCAGTATTGACTTTTTGTGTTGTATTATGTGTATGTTGGTAAATTCAGTATTGACTTTTTGTGTTGCATTTTGTGTATGTTGGTAAACTCAGTATTGACTATTTGTTTTGTATTATGTGCATGTTGGTAAACTCAGTATTGACCTATTTGTGTTGTATTATGTGCATGTTGGTAAACTCAGTATTGACCTTTTTGTGTTGTATTATGTGCATGTTTTGGTCTGTATTTATTTTGTACTTTTTCAATTACTTTATGTTACTAAATCTTACAACTATAATATGTTAGCATACTTTTTGTGTGAGTTAAAGATGCAACAAACAGTTAGTTAAAACAAGAATTTGCAATAACCGTTAAATCATATTTATATTACAGTGGAAGGTGGTGTTAGAAACTCCTAAAATTGACAAATCAGAAGAAAAGGTAACTTCCCAAACGAAGAAAGATCCACGTAGAGATGAACTTGGAAAACAATATGGAAAACGTTCACAAGAATTAAAAAACCAAGGCAGATCATTTAATACAAGAACACGAATTTAAAAAAAACGTAGGCACACCATTTAATACAAGAATTTTATAAAAAAAAAAAAACAAGGCAGAACATTTAATACAAGAACAAGAATTAAAAAACCATGGCAGATCAATTATTACAAGAACAAAATAAAACTAAGTTTGTGAGTAAGAGAACTCAGGATGAAACAGTTAGCTACATATAGCTAGTGCCTGATTGTTGGTGTAATTGTTACAATATGATTTGGTGTTAAATTGATACATGTTGAAACTTCTAAACCTTAAAGGCCACATCAAGAACAACCAGCTACATTAGTTAAAAAAAACAGGCAAATCCATTTCCAAAAATTATATCTTGGAAGCAAAAGTGTTTTAGTAATAAAAGGCAAAGTAAGAAAAACAACCCAATTAACACTCTTTGCCATGCAACATTAAAGCTCCCTCGTACATTTAGTTACAGCATGCTTTTGAAGATGTTTAAGATCAATAGATTCATCAATGAAAATGGATTTTGAAGAATTCATAAGTTGATTATTCAGATTTTTTTGAATTACCTTAAGATTGATTATCTGATAGCACAGTGGGTGCTACCAGACAAAATAATTGGATAAATAAATAGAAAAATGATTGCTAGTGGACAGAAGGGGGATAATTACATTCAAATATTAAAATGAAAACTGATGAGAGAGAACCAGATCCAGAATCTAAACAGGCACGAAAACAACCAGAAACCTGATAAATCTGATACAACTCTTAAGCCTAAACTGTCTTTTTCTTGCATCTGAATGGGAGAGAAAATACCAAGTGCATCACAATTGTACCCAGTACTATCTCCAGAGAATGTCATTAAATTCAGGTTGATAAAGATCAAAGAAATTAAACATGATTTGATTAAATGGATCGAAGATTACAGAGGTGTCAGAATAAAGCACAAAAAACATAAAAATTTTGTAATTGGATGGAAGTTAGAATGACAACTGCTTCAGGTGGAATGTTTCAGCTGCTGGTTTATGAGTCACATTAATAGTTACAGGATTGGTAACCCCTTGGGCATTTGACGGATTTGGTGAAACTTTACTTGGGCTTGTGGCTGAGGCGTTCAATGAAAAAGTTGATCGTAACCTCTGCTATAAGAAAGCTGAAAAGTATTAATCATATGGTGAGTAAGTCAATAAGCGATGATGAAATAAGCGTTTTTCCATTGTTGTAATGTCCTGGTGAAATCGCTCGCCGTTCGGTGGAAAAAAATCTAGATGAAAGTGCAAAAAATGTATCTTTAGTGACATGTTGCAACCAAGGCTTTTGTATGCATTGAGGAGGGTTTACACCAACTCCCTGTAGTTGTCTGCCTTGTTGTTTCCGAGAAAATATGTTGCCACTAACTGGAAGGCTTTCCATGCCGTCTTTTCCTTGCCATGTAGTGCACGGTGAAATGCATCATCTCGAAGAAGTTCACGAATCTGAGGACCTACAAAGACACCTTACTTTATCTTAGCTTCATTTAACCTTGGAAATTCTCCTCGGAGGTACTTGAAAGCTGTTTGTGTTTTGTCCATGGCCTTGACAAAGTTCTTCATCAGACCCAGCTTGATGTGCAAGGGTGGTAACAAAATCTTCCTTGATTCAACAAGTGGTGGATGCTGAACACTTTTCATCCCAGGCTCCAATGACTGTCTGAGTGGTCAATCTCTCTTGATGTAGTGGGAATCTCTCGCACGACTATCCCATTCGCAGAGGAAACAGCAGTAATTTGTGTAGCCAGTCTGCAGACCAAGCAAGAGAGCAAGAACCTCGAAATTACCACAAAGCTGCCACTGATGTTGGTCATAGTTTATGCACCTCAAAAGTTGTTTCATGTTTTCATAGGTTTCCTTCATATGGACTCCATGACCAACTGGAATTGATGGCAAAACACTGCCATTATGCAGCAAAACAGCTTTAAGACTCGTCTTCGATGAATCAATGAACAGTCTCCACTCATCTGGATCATGCACGATGTTGAGGGCTGCCATCACACCATCGATGTTGTTGCAGGCTACAAGATCACCTTCCATGAAGAAGAATGGGACAAGATCCTTTTGACGGTCACGGAACATGGAAACTCTAACATCACCTGCCAGGAGATTCCATTGCTGTAGTCTGGAGCCCAACAGTTCTGCCTTACTCTTGGGTAGTTCCAAATCCCTGACAAGGTCATTCAGTTCACCTTGTGTTATGAGGAGTGGTTCAGAGGAGGAGGATGGGAGAAAATATGGGTCATGTGACATTGATGGTTCAGGAGTAGAAGTTTCATCCTCATCCTCTTCCTCGTCTGACTCCAGTGAGAATGATTCTGGTGCATCAGGAACCGGCAGTCCTTCTTCGTGGGGTATTGGGCGTATAGCTGACGGAATGTTTGGATAATGCACAGTCCACTTTTTCTTCTTTGATACACCTTTCCCAACTGGAGGCACCATGCAGAAGTAATAATTGCTGATATGATCTGTTGGCTCTCTCCAAATCATTGGCACTGCAAAAGGCATAGATTTCCTTTTCCTGTTCAACCACTGGCGAAGATTTGTTGCACAAGTGTTGCAGCATATGTCTGGGGTCCACATCTTGTCCTGATCTCCAATTTTCCAGCCAAAATAAAGGTGATAAGCTTTCTTAACCATAGTAGTTATACTACGCTTTTGTGATGCAAAAGTCACTTCACCACAACATAGCAGAAGTTATCTGCATTGTTCACACAAGTACGAGGCATCTCTGCTCACTTTGGCTAAACAGAAATGTGTCCCTTTGCAAAATCAAACACTGACAAATAAGAGAGCACGACACTGTATGATATGTAGAGCTGATATAGGGCAATTTCTTCAGCAGAGTGATGTAGGCTTAGTTATGATTGCATCATCCATGACTTCTAGGAATAACATGATGCAATTCATATCATGTATGACGCAATACCAGCTTCATATTGCATCATTCATTGTTTTGCCTAAAAAGCAAGTACTGTCCAAACCCAGTCATATATTTATTCATAGATCCAGTCAAAGATGTATTTTAGTCATTTCTGGTTTA
The DNA here is from genome assembly GCA_029931535.1 of Margaritifera margaritifera. NCBI lineage: Eukaryota > Metazoa > Mollusca > Bivalvia > Unionida > Margaritiferidae > Margaritifera > Margaritifera margaritifera. Next base: position 3,393,161 of record JAQPZY010001620.1, read on the forward strand.
AATTGAGATACCTTCCCTTTATAACTCACTTATCCTCCGCCATTCCCCAGTCATGGGTCGTATATACTGACCCAGTGTTATATCTTTAAAACTAGAGCCATTAAACAATTTTAATCATCATTTTCGTTCTCAGTGACCCAGAATTAGTTAAGTTTGACAACATTTATTGCGGAAGCATTTTGTCTGTAGACCTGATAGATATCAGCATTAAAGTTAAAGATGCAAAAGTCATAGATTTCCATGGTATGACTGTACCTGATGTTTTTGTGTGCGTTAAATAAATAACACGATGTGAGAAATATCTTTATGAGGTCCTGGTGATTTTCGTTTTAAATCCGTAGAAAAAGAAGAGGAAAAAGATGTGACGTCAGATACTGGCGAGAACACGTAGCTATTTTCCGGTATTATCAGTCGTCCCTTCTTCATCCCTGGGATATATTCTGCAGTACATATTGTTGTTTCACATCTTAGATGGCGCTGTTTCTCTCTAAGCATGATATCCGTCCTTTTTTATCCTGGAATTAAGTCAAATCAATTTGATTTTCCGTATATATAATACATATTTACGAATCACATCGCTTTTTATTATTTTGGATTGAATTTAGCTGTTCTGGTCCCAACACAAAATAGATGTGTAGTTCACACATTCTGATACTGTTTTTCATCTGAATTTTGTTTCAGTATTTAACTCTTTGTTTTGTAGATTTCCTCTGTCATTCAATCATATAAATAGTTCCGGTGGGTTTTTTTCGTCTTTCATATTACATGTTTGTTTCGTTTTTGTAAGTTTTTATTTATAAATCTGTGATAAATAAATATTTTGTTTAGCAATGTTAGCAATGAGTATGGAATGAGGACTCTTTAAAAATAAATCTGAAGTCGCTGTTTAGTAATGTTATCAATACGTATGGAATGAGGACTCTTTAAAATAAATCCGAAGTCCCTGTTTAGCAATGTTATCAATACGTATGGAATGAGGACTCTTTAAAAATAAATCTGAAGTCGCTGTTTAGCAATGTTATCAATGCATATGGAATGAAGACTCTTTAAAATAAATCCGATGTCCCTGTTTAGCAATGGTAACAATGAAAATGGACCGAGGACCCTTTATAAATACATCTGAAGTCGCTGTTTAAGTTGCTTAATATTAACTACACCCTTTAATCTCATTGCTGTCTTAGCACACAGATCGTCCCAAACAATGCCAACAAATGAATTATTCGAATGTCTAAAATATCTCACAACAAACGTAGTGGGTTTGTTTGAGAAGAAGCAAGTGCATAAAGTGTCAATTGTAAATCACGAATTCTTTTCCCCATATATTGCTTAGCACTCGAGAAACGAGATTAATATTTGTTGAAAACATCAAGACAAGACATAATTATGTCCTGACATTCGTTGTTATAAATTAACTGACACACTCGGAACAAAACATAAATCAGGTTAGGAAAGGTTCTAGGTGGGTTCTGTTTGAATTAATTTACATTACTTAATCAGAAATGTTTTACCTTCAAACGGACCCAAACCAGCTGTTAATTGCTATTATAAGAACAGTGTCTAGACCTGTTTTTTTTCGATTATCACCTGTTGTAATTAAAATGCAAGCGCGGAGATGCATGTGGTGTTCCGTAGTCACCATTTAAATTTTAAAGTCAATCGGGATATTTAGAATTCGGATAAATGCTCCTAGACAATTGTATTAGGGCGGCTATCAGTAACTGCAAATAAGGTTCATACTACAATTACTGAATATAATTATATTAAACAATGTGCTTCCCAAATAAAACACAGAACGTGTTTATTGGGATATAATGTTCATTTGCCTCATTTGAAAGAATAACCGATATCTATTTGTGTAGTTAGCCTTCATATTACTGAAGCAATTATGTTCTTCAGGTAAACTGCTTGCTTGTATGAAATTCAAGTACTATGAGTTGCACATACCATCATATAAAAGCATTTTTAAATTCGTGATTGCTCTCTTTTTGTTGTAAATGAAATGACTACATAACCGGGTTTGTTTTCTTCAAAATATTGCTATATTACATAGCGTCTTTACTTGTATTCGTCGTGGACTTATTTGATATCTTATTTACAATACTTGGAATATGATACTTCAGTGAAAACTATATTAAATTTGGTTAAAACTCTAATTATTGTCATAAAGGCTGTCATATTCATTTGTATACACTCTGTCTAGATTTACATCGTCAATGAACTTGTTGCTCATAAATTTAGATAATCCATATTCAATCCCTGTACCATCGCGACATTGATTTTCATATTTTCTGCGGCGAGTAAGTGCAAATCCTACCTGAACAGATTGGAATTGATTTATTGTTACTTGCATGTAGTCGATCAAAAGTATACACATGAAAACATCAAAGTTTTTCAAAAGGAAATTGCTCTTTTAAAATATCAAGGCTTTCAAACACTGAATGAGAACCTGTTTAGGATATATTCATGAAAGAAACTTTAAAAACAGTACTGGCACTAACGTTTTGAATGCATTCAGGCAAACGTTTTTCTTAATTCTGCACTGTGATCGTTGAAGATTATGCCATCCACGTATTACGACAACTTTCGTGGATAGCCGTTTATGGCTGTTGCACTTATGTAACCACCAGCAAACAGCAACGTCAGACAGTCGCAATATCATTAAAGGTCGTGATATTTCACAGTCATAACAATCATAACAATGAACATTTTTTCCATAAGAAAAATTAAAAAATCTGTAAAATATACGAGATATGGACATACACGTGATATTAAAATATGTGCTTTATTCCCACTCTTTCCTGCTTTGAAGGTTACTTTTAGCCCGAAAAATAGGAACATTCATTCGAAAATTAGATTTTCAAACGTTCAAACTTACTTCAATAAAATAAAAGCTGTATACTTGTGCCCATGTTGAAAAAACTTACTCCTAAAGTTTTGTGAGACAGAAATTTTCAATTTTGCTCTGTAGTTGTATGAATATCAGCTTTAACGGTCTTTCGTGAAAAGAAATTACTTCTAATTTAAATACAGTGCCCGAATATATCAACTTTAGTAGCTAAGCTTCCCCTCCACATTGTCTGTGAATGACAAACTGTTTGTTAGATTTAAGTGCAATACAACAGAATATCTTCGGTCCTTCTTCCTCCACCAGATATGCTGGTCGCCATGTATAGCCTATAATGTTCTGAAAAATGGCGTTAAACCCACAAAGCACACAAAAAACTACCTTCTGCGAGCGGACTAAAACTAATGTTCAAAATTAATGTATAGCTAGCTATCTGCAAAGAAACGTAATGACAACTTCTTGAGGCCACATCTAGTTTGTCAAGACATAAATGGATGCCGCGCTAGATCTACATGGGAGACTGCAAAGTGAAAACCAACGGGACAATCATCTTTACGTCAGGGGTATATTTTTTTCTTTGGGCTTTTCTAAACCATTGTGACTTCACACAAGGGGTAATAATTATCTTATTTAATTATTGTGAAAACAAAGAGATTTTAAACAAACATCCCACAGAACCTAGAATACATCGTATATTGAACTTCGTATATCCAGCGGTGTCCAAGATCCATAACAGATATATATTTATTATTTGAAACTCAATAGAGGCTTTATATATATATATATATATATATATATATATATATATATATATATATATATATATATATATATATATAATTTCAGAGGAGGAAAAGTTTCCAATTGAACGACAGTTCGATATATGGTTTCCATCGAGCATGATGTTTTACCTTTAGAAACTGAAATTTCAACCTGGATTTAGAAATCATTTAAGGCGGGCAACGAGGATGCATGTGTCCACAACGAGAAATGTATGAGGATCATTCAAAAAGTCGACATACACAAGCACTTCAACATATTTTAAAGAAAACATTTTCATGAATAATTCTTGTAAGCAAAAGATTCACAAAGTATTCTGCATAAATGTCAAGGATGTTCATTAGGTAACGAAAGGGCAGATGCCGCAGCCAATGCTATCCTGCTGTCACTCGTTTCCGAGTGAAAGATTCCATACACTAATTTCAGGTTCGTTTAAATCAGCACGTTCTTCATACGTGGCAAAATATGTGGAATGAAAAATCAACAAACTTTAGAAGACGGAAGTATTTTGATGTGAACTTCTTGAAGAAACTATATGAAGATGTACCACGCGAGATAATCTTGGACTTTTTATAGGAATGCGGCTTATACAATACATTTAATTCAGGTTTCCATGATTTTACATATGTTACCGTTATCGTTTATTTTATATATATTTTACTGAACTTTTAACATTTGTACGTTTTATATTTTAGCTTGTTTTAGTTAAAGTTTAATTTTTTTTTGCAAGAGTTTATCTACCTAAATTTTTGCGCAGTTCAAGTTTACATTTTTCGAACCTTACCTTTTGTTGGCACTATATAGCCACTTTTGTGCTGAGGTGTTGTAAAGCACTTTTACATACATACATCATGATTTATTTAAGTATTATTTGACAACAGTGAAATAGTTGTCAGTATTAAAAAGAAAAACAATTAAACTTTCTTGTGAATACTAGGACCAAACATCAGTTGCAGACGATATCATAAACAGTCGAAAGTCAATGTCCGATATTAAACACTCATAAACAGTCGAAAGTTAATGTCCGATATTAAACACTCAAATTTGTTTGATAATCCTGTCAAGACGTTTTTAAAAAATCTGGACAATTTTTTCGTATCCATCTTATACATTAGATTTCGTATTACAAAGCTGTGATTGATTTCTGTTTGGAACGTGAATCAAGATATAATCAGCCTTGTAAGATATTAAAAATTACCTCTGTTGTTTTCAGCAGTGCATTATTTGGGCCAGTATCCTGCCTTCTGTACTGAACCCACTTATCGGGGGTCATATCAAAACAATTTTAAGATCTGACGTGAAGAGTTATTAAAATACAAATACTATACATTTTTCACTGGCATTTCTCCCATTTAGCGTATTTGTACACCATACTTCTTGATTTTGCATAGCGAATGATCTGGGTCTCAAATAATTAGCATAGGGGGTCCTGTTGGGCGAGCATGAGGAAACAATATTCTCCTGATTTAAATCTCAACCAATCAACCATCCGCGGAAACGCTATTGACAAAAAAATATCTAATATCGCTGATCTACTCTGGAAAGTTAAGCGGACAGGCACTATGAAAATGAGAAAGATAACTTTTCATACCTCTTGCTTCGGGCGTGTATTTTTGCGAGAGAGAGAGAGAGAGAGAGAGAGAGAGAGAGAGAGAGAGAGAGAGAGAGCGAGAGAGAGAGAGAGAGAGAGGCAGAGAGAGAGAGAGAGAGAGAGAGAGAGGGAATGAACGATTGAAGAGCGTACCATTTCACTATATCTATCCGTATTTCTAATCTGTCGTAATAAAATGTAATCGTCTGCTGCCTGAGATTCAGCAACAAGCACGTCATCGATAGTATGAGATACAGTAACAAGCATAACAATGCTAGTTTGAGACACAGCAACAAGCACGTCATCTCTACTATGAGGCACATTAACAAACACAACATTGCTAGTATGAGGTACAGCAACAATCACAGCATCGGTAGTATGAGACACAGCAAGAAGCACAGCATCGCTTGTCTGAGACACAGCAAGAAGCACAGCATCGCTTGTCTGAGACACAGCAAGAAGCACAGCATCGCTTGTCTGAGACACAGCAAGAAGCACAGCATCGCTTGTCTGAGACAGAGCAAGAAGCACAGCATCGCTTGTCTGAGACAGAGCAAGAAGCACAAAATCGCTTGTCTGAGACACAGCAACAAGCACAAAATCGGTAGTATGAGACACAGCAAGAAGCACAGCATCGCTTGTCTGAGACACAGCAAGAAGCACAGCATCGCTTGTCTGAGACACAGCAAGAAGCACAAAATCGCTAGTATGATGAAATAAATTAGTGAAATCTTGTTTATACATTGTTACTGACTAATACACAAGACAACAGGACACTTACGACTAACAAATAACTGAGACCTCATCAAGCACTTTCTAAATTGCAGAACCAGGGCCTGCGCTAAATTCACAAACCAGGAAATTATGTTGCAGAAGCTGTGTCTAAACGTGATTCATTTACCGGGGATTATCAAAATAAAGGGGTGATTTCAAAACATTTGTTGTTCTGGGGTAAATTTTATATGAGATACAGCATTTGCGAGAGGGAATTACCGCCATAAAGGGCATCGGCTTATGTCTCGGCCATTATTGGGGAGAATGCCCACTTACGCATGCTTTATCTAATACATACATTTCCGTTTATTTGACAAATAGATAACAAAGGCTTATATCACTTTAAGACTGATACTAGGTTTCCTGTGTTTTATTCTAATTCATTCAATCAGTAATGCTTTCTACTGAAAATGTGTTAAAACCGGCTGAATAAGGATTTCAAAGAAAATGTTGTCTAGACCTGACATTTACAAATTTCATCCCCATGTTATTACATTAGTGATTTCATTTGCACAGAAGCTATTAGCAACTGGAATCATTTCAATACTTGAAGCGCAGCAGGCAGACAACCTTTGTCTGTTATGTTTGAGATATATTTCTATTAAATGTATGTATGTATGATTGTGCATATATATATATATATATATATATGGACCAAAATTGTGGACTGATTTATGGAGGCGGCCAATGTACAGACATTTATTTAGCATATGAACAGCTTCATTTGGATAAAAATATGTCTGCAAAAGAAGGCCGATTTACAGAGGAGGGGTCAGTTTAGGGAAATGTTACTATATATATTGTAAGCAACTAAACTGCCAATATAGGTGAGAGAATATTATTGAACAGATTTGCATGTATTACTTCAAAATATCGCTTTCTCCATTCAAGATGGTGATGTATATGATGGAACAGAACCTTGCACCTTTTTCAACAATAAATTTGAAATTGTTTCTGATGGAATACGCGTGCCAACACATACTATTCCTCTTTAATTCAATTTGTCAGTACAGAAAGGAACACTATTAATTGAACAATCAAGCCAGTGAAGGATTGGATAGTTTATTAGCTTAATATTGCACACCTGTTAATGCCATTGAATAATCGTATGAAAATACTTGCATTTAGTTTACTTTTCCTTTCTTCAGTTGAATTTACTTGCTGAGACTATCGGCTCATACAGAGACAACCGTAAACACAAAGGGAAAAAGTTATACTATGATGTAGCATCTCCCGTGTCAAATACTCCAAGATTGCCAACATTCGATCAATATCGGACTGCTCAATTCCTAAAATTTTAACTTTAGCCTAAAAATATTTCTTTTGCCTTAGAAGTTTAAACATGTAGTATTTAAAAATATGCTAGACAAATATATCAGATCATACGTGCTGTTTGAATTGAGAACAAATCAATGTTGCTTATAAACATAAGTTCGATATCTTTTTGAAAATATTCCAGAATGTCTTTGTGTCTTAATCATGTATGACTTGTTTTGATACATATATTCTTTCGTTTTTGTTCCTTTCGCAATATATCTGTCAGCTGAGTAAAGATAGTGATATTATTCATATCAAACAATGATTATATATGCTCGATTATGACAGTTATTTCAAAAACATTTCCTCCTGATCCTTGTCAAAAGTTCACAGCAAGAATGCGGTGTGATTACAATATAATAGCAAAGGTTAAAATATGCTCTATTTACATACATATAATGTGTTTTTATCGCAGACCAGAAAGATGGGCGTTTGCTTCAAGGTTTGCGTACAGAAATGACTTATTGCAAAATGCCCATCGGATTAAAATTGTGAATATGCTGAGTTACGTTACTATGACTACTTACTTGTCTATCGGTAACTATCGCTAGCAAGATTATTAATGTAAAACAACAATTTTAGGATAATTGACTGAAGTGTTTCTTGTATTTTATATTTACATTTTTTGGCAAATATTTCAAAACAATAACGCACGTGTTGAATTTATATGTATACTGTTAGAACACCAAAAGAGTCAGAGTGGAGAAATTGTTGTAAATATACTTTCCAACAGTGGAAGGGGTCTTGATGATACTAAGATGGCCAGTCTTTCAAAACAAATGTCTGAAGCAAAGTATCAAGCCCGACTCGTAATAAAGCAACTTTTAAATAAATGTTTGAAATCGAAGCTACATGATGATAAGAATTCTCCACAGTCAAATGAGAGTATTATGTCACTAGTTAAAACGTTAACTGAAAGTTGCATCATGACCAATGGACTTTGTGATTGCTATGCCGATGCTTTCATTGATATACACTCTATACAACTTTTTGGTCATTACTGTCTTGCTAGAGTACAGTTGCACAGTGACATCTGCTTTTTTTTGTATGCTAAAGCAGTAGATTTACGCAAATAGATATGCAAAAAATGTCTTGAGTTTAGTGCAAAACAATGTGTCTTGAAAAATCAGAATTTTCTATGTTCTTAGTAATATCTTTCAAGACGTTTACAATCACACAAAATTGCTCCCAATCGGATGTTTCTTCACATTTCCGCTTTTGAATTTTGATCTCAGTCTATACACATTGAATACATTTAATTCGACTAAAATATGGAATAATTATTTGATACAGCGATATTATTACGACTGTTATGGACCCTTCCAAACTTTTGAAATGTAAAAAGTATAAATAGACTGCGTCATCACTGAGAAATTAACACAAAAAGATTGCTGCAAATGGAATAATATCAAACTCAGATACAAGTATACGAGTTGGTGTCACGAAATATATTTTAAATTGTGTACTTTGAAAAGTGGTAAATCTGGTTAATAAATCTGTGATAAATAGTAAGTGGCTGGTATGTCATTTTGACAACATTTTAGACTCATTAGACGAATAGACTCGCAAATGTAGTAATATGATTGTCAATACTGTCGTTCTTCAAGGAAGTTCCGCATGCGGGCAAGCACCATTGCATTTGCTACGAGTATTCTGACAAAAGATCATGTTGTTCTCATTTACAGGCAATTTATTTTGAGTCCGACAGCAAAGATCTCATCTGACACAAGACTTTTCACAAACAGACGTATTATCACATTTATTAATATAGAATAGAAGGTAGTCTGCATCAACATGGCATGGGTTTTGCGTTGTTTGCCAAAAAAGAGCCAGTTCCGACCAACATTTTTTACCCCATAGCAGAGCATAACAGCGTTTCTCATTCACTATAAACTTGAACATGATTTTTAAAAATATACGATTAATTTCATGCTAATTTTGCAAACCTTAGTCTTACTTGTGGTAGAAATGAAAATGAATTCATTTAATTGTTCATTGTGCAATTTCGTTTAGCGTTAAGTTCTATACTTTAATTTCGAAGGATTATCTCCTGTGTTTACAATTTTAACCCACATAACCGAGATTATTGCTAAGTTACACATTATCGGAACATTGACATCACTTTATCATAACTAATATCGCATAAAGAGCTGGAGTTTTTAAACATGTGTCACGAGAGTGTGTGCACAAAGTTTCCATTGTATTATATTTTTTAATGTTAATATAGTACAGGTTCCAATGTCGCGTACAACATTACTCATGGTATATGTTTTAGCTCTGTCCGACGATTGCGATACGGTTATACTCACTTGGTCGACAGACTTACTGTGGCACGTGCAAAGTGCCGGCCGTAGAAATTAGCTTAACTCGTGTTTTCCGTCCGTGGTTGTCGTCACGTACAACTATATAGAATGATGCATATAGTTACCTTGTACAGATGCTTTGTCCGGAGGTTGTAGTCTTCACGATATCGATCTTTCAGCTGTAGAGATATGTTAATAGTTGCAGACCTTCTTCTTTTCTTTTTATAATTTGTGTTTGGTAGACTAGTTTGTAATGTATAATGTTTCAGAATTTATTCTTCATATAACACAGAGCTATCAGATTTAATATAGTCTCTCTCATGTTACAGTCGTATTTTTTAATATCTGAATTGACACGTTGTATGTAGTAAACGATAAGAAGATTTTAACTTTTTATAATTCCGTGTCATTATTCCTGTTGTACATAGATTCCTGTATGAACTTGGTTATCATGCAATTTCATATAGTCGTTCTTAATGTAGAACAGTTTTAATGTTCAAGCAGGTCTTTTCTTGTGTACACATACATAATCTGTATAGTGGTGTTTGTACTAAATCATGCTAGTGTGTTTGGTTTATGTACGTGACACACTAAAGACTACACATATATTGAACTGGGTCCTTTGCCATTTGACAGGACTAAGATTTCTGGCTTCATATAAAAACATCCATCATTTTTAGTATGTTTTACAGGGCACATTTGATTCTTTTCTATCTACCTTGCTGTAACTAAAACGTTATAGTCTCATCGAATAACATATCTTAGTTTTACATCAGACTGCCTTAATGTGATTAATAAAATCCAGTCTCATCGAATAGCCTGTCATAGTTTTACATCTGACTGCTTTGCTGTGATTAACAAGATCCAGTCTCATCGAATAGCCTATCAGAGTTTAAGATTTGACTGCCTTGCTGTGTTTAATAAGATCCAGTCTCATTGAATAGCCTATTGTAATTTTACATCTGACTGTCTTGCTGAGATTAACAAGATCCAGTCACATCGAATAGCCTCTCACAGTTTTACATCTAACTGCCTTGCTGTGATTAACAAGATCCAGTCGCATCGAATAGCCTGTCACAGTTTTAGATCTGACTGCTTTGCTGTGCTTAATAAGATCAAGTCTCATCGAATAGCCTATTGTAGTTTTACATCTGACTGCCTTGTTGTGATTAACAAGATCCAGTCACATCGAATAGTCTATCAAAGTTGTACAACTGACTGCCTTGCAATGATTAATAAGATCCAGTCGTAAAAAAAGCCTATTATAGTTTTACATCTGACTATTTTGCTGTGATTAATAAGATCCAGATTCATTCAATAGCCTATACGAGTTTTACATCTGACTGCCTTGCTGTGATTAATAAGATCCAGTCTCATCGAATAGCCTATCACAGTTTTACATCTGACTGCTTTGCTGTGATTAATAAGATACAGTCTCATCGAATAGCCTATCACAGTTTTATATCTGACTGCTTTGCTGTGACTCATAAGTCCCAGTCTCATGGGATAGCCTATAATAGTTTTACATTTGACTGCCTTGCTGGGACTCATAAGTCCCAGTCTCATCGAATAAGCTACCCTCTTTTTACATCTTGTTCTTTGTGAATTTTGGATTGGGGAAATTGAATGGGATTGTCGTTAAATGACGAATTGGGGTAATAACTCATCCATAAACATAAATTATCCACAGGTTCTGCTCATTTCAGACGCAAATGTAAGGTTGATGAATGACTCAATGTCAACCGTTAGATTGATGACTCAATGTCAATCGTTATCTCAGGACTGAATGCTGCATAATATTGTGAAATTGAATTGAGAAATATAGGTCCATGTTACACATAGCGTGATTAGTGGGTTTGTGATTTTGTTAATCCTACAGTTCCTTATTCTTCAGCATATGAAGAAAGATTTGAGTTTCTTTAAAAATGCACTAAATGTTTGTAAAACGTATGAAAGGTTAGAATTTTCCCTTTAGGTCAAACATATCAGTATGAAAATGAAAAAATAAAGAAGAAAAAAGATAACATTGATACAACTTACGCAAACCAATCACACCCGGACAATTAACAAAAAATGGGAACCGAAACTAATCATATTGCTCGAAAGTGGAAAAAGAGATATGCAAAAATGACAATATGTGTAATTTAAAAGAAATTAAAGTGCAACGAGACACAACATCCACAAAAAGCCACAAAATACAGAAAAGGCCAATCTCCGCATTTAATGGTATGTACCTCTTTGAACGCGAGACTTTTTAACTTGATGCACCCGCCAGCCTAGTACAAAAACAAATATTAAATTAATCGTTGTGGCATTTCAATTGCTCATTTTAATCATGTGTAAATACTGCATATTTAATATTCTTTGTTTCATTCCATCATTGGAAATGAAAGAGATATTCAATGCTCAGTCAGAGTTATTAAATTATATTCTTACATGATAGAGTGTTTGAGCAGAAATCAAATTACTTCCCGTAACATATCAGTGTTAAAAAAATTGTATTGATTTAACAAAATGCCATAGTATTATACGAACTTGGATGTTCCTGCCAAAGAAATAATGTCTAAATTTAGTCATCATTAGTCATCATCATCATCGTCATCATCATCATCGTCATCATCATCATTTAACGACTATAACATATTTGGTCGTAAAAGACACATCTACCACCTTGTCTTCAGTTTATATGGAGATTAGTTTATAACAACATCACTTACACACATGAACACACACACAAATACACACACATATATGTATATATATATATATATATATATATATATATATATATATATATATATATAGATCGCATAGTTGGTACCCCTTATATACAGTGTGTTCAATTTAATAATTTTGATATGTCATAATGTTAACATATCACTTTATGTGAATCTGATTGGACCAAATAAGGCCATGAAATTCTTCCCCAGTATCCTCATTACTGAATGGCTGGGACCGTGGGAATTTTACTTGCCCCGCCTTCTGGAACCTTGTTTTAGCATTACTATCAACAACTTGGCGGCCATCTTTACAGTCCATTGCCCTAAGGATATTGGCAAAAAAAAGGTTACGTCTGTCGGAATATGGCCAATTTATCCCACTAGAACACGAGTAAATTACACCCACTCCCTAGTACTAATATTAATATCCCTACTTCGATGACAATGTCGATGCTACGACATCGTAGCTATTCACCCGCAGGACAAGCGTGGTTTAAATTTCAACTTATAGGAGTGAATAAACTCACATCTGTTTTGAAAAGAATGTCTACAAATGCCGGACCCCCAACTGACAGAAAGTTATCGAACCACATCATTCTTCCAAATAAAATAATGCAAATAGGAGGTCACAAAACATTAAATGTTGATCACTATTACACCTTTATAAACTAGATTTAGCAGAATGTCTGCATCCAGTCACACGAATATCCAACAAATGGAATGCTCCTTTAGTGGAATCGACACACTTTAGGTGGAAACATTGTAAACAGTGTAATCTAAATTCATGTTTATGGTGCGTAAACTACTCAAAGCGAGCGAACTATGTGACATCATACAAGAATTTCAATTGGAGATCCAGTGTTTAAAAATGATGTTGTCAGTTTCAAATGTTCTATTGATTTGGAAGGACAGCTTCTCTTTGAATTATAATTTGTAAAAACAAAGCTATTTCTAAATGTTACTGGTTATAGAATTGTGCATTATTAATTCAACTCGCGTCTGGGACTATTTTTTTTCACGCTCAAGAATTAAAAGGTGCAGCGTCTAAGCCAGAATTTAATGAATGCCGAAATTCATTTGTTCTTTCTATCCAGACTCTTTCCACTTAAAAAGAAAAACTATGTGATAAACAGAATCTCAAATGGGTAATGATTTAATATTAAATTTATGAAACTCGTTGAATAATTTCCAGCCTTTCCTAGCCAAGGCTCGCAAGAGCTGGAAATTATTCAACTCGTTTTATAAATTCAATATTAAATCGTTACCCATTTGAGATTCTCTGTCTCTGTCTCTGTCCGTCTAAGTCAACCTCTCTCTCTCTCTCTCTCTCTCTCTCTCTCTCTCTCTCTCTCTACACAAACAAACACACACACATATATATAATATATATATATATATATATATATATATATATATATATATATATATATATATATATATATATATAATACAACAGTGGTCAACACATAACGCGAAAAGGTGTGAAAAAAGCATTATCATATGTCATTAATAGGTAAAATTATTATTTGACGTGATTGAAGCACTCATGAGCTTTTATTCAATTTTTGCTTGTCTTTGCTTACATATGAACGCAAATAAATATCCCTTAACAGTATCACAGCGACCTTGAACAAACTCATTTATTTTAAAAAAATACAAGCATTGTATTTTACTTAGTCTCTCATTTTATATAGACATGCTGACTATTTTTAAGTTCTAACATTTTTCTTTCTTGAAAAGGATATTACACTTCCATTCCCAATATCAAAAAGCATAAACACAACATATCAATATCAAACAATATAAGCACAACATATCAATGAAAAACGATAGATTCCGATCGCCTACGACACTGGAGCATGAAATTTTGTTTTGTTCTAATTTTTGTATCGTGTAGCGTTTTTAAAATGAGTGTGTTGCACGAAATAGACCTCCATGGCAAAATAGAGCTATTATTCTAGAACAGATTTTATATCATTCACTTGAACAGAGGATTCTTGGCTTTCCGGCAAAGCAATCTATAAGTTTCCCTTCTTATGAGCCGATCAACTTCAGTTTTCTTGTATCATTCCCAGATGAGTAATATTATAGTAGCTAGTTGTTAATGAGACTCATCTCCATAGCTGAAAGAGTAAACATACCAAACTATGCGTTGTGGATGTTACTTCGATGTTTTATACCACGGATGAAGAAATGCAATTCACATCGTGGAGTTTAGCGTATAAGAAAAAGCTAAAAGAAGAACTCTTCGTATTCACTATCAACTGTTTAATACTCTAAAAACTGAGGTCCTAAGGTAACAAAAATATGGTATTATTCATTGTGAATACATACTATGAAACACACTTTGATTCATTGTGAATACATACTATAGAACACCCTTTAATTCATTGTGAATACATACTATGGAACGCACTTTGATTCATTGTGAATACATACTATGTAACACCCTTTGATTCATTGTGAATACATACTATGTAACACACTTTGATTCATTGTGAATACATACTATGGAACACACTTTGATTCATTGTGAATACATACTATGTAACACACTTTGATTCATTGTGAATACATACTATGGAACACACTTTGATTCATTGTGAATACATACTATGGAACACACTTTGATTCATTGTGAATACATACTATGTAACACCCTTTGATTCATTGTGAATACATACTATGTAACACCCTTTGATTCATTGTGAATACATACTATGTAACACACTTTGATTCATTGTGAATACATACTATGTAACACCCTTTGATTCATTGTGAATACATACTATGGAACACCCTTTGATTCATTGTGAATACATACTATGGAACACCCTTTGATTCATTGTGAATACATACTATGTAACACACTTTGATTCATTGTGAATACATACTATGTAACACCCTTTGATTCATTGTGAATACATACTATGGAACACACTTTGATTCATTGTGAATACATACTATGTAGCACCCTTTGATTCATTGTGAATACATACTATGTAACACCCTTTGATTCATTGTGAATACATACTATGGAACACCCTTTGATTCATTGTGAATACATACTATGGAACACACTTTGATTCATTGTGAATACATACTATGGAACACACTTTGATTCATTGTGAATACATACTATGTAACACACTTTGATTCATTGTGAATACATACTATGGAACACCCTTTGATTCATTGTGAATACATACTATGTAACACCCTTTGATTCATTGTGAATACATACTATGTAACACCCTTTGATTCATTGTGAATACATACTATGGAACACCCTTTGATTCATTGTGAATACATACTATGTAACACACTTTGATTCATTGTGAATACATACTATGTAACACACTTTGATTCATTGTGAATACATACTGTGGAACACATCCTTGATTCATTGTGAATACATACTATGTAACACACTTTGATTCATTGTGAATACATACTATGGAACACCCTTTGATTCATTGTGAATACATACTATGTAACACACTTTGATTCATTGTGAATACATACTATGTAACACACTTTGATTAATTGTGAATACATACTGTGGAACACATCCTTGATTCATTGTGAATACATACTATGTAACACACTTTGATTCATTGTGAATACATACTATGGAACACCCTTTTTGATTCATTGTGAATACATACTATGGAACACACTTTGATTCATTGTGAATACATACTATGTAACACACTTTGATTCATTGTGAATACATACTATGTAACACCCTTTGATTCATTGTGAATACATACTATGTAACACCCTTTGATTCATTGTGAATACATACTATGTAACACCCTTTGATTCATTGTGAATACATACTATGTAACACCCTTTGATTCATTGTGAATACATACTATGTAACACCCTTTGATTCATTGTGAATACATACTATGTAACACCCTTTGATTCATTGTGAATACATACTATGTAACACACTTTGATTCATTGTGAATACATACTATGTAACACACTTTGATTCATTGTGAATACATACTATGTAACACACTTTGATGTATTTATTGGTCTAATCAATGAACACCGCTGAAGAACATATATCAGTCATGAACGGTAGCGATGCAGCCAAATTATCTTCATTTTTGATATCATACTTTTTTAAAGATGTTTTTAATATTTCTCTTGTTTCGGAAAGTCACCTAGATGTATACATAATACATTCACACGGTCAGTATGATAAGTATGCAAATTGCATGAATTATGGTCATTCCAGTATTTGTAGAAATGGTTATCTCAGAAGAAAATATAACTGAAACATACGATAATAAAAGTAGGTTAAACTGCAATCGACTAAAGTGAAATGTATAATCTATTTTCTGTATTAAAATGCCAAAGTTTAGGAATACCTAACAAACAAACAAACAAACAAACAAAAAAAAGAAAAAAGAAAAACAAAACAAAACAAAAGAACAAAACAAAAACGACAAAAACAATCCAGAATGAAGGATAATGTAATATTTGTGAAAAACTGAAATTTCATTCAAGCTATTTACAGAGCAGCACTGATGTAAAACAGAAATGATTTATACCTTACATACACTCGCCAAGCACAACTCAAAATGCGACGTTGTATATCGAACAGCCATGGACATAAGATACGTTGTATACCGAAGAGTCCTGGACATAAGATACGTTGTATACCGAACAGTCCTGGACATAAGATCCTAGTAGATACTATGGGCAAAGACGGAATGGATACAACTCGTATGCAAAGTTGTTTACCGAGTAGCGCTAAATATGTGACAGGGATTGGTCGTTACGTGCAATTTACAGGGCCACTCCGGACACAAGGCCAAACGTGATGTAATATAGCGAGCAGCTCAAACCACATGACAGGGGTGGGTCGTTACATGAATTTAGAGAACTACTCCGGACACAAGTCCAAATGTGACTTAATATAACGAGCAGCTCAGTAAATATCTTTGCATTTTATTCGATATTCAGACTGACTCATGGTATCTTATCCTGTATTATGTCCAGAGCTGCTTGTGATTCATGTCACATTCGGATTTAAGTCCAGAAATGCTCTGTAGAGAACAATTCATTCAAACACTGTACCCAAAAAACAGCTAAGGATATAGTTACATTCGCAAAAGCTATATAAGAAGCTTCACTCTGAAAACCATTTGCCATGACTCTACTTGTTTATAACACAACCCATGAACAATCTGTACCTTATGACCATGTAATGAATCATATGACATGTATTACGTACAGACCAGCTCCATGTGTATGGCGTGTTGTTATGGCGTGTTGTTAACGTTTGACTAAACTCAGTCAAGTTTGACCAAACATTAAGATGAAAAAGTGGGTTGTGATAAGAATCAAACATAGTTTGAATGGAAAGTATATAAACAATTTACTCTATATTATTTGACAGATATTAACTCCATAATCACGGAAAATGTAAATAAAGTTCGGACTAACTTATACTTATAGAAATATTGTAGTACAAACATTTTAAAATCTGGCTCATGTAATGTGTGTTAGGCACCGCAATATTGCAGTCGTACAATGTATGAATTATATGAGAGCATCAGAGGTTCGCCGAATGATTCTTTGCGTCACGAGGTCGGTTTGTGTTTACTGGAGTGCTATAAACACTACAGCTAAGAATGTTGTTGGAGTGAACAATTTTAAACAATCACATATTTGATCATATTTAACCTTGAGTTCTGTTTGATTTTACTCCAAGGCTGCCTCTATTTTTGCCAACGATGACTTATGTTTGTGACGATTTCCGACCGTAGTAATAGCAAACAGACGATTATAGGATCGCTGGAACTATTACTTGAAAACATGTAAAACATGCTGTATCTGGGCCAGATATAATATGATCACTAATTTAAACTTCGTAGTACATGTAGAGATGAAAACACAAGCCAACATTGTGATGTTATGGACAGTCTCTAATAGCGGTTGACAGCGATAGTCAGGGTACGGTACTTTTAAGCAATTATATCGTATGAATACAACCTATTTTACTCTGTTGTTGTTTCGTTTATGGTATCCGTGCAATCAATTTCTATATCAATTTCTACTTGAATGCTATGGGTATGTAAAATTTGAAGTAGAATGTTTAATACTACGAGGTAAATAAAACAGCACCAAAGAACATCAGTAAATATACATTTCTACATCTCTTAACTGACATTATACAATATACAGAACAACTGTTAGAAATGCACCTGTAAAGTGTCAAGGGAGACTTACACGATCAACAATCACGTAAACCATATGGACACCACTTGTATCGTAAACTTAGAATGAATATAGAAATCAATTTCATTTCCAACAAGACTCATGTAGTACTGAAGTATTGTAGTCACACATTCCAAATCGCTGTTATTGCAATTATTATATCAATCAAGCTGTCTTTCCCCAGAAATGTCTTCACTAGCCTTAGGCTTACAATGCAAGAAATGTATTAACTACCCTTAGTGTTACTATTCAATAAATGTCTTAACTACCATTAGTGTTTCGATTCAAGAAATGTCTTAACTTCCCTTAGTGTTTCGATTCAAGAAATGTCTTAACTAGCCTTAGTGTTACGACTCTATGACCTAAGAAAGATGTAACGGAAAGAAAGTGAAACCAACAAATCAAGTAAAAATCAACAAGCAATTTATTTCTAGATAATTAAAATCAAAATCAAAAGACACTTACAGTAACGTGAATTAAAATCCTAAGTGTCCTAATCACAAGTCCTAAATATAGAATGTTCCGAATGAATTTCAGTATCCAGATGTGCCAGTAGTATTTAATGTGCTGATGTGCCAAAATGAAGTACTCCAGAACATCTTTGAATAAGTTCACATAAATCCCAAAATCATCAATTCAAAATTCAAACTCCAAAGTCTATGAGCACTTTATAATGCAATGAATATTTTGAACAATTCCTCTCTCTGAACTTGGAATGATTTTTCACAACTGTAATGACTTTTTAAAGACTGATGTTAATGTCGAAACTGAAAACTGTTCACTAAACATGGTACATATAAAGATAGGTCACATGACAGAATGTTCTAGAAAATTATATGGTGTATATGACTTTTAACACATAATTATAAAGGAAATTCTAGTTTTATCTGTAAACAAAATCAACCCTGACCTCAAACTGAATGAACAACTTGTTTATCAAAACCGTCCTTGAACTCAAATATTAAGTAAACAATCAAATTCAAGGACAATAGCTAAAAATGTCAACCTGATACATAACGTTAAGGTTTGAGCAAATATTAAAGTCAAGAAACAGTTATAATTTCCTAAAATATTTATAATGCTATATACTCATCACACATAACACTTAGGCTTACAATTCAAGAAATGTCTTAACTAGCATTAGGTTTACAATTCAAGAAATGTCTTGACTAGCATTGGGCTTACAATTCAAAATTTTGCTTGCAGGTCTGGTTCGGATGTGTATGAAGATATCAGTTTCTTCGCCATTTATTTCTTTTTTTTTGGGGGGGGGGGGGATTCGAATATTTTGATTAATTTATATCTGCACAATACAATCAACATAGGACGATTCCTGGTCAAGAAATATATATAAATTAGGTTATTATCATGTGTATATGACTTCAGTTTCTTAACTAGTCTTACTTGCTAATGCACAAGACAAATAGAGACACATTGGCTGAGTCAATAAACGCTATGTCAGCAGAGGGGGAAAAAAAATAACAATGCATATCCTTCATTGCTTCATTGTATTTGAAAAGGAACAAAGAGCTAGACTTGGAATAATGCTGACATGTTTGATTACAGGACCGACAAAAAGAAACAGGTGCATTACGTAATCTATTTTGAGACTAATCAGAGGGTGGTCAGAGATCAAGATATTTATCAAAATTAAAGTCTTCAGGAGTGATTAGTTCAATATATATATATATATATATATATATATATATATATATATATATATATATATATATATATATATAACGGGTTCGAAAACATCCCATTGGTTACTTTCTTACGCTGCAGATGCGAAATAAACTAGTGGCTGATTATTTTAACAAAATATTGTTCGTTAAAATAACAAGTGTAAAATGGGATATATTAGGTACAATAGCATAGTTTTCCCTCACAACTGCTACACACTTCGAGTGTTCGTGAAGCCGCAGATAACTATCATCCTCCATCTTAGTGACGTACGGAATCCCAGTACTTGTTTTCCCATGACGCACCGCTCTACTTTGAATCTATCAAATAATCACTGCAATTCAGGGGGAAGTTTCGAAATCAGCCGTTATTGGAATGGTGTCACTGTTGTGCAAATGGCGTCACTGACTAACTAATAGAGAGGCACACATTTTACAAGTTACCGGCGTATCATATTTGCTTGCCAATTTAGGCCAGATACAAGCGAACAGCATTGTTTATCTTCTGACCCTTCATGGACTTTATTCCTTAATTGTATCGACGGCTGTTTCTTTCTATCAACCCGCGATAGTCTGTTATCACATCGTACGTTCATTAACATTAATTCAGTTTGACAATCATTTGATTGAAAGATTGATATTTGTGTTTAACATCTTTTCAGCATGATAAATTCGTCAATGTTTCAGTGTCATGGAAGTGTGTGTAGGAAAATGCCTATGCATTATATATGAAGGAAAACTTAGACCGGTTTCATTTCCGCATACAGCATTACCCGGGTATGTATTATTTTTCACCTTGGCGATTTAGAAATGCTGATTTATGTTCACTCACTTTTGCACGCACAAAGCGCCGGCAGTGTTGAACCCGTTTATCCGGAGTTCTCTGGCCGTGGATTTGACTACGATAAAGTACTTATAGCCCTCATTCTCTCTGTATCATCACAATACAGATGAGTTTTGTCAGGAAGCTGTCCACTTTACGGAAGCAATTTTCAGCTCTAGAGGAATGTGAAAATGAAACTATATTCTTTCTTACGTTCCGTTCTATGTGATGAAATTGTTTAATATGTTGAATGTTTCTGAATGTATTCTAAATTTTCTAGAAAGTAAGACCTATGTCGCCTAACACCATACTATTGGATAGAACACAGTCTGTTTCAAGTTTAGACATTTTTTAGCTGAATAGACAAGTTGAATTCAATTATATATTGTATGCAGTAAATGATGAGTAAAGTACGAGTTCTTATAATTCAGTGCGAGTATTCTTGTCAGAGACAGATTCGTGCAGGAGCGTTATTATTATAATAGTAATCTCGTACTTTTATGAAATAATTTAATGCGAAGTCAATTCAGGTGTGCGTATACGTTATGTATATCGTTGTATTCCAATTGAACGTGTCTCGCGTATTACACTGCTCAATCATTGTATTTTTAGCTGTTACAGGGAGTTGTCGAACTATGTGGGTTTTGTGTAACCCGGATATTGCATCGTTGGTTATATGGACGATATTAGTTAACTCATTGTGAGTTGCCAAAGGTTCTCGACCAACGGGTCTTTGGAATAGGGATTTTTTGAGGGAACCTTCGTAAGGTTGGGAGGAGCGGACCACGTGAGGTTATTTTTTTTATCGTTTGAATCTAAACTTCAATGTCACTATATATGTGAAAATTAATCATACATCGATCATACTTGTTGATGTGGATAGATTAACTATATATGTTTATAATTCTATATATCAATCATACTTGTTTATACTTATGTACGTCGATCGTTGCTGTTGATAAATCAATGTATCAATCATACTTGATTATAATTCCGTATATCACTCATATTTGTTGATAGATTCTGTACATTGATCATATTTGTCGATAGATCCATCTATCAATCCTATCTGTTGACAAGTTCCATACATTGATCATATCCTTTGACGTACGTGATCGTTTGTGATTATTTGCTGAAATTTCCTGCTTTGATCATTTCCACTGAGTAACGATATCCTTTCGTTACATTTCATTGTTGGATTTTGTTCGCATGAGCAGGGTGTCAGATTCATTCATCATTCATATGCATTATAAAAAAACAATCTCATTCAAGTAACTGTGTTAAGCGTTTTCGCTAGACCCAGTCCCACCCAGTTTCATCCTGTTACTTTCGTATGATATATTCCATAATTTAAGTCTATATCCCATTGAATTAGATTTGAAATGATTAGTACAGGCAAAAGAAATAATTACTTGATTGTCTTCAGCTTTTGAGATTACAACGACATATTGATATCATTGTAACAATGTCGACAATTATATGCTATATTAAATATATATGGATAGAACAAAAATTGTGTCAGATCAGTCCGGTTAATTAAGCCTGCCTTACTGATCTTCCCAGTGTCATATGAACATCCATATTCAGCGCATTCGTTCTGGCCTATGGTTTCAAATCTGTGCAAGAGAGTGCCAAGTATTACGGTATAAAAATATGCGCCTGTTTCCCTCAAATAAATGAACTCACGAACCTATGACATTCTCCCTTCTTATACTTCAATAATATATTGCAGAACGAGAACAGCGATTTGACGTTAACATATATATCAAATGTTTGAAATTGTTGTTAAATGTCTGCTGTAGAATTTGTGGTATTGCTAAAATTTTAAAGATCATGCTTGCATGAACTTTTGTATATTCCTCGAGTTTATCTCCAATATATGATTATATACGCGTACTAAATTAACTGTATGTGATAACATCCTGATTTTATGAGAAAACGTGATTCTTTGTTTTCGAAGTTTCTAATTCAAAAATGCCATTATTTTCACTACTATATTTATATAAAAGGTTATTCCTTAAACGTATTTCCGTTCATCAAATGTATATTCTACTCTGCGAAGGAGATTATAATAGTTTTTTTATATGCAAGATGTTCAAAGATTTTTTACCAAATGTTATTTTTCTTCAAAAATTTGAGTAAACGTCATTTTCTTCATTAGATATACAAAAGCTGTATGTCGTTTTCATTTCTCAGTTTCAAAATTAAATGCAGAACATTTTTTTAAAAAGTGCATATGATGTAGATACCACGACGAAGATAAGACAGATTGTATGCATATTTTATTCATGTACAATATATATATATATATATATATATATATATATATATATATATATATATATATATATATATATATATATATATATATATATATCCATACACATTACGTATTGGTTCTTATTGCAGAGCATCTGTAGCCTGAATGGAGAAACTTTGTTATTTGTATTCCTTACGAACTCATATGTTTTGCACTGATATTTTGTTCAAATTTCCTTCAGGTATCTACTGCCAATTTAAATCAAGACGACGAAGTCACCATATTTTTATTTTTTAACCTAAGTATATTTTTCCCTTCCGATCAGACAGGTAATAATTACCCTGTTTTAAGGGCTTAATTGAATTAGTACCCCGCCTTTCTGCAAAATGCAAGAGACATAGTATTTGCTTTTCCGTGCGTTCGTCCGTTCCTCACACTTCCGACTCCGCCGTATAACTATAAAGATACATGAGATAAATGGATGAAACTTGGTATCCCTCTGTATATCATCACTAAAAGGCGTCGCGTACCACATTGATGTTCTATATTCCAGGTAAAGGTCATGGGTCAATAATTTTCTATCACACTTTCCTTTCCGCTCTATAACTTAGGAGTCTTTGGGGACAAATTAATAAAACTTAGTATACTAATATGTCATTATTAGACGGGTTATTGTATTTTATGATGATTCATCTGTTGTGTCTTTTTTTCCGCCTCAATAAGATTACTGTAAGGTTGTTGACGGGTAGCTTAATACCGTCCAAATGAAATGGAACAAAGCTTCTTTTGTATCTACTACTTGTGTTATCTTTTGTAAATGAAGAATTCGATGACAATATTACGCAAAAAGATATATTTTATAGAAGTAAGAAAAGGGCGATGTAACCTATGGAAAAAGTTTCTTTTCGCTTTAAACAAATGCTGCACATGATTTTTGTTAATCAGTCGCGTACTAAGAGTAAATGGCGCCCGGGGCGACGATGATGGCCCGAAGGGCCAGAATATGAGGCCCGAATTTGTATCAGCTGTTTTGGCGCCCCAAGACCTCTGGTGCCCGGGGCAACAGCCCCATCCGCCCCCCCCCCCCTTAGTACGCTAGAGGTGTTAATTAATATAACATACCATACAGTGTATTGAAAATTATTTATTTGCGCTCTAATTTGTTTACCTAATTAATAACGCTTTTATATAAGGCTTTTTTATTCCTGTCATGCAGTAGAGGATATTATATTCAAAGTAGTAGGTCTAAGAAATGCCTTACAAACCCTTACCTCTCGAAAAAGAAATCTTTGGTATTCAGTGGCGTAGTCACTACCAAAGCTAACACCGCAACTGCGGGGTGTGGGTGAGCAGGCACAGTGGGGTCCCACAATTCCCATCAAACAACCTTTTTTATTGAAAGGGGGGCCCCGAACAAAGTTTTTGTGGAGGGGGGGGGGGGCACAAATTTTATTTCTTGCTATGCCAATGATTACAATGCGTTGTGCCAGGTTTTGTTGCTACGTCACTTTCGATATGGTCAACAATGTTATAAACTTGAAAACAGCAATAGCACAGAGAAGCTTCTTTAAACAATACGGTAAAATATATTTACAAGGTATTCTGCGACCATCCTTAGGCTCAACAACTAAAGCCCTAGTAATTGGAAATTTGCCTATGAGTCTTCTTTCAAAATTTTCGATTAGATTTCATTATATTCTCTTTCGACTCTAATAAGACTTTATTTTGTATGAATTCAAAAAGTGTCACATGTAAAGAATGTTTTAACGTATGGTTTCAACAGTGCCATTGGCAAATATAATGTGATAGTATACGTTTTTTGCTATCTAATGGCTTATTTCAATGTTCATTCGCGTCAAGTATATTAAATTCGGAAGGTATTTTCTTCAGCCTTTTTTGATGTAAATATAGCTGAAATCGATACGAGAAAGCACGCCTGATTGGCTGAAGTGGCCAACTTACACATTGGTGCAATACTAAATTGCTGTCTCACATTTATGTAGGGAGTGCATTTGTTCATTATGATACAGCAGTTTCAGTTGGCTAAGAAGGTGTTAATCGCAGACTGGTGCGGAATTCAATTGTTAATATGTATTTTGTGTACGCATCAACAGGCCTTCTACGGTAGCATGCAAATTGCATGTCCCTATGTTGCAAAAAAGTCTGGAAACTGTTTCCTCTTCATACTGCAGTATGAAGTCTATCTAAAGCAATATCACACACCTGTTGAACAAATACAAGAATATTCCTGCCTTGAATAGATTAGCTAATCAACTTATCCTGCTCACTGATCCCGGTCCCTCAATTTGTTAAAAATGTTTTTTTAAACCAAACAATGGGATTAAATATAGCGAGACCGACATTCTTTAAGGAAAGCTAACGCTTTATAACAACTAAAATGACCTCCGATTAATTTACGTTGCAGACGTCGAAAAGAAGCTTCAACGTAAGACAACAAAAATCGTATACGTGGCGACTGCGTCTTGTAAAGGCACCTGAATAAATTACACTCGGTATGATCACATTGACTTCATGGTCTAGGCACGGCATACGTCAGTCAGCTGTCGCATAGCAACTATTTTGTCATATATTCATGAAATTATCACAACTTACTAAAATGTATTCTCTCAATCACTATTTTTCAGGAAGAAAAACAATGCGCATTATAAAAAATAGATAAGCTAATTAGTGGACGGAGCATTATTCTCAGACCAAATTAAACTTAACTACAAATTGCGTCACGTCGCAGACCCTGACACTTTCATGATGCAGGACGTTGAATGAACGTTTCTTTCTTTCTTCATGTATTGATTTAGTATAGATTTCACATCAGCAGCGCGTTCTCATAAATATATGTACACTATAGTAGTGAATGAACATTATTTAAATACTAGAAAGGATATTACCATATAACATGCTACTCTTTTCTTGCGAACTATTTCCGGAATTAGATTTGTAAATGATATTTTTCTCGCATTCAATTTCTTGCTCGGGCTTTTCAAATACAAGTGGTTCATTATACCAATTGGTGTTTCAACAGGCAGATTCTTATTACGATGCTTATACATTGTTTCCACTACTGAGATTCGGCGTAAATAAAAATAACTCATTGAAAGAAAGCAACTACCCTCGAATTTTACAGTGCAATACAGAGGAAGAAGAATACAGGAACTGAAACTATCAATAACACTTGAATGTATCACACTTAATGTGAATATGCATTACCAGGTGTAACTTATTGTGTTTCAAGTTTTGTGTCTTAGAATGTATCCAGATAGCGATGAATATCACATAAGTGGATTATCAATAGATTATCAAGGCTATTTTACAGGACTCTAATGTATAGTAAGTGACTAGTAAGTCATTTAGGCAAGATTGTATACTCATTAGATTAAGTCACTCGCTAATGTGCCGACACGCTTGTCAATATATTTGTCTTTCAAGGAATACAATATATTCTGGATAGTTCTAATGGTGGTAGCACTGTTAACAGTATTTAATGCGAATATTTA
Organism: Margaritifera margaritifera; assembly: GCA_029931535.1. Lineage (NCBI taxonomy): Eukaryota > Metazoa > Mollusca > Bivalvia > Unionida > Margaritiferidae > Margaritifera > Margaritifera margaritifera. The sequence continues at coordinate 3,420,008 of JAQPZY010001620.1, forward strand.
GAAATTGTAGTTAAGTATTTGCTTTTCCAGTGCACGATGAAAAAAAAAACAGGATGTTAACTATTGGGTTGAAAAGTGTCTGCTTAAATTTTGTTAATAGACGACATTTGTCATGGGTAGTTGAAGTTCTAAAAAAACATAAATATTCTTCAAACAAACCCTTATTCAGCTTGTTGACCAGACATCCAGTGAATGGCAGCCATAAGATCAAATATTAGTCTTCTTAATTTTGCACTATCATTTGAACTATAAAGCCTATTACACTATCATTTGAACTAAAGAATATTGCACTATCATTTGAACTATGAAGCCTATTGCACTATAGCACTATCATGTGAACTATGAAACCTATTGCACTATGGCACTATCATTTGAACTATGAAGCCTATTGCACTATCATTTGAACTATGAAGCCTATTGCACTATATCACTATCATTTGAACTATGAAGCCTATTGCAGTATGGCACTATCATTTGAACTATGAAGCATATTGCACTATCATTTGAACTATGAAGTCTATAGCACTATATCACTATAGCACTATCATTGGAACTATGAAGCCTATTGCAGTATAGCACTATCATTTGAACTATGAAGCCTATTGCACTATCATTTAACTATGAATCACTACAGCACTATCGTTGGAACTATGAAGCCTATTGTACTACAGCACTATCATTTGAACTATGAAGCCTATTGCACTATCATTTGCACTATGAAGCCTATTGCACTATCATTTGAACTATGAAGCCTATTACACTATAGCACTATCATTTGAACTATGAAGCCTGTTGCACTATCATTTGAACTATGAAGCCTGTTGGACTATCATTTGAACTATGAAGCCTATTATACTCTCATTTCAACTGTGAAGCTTGACGAGAGTGTCGTGAAGATTCAGATGCCGTATTAATACACGAAAATGCCGAGTACCCCTGTACTTCATGACGTGCATGTTCCATATCATTTACCTTACATGGTTTAAAATTTAAAATCTTGTAACGTACGCACTGAATAACAAACTTTATGTAGCAATCTTGAATTTAAAAAAAAATTCAGAAGCTGTTGAATTCTTTTCGTATCTCTGTCGTAAAATAAGTAATCCTAGGTTAATGTTCTGACCCGTACATTAAGACCTAAATAACTGTACAATAACCTTTCATTTATAAAGTGTTAAACAATAGCATTATAATTTATTATTTTCGTCGATATTAACATTTGCAAATAGTCTATCTAGGAACGAAACATGCGCAAGAAAATATGTAGTTTTAGTACTACAAAGGGACTCATACAGTTAGACCTTTATCTCTTGTCCTAACCAATTTTCTTACCTGTTGAAACTGGGGACATTTGGATAGGATTGTCAAATGCTTGTCATCACTTCAGGAAAAAGACTGGGTAATTATTTCAAAAACCACAAAAGAAAATCTGGTTGGGAAGTTTAATTATTTAAGACCCAAAAATATCATTAATGAATTAGGTTCAAGCATTATTGTCAGTAATGAACACAGGGTTAACATTGGATGACCGAGAATTTAAATACGGCTATTATAACTAGCAGCTTCATTTTATTTTTATCACAATCCATTTAATTTTTTGGCAACTAGGAAGTTCCATGTGTTTATTAAATTATGCCTTTGAAATTGTGTAAAATGTGCACCAGAAATTAAAGAATTATTGTGGAAACTCATTCATAGCTATAGGAATGACACGTTTATTTATTCCTGAACAATTATTCATAGAATTAATAGCAATCGCAAAATTTCATTTTTCCCCCAAAAGTATAGATCCAGAATGACATCCATGAGAAACCCCCCAAAAGTATAGATCCAGAATGACATCCATGAGAAACCCCCCAAAAGTATAGATCCAGAATGACATCCATGAGAAACCCCCCAAAAGTATAGATCCAGAATGACATCCATGAGAAACCTCCCAAAAGTATAGATCCAGAATGACATCCATGAGAAACCCCCAAAAGTATAGATCCAGAATGACATTCATGAGAAACGCAGCGTTATAAAAATGAAGTCCGTGTCATCTGTAACTTGGAAAACACTTCACTCCTCATAAATGCATTATTTTAAGACACACGGGATTAATTTTCTTAATACAAAAATCAAATTATGGTAAAATATACAGTCGTCATGCTGACGCTTGGGAAAATATGATAAAATTGAACAAACCATGACGTGTTTTCCGCCACTTGCTTTGTTGCTCAATGAAGAGATTTGTTTTAAAATAACACTATGAGTTGGCATATGATAAAGTGAGTGTAGGCAGCAATCACATTGTTTCTCAGACTCCCGTACTATTTTGTCAACGTCCACCTTCAAATTTGAGCAGGGATTGATTTGACAAATGGAGGTCTACTGCATATATGTAATGTATATAATCTTGGGAAGTTACAATAAAGAAATATAAAACAAATTTATCCCAATGTGCTCTGAAAGAAATGCTTATCTGAAAGGAATCCGAAGCTATTTAAATAATGGACAATATCATTTTGTGTTGTTTCAGTGTTTGACTGAGATTACTGATAAAAGGTGTTGGGATGTTATCAATAAAGTGTCCTCGATTAACAATTATATATATATATATATATATATATATATATATATATATATATATATATATATATATATATATATATATATATATATATACTGGTTTATTCATACAATATTTAACATACCCCAGCTGTAGGTATGGGTTGTGTATCAATGACATCTAAACTCTATATGTATGCAAATGTTAATTTCTTGCACTTCATCCTAAAGGAATCTCCTGTCTTCAGCTTCTGTGAAATTGGTCATATATAATTCAATAAGCGTCATCTTTATTTATCGATGAATATCAACTCTCGAAATTTAGATGTTTACAGGTCTGTGATGTTCAAACATTGTCCACTGCAGATTTACGTTGAGTCATATGTTGCAGGTCCTGTGTATCACATGCTGTTCAAAATACAGTATCAATGTGCGGAAGATTCAATAACGAAATTTCATCGTGCTGTACGTTTTTGTCCTTCAAAAGTGACCTACTGTGTGTGAAATACGCACAAATAGTAATATCTTAACATCAGGTATGTTATTCATTAGAATACTTTACGAATTTTTCTCTATCTTGTTCATCGAATATGTTCTTCTCTACATGAATCGACACTTTAACTGCCTTTACGACCAAGCCTGCTCTTTATGCACCGAAGAGCTTCAAAAGTCAGAGTTATTCTTGGTAGAAACGGTTTAGGTTTAGAAGCGACATAGGGAATCATGCGCTGAAACATATCAGAACTGAGGGTATGTTGCGTAAATTTTAATGTCTACTAAGAAATGAACCTGACTCCTTGCATATTTTGTGCAATAATGATATTTCTGACTCATTCGAATGCATATGTGTTCCCGAATTACATTTGACCTATTGCAAAGGGACGTAACTTGTATGACTCCTTGGAGAAAGTGTAGATTGTCGTATTACTTAGAAGCTACCTCGTGTATGTCATAAGAATGACATTCTTGTGCTAACCGTATAGAGCTCAGGAAGAGTGATCAACTTGGCCAAAAACAAGTTTTTAAAAGTTGCAATTATTGAAATTTCGAAAAACAACAAAGCATTATTGTCTTTCACTCTGAATAAAAAGTAGTTTTCATAGTATCTCCAACTATCATTTTACTGCTAGGAACCAAATTAATAAACTCAATTAAAATGTGTTTTCTGGGACAAATTTGGACAAGGCCAGTACGTTAAATTCTTACTAGGCAACGGCAAGTGAACTCTTACTCTTTTCTCCACTTCAGACATTAAATGTTCTTTTAACTTCCTACCTGAAAAGAACTATATATAGAAATAACACAGGGAGTATGGTCCATCAGGGCATGTAGATTTCTTTTGGGTGATTATGTAATGGAGTCTAAATTGGCTGGGGTTAAGTTACACTCAAATGAGTAATGTGAAAGAAAACACATCCTATTAAAACCTAGATATTTCTTGAACATAGATGTGCGAGAGAATAGAGTTTAAAACAACATATAACATAGTCGTAAGTTTTTAGAACGTGCTGTCTTATGGACTCGTGGATTAAATATGATGAAATAGAATGCTGAGAACATGCGCAAGTCTTCAACATTGAGAACAATGAATGATTACGACATATCTATAGAGGCTACATATATATCGGGAAAAAAAAACATGTGCGAAAATTAAAATCAACAATCTTGACGAGATTAATTTGAGTGGCAAATTATTCTATATATCCGTTGTCACTGAACATGTGAACCGTATTAAAAAGCTTTCGAATCGTTGTTATAAATTACTTTATCGTCGAGCACAAGACGAATAAAGACTAGGATCAGGATAAAACCGGTTCTGTCTGGTATTGGCAATAAATGCGATACTGTTCCATCACAAAGTGTTAACAAAGACTAAGGTCTTTATCGACGCTATAAATGACACTCTCTAGACATAACTATTGCAACCACTATGTGTTTGTTTTTACACGAAACTTGCAGGCTTTCGAAATGTGTGTCAGGTTTCCATGGTTAAATAAGATATATCCATAGGTAGACATACATCAAGGCACCTTTTCAGTAGATTTCTTCTCGACGTTTTGTTATCATATTCTTGATTTCTAAGTTCTTCCTTTACTGTCTCTTCAATAACAGCTCAACAAGGGACTTGTTGACAATACAGGAGCGGTTTAGAATGCCAGTTAGTATCAATGACCTTTGTAAGCCATTAGAGGTAAGGTGTTGTTGTAAAATCTCACATGCTGAGTTAAAAGATGCCATGAGAAACCGTTATATATAGACCCTCTTAGCTTATAATGTCTCTGGTCGTATTTACATACAACCCCTTTCTTCTATAATTTGAATGCTGTGTAAAACTGTTTGGAATGTTGCACTTTCAAGAAATATCTTTAATTGGATTTATTTTGATTGTATCCATGGCAACTGTTGAAAACACACCTACCTTAATGCTGTCTTCAAACTAGTTACATTCTCCCTGTCTTAATACTGTCTTCAAACTAGTTATATTGCCCCTGCCTTAATACTGTTTTCAAACTAGTCACATTGTACCTGTCTTAATACTGTCTTCAAAATAGTCACATTGAACCTGCCTTAATACTGTTTTCAAACTAGTCACATTGTACCTGTCTTAATACTGTCTTCAAAATAGTCACATTGTACCTGCCTTAATACTGTTTTCAAACTGGTCATATTGTCCCCGACTTAATACTGTCTTCGAGCTATTCATACTGTCCCTGCCTTATTACTATCTTAAGGCTAGTCATATTGTCACTTCCTTAGTACTGTCTTCAGGCTAGTCACATTGTCCCTGCCCTAATACTGTCTTTAGGCTAGTCACATTGTTCCTGCCTTAATACTGTCTTCAAAATAGTCAATTTCTCAGAGCGAGTCAAATATAAGTATTAAACATCAGAGAAATCCTTCAAAATCATTAGTCTTAGTTACTCAAGCAAACAGTCGTGCATATCCTTTATAAGCAGTACGACTATTTTCTGATCATTTGTAAATAAACAATATCAATATTTATATTTTACTTCCGAAATACGCATGCTTTTATATAAATTATACTATATTGCATCAATGCGCAGATTTATAGTTTTACTAAATTGAAAACTTGTCCTCGGAAGGATAAAAAGTCATCATTCTGATAGTCACAACCTTTACAACGGGATCTTTATCAGTATTTAAGCATTTTGGAATTTTCTGGAAATTTTTAAAGAATATTTAAAACTTTTAAACTGCGAAGTTATGTGCTACAAAAATCATGCTTAACTGAGTAATACATTTGGAAGGCAGTTATAATGTTTCACTATTTTCGCTTTGATGTTGTCATTTCTGAAGGTTTATCTTAATTTTATGTCTATCAAAGACATGTATAAGAATAATTAGTTTTTCGCTTTTACAACAAGGGGAGTACAAGAAAGAGAGAACATTTGCGCAGATAATGAAAATGCCTAGATACGAGTGTTGCGAATACTTCAGATAGAGTTTAAAAATATATCCCAGCATGAACACTCAGACTAGCCTGTGTTACAGTCCGTTTTAGTTCTCGAGAATGACGGTCTGTGGACCTGCGAAAATTGAGCGCAGCGCCCTTCTGCTTTACCCTTCGGATTCAACGGGCTAATTTCACGTTCGATAACTCTGATCAAATTGTCTCGAAATAGACCGCATACTTGCCTCGTTTTGGATAAGGTCAACGCCATGTGTAAATTGGCCATTAATAGAATTACCCATCGCTGAAAACACCTCGCATGACCCCAGGCGTCGACATCGCCACAATCTCAATAGGATGCCATTAATTAATGATAATCTATTTTCGACGGATTATCAGCGGGGGAATAGAAAGAAAGAAATATATTGTCAAAGCAAACATATATCGACGACTGTACCCAAGCTACACTCAGACGTGTGAAGTACAGATGTGATAGCGCCACTATTTTCTCACAGCTCCACTAATCTGCATTGGAAAATCGTTCCTAATTGTATCAACATTGTAAACCTTTTACAGACCTGAAGCCTTAGGAAAAGAATAAGAAAGAAAAAATCACCTGCATTTATTAACTAAGCTAAGTCCAATCAATACTTTTGAACTATGAAATCTCAAAGTTACTAGATACTTTCAATATTTGAGTGTACTTTGTGGGAACTTTTATCACTGGTGCTCGCAAAAGTTAACCTGTGTGAACACTACAAAAACTAGTGGCACTGTTATTGGTCAAATATAAAGAGGCAAGTAGGTGCTAGATAAGGTTCATTGAAGTGATGGAATTATTAATTATACAATCTCTACTTTTTTGAAATCTAAATCACATTCATAGTGTGTGCAAGGAATTGATTCACCATTGATATCATTTACAGGGGAGAGTACTCCTTTAATAGAACTTATAGTATAAGGCCAACAATAAATCTTGAAATTGATATAACAAACTAAGTAAAAGAAGTCTACCGTGTCCATTTAGACTTGAGTAACACACAAAGACACAGACACACACGCACACACACATATGTATGTATGTATGTATGTATGTATGTATGTATGTATGTATGTATGTATGTATGTATGTATGTATGTATGTATGTATGTATGTATGTATGTATGTATGTATGTATGTATGATTCAACTTCATTGTGTAAATTAAAATCCTTGTATCATGATTATATATATGCTCGCAAAAGATAAACTATGTTAACACTGATATATATATATATATATATATATATATATATATATATATATATATATATGGTTTGAATTAAACATATTAAACATATTTTATTGCCATATTTTTAGCACATAGTACCTGTAGTATCGGACTACAAGTACTCAAAACGTAGCAACAGCCCTCTCTCAAATACAGAAGTTGATACATGAAAAGTGGTAAGGCGTAATAGTACTTGTATATATATATATATATATATATATATATATATATATATATATATATATATATATATATATATATATACTTTTACGTGGATCAGAAACATAGTGCATACAGAATAAGTGTAATACTACTGATCAAAAGTAGAGAAAGAGAGACGGGAATAGAGGGAAAGAAGAAACGATAAAGGGAAATAATGCCAATAAGCTAGTTTGTCTTAGAAGATTATTGAAATATTTTAGTATCTTTAGGTAAGTCTAGCAAATTTCAAAGATGCGAGTGTTTAGGTTATTTTTTGATAGTTCAGCAGGTCCAAACAGCAAAGACGTTAGTACTAACAGGGATGAAGAATTGGTTTAGGCAATGCACAAGTCGTTGTCTTGGTGCTGTAAATTTATTACAATACAAAATATCATGATAGGCAGTCACGTCGTGTGTACAATGGGCTATCAGTAAGACAATTTAAAAATAAATCATTGTTTAAATCACTGCAGCTGTGTATTATCCTAGTATGAACAACTGATAATTTCCTGTTACCAGTGTAATAATATACCTGGACATAACTGGGCGTGGGTGAAATCTTATACCTAAATGTTCAATAATCTGTTTTGATGTTTTACTGGATTTGGCAGAGTGTTCCAAACTTTTATTGTGGAAGTTATATATAAATTTCTGGACATTTCTAGTCTAGCATGCATTTGCTAATATTTTGTTTAATTTCATAAATTATATTATGCGGTTTTGCCCAACTAAGGGAGGTACTATATCTTAGAGATAAGAGGCAGATGAACCATATACAATTTTGTGAAAAGTTCAGAGTTTATAAAATTTTCATCTTTTAGCCAGCTAGTTTCTCTGAAAATCTTGTTAGTCGAAGCACTACGGGTAAGTCCAGCTACAAATCTTTTATATACGGTTGTTTGGAACACATACATTTTCCTGGAATTATTTTAGGAACATTTGAAATCACTTTCAAAACGTCTGCTTCTGATATATAATGAAAGCTCAAATTTTGAAATAATGAGTATGCTCAAATATTATGTGCAGTGCGGCTCAGAAGAACAGAATGAAACGCTAGAAAATGATTAAAATGCATCATTACTAATGGAACGTGTCCAGATTTGATTTGAAGGTAATTATGTTATCGAAATTGAATTTAAAGCCTTATAAAATATATTAAATGAAGGTAAAATGGTTGGAACGACTTTCTATCCTTACAGATAGGGATTGAATTAATTGTAACTAAAGTTATATCATTCAGTGAACATGTAATACCTTGGGGGTGATTGTGAAGAGGGAGGAGGAGATATATTACTGTGCCCAATTTATCACGAACCGGTAAATTAAATACTCATTTCTTTGTAAATTTAATTAAACTGCATAACTTCTTTTTGCATGCAATTTCTAATGCTCAGGGATGCTTGCAAATTCTGCAATGAAACTGAACTATGTGCCAAGTACACGAAAGTACAATACATGTTTCAATTGATGATATTAACAATATCCAAGAAGGGACTGGTTGCGTATTTGCGTACAAATCTCTTCATATCTCCGATTTTTCATTACTGAAATAATACGTCACTAACGAGTAGTCCACCTGAATCGAAAGGCTTAGTTACATATATGTTTGAAGAACTTGAATGCTGTTTTGTACCACGCGTGTGCGCTCAAGTCATTCATCATACCTGATACTGATTTGCAAGTAAATTGACAAGCTGTAATTGTTCTTTAGATAGACTATTTATACATAAAACGATTGGGAATTTACTATCTTGTTCTAAATTGAAAATTTTGAGATACATGGAAAACAAAAGCGCAGATCAGGCTAAAATTGTGTTCTCTGTGGTTTAAGATATATGATTCCTATGTTCGAATTACAATGCCTTCCAATTAATATATGCTTAAGTTAAATGTTCATTAACGATGTAAATGAGAGTTGCAGACTACTTTATTTTTGCAATTGAGACTGCGTGACTTAAGGGCGTTATTTTGTTTAAAGTGTAGAAAATAGTTGCATCCACTTAAAGACAAAAATCATAATTATATAGCAATATTATCTCAACATAATTTATTTAGTGTCTTCTAACATTTTTAATTCAAGTGTTTGCTTTGAGGTTGTAAATTTATCTTTATTGACACTCTCCTTAAACTATTTAATAATTATTCAGTTCAAATCTTGCAATCACAAGCCTTAAGGATTGAATAACTAATGGCAGGAAGATTTTTTTTTTCAGCTTGCGTCTAACTTCAGAAAAGACACCTTCAGCCATATTGGTATTATTACATGCATGTTGTTATAGCAAAAATTTATTTTATGTACGCCTATAGGGCTGTTATGTCTCAACTTCGTTTTGACTTGCTTTTATTGATACTGAATGGCTTAAGTAACGCCACCTGTTAAGAGAAATTTCAGCACACGTCAAGGAGACTAGTTTGGAATCCAAGTGTCAAATTGTGTAATAAAGAGAGTTTATGCACGACCCATCTTCAACTCGTGCAACCTTGATCTGTGAATTTTTGAACCCCTAAATCAATGGAGTGTTGCCGCTGTCCAATAAAAATGGATGTAGGTAGTTTCATTAATGGATTAGAAACCAAAATAATAGTTTTACTTCCAGTAGTGTTCACCTTTGACACTTTGACTCTTTAGGAGCCACATGCAGATGCTGTGAATCGCAATTCAGTATGATTCTGCCTCTATCGTATTACAGCCCATTTAAGATGTTTGTTCTAAAATTCTGTAATAAAATTTACTCATTAGGCTGAAAGTGAAATTACAATGAGCTCCAGGGGCTTTTTTTTACCTCAGATTCAAGGGGGTCTTGCCTTTCCCTAGGTACAGTCCGCCTATGTCTTTGATGGAACGAAAATCTGCGAAAACAAAAATATATATCGTGCGGATATAACAATAACAACGTCAACTCCAGTTACCTTCACCTTTGACCTTGTGAATAAAATAAACATATGACTGATTATAGTACTATGCATATGATGTTTAATGATAAATTATCATGTAGAAACCAAAATCACAGTGAATTTGATACAACCTTCAGACCCTTCTGTCAATAGGAGTCTTTCTCCACCGAACGTCGGTCTACCTATGTTTAATTTATGGGACCACAGGAAACTAAAAAAAAAGAAAAAAAAAGAAAAAATCGCAAAAAAAATAAAAACTCGTCATAGCGCGTATGGATAGACAGCTGAACTTTCACCATATCTCGCGGACCTTTCAGACGATGGGGAGGAGAAAGATGCAAACAATGAAATCCAGTATGGCTGGATCAATTAACAGATGGAGCATCATGTACGTGTTGAGGAAACATGAACAATTTAAAGGCAATAAAGATGTAATTAGTATAATTATTATCATCGCTGCGACTCTTTAGGAGCCACATGCAGATGCTGTGAATCGCTTCAGGCTCCTTGATGACGTGAAACAATATTTATAGATTGGAAGCAGTCTCATTCTTCTGATCAATTTTGGTAACAGATTATACCTCTAATGCGGTAACGACTACATTACAATCGTATAACTGCACTTAAATGTCATCCTAGAACAAATTAGGTTCAATTGACATAATGATCCTTAGAATTAGGGACGCAACTTTAAACTGATTACTGATAATATCCTGTAGTTGCTATTAGTTAGTTAGGAAATATCATGTAACCCTAGCTGCGGCAGTAGAAAAATATGATACGCAATTTGTTTCAATTTAGCAATGTCGAACATAACAAATTTGTCTTTTTCTTCAAACAAAATCCGACCGGATCAAGTTTGTTTGAAGCGTAAATTTTGTGACTACAGCCAGTGTCAAATCTCGGAATTTCTGCGTAATGTGCTCTTTTGGAGCCAGATCATGCATCAAAAGTGAAGATTTATGCGAGACAAGGTTAACTCGTGTAGGTACTTTAATTGTTCCCAAATATGGAGAAAAAAAAATAGTTATTTGATTGAATATAAGTATTTTTTGAAAATTTTAAAGTTGAAACAAAAAAGATCTTATATTGGTTAAATGGTAAACTTATATTCTCCCTGTGTAACGTGTAGCTATAAGTAATAAATTTATATTGTTTATAATGAAGATGATGTTAGCTGCATAGACGTAAGGACTGCATGAACCATAGCGACTAGCTCTACATGGCTCCATCGATACATTTGCAAAGAGTTTGATGATCTCAGGGCTTCAGCCTTGAATGAACACTAGCACAAGAGCGAATATAGAGCAGTGATTATACATGCTTAGCAACGTTTGGCGAAGTGTTTCAACCTTCAGGCTTCGCCTGCAGGTTAATAAGCTTCCATCGTGTTCCTGCCAAAGTAAAATGAAACTGGGTTAAAGTTTAACTTTAGAAGTTTATTTATCATTATTTTGCCTGTTAATTCTTACCTTTTTGAGATTCCGAGTGCAAAATCTCAGATTTAGACAGTAGAATCTTCCGAATCACATATCATACATAAGGGTGTGGATGTGATTAAATGTGAAAAGTGCACAGAAGATAAATATTTAAAAAAATAAACGGTATTTGTGAATCAGGCTTCTTCCTAATAAAGATTTCTGATTATGCCTGTTTGTAAGAGCCTGAATACAATTTTATCTTTTTAATTTGTGAACTTTAGTGAGTAGAAGCTTCATTCAGCAAAGCAAGTCAAACGGGCACTTTGTGAAGCAGACCTGCGAGCAATACATCAAAGCATTCCTTAGTTTTAATAAACGGGTAATAGAGGGGGTGTCTTTTTGTTTGTTAAATGTGTGACATGTACAGTAGTTGTTTTACGCGACCAGCAAATGCCTGCCCTAATCATGTTCCACAAGTCTGACCGGCAAATGCCTGCCCTAATCATGTTCCACAAGTCTGACCGGCAAATGCCTGTCCTAATCATGTTCCACAAGTCTGACCAGCAAATGCCTGCCCTAATCATGTTCCACAAGTCTGACCGGCAAGTGCCTGCCCTAATCATGTTCCACAAGTCTGACCGGCAAATGCCTGCCCTAATCATATTCCACAAGTCTGTCGAGCACTTCATAATCACAGAATGTATGATAATGACTTGCTGGACGCTCCATTGGATGGCCAGAGTGATGAAGACGCAGCTGTGATCACTTTGAACCAGGAGCAATAGGTTCGAGGTCAAAACCCGAGCGAAAGTCAAGAAACAGAAATAAAAATACATATGCAAAGACAAATTTTATTTATCTTGCTGGAATATAAAAGGGTTATTGAAATACTAAAATAACTATAAAATGATGTCATATATTTAGAAATATGATATTTTTACCATCTGTAAATTCAGTGGTTGATGAACGGAAGCAGTTTGATAATTTTGTGAATGGATATGTGAACTTTAGCTCAAGCAGTGATACATGGCATAGAAAGGGGCGATACTCAGGCGCAGTCACAGTTTATGCTCAACCAAATGTAGTAAAAAATGGTACAATCTCAAGAATTCTTAATGACTTTGTCGATTGTATAGTTTAGCACATGACTAGGGAAACCGAGTATTTAAGAATGGAATTATGTTTTGTTTTGTTTATATATCACCTGAAAACTCATTGAAAAATGATGACGGTGGAAAAAAAGAAAAGAATTGAAATATTTAAAATGAAATTGAGTAACAATGTTACTCTTTATCCTTATGTATTTATTATTTGCATTTGATGACTCAGAGACGAAGGGTACATCTGTTTGTGCATACATTTTACCTATCAATCAATTATAATCCAATACACAGTACTATAACGACTACGATAACAACAGACCGGCTTACGGCAATGTTTCTGAATGGTGAGTATTTTGAACCATAAACACAGCGATATGTGTGTATGAAAACAAATGCAACAGTGAATATAAATGTGATGTAAGAAAAGGAGAATCTTAAAGTAATATATTTGATGATGTCATAGAATTTTCAACAATAATCGGATTAAAATAGTCTTCTGTTGTCTAAAATAACATATTTTCCACTGGTATATTTCCTAAAGCATGCGGTTAAAGTGTAATATGTCCAAATGTTTTAGAAAGGTGTGCTAAATCATCCAAATAATTATCTAAGTATTTCTCTGATATATGTGTTCAAATTATTATCAAGGTATTTCTCTGATATATGTGTTCAAATTATTATCGAAGTATTTCTCTGATATATGTGTTCAAATTATTATCAAGGTATTTCTCTGATATATGTGTTCAAATTATTATCGAAGTATTTCTCTGGTATATGTGTTCAAATAATTATCGAAGTATTTCTCTGATATATGTGTTCAAATTATTATCAAGGTTATTTCTCTGGTACATGTGTTCAAATAATTATCGAAGTATTTCTCTGATAAATGTGTTCAAATAATTATTGAAGTATTTCTCTGATATATGTGTTCAAATAATTATCGAAGTATTTCTCTGATATATGTGTTCAAATTATTATCGAAGTATTTCTCTGATATATGTGTTCAAATAATTATCGAGGTATTTCTCAGATATATGTGTTCAAATAATTATCGAAGTATTTCTCTGATATATATGTTCAAATAATTATCAAGGTATTTCTCTGATATATGTGTTCAAATAATTATCGAAGTATTTCTCTGATATATGTGTTCAAATAATTATCGAAGTATTTCTCTGATATATGTGTTCAAATAATTATCGAAGTATTTCTCTGATATATGTGTTCAAATAATTATCAAGGTATTTCTCTGATATATGTGTTCAAATAATTATCGAAGTATTTCTCTGATAAATGTGTTTAAATAATTATCGAAGTATTTCTCTGATAAATGTGTTCAAATAATTATCGAAGTATTTCTCTGATATATGTGTTCAAATAATTATCGAAGTATTTCTCTGATATATGTGTTCAAATAATTATCGAAGTATTTCTCTGATAAATGTGTTCAAATAATTATCGAAGTATTTCTCTGATATATGTGTTCAAATAATTATCGAAGTATTTCTCTGATAAATGTGTTCAAATAATTATCGAAGTATTTCTCTGATATATGTGTTCAAATAATTATCGAAGTATTTCTCTGATAAATGTGTTCAAATAATTATCGAAGTATTTCTCTGATATATGTGTTCAAATTATTATCGAAGTATTTCTCTGATAATGTGTTCAAATAATTATCGAAGTATATCTCTGATATATGTGTTCAAATAATTATCGAAGTATTTCTCTGATAAATGTGTTCAAATAATTATCGAAGTATTTCTCTGATATATGTGTTCAAATAATTATCGAAGTATTTCTCTGATATATGTGTTCAAATAATTATCGAAGTATTTCTCTGATATATGTGTTCGAATAATTATCGAAGTATTTCTCTGATATATGTGTTCAAATAATTATCGAAGTATTTCACTGATATGTGTTCAAAAAGACCTTCATTATAGCATCTAATTATACACTGATGAACTGGGAGAAAGAAAAAGCAATTATTGATTATTGATGAGGCACAAGAGGGGTTTCATAAGGGATATTCGACTGTCAATAAAATGTTTACACTTTAATCTCTAATTTAAAAGTATCTCAATAAACAGAGAGCTCGATTTTATTGTCTGTTCATAGATTTTCCAGGGCATTTTGACTCTGTTGACCCCGAGATAAGTTTTAAAAGTTTGGCAAAGAAAGGCGTGGGTGGAAAATTTATTCGTATTTTTATTTCAATGTACGATACGATAGCGTATGTTTATGTTTGAGAGCAAAATAGATGTACATCTTTTTTTTCTCACTGCAATATTGGAACAAGGCAAGGATGTATTTGTAGTTCAATAATAGTCAATAGTTTTATTTAAATGATTTGATTACTTATGTACGTATGAAATTAAGATATGGTATCCTCGCAACACATGATGTATACGTATTTGTTTTTATATACATATGATTTTGATGACTGTGTAAATACAGTAAGAACAGTTCTATTACATCTGAATGTCATTTAATAATTTTATAACTAAATAGGTCTGAGGTTAATTTGGATAGAACAAAAATAATCGTGCTTAGAAATGGAGCGATTATACATATGCTTTCGGGGTCAAGAAATGCAGGCAGTCTGCTTTGATAAGTTCAAGGATTTGCTTTTCATTCCAAAACTTGTATAGATCAAAGTCAAAAATATTTAGTAACGCAGGCTTATAATTCAATTATTCCTATTAATAAGATACAAGGTAAAGTATGTATCTATTTACTAACAAATTCATTTAAATTATTTTGATACAATGTTAGTGCCAAATTTTAACGCATGGAGCTAAAATTTGGGGATTTGAACATTGAAAAAGAAAATAACCTCTTCTGCATGAAGTGCTTAACGGCGGCATATTTTATCAGGGGAGAATGTGGACGGTATCCTTTATGTCTGTAATACTTCATAAAGTATTGGATTAAGCTAATTAGAATGAATACAGCCAGATATTCTGCTCACTGTTATATATTGATACAGAGACTCGATGATGCAGGGTGAACAAACTGGTCATCTAAGGTTATAATGTTACTTTAGAGATATGGATTTGGATATGATTGGTACGTATAGGATGTTGGAGATATTTTTTATATATGTCTAGACAAACGTATAAAAGATAATATGTTACAGGAATGAACAAGTGATTTAGAAAATTCTGGTAAGGCGTCTCACGACAGAAACTACATGTATCAGTTAGATATGGAATTATATTATTCAGTTAGATTGACTGACATAGACGGATAAGCTCTATCCAAAATCACATTTTCTGCTCGTGATTTAATAGTGGAAAGTGGATGACATGCTCAACATCCTTTAAATCAGCAATTATGCTCCTTTTGTTCGGTTGAAGATGAATATACTATAATTATAGAATGCCTTTTTATTGATTTACGAGACAAGAATCTCTGCCTTCATCCTCTTTCTAAAATCCATGTGCTCATAAATTGTATTTGCTGATGCCAATAATTTGTTATCTTGTGGTCTTTGTCTATAAAGCTTTCTCTGAAACAAAGTTTACTCTGAATTTATGAATTTTAATATCCTACTTTTTTTTAAATCGAATGTCTAATTATCACGTGTTTTTATGGGGGGTTGGGGTTTTGTTGCATAGTTTCAAGCATTTCTCAATATTTATATACAGTCGCTCGTGTTCTGTATTATTTCGCAAGATTATAATGTATTTTGGGGTGATTGCTTTGTGTTATCGAATAAAGTCATTGTCATTGATATTGCCATTGTCATTGTCAAAAATAAGAAGACTCTATTTAAAAAATGTGTAGTCTACCGGTTGGCGTACATTGCCATGAATGCATTAAAAGGGAGAAATTGTTTATGTTCATGGTTTCATATTTGTCCCAAAAGAATGTAAAAAGAGGATTGTCATATATAATCTAAGCGTCTGATAATCAAGATGGATCATTCTAAACCCGAATTAGGGACAGGTGTTAGTTAGAAATTGCAATTGCCGCCGTATCACTAACAGTAACTCCCACGCATAAACAGCTGATAATAATTTCAAAACCGCATTGGAACGATACAAATGAACTATATTAACATGCAGCATGGCACAACAATAATAAATTGTTTGTCTCAATTGTTTGTGTTACTTTACAATCTAATGCATCAGGTTCACTAGGGTAGTCAGACACCAACCGAGCAGATCATGCTAGATGCCCTTTCTCGCCATGGTCCTGTATTAACATGATTAGAAACACAAATTATGTCCCTATGGAAAATTGTGTATCGATAAATATACAAGCATCGTGAAATGCATTGTACGGTCGAATAAGAACACAAACAGACCGTTATTTTGTAATTTCCTCTGAGTTTACCACCTTAGGGTTATGATGAATTGCTTTCTGCCGGCGCTTATATAAACTGTCACATGAAAGCCGGAGGAAGATAAACTGCATTTCATGCTTTGCATGACAACTGAAATTTTGTTCCACCAACAGAGCATGCTGTTGCGAGAAGTGGAAAATGTTTCATAAATAATGTAGATTGTCTTAGCTGCAATACTATATGGAACAAATACTAACGTTCATCAATTCAGAAACAAAATAGTAAAAAGGCTACTCTTTCTATTTTGGTCACGTTGATTATCTATTTCATCATCGATGACATAGAACGTTTTTAAATGACACGATAAATAGCGTTCTTATGAAACTCTTCTGCTTTCTTGATTTTCAAGTCTGCGCGAAGTTCTTGCTAGTTCAAATTGATGGAGAATTTTGAAAGAAAAGAAACGTACATCCTTAAATATACATGAAACAAAAACTATAATATTTTTGGAAATTTTGAAATTATGGTAATGTTTTAAAATATAAATCAAAAATGGTCCTTGTATCATCAGAACTGTCTTGTAATACTAAACACCCCTTCGCACCACTTTGTTCATAAATTTATTTATTTTGTTTTAGATTAAAGAGTATGACTGACTTCATGCAAAAACAAATAATAACTGCTTATTACATGATTTCTACACTTTCCAGTAGGTTTCATAACTCTACTTCAAAGTAACCTAGCAACAGCTTTTACAACAGTCAGAGACACTTGATCTTGAATTTTTGGAAATGGGGTAAATGAACACTCATATCGTCTTCTTTTTAAATAGAAAATTCGTGCGTCTGACTTTCTATCAATTCAATGGCAGAGATGAAAATTGGACATGGCAGATGGAAGATCACGATCAAATATTGTTTAGATAACACATTACACGATATTCTTATGTTAATAAATTTGTACATGAAACAGTTGTCAGTGCGCAAAGATGTGCATGGTACGTATGATCACCCACTGTCAACGTCACTTGATTATCGTGAAAAACTCACATTGACAATGTTTTCTATTTAATTTTCGCTTTAGATCAAAAAGTCATACTTCGAAAAAAACTTTAAGGACTATTTCCCAATTCCCACTCAACTCAAACATTATGTTTTACCCAGATAACGAATATGATTTAAATATCATATTGTAAGTTTCAGAAATAAAGCAAGCAAGACTCAAAATTATATGGTGGAATTTTCTTATCCATTTCAAACAAATATGAATAATTTATTTTAAGAAAACACAGACTTTATGACGGTCCTTCGGCAAGGCCAGAAGAGTCCATAACCCAAAGCAATAGGGCATGAACTCTCATAATTGGTTTTGAAAACTGCGATTTAAACAAAAAGGATAAGAAAAAAATCTTAAAGGATTGCAGAGTCTCGTACCTTCTTCATTGCAAGAAAATAGTGCACGCGACACGATATATTGATATTTTTAATTGAGATTTGAATGTTTCAGATATAACCGAGGCAACAATTGATTTTGCAGCATTTGTGTGACCGACACATGGTTTCTCACATAATTGGAGGTAGTTAGTATTTTGCAAGAACTTCCGCGTTTCCAGGCTTGTAGATTCTTACAAATGATAAAATTGCATTCAATGTCAGTCAGTCCATATCATTGCTACATGAACGACTGTACTGTGTATTATAATTTCGTACAATCTTCTTATTTGGAATAAATGCACTATTTCCTGTTATTAGCAATGATTATTTTGCATTACGCGATCCACTGCAATATACATTGGTTTCGTGTAATAAGAAGCGACAGAAAGAACGAGACTTTGGCAAAGGCCATTTCGAACAACTAAAATACTTTACGACAAACATTTAATGTGGTTAAAATTGTTTCAATATGTTGTCGAATCCGGAATGAAGGATGAAATGATGTTAGAACTGAGGAACAATAATGGTTAATTTCCATAAATCATTAGTAGTGCAAGCCTCAGTGCTTAATATACGATAATCGGAGTTTGTACAATTTCGTTCCTTCAGTTAACGCTTATACGACAACTGCACATAAAGGCAATAATACTTTTAGTTAAAGGTACTAACTTGTGGACCATCCGAGTGCCACAAGATTTCCATGTAAAGGAAACGTTCATAGAAATAGTTCATACAGTCCAACGAGCCTTGTCAATTCACATCACATACATGAAAACCAGAACCTTTGATACCTTGAAGATACTCCAAATAACTGATTTTATTTTTTAATAAAAATATATAAATTCATTTAAATACGATGAAAGTTGCTGCAGTAGTTTAGGCATCACTTCACCAGGTTTGAAGATTACTTAGAGAAAAGCGGATGTTACAATCTTTTGAAGAAGAAATTATTTGTCTGCAATTTTCTCCCCTATTGCGAGTGCTCTAGTTTTAAGTGTCTGAAAAAAAAAAGACTCTGAATCAACTCGGCGAGGTAGAGGTGGGTTTGCCAACATTACAAGCTGTTTAATATCTTCAAAGAATGATGAACACGATGTGGCATTTGTCGACGTGCATGTGATAAATTCTGTCAAAGTCACTTGTGATTGTCTAATAACGGCTGAATTTATACGCTGCCATACTTGAGTACATTTGTACTGGTCTAGCCTTTCCGTAAAAAGAAGTATGTATGAATGTATGCATGTAAAGGGTTTAATGGCACATCAAATTCAATTATGCCAATATAGTTCCAAGCAAAAGTCTAAGTAGCAAATATGTTCAATGCAAAATCCTAGCCAAATTCCTCAGGAAGACAAACTGCTGCAACCAAAAGTTCATCGCAATTTGCGAAAAATGATAATGGTAACGATGTTGCAAAAACTCCCCCAAAAGGCACATAAAACAAAAGACATAAAGGGTTCAACCCTCTAAATACGAGGTCAAAATTGTGTTATATATATATATCTTTTATAAAGTGTAAGACTTTCCCAGCTGGAACGTTGCCTCCTATACTCGACTCGTCTCTAACGATATACAGGGGTGTGAATCGGGTCCATTGTACACTTTCCTACCCCGCAGGGGTTTCAGTAAAGAAAAATAAGGGCGTAAACATTTATGCGCGTCAGTCTATTGCTTCCTTATCCGTTTACCAATAAAAAAAAATGAATAGGTGGAAACAAATCAATCATCCACTTATATTTTTATATCATAAACGTTACAACAGGAGCAAAACCCCTTTTTACAGTATCTTTCATCAACGGTAATTACATAGAATCATATTTGTATGTGACTTAATGTGAACAAATTGTTATCTCGCAGCTTCTATTTCCACTGATACGACGAGTGCATGAGTATTTGACTTCTCTCTTCAATCTTATAATGACTTCAATACATTCGAGGTAAAATTGATTTCGCGGCAAGTTCGTGACCGACAACGGGGTTTTGCATTATTGTACGTAGTTAGGGTTTTTTCACAATTTCCTGATTTCTCGCTTTTAGCTGCTAAAAAAGAAAAAGTGCGGTCAATGGATGTCATTGTTTTATGACTTTCCGTAAATTGTCGTGATTATTGTACCTAAGTGGGATAATTTTGTGTAGACTTGATTTTAGCATTAGAGTACTGCTTCCTGTAATAATAAATTCTGTTTTCTTTCACTTTTTTGCTTGTAAATTCTGTCCTTATCGGCATTAAAAGGAGAAAGAGAGGTGGAAAAAAGAAAGAAAAGCTTCGATCATCCCGAAAAGCATGTAGTGTACTGCAGATGATTTTCGTAAGACAAAATTATCATACTGACTCCTGTCAAGATTATCAAGATGGTGTGTGGTATAAGATGCCTCTACAGACAAACTGTTATGGGACAATTAATCCTAAATAATGACGATCACAGGTACTTCAATTTGATTCATAACCTTAAATGTACGGCGAATTTTGTTTTAAACAATGATGTCTGGTATTTAATCTGAATAGTATTTCTTGCTACTTTTTCTGCACATTGACTACTTACAAAGCCACTCTGAGTGTGATACGGGAATTAGTCGTTATTAACAGAGCAGGTGGGCACAAATATGACGTTATATTTCGGGCAGTTATGGACATATATGTAACAGTGGATGAGACACTGTGAATAGTCGTTCAAGATATAAGGGACCGACCATTTACTTTCCGGGGGTGGGGTGGGTAATTGTATCTGAGATTTTTCTTTCGGACGATTTTTTTTCTTCTTCTAAAAATCAGAGAAAGAATACGTTTTTTAAGCTATTAGGGGTCTGAAAAGCCCAGTCCCCCCCCCTCCTCTCCACTGCGAAACTTAAATGGTCGGTCCTTAAGACAGGAATTAGTCCTTATTTATGAGTCGTTATTTACAGAACCGGTCTTGCATACATCTAGCAGCTCTGTGCATACATGTAAGAGTGGATGCGACACTTTATATAGTTGTTCACGATATAAGACAGGGAGAGTAGATGAGACACTATGTATATATTCGATCTGGACATAAGACAAGAATGTGTCGTTATTTACAGAGCCGCTCTGGACAAAAGTCGAAATATGACGTTATCTACCGGGCAACTCTGGAGATTCCTGTTGGATAGACAAGACACTATGTACAGAGTGGTTTGGGATACGAGTCGTTGTTTACCGAGCCACTATGGGGTACGTTTTGGCGCTGCGACAAGAAAATTGTTTCACCTTTAAATAGTATCTCTTCCTGCCCCATGCCACGAGTTGCCTTGTAAATAGTGTCTCATCATGCCTAATGCCCAGAGTTGCTCAGTAGATAGTGTATTATACTGCTTTATACCCAGAGTTACCCTGTAAATAGTGTCTCATTCTGTCTAATGCCCAGAGTTGGCCTGTAAATTATGGCTCTTCCTGCTCAATGCCCAGAGTTGCCTGTAAATTATGTCTCTTCCTGTCTAATACTCAGAGTTGCCTGTAAAGTATGTCTCTTCCTGTCTAATGTCCAGAGTTGGCCTGTAAATTATGTCTCTTCCTGTCTAATGCCCAGAATTGGCCTGTCAATTATGTCTCTTCCTGTCTAATGTCCAGAGTTGGCCTGTAAATTATGTCTCTTCCTGTATAATCCCTAGAGTTGCCTGTAAATTATGTCTCTTCCTGTCTAATGCCTAGAGTTGGCCTGTAAATTATATCTCTTCCTGTCTAATGCCTAGAGTTTCCTGTCAATTATGTCTCTTCCTGTCTAATGCCCAGAGTTGGCACGTAAACTATGTCTCTTCCTGCTCAATGCCCAGAGTTGCCTGTAAATATTGTCTCATCCTGTCTAAAGCCCAGAGTTGCCCTGTACACAGTCTCTCATCTTGTCTAATGCCCAGAGTTGCCCTGTAAATAGTGTCTCATTCTGTCCAATGCCCTATAAACAGTGTTTCATCCTGCCTAATGCCTAGAGTTGCCCCGTAAATAGTCTCTCATCCTGTCTAATACACAGAGTTGCCCCGTAAATGTTGTCTCATCTTGGCTAATGCCTAGAGTTGCCGTGTAAATAGTATGTTACGACTCTATGGTCTAAGAAAAATGTAACAGAAAGAAAGTGAAACCAACAAATCAAGTAAAAATCAACAAGCAATTTATTACTAGATAATTAAAATGAAAAATCAAAAAGTCACTTACAGTAATGTGTTTTGAAATCCTAATAATCCAATAAGAATGATTGTTCTAATCACAAGTCCTAAATATAGAATGTTCCGAATTCACGGCTGTGTCCTTGAATGTTATGATGTGCTAATGGTCTCCAAAGTCCTGATGTACTAGAAATCTTGATGTGCTGATGTCAAAATGAAGTATTCCAAAATATCTGAATAAGTTCACATAAATTCCAAAATTGTCAATTAAAAATCCAAAATCCAAAAGTTTATGAGCACTGTTATAATCCAATGAATATTTAAAATAATTCCTCTCTTAGAATTTGGAATGAATTTTCACAACTGTAATAGCTCTTTACAAGACTGATGGTAATGTCAAAACTGAATAAATGTCCACCAAACATGGCATATATAAAGATTGGTCACATGACAGAATGTTCTAGAATATGAGTCATCTTAATGGAATTCTAACTGTAAACAAAATCAACCTTGACCTTCAAATTGAGAAAACATATTGATCAAAACAACCTAATTCAAGGACACTAGTTAAACATGTTTTTCCTGATAACATTAAGATTCAAGCAAATATTAAAGTGAAGAAACATTTACAATTTCCTAAAATATCTACAATATTATATAAACATCATACATAACACCTCCCCTCATAAAGAAAAAGAAAGATTTATGTAATAAAGCTTTCTTTTGAATATACATCTAATACTATAATAACCGAAATTACATAAGAACATGTTTTATGATACTGGACTTAATTACATCAAGCAATATTACATTTCTAGGCACGTGAGAGTGCATCTGCAATCACATTGTCTTTTCCTCTGATGTGTCTAATGTCAATGTTATATTCTTGCAATATCAAACTCCATCTCAACAATCTCCGATTTTTATCTTTCATTTTGTTGATGAAAGTAAGGGGATTGTGATCACTGTACACAATAATTGGAGAAAGAGCTGAGGTGACATACACTTCAAAATGCTGTAAAGCCAATATCAAAGCCAAACATTCCTTCTCAATTGTGGAATAATTTTTCTGGTGCTTGTTTAGTTTTTTTAGAAAAATAACACACAGGGTGATCCACACCACTTTTGTCTTCCTGAATCAATACTCCACCAACCCCTACATCACTTGCATCAACAGATAATTTAAATGATTGGCTAAAATTTTGGTGCAGAAAGAACTGGTGCATTCTTAAGCATGGCCTTTAACTTGTCAAAAGATTCCTGACACTTGTCAGACCAATAAAATTTGGCTTTCTTACTCAATAAACTTGTCAAAGGTTCAGCAATTTTGGAAAAATTGGAACAAAATTTCCGATAATATCCAGCCATACCTAGAAATCGCATCAGTTGCTTTTTACAAATTGGAACTTGAAATTCAGAGATAGCTTTGACCTTAGCTTCTATAGGTTTAACTTGACCTTGTCCCACAATATGTCCTAAAAATGTGACACAAGCATGGCAAAACTCACTTTTGCTCAAATTAATTGTCAGATTCGCATCACTGCGTCGATCGAAGAATTTTCGAATGGTTTCCAAATGATCTTCCCAGGTGTTGTTGTAGATAATGACGTCATCGATATAAGCGTCACAATTATCAAGACCAAATGTTATCATGTTCATCAGACGTTGAAACGTTGCAGGCGAATTTTTCATTCCAAACGGCATGACTTTATATTGATAAAGTCCATCTGGAGTTGCAAATGCTGAAATTTCTTTTGCCCTTTCCGTCAGTGGAATTTGCCAGAATCCTTTTAAAAGGTCAAACTTGGTGACATATTCCGCAGTTCCAATTTTATCAATGCAATCGTCCATTCTTGGGATTGGAAATGAATCAGTTTTGGTGACACTGTTGACTTTTCTATAGTCAGTACACATACGGAATGTATTATCTGGCTTGGGAACAAGAATACATGGTGAACTCCAGTTACTTTACTTGGTTCTATGAAATCATTCTCCAGTAAATACTGAATTTCTTTCTTCAGATAGTTCTGTTTGAGAGGATTCATCCTATAAGGATGCTGTTTCACAGGCGCAGAATCTACAATGTCAACGTCATGATAAATTTTACTTGTTCGTGTTGGAACATCAGGAAACAAGTGCTCATATTCATGTAATAGCTGTTTTAGTTCATTTCTTTCCTGTTGTTGTGGATGTGAAAGTTTCTGGTCTAGGTTGTTCAATATTTCTGAATTTCGAAGATTGGTTATACTAGAGTCACTATAGTCTGATCGTATTCCATCGTTGATATCTTCACTGTGTGGGACAGGTACAACTAAATTAACTGAATAATTAGCTGAGCTATCTCTGTCAAAATATTCCTTTAACATATTTATATGACAAAGTTCTTTCTGTTTCCGTCTCCCAGGAGTGTTAATGATATAATTTAAGTCATTTACTTTCTTTGCAACGGTATAAGGACCAAACTATTTAGCCTGAAGAGGATTCTGAGGTATGGGAAAGAGAGCCAGAACTTTGTCACCAGGTTTAAAACTCCTTTCCTGTGTATTTCTGTCA
Organism: Margaritifera margaritifera; assembly: GCA_029931535.1. NCBI lineage: Eukaryota > Metazoa > Mollusca > Bivalvia > Unionida > Margaritiferidae > Margaritifera > Margaritifera margaritifera. The sequence goes on from JAQPZY010001620.1 coordinate 3,445,256, forward strand.
TACATTAATTTCATTTTTGACTGGGTATTGTGAAGATTAGTTCTTGCTACTTCACAGGCCTTTGACAACTTGTATTTGAAATCAGAAACATAATCAAGAAGATTAATCTTTGAATCTTCATTTGAAAGAAGTTTCTCTTTCAATAATTTCAGTGGTCCACGGACAGTATGACCAAAAACTAGTTCAAAGGGACTAAAACCCAACAACTCTTGAACTGATTCCCTAACAGCAAACAACAACAAATGAACACCCTCATCCCAATCCTTTTCTGTATCAAAGCAATATGATCAAATCATATTCTTCAAAGTTTGATGAAATCTTTCCAAAGCACCTTGACTTTCAGGGTGATAGGCATAAGATTTAAACTGTTGGATGCCTAATTCATGCATAACTTGTTGGAAAATTCCAGACATAAAATTTGACCCTTGATCTGACTGGACAGATTTGGGAAGGCCAACAAGTGTAAAAAACTTCACCAAAGCTTTCACAATAGTTTTAGTTTTTATATTTCTCAGAGGAATTGCCTCTGGAAATCTTGTAGATGCACACATGATGGTCAACAAGTATTGGTTGCCTGACTTGGTTTTAGGTAAAGGACCAACACAGTCTACCATTATTCTACTAAATGGTTCATCAAATGCAGGAATAGGTTGCAAATGAGCCTTAGGTATCTTCTGATTGGGTTTTCCTACCATTTGACAAGTGTGACAAGATCTGCAGTATTTAGAAACATCACTTTTGAGTTTCGGCCAATAAAAATGATTCAAGATCTTGTGATAAGTCTTACGGACTCCTAAATGACCAGCCAAAGGAGTTTCATGGGCTAAATTAAGAATTTCCTGTCGATATGACTTAGGAACAACAATTTGATAGCTCACTGACCACTCGTCACCAGCGGGTACATCAGGTGGTCTCCATTTCCTCATAAGGACCCCATTTTTCACAAAGTAACACACTGGAACTTGTGTGGCTTCAGTTTCACTAATAGCCCTCTGAAACAAACAAGATATCTCGGGATCTTGCTCCTGTTCAACGGCAAGGGATTGTCGTTTGTCATCCTGATTAGGACAAAGAGAATGAGTTGCCAAAAGAGGATCACTGTGATCAATACCATTTGATTGATCAATACCTGAGGAAAAAGTGACCTCATCAAAAGACTGACCAATACATCTGTCAGCTAAAGGAATAATATCCTGATCAACATCACTCTCAAGAGCTCTTTTTGCCATAGCTCTAGTAACTGCACAAGCAGGGTACAAATCAGGGATTTCAGTTTCGACAGGATCAACTTTCTGATCCAAACAAGGCTTGTCAGTTACAAGTGGATTAACCACAACCTTATCTCCAGCTAGGTCATTGCTTAGTAATAAATGAACACCCTCTATGGGTAAAGAAGCCACTGCCCCAACAGTCACAGGTCCAGAAACTAAGTCTGATGCCAAATTTACACAATGAAGAGGAACATTTACAAAGCCGCACTCTACTCCCTGAACAAGAACACTTTCACTTGAAGAAGACTCCTCAGACAAAGGCAAAGTACCTGATAATTAAAGACTCTGAGAAGCTCCAGTGTCCCTTAATATTTTAATTGGGATAGGCTTGGCAGAATTACCAATAAGTGATATAGAACCTTCTGACATGAATGGTTCATAAGCCTCCAAAATAGAATCAGACTGGGGTTTGTTTGACCCAACAAATGTATTGCTTTCAATACAAGACCGTGACCTTGACCTCGTAGAAATAAGAGCATTTGGAAAAGCTCTGTCTTTTCTCTGTTGCTTATTTTTCAACTTGAAGCAATCAGAAATAACGTGCCCTTTCTTTTTACAATAAGTGCACGTAGGAAGAGATTAGGATTTCTGATCAGTCTTATCAGATGTTTGATTCCTAACAGTTGTGCTGTTGTGAAATTTGGAAGTACTCGAATGAGATTGAAATGGTTTTTTACCAGAAAACTGCTGAGAGGACGATTTATTGCCAAATGAAATTTTGTGAGTCAAGGAATAATCATCAGCCATACGAGCAGCATTTTCCAAAGTTTCCACATTCTGCTCGTCAAGATAGGTTTTAACATCACTATGGATGCACCTTTTGAACTCTTCAATTAACTTTCTCATGCACTCTATCCCCTCCTGGATAGGTTTTGAAATGAAATTCTGAACATTAGATGCCATTGTAAATGCTTGTTGGTTTCACACAAAAAAAAATTTCTCTATTTAAAAATCTTTGCCAAAGACAAAAAAAAATTCTCCGAGACAAAATCAATATGAATTTCAAAGATAAATTTAATATCTCTAATATGCTTTAATGAAATTCAGATCCCAGAAGACGAGCCCCCAATTTCTGTTACGACTCTATGGTCTAAGAAAAATGTAACAGAAAGAAAGTGAAACCAACAAATCAAGTAAAAATCAACAAGCAATTTATTACTAGATAATTAAAATGAAAAATCAAAAAGTCACTTACAGTAATGTGTTTTGAAATCCTAATAATCCAATAAGAATGATTGTTCTAATCACAAGTCCTAAATATAGAATGTTCCGAATTCACGGCTGTGTCCTTGAATGTTATGATGTGCTAATGGTCTCCAAAGTCCTGATGTACTAGAAATCTTGATGTGCTGATGTCAAAATGAAGTATTCCAAAATATCTGAATAAGTTCACATAAATTCCAAAATTGTCAATTAAAAATCCAAAATCCAAAAGTTTATGAGCACTGTTATAATCCAATGAATATTTAAAATAATTCCTCTCTTAGAATTTGGAATGAATTTTCACAACTGTAATAGCTCTTTACAAGACTGATGGTAATGTCAAAACTGAATAAATGTCCACCAAACATGGCATATATAAAGATTGGTCACATGACAGAATGTTCTAGAATATGAGTCATCTTAATGGAATTCTAACTGTAAACAAAATCAACCTTGACCTTCAAATTGAGAAAACATATTGATCAAAACAACCTAATTCAAGGACACTAGTTAAACATGTTTTTCCTGATAACATTAAGATTCAAGCAAATATTAAAGTGAAGAAACATTTACAATTTCCTAAAATATCTACAATATTATATAAACATCATACATAACACCTCCCCTCATAAAGAAAAAGAAAGATTTATGTAATAAAGCTTTCTTTTGAATATACATCTAATACTATAATAACCGAAATTACATAAGAACATGTTTTATGATACTGGACTTAATTACATCAAGCAATATTACATTTCTAGGCACGTGAGAGTGCATCTGCAATCACATTGTCTTTTCCTCTGATGTGTCTAATGTCAATGTTATATTCTTGCAATATCAAACTCCATCTCAACAATCTCCGATTTTTATCTTTCATTTTGTTGATGAAAGTAAGGGGATTGTGATCACTGTACACAATAATTGGAGAAAGAGCTGAGGTGACATACACTTCAAAATGCTGTAAAGCCAATATCAAAGCCAAACATTCCTTCTCAATTGTGGAATAATTTTTCTGGTGCTTGTTTAGTTTTTTTAGAAAAATAACACACAGGGTGATCCACACCACTTTTGTCTTCCTGAATCAATACTCCACCAACCCCTACATCACTTGCATCAACAGATAATTTAAATGATTGGCTAAAATTTTGGTGCAGAAAGAACTGGTGCATTCTTAAGCATGGCCTTTAACTTGTCAAAAGATTCCTGACACTTGTCAGACCAATAAAATTTGGCTTTCTTACTCAATAAACTTGTCAAAGGTTCAGCAATTTTGGAAAAATTGGAACAAAATTTCCGATAATATCCAGCCATACCTAGAAATCGCATCAGTTGCTTTTTACAAATTGGAACTTGAAATTCAGAGATAGCTTTGACCTTAGCTTCTATAGGTTTAACTTGACCTTGTCCCACAATATGTCCTAAAAATGTGACACAAGCATGGCAAAACTCACTTTTGCTCAAATTAATTGTCAGATTCGCATCACTGCGTCGATCGAAGAATTTTCGAATGGTTTCCAAATGATCTTCCCAGGTGTTGTTGTAGATAATGACGTCATCGATATAAGCGTCACAATTATCAAGACCAAATGTTATCATGTTCATCAGACGTTGAAACGTTGCAGGCGAATTTTTCATTCCAAACGGCATGACTTTATATTGATAAAGTCCATCTGGAGTTGCAAATGCTGAAATTTCTTTTGCCCTTTCCGTCAGTGGAATTTGCCAGAATCCTTTTAAAAGGTCAAACTTGGTGACATATTCCGCAGTTCCAATTTTATCAATGCAATCGTCCATTCTTGGGATTGGAAATGAATCAGTTTTGGTGACACTGTTGACTTTTCTATAGTCAGTACACATACGGAATGTATTATCTGGCTTGGGAACAAGAATACATGGTGAACTCCAGTTACTTTACTTGGTTCTATGAAATCATTCTCCAGTAAATACTGAATTTCTTTCTTCAGATAGTTCTGTTTGAGAGGATTCATCCTATAAGGATGCTGTTTCACAGGCGCAGAATCTACAATGTCAACGTCATGATAAATTTTACTTGTTCGTGTTGGAACATCAGGAAACAAGTGCTCATATTCATGTAATAGCTGTTTTAGTTCATTTCTTTCCTGTTGTTGTGGATGTGAAAGTTTCTGGTCTAGGTTGTTCAATATTTCTGAATTTCGAAGATTGGTTATACTAGAGTCACTATAGTCTGATCGTATTCCATCGTTGATATCTTCACTGTGTGGGACAGGTACAACTAAATTAACTGAATAATTAGCTGAGCTATCTCTGTCAAAATATTCCTTTAACATATTTATATGACAAAGTTCTTTCTGTTTCCGTCTCCCAGGAGTGTTAATGATATAATTTAAGTCATTTACTTTCTTTGCAACGGTATAAGGACCAAACTATTTAGCCTGAAGAGGATTCTGAGGTATGGGAAAGAGAGCCAGAACTTTGTCACCAGGTTTAAAACTCCTTTCCTGTGTATTTCTGTCATACATTAATTTCATTTTTGACTGGGTATTGTGAAGATTAGTTCTTGCTACTTCACAGGCCTTTGACAACTTGTATTTGAAATCAGAAACATAATCAAGAAGATTAATCTTTGAATCTTCATTTGAAAGAAGTTTCTCTTTCAATAATTTCAGTGGTCCACGGACAGTATGACCAAAAACTAGTTCAAAGGGACTAAAACCCAACAACTCTTGAACTGATTCCCTAACAGCAAACAACAACAAATGAACACCCTCATCCCAATCCTTTTCTGTATCAAAGCAATATGATCAAATCATATTCTTCAAAGTTTGATGAAATCTTTCCAAAGCACCTTGACTTTCAGGGTGATAGGCAGAAGATTTAAACTGTTGGATGCCTAATTCATGCATAACTTGTTGGAAAATTCCAGACATAAAATTTGACCCTTGATCTGACTGGACAGATTTGGGAAGGCCAACAAGTGTAAAAAACTTCACCAAAGCTTTCACAATAGTTTTAGTTTTTATATTTCTCAGAGGAATTGCCTCTGGAAATCTTGTAGATGCACACATGATGGTCAACAAGTATTGGTTGCCTGACTTGGTTTTAGGTAAAGGACCAACACAGTCTACCATTATTCTACTAAATGGTTCATCAAATGCAGGAATAGGTTGCAAATGAGCCTTAGGTATCTTCTGATTGGGTTTTCCTACCATTTGACAAGTGTGACAAGATCTGCAGTATTTAGAAACATCACTTTTGAGTTTCGGCCAATAAAAATGATTCAAGATCTTGTGATAAGTCTTACGGACTCCTAAATGACCAGCCAAAGGAGTTTCATGGGCTAAATTAAGAATTTCCTGTCGATATGACTTAGGAACAACAATTTGATAGCTCACTGACCACTCGTCACCAGCGGGTACATCAGGTGGTCTCCATTTCCTCATAAGGACCCCATTTTTCACAAAGTAACACACTGGAACTTGTGTGGCTTCAGTTTCACTAATAGCCCTCTGAAACAAACAAGATATCTCGGGATCTTGCTCCTGTTCAACCACAAGGGATTGTCGTTTGTCATCCTGATTAGGACAAAGAGAATGAGTTGCCAAAAGAGGATCACTGTGATCAATACCATTTGATTGATCAATACCTGAGGAAAAAGTGACCTCATCAAAAGACTGACCAATACATCTGTCAGCTAAAGGAATAATATCCTGATCAACATCACTCTCAAGAGCTCTTTTTGCCATAGCTCTAGTAACTGCACAAGCAGGGTACAAATCAGGGATTTCAGTTTCGACAGGATCAACTTTCTGATCCAAACAAGGCTTGTCAGTTACAAGTGGATTAACCACAACCTTATCTCCAGCTAGGTCATTGCTTAGTAATAAATGAACACCCTCTATGGGTAAAGAAGCCACTGCCCCAACAGTCACAGGTCCAGAAACTAAGTCTGATGCCAAATTTACACAATGAAGAGGAACATTTACAAAGCCGCACTCTACTCCCTGAACAAGAACACTTTCACTTGAAGAAGACTCCTCAGACAAAGGCAAAGTACCTGATAATTAAAGACTCTGAGAAGCTCCAGTGTCCCTTAATATTTTAATTGGGATAGGCTTGGCAGAATTACCAATAAGTGATATAGAACCTTCTGACATGAATGGTTCATAAGCCTCCAAAATAGAATCAGACTGGGGTTTGTTTGACCCAACAAATGTATTGCTTTCAATACAAGACCGTGACCTTGACCTCGTAGAAATAAGAGCATTTGGAAAAGCTCTGTCTTTTCTCTGTTGCTTATTTTTCAACTTGAAGCAATCAGAAATAACGTGCCCTTTCTTTTTACAATAAGTGCACGTAGGAAGAGATAAGGATTTCTGATCAGTCTTATCAGATGTTTGATTCCTAACAGTTGTGCTGTTGTGAAATTTGGAAGTACTCGAATGAGATTGAAATGGTTTTTTACCAGAAAACTGCTGAGAGGACGATTTATTGCCAAATGAAATTTTGTGAGTCAAGGAATAATCATCAGCCATACGAGCAGCATTTTCCAAAGTTTCCACATTCTGCTCGTCAAGATAGGTTTTAACATCACTATGGATGCACCTTTTGAACTCTTCAATTAACTTTCTCATGCACTCTATCCCCTCCTGGATAGGTTTTGAAATGAAATTCTGAACATTAGATGCCATTGTAAATGCTTGTTGGTTTCACACAAAAAAAAATTTCTCTATTTAAAAATCTTTGCCAAAGACAAAAAAAAATTCTCCGAGACAAAATCAATATGAATTTCAAAGATAAATTTAATATCTCTAATATGCTTTAATGAAATTCAGATCCCAGAAGACGAGCCCCCAATTTCTGTTACGACTCTATGGTCTAAGAAAAATGTAACAGAAAGAAAGTGAAACCAACAAATCAAGTAAAAATCAACAAGCAATTTATTACTAGATAATTAAAATGAAAAATCAAAAAGTCACTTACAGTAATGTGTTTTGAAATCCTAATAATCCAATAAGAATGATTGTTCTAATCACAAGTCCTAAATATAGAATGTTCCGAATTCACGGCTGTGTCCTTGAATGTTATGATGTGCTAATGGTCTCCAAAGTCCTGATGTACTAGAAATCTTGATGTGCTGATGTCAAAATGAAGTATTCCAAAATATCTGAATAAGTTCACATAAATTCCAAAATTGTCAATTAAAAATCCAAAATCCAAAAGTTTATGAGCACTGTTATAATCCAATGAATATTTAAAATAATTCCTCTCTTAGAATTTGGAATGAATTTTCACAACTGTAATAGCTCTTTACAAGACTGATGGTAATGTCAAAACTGAATAAATGTCCACCAAACATGGCATATATAAAGATTGGTCACATGACAGAATGTTCTAGAATATGAGTCATCTTAATGGAATTCTAACTGTAAACAAAATCAACCTTGACCTTCAAATTGAGAAAACATATTGATCAAAACAACCTAATTCAAGGACACTAGTTAAACATGTTTTTCCTGATAACATTAAGATTCAAGCAAATATTAAAGTGAAGAAACATTTACAATTTCCTAAAATATCTACAATATTATATAAACATCATACATAACACCTCCCCTCATAAAGAAAAAGAAAGATTTATGTAATAAAGCTTTCTTTTGAATATACATCTAATACTATAATAACCGAAATTACATAAGAACATGTTTTATGATACTGGACTTAATTACATCAAGCAATATTACATTTCTAGGCACGTGAGAGTGCATCTGCAATCACATTGTCTTTTCCTCTGATGTGTCTAATGTCAATGTTATATTCTTGCAATATCAAACTCCATCTCAACAATCTCCGATTTTTATCTTTCATTTTGTTGATGAAAGTAAGGGGATTGTGATCACTGTACACAATAATTGGAGAAAGAGCTGAGGTGACATACACTTCAAAATGCTGTAAAGCCAATATCAAAGCCAAACATTCCTTCTCAATTGTGGAATAATTTTTCTGGTGCTTGTTTAGTTTTTTTAGAAAAATAACACACAGGGTGATCCACACCACTTTTGTCTTCCTGAATCAATACTCCACCAACCCCTACATCACTTGCATCAACAGATAATTTAAATGATTGGCTAAAATTTTGGTGCAGAAAGAACTGGTGCATTCTTAAGCATGGCCTTTAACTTGTCAAAAGATTCCTGACACTTGTCAGACCAATAAAATTTGGCTTTCTTACTCAATAAACTTGTCAAAGGTTCAGCAATTTTGGAAAAATTGGAACAAAATTTCCGATAATATCCAGCCATACCTAGAAATCGCATCAGTTGCTTTTTACAAATTGGAACTTGAAATTCAGAGATAGCTTTGACCTTAGCTTCTATAGGTTTAACTTGACCTTGTCCCACAATATGTCCTAAAAATGTGACACAAGCATGGCAAAACTCACTTTTGCTCAAATTAATTGTCAGATTCGCATCACTGCGTCGATCGAAGAATTTTCGAATGGTTTCCAAATGATCTTCCCAGGTGTTGTTGTAGATAATGACGTCATCGATATAAGCGTCACAATTATCAAGACCAAATGTTATCATGTTCATCAGACGTTGAAACGTTGCAGGCGAATTTTTCATTCCAAACGGCATGACTTTATATTGATAAAGTCCATCTGGAGTTGCAAATGCTGAAATTTCTTTTGCCCTTTCCGTCAGTGGAATTTGCCAGAATCCTTTTAAAAGGTCAAACTTGGTGACATATTCCGCAGTTCCAATTTTATCAATGCAATCGTCCATTCTTGGGATTGGAAATGAATCAGTTTTGGTGACACTGTTGACTTTTCTATAGTCAGTACACATACGGAATGTATTATCTGGCTTGGGAACAAGAATACATGGTGAACTCCAGTTACTTTACTTGGTTCTATGAAATCATTCTCCAGTAAATACTGAATTTCTTTCTTCAGATAGTTCTGTTTGAGAGGATTCATCCTATAAGGATGCTGTTTCACAGGCGCAGAATCTACAATGTCAACGTCATGATAAATTTTACTTGTTCGTGTTGGAACATCAGGAAACAAGTGCTCATATTCATGTAATAGCTGTTTTAGTTCATTTCTTTCCTGTTGTTGTGGATGTGAAAGTTTCTGGTCTAGGTTGTTCAATATTTCTGAATTTCGAAGATTGGTTATACTAGAGTCACTATAGTCTGATCGTATTCCATCGTTGATATCTTCACTGTGTGGGACAGGTACAACTAAATTAACTGAATAATTAGCTGAGCTATCTCTGTCAAAATATTCCTTTAACATATTTATATGACAAAGTTCTTTCTGTTTCCGTCTCCCAGGAGTGTTAATGATATAATTTAAGTCATTTACTTTCTTTGCAACGGTATAAGGACCAAACTATTTAGCCTGAAGAGGATTCTGAGGTATGGGAAAGAGAGCCAGAACTTTGTCACCAGGTTTAAAACTCCTTTCCTGTGTATTTCTGTCATACATTAATTTCATTTTTGACTGGGTATTGTGAAGATTAGTTCTTGCTACTTCACAGGCCTTTGACAACTTGTATTTGAAATCAGAAACATAATCAAGAAGATTAATCTTTGAATCTTCATTTGAAAGAAGTTTCTCTTTCAATAATTTCAGTGGTCCACGGACAGTATGACCAAAAACTAGTTCAAAGGGACTAAAACCCAACAACTCTTGAACTGATTCCCTAACAGCAAACAACAACAAATGAACACCCTCATCCCAATCCTTTTCTGTATCAAAGCAATATGATCAAATCATATTCTTCAAAGTTTGATGAAATCTTTCCAAAGCACCTTGACTTTCAGGGTGATAGGCAGAAGATTTAAACTGTTGGATGCCTAATTCATGCATAACTTGTTGGAAAATTCCAGACATAAAATTTGACCCTTGATCTGACTGGACAGATTTGGGAAGGCCAACAAGTGTAAAAAACTTCACCAAAGCTTTCACAATAGTTTTAGTTTTTATATTTCTCAGAGGAATTGCCTCTGGAAATCTTGTAGATGCACACATGATGGTCAACAAGTATTGGTTGCCTGACTTGGTTTTAGGTAAAGGACCAACACAGTCTACCATTATTCTACTAAATGGTTCATCAAATGCAGGAATAGGTTGCAAATGAGCCTTAGGTATCTTCTGATTGGGTTTTCCTACCATTTGACAAGTGTGACAAGATCTGCAGTATTTAGAAACATCACTTTTGAGTTTCGGCCAATAAAAATGATTCAAGATCTTGTGATAAGTCTTACGGACTCCTAAATGACCAGCCAAAGGAGTTTCATGGGCTAAATTAAGAATTTCCTGTCGATATGACTTAGGAACAACAATTTGATAGCTCACTGACCACTCGTCACCAGCGGGTACATCAGGTGGTCTCCATTTCCTCATAAGGACCCCATTTTTCACAAAGTAACACACTGGAACTTGTGTGGCTTCAGTTTCACTAATAGCCCTCTGAAACAAACAAGATATCTCGGGATCTTGCTCCTGTTCAACCACAAGGGATTGTCGTTTGTCATCCTGATTAGGACAAAGAGAATGAGTTGCCAAAAGAGGATCACTGTGATCAATACCATTTGATTGATCAATACCTGAGGAAAAAGTGACCTCATCAAAAGACTGACCAATACATCTGTCAGCTAAAGGAATAATATCCTGATCAACATCACTCTCAAGAGCTCTTTTTGCCATAGCTCTAGTAACTGCACAAGCAGGGTACAAATCAGGGATTTCAGTTTCGACAGGATCAACTTTCTGATCCAAACAAGGCTTGTCAGTTACAAGTGGATTAACCACAACCTTATCTCCAGCTAGGTCATTGCTTAGTAATAAATGAACACCCTCTATGGGTAAAGAAGCCACTGCCCCAACAGTCACAGGTCCAGAAACTAAGTCTGATGCCAAATTTACACAATGAAGAGGAACATTTACAAAGCCGCACTCTACTCCCTGAACAAGAACACTTTCACTTGAAGAAGACTCCTCAGACAAAGGCAAAGTACCTGATAATTAAAGACTCTGAGAAGCTCCAGTGTCCCTTAATATTTTAATTGGGATAGGCTTGGCAGAATTACCAATAAGTGATATAGAACCTTCTGACATGAATGGTTCATAAGCCTCCAAAATAGAATCAGACTGGGGTTTGTTTGACCCAACAAATGTATTGCTTTCAATACAAGACCGTGACCTTGACCTCGTAGAAATAAGAGCATTTGGAAAAGCTCTGTCTTTTCTCTGTTGCTTATTTTTCAACTTGAAGCAATCAGAAATAACGTGCCCTTTCTTTTTACAATAAGTGCACGTAGGAAGAGATAAGGATTTCTGATCAGTCTTATCAGATGTTTGATTCCTAACAGTTGTGCTGTTGTGAAATTTGGAAGTACTCGAATGAGATTGAAATGGTTTTTTACCAGAAAACTGCTGAGAGGACGATTTATTGCCAAATGAAATTTTGTGAGTCAAGGAATAATCATCAGCCATACGAGCAGCATTTTCCAAAGTTTCCACATTCTGCTCGTCAAGATAGGTTTTAACATCACTATGGATGCACCTTTTGAACTCTTCAATTAACTTTCTCATGCACTCTATCCCCTCCTGGATAGGTTTTGAAATGAAATTCTGAACATTAGATGCCATTGTAAATGCTTGTTGGTTTCACACAAAAAAAAATTTCTCTATTTAAAAATCTTTGCCAAAGACAAAAAAAAATTCTCCGAGACAAAATCAATATGAATTTCAAAGATAAATTTAATATCTCTAATATGCTTTAATGAAATTCAGATCCCAGAAGACGAGCCCCCAATTTCTGTTACGACTCTATGGTCTAAGAAAAATGTAACAGAAAGAAAGTGAAACCAACAAATCAAGTAAAAATCAACAAGCAATTTATTACTAGATAATTAAAATGAAAAATCAAAAAGTCACTTACAGTAATGTGTTTTGAAATCCTAATAATCCAATAAGAATGATTGTTCTAATCACAAGTCCTAAATATAGAATGTTCCGAATTCACGGCTGTGTCCTTGAATGTTATGATGTGCTAATGGTCTCCAAAGTCCTGATGTACTAGAAATCTTGATGTGCTGATGTCAAAATGAAGTATTCCAAAATATCTGAATAAGTTCACATAAATTCCAAAATTGTCAATTAAAAATCCAAAATCCAAAAGTTTATGAGCACTGTTATAATCCAATGAATATTTAAAATAATTCCTCTCTTAGAATTTGGAATGAATTTTCACAACTGTAATAGCTCTTTACAAGACTGATGGTAATGTCAAAACTGAATAAATGTCCACCAAACATGGCATATATAAAGATTGGTCACATGACAGAATGTTCTAGAATATGAGTCATCTTAATGGAATTCTAACTGTAAACAAAATCAACCTTGACCTTCAAATTGAGAAAACATATTGATCAAAACAACCTAATTCAAGGACACTAGTTAAACATGTTTTTCCTGATAACATTAAGATTCAAGCAAATATTAAAGTGAAGAAACATTTACAATTTCCTAAAATATCTACAATATTATATAAACATCATACATAACACCTCCCCTCATAAAGAAAAAGAAAGATTTATGTAATAAAGCTTTCTTTTGAATATACATCTAATACTATAATAACCGAAATTACATAAGAACATGTTTTATGATACTGGACTTAATTACATCAAGCAATATTACATTTCTAGGCACGTGAGAGTGCATCTGCAATCACATTGTCTTTTCCTCTGATGTGTCTAATGTCAATGTTATATTCTTGCAATATCAAACTCCATCTCAACAATCTCCGATTTTTATCTTTCATTTTGTTGATGAAAGTAAGGGGATTGTGATCACTGTACACAATAATTGGAGAAAGAGCTGAGGTGACATACACTTCAAAATGCTGTAAAGCCAATATCAAAGCCAAACATTCCTTCTCAATTGTGGAATAATTTTTCTGGTGCTTGTTTAGTTTTTTTAGAAAAATAACACACAGGGTGATCCACACCACTTTTGTCTTCCTGAATCAATACTCCACCAACCCCTACATCACTTGCATCAACAGATAATTTAAATGATTGGCTAAAATTTTGGTGCAGAAAGAACTGGTGCATTCTTAAGCATGGCCTTTAACTTGTCAAAAGATTCCTGACACTTGTCAGACCAATAAAATTTGGCTTTCTTACTCAATAAACTTGTCAAAGGTTCAGCAATTTTGGAAAAATTGGAACAAAATTTCCGATAATATCCAGCCATACCTAGAAATCGCATCAGTTGCTTTTTACAAATTGGAACTTGAAATTCAGAGATAGCTTTGACCTTAGCTTCTATAGGTTTAACTTGACCTTGTCCCACAATATGTCCTAAAAATGTGACACAAGCATGGCAAAACTCACTTTTGCTCAAATTAATTGTCAGATTCGCATCACTGCGTCGATCGAAGAATTTTCGAATGGTTTCCAAATGATCTTCCCAGGTGTTGTTGTAGATAATGACGTCATCGATATAAGCGTCACAATTATCAAGACCAAATGTTATCATGTTCATCAGACGTTGAAACGTTGCAGGCGAATTTTTCATTCCAAACGGCATGACTTTATATTGATAAAGTCCATCTGGAGTTGCAAATGCTGAAATTTCTTTTGCCCTTTCCGTCAGTGGAATTTGCCAGAATCCTTTTAAAAGGTCAAACTTGGTGACATATTCCGCAGTTCCAATTTTATCAATGCAATCGTCCATTCTTGGGATTGGAAATGAATCAGTTTTGGTGACACTGTTGACTTTTCTATAGTCAGTACACATACGGAATGTATTATCTGGCTTGGGAACAAGAATACATGGTGAACTCCAGTTACTTTACTTGGTTCTATGAAATCATTCTCCAGTAAATACTGAATTTCTTTCTTCAGATAGTTCTGTTTGAGAGGATTCATCCTATAAGGATGCTGTTTCACAGGCGCAGAATCTACAATGTCAACGTCATGATAAATTTTACTTGTTCGTGTTGGAACATCAGGAAACAAGTGCTCATATTCATGTAATAGCTGTTTTAGTTCATTTCTTTCCTGTTGTTGTGGATGTGAAAGTTTCTGGTCTAGGTTGTTCAATATTTCTGAATTTCGAAGATTGGTTATACTAGAGTCACTATAGTCTGATCGTATTCCATCGTTGATATCTTCACTGTGTGGGACAGGTACAACTAAATTAACTGAATAATTAGCTGAGCTATCTCTGTCAAAATATTCCTTTAACATATTTATATGACAAAGTTCTTTCTGTTTCCGTCTCCCAGGAGTGTTAATGATATAATTTAAGTCATTTACTTTCTTTGCAACGGTATAAGGACCAAACTATTTAGCCTGAAGAGGATTCTGAGGTATGGGAAAGAGAGCCAGAACTTTGTCACCAGGTTTAAAACTCCTTTCCTGTGTATTTCTGTCATACATTAATTTCATTTTTGACTGGGTATTGTGAAGATTAGTTCTTGCTACTTCACAGGCCTTTGACAACTTGTATTTGAAATCAGAAACATAATCAAGAAGATTAATCTTTGAATCTTCATTTGAAAGAAGTTTCTCTTTCAATAATTTCAGTGGTCCACGGACAGTATGACCAAAAACTAGTTCAAAGGGACTAAAACCCAACAACTCTTGAACTGATTCCCTAACAGCAAACAACAACAAATGAACACCCTCATCCCAATCCTTTTCTGTATCAAAGCAATATGATCAAATCATATTCTTCAAAGTTTGATGAAATCTTTCCAAAGCACCTTGACTTTCAGGGTGATAGGCAGAAGATTTAAACTGTTGGATGCCTAATTCATGCATAACTTGTTGGAAAATTCCAGACATAAAATTTGACCCTTGATCTGACTGGACAGATTTGGGAAGGCCAACAAGTGTAAAAAACTTCACCAAAGCTTTCACAATAGTTTTAGTTTTTATATTTCTCAGAGGAATTGCCTCTGGAAATCTTGTAGATGCACACATGATGGTCAACAAGTATTGGTTGCCTGACTTGGTTTTAGGTAAAGGACCAACACAGTCTACCATTATTCTACTAAATGGTTCATCAAATGCAGGAATAGGTTGCAAATGAGCCTTAGGTATCTTCTGATTGGGTTTTCCTACCATTTGACAAGTGTGACAAGATCTGCAATATTTAGAAACATCACTTTTGAGTTTCGGCCAATAAAAATGATTCAAGATCTTGTGATAAGTCTTACGGACTCCTAAATGACCAGCCAAAGGAGTTTCATGGGCTAAATTAAGAATTTCCTGTCGATATGACTTAGGAACAACAATTTGATAGCTCACTGACCACTCGTCACCAGCGGGTACATCAGGTGGTCTCCATTTCCTCATAAGGACCCCATTTTTCACAAAGTAACACACTGGAACTTGTGTGGCTTCAGTTTCACTAATAGCCCTCTGAAACAAACAAGATATCTCGGGATCTTGCTCCTGTTCAACCACAAGGGATTGTCGTTTGTCATCCTGATTAGGACAAAGAGAATGAGTTGCCAAAAGAGGATCACTGTGATCAATACCATTTGATTGATCAATACCTGAGGAAAAAGTGACCTCATCAAAAGACTGACCAATACATCTGTCAGCTAAAGGAATAATATCCTGATCAACATCACTCTCAAGAGCTCTTTTTGCCATAGCTCTAGTAACTGCACAAGCAGGGTACAAATCAGGGATTTCAGTTTCGACAGGATCAACTTTCTGATCCAAACAAGGCTTGTCAGTTACAAATGGATTAACCACAACCTTATCTCCAGCTAGGTCATTGCTTAGTAATAAATGAACACCCTCTATGGGTAAAGAAGCCACTGCCCCAACAGTCACAGGTCCAGAAACTAAGTCTGATGCCAAATTTACACAATGAAGAGGAACATTTACAAAGCCGCACTCTACTCCCTGAACAAGAACACTTTCACTTGAAGAAGACTCCTCAGACAAAGGCAAAGTACCTGATAATTAAAGACTCTGAGAAGCTCCAGTGTCCCTTAATATTTTAATTGGGATAGGCTTGGCAGAATTACCAATAAGTGATATAGAACCTTCTGACATGAATGGTTCATAAGCCTCCAAAATAGAATCAGACTGGGGTTTGTTTGACCCAACAAATGTATTGCTTTCAATACAAGACCGTGACCTTGACCTCGTAGAAATAAGAGCATTTGGAAAAGCTCTGTCTTTTCTCTGTTGCTTATTTTTCAACTTGAAGCAATCAGAAATAACGTGCCCTTTCTTTTTACAATAAGTGCACGTAGGAAGAGATAAGGATTTCTGATCAGTCTTATCAGATGTTTGATTCCTAACAGTTGTGCTGTTGTGAAATTTGGAAGTACTCGAATGAGATTGAAATGGTTTTTTACCAGAAAACTGCTGAGAGGACGATTTATTGCCAAATGAAATTTTGTGAGTCAAGGAATAATCATCAGCCATACGAGCAGCATTTTCCAAAGTTTCCACATTCTGCTCGTCAAGATAGGTTTTAACATCACTATGGATGCACCTTTTGAACTCTTCAATTAACTTTCTCATGCACTCTATCCCCTCCTGGATAGGTTTTGAAATGAAATTCTGAACATTAGATGCCATTGTAAATGCTTGTTGGTTTCACACAAAAAAAAATTTCTCTATTTAAAAATCTTTGCCAAAGACAAAAAAAAATTCTCCGAGACAAAATCAATATGAATTTCAAAGATAAATTTAATATCTCTAATATGCTTTAATGAAATTCAGATCCCAGAAGACGAGCCCCCAATTTCTGTTACGACTCTATGGTCTAAGAAAAATGTAACAGAAAGAAAGTGAAACCAACAAATCAAGTAAAAATCAACAAGCAATTTATTACTAGATAATTAAAATGAAAAATCAAAAAGTCACTTACAGTAATGTGTTTTGAAATCCTAATAATCCAATAAGAATGATTGTTCTAATCACAAGTCCTAAATATAGAATGTTCCGAATTCACGGCTGTGTCCTTGAATGTTATGATGTGCTAATGGTCTCCAAAGTCCTGATGTACTAGAAATCTTGATGTGCTGATGTCAAAATGAAGTATTCCAAAATATCTGAATAAGTTCACATAAATTCCAAAATTGTCAATTAAAAATCCAAAATCCAAAAGTTTATGAGCACTGTTATAATCCAATGAATATTTAAAATAATTCCTCTCTTAGAATTTGGAATGAATTTTCACAACTGTAATAGCTCTTTACAAGACTGATGGTAATGTCAAAACTGAATAAATGTCCACCAAACATGGCATATATAAAGATTGGTCACATGACAGAATGTTCTAGAATATGAGTCATCTTAATGGAATTCTAACTGTAAACAAAATCAACCTTGACCTTCAAATTGAGAAAACATATTGATCAAAACAACCTAATTCAAGGACACTAGTTAAACATGTTTTTCCTGATAACATTAAGATTCAAGCAAATATTAAAGTGAAGAAACATTTACAATTTCCTAAAATATCTACAATATTATATAAACATCATACATAACAAGTATCTCATCTTGCCTAATGCCCAGTTTGGCCCTGTAAATATTCTCTCATCCTGCCTAATGCCCAGAATTGCTCGGTATATAATGTCATATGAACTGGCGAAAACTTCTCTTAAAGGTAAAAAGAGAAGAAGAAAAAGAAAATACACGCAGTCCGTGGGTAGGGGATTTACTTCGCATATTAAGACATCTTTACCTCGCTTTATTTAAACTTTTTTTTATATTTTCTTGCTCCTCTCCATTATAAACATGTGCAACTGCAACAAGGTTTATGCATGAAAATAGTCTCTCATTCTGCCTAATGCACAGAGTTGCTCTGTATATAGTGTCATAATTGGAAGTATTTCTGTATTTTTTAAAAATTTAGTCTTATTTCCAGAGCTACTCAGTATAAAACGTCACAATTTGAGGTATGTTCAATGGCGCCTCTGTAAATTGTAATCATTCCATGGTATCAATTTCAAGATTTACCACAACTACTGCAAACACTGAACAGATAGGAATAACGATTGGAGGTATCAGACTACTAATTATTTTACAGCCAGAGAAACAGTCAATCAGTGTGGGAATAAGACATAGAGTACTAAATATTTTGAGATGCACCCATTGGCTTGTAAATGGATTTAATTTTCTTCCATTATTCATTTAATAAACTTATATCTATATATTATAGTTGACAACAAAATATTTAACTTTAGTTTGATTGATTCATTGGTTTTCTGCCCTAAGGCAGGTTCGAGGCATCCATCTTCTCCACTCTTCCCTTAGCATGGTTCTACGTTTCATTTCGCATCTGAGTTATTCTCCTTGAGATCGTCCAGTAGCATGATTCTAGGCTTTCCTCTTGGTAGCTTTCCTTCCATTCTGCCTTCTATGACTTCTCTTAACAGGCTTTCACCTCTTAAAATGTGTTCGATCAACTTCTTCCTCTTGAGTATAACATTTAATAAAGTTTTCTTTTCATCTAACAATCTTAGGACCTCTTCATTTGTCTTTCGGTCACTCCAACTAACTTTCTCCATGCCCCTCCATATCCACATCTCAAAAGCTTCTAGCCCTTTCTTTTATCCTTTCGCAGCGTATACGTTTCTGAGCCATAGAGCGCTACATTCCATACAATGGTTTTGACAATCTTTGTCTTTAAGTCGTTGCTCATTTGTTGTGTTAGCAATTCTTTACTCTTGTTGAATGCATCTTTGGCCATTCCAATTCTTGTTTTTACTTCATCTTTGCACCTTCCACCATCTGAGATCAAAGATCCTAAATATCTCAACTTTCACTTGTTCTACTCTTTCTCCGTCGATTGTAATATTCAGATCTTTACCTCCTTCTCTGCAAACTCTCATGACCTTGGTCTTCTTCACATTGATCTTCATGTCATATATCATTCCATATTTGTTCAAGGAGTCCATCAACTTTTGCAACCACTTTCTGATCCTGAAATCATTCCTTGATCATCGGCGAACCTAATATCCTTCACTAGTTGTCTTCCAACTCTAATTCCTTCTTCAAATTCTTCCATTGCGTAAATGGCAAAGAGTAAAGGTGGAAGCAAACAACCTTGCCTGACACCACGTCCAATTTGTTCTGGTTCGGAATTACCATCTGCCACTCTTACTACTGCTCCTGTTGCATATATATTTTGGTAATGAGTCTCCTGTGTCTCCAATCCATGCCAATCTTCAGAATTTCACTCACCTTTTTCTACTTAACCCGGTCAAATGCTTTTTCAAAATCGACAAAGCAGACGAAAAGCTCCTCTTCGTGTTCTAGCCTTCGTTCACACAGTATTCTCATCACCGCTATTGCTTCTCTCGTTCCGCATTCTTTCTTAAATCCAAACTGAGTCTTGCCAATGAAATAATTTGCTTTCGCCTCTAACCGGTTTATCAATACTTTTATCATGATTTTGGATGCATGCGAAATCAGACTGATTGTTCTGTGGTCTGCACATTCTACAGCGTTTGGCTTCTGTTGTAGAGTCACTATTATAGATTTTGTAAAATCCTCAGGTCACTCAACTTTTGTATACATATCAATGCACTGAACATTCAACTTTTTTCAGCTTTCTCTCCGAGACTTTTGATAAACTCTGCTGGTATACCGTCAACTAACTCTGCTTTTCCAGCTTTGAGCTCCTTGATTGCATTCCTCTCTTCCGCTTCTATTAGTTTCGGTCCTTTCTCGTCAGCTCCAACACATTCTTCATTTTAGAGATGTATGTCCTCCATTCTGGGTTTGCCTTCTTTATCATACAATTCTTCAATGTACTCTTTCCATCTGTTGCGGATCTTTTCAACTCCTTGAAGCAAGACACCATCTTCGTCCTTATTTGTTATGCTTTTTGTTCACAACCTTTCTAGATTCGGTAAGCTCCTTGACTTTCGCATACATAATATCCATTTTACCAATTTTGTCCAGCATAGCCAACTCAGAATATTGCATTTATTTCCCACCATTGTTCTCTTCCATCTTCGGTTTCTCTCCTAACTCGTTGTTAAGCTGTCTGTATTTCCTTTTATCTTCTAACATATTCAACCTTTTTGCTTGCCTTTTTTCTTCCATCTTTTGGATCATTTTCTCAGTTATCCATGGTTTCTTTATTTTATTACTTTTTTGTATCCGATGGTTACCACTGCGCTATTTAGAATCGTTTCTTTTAAAATTTTCCACCTTGTGTTAACGTCTTTTTCTTCCTTGTGTTATTCTTTTCTCGACTAATTCTTTAAATTCAACATCATTCTCCTTCAAACAAAATAGGTTCCATTTTTTTTTTCTTTTTTGATATCCTGTATTTAATTTTATCCTTACAAAATAGCATATGGACTCTAGGTGCGAGGCTATGTTATTAGGTACAGACCAGGGAGCCCCATGTTTAGTAGCACGAGGCTCAAGAAAATGCTGCGAAACACGTGTTTTTCGAGGCTAAAAAATGTTCTAACTCTAATGAAAAAAGCATGTGTTCTTTGTATGCCAATCTAATTAAGAAATTATGTCATTTCTTAATATATTAACATTAGGTTATATGGGAAATTAATTAGTTGTCCGATCCCTTGAATCGGTGATTTTGATCAATTTGCCGGTGAACTGAAGAAAGCTTCGCTTAAAAGTAAAAACAGAAAGAAAAAAATATTTAAAAAAAAATACACGCTCTCTGTGGTTAGAGGATTTTTTTCGCATATTAGGACATCTTTACTTCGCTTTATTTAAACATATTTGGATACTTTGTTGCCAAGTGGTAAAGATTACTCATGGCTAAAAGATTCGAAAAAAGTTCTCCTACTTTCTTGCTCCTCTCCATTATATACATGTGCAAATGTAGGCAAGGTTCCTGTATACAATCTACACATAAACTTTAACGAGAGAGAGAGAGAGAGAGAGAGAGAGAAAAGTTCTCCGACTTTCTTGCTCCTCTCCATTATACACATGTGCAAATGTAGGCAAGGTTCGTGTATACAATCTACATATAAACTTTAACGAGAGAGATAGAGAGAGAGAGAGGCAGGTGTGTGTGTGTGGGGGGGGGGGGGGTCGTTGGTGTAGTCAGTCTTAATTATTATTTATTATTTTTTGTACCTTAGCCGCAGTTCGCAATTTTAGCAGCTTCAAATTACTTCGATTAACAGTTCTTTCACTGTACATGCATACAAATACAAATATGCAGTCATGAATGTTGATATTAAGTATTGTTAATGTTTGTGTAATAACCAGTAGGGTATTGGAAAGATGGAGTGATTTAACACCTTTTATATTTGGTTAATAATTTTCTTGATGTTAATGTTGTTGATATTTTTATGGGGATTGGGGTGGGAGTTATTTGTTTTTCATTTTTACAAAAAAACACTTTTGTGTTATTTAAACTAAATTTAAACGGTTACAAAGAGCTTGGTGCAGACAAATGAGCTGGGCAAGATGGAATTCTCAAAGTTGAAAGTTATTCCATATTTGGGGGTGGGGGATTGTGCAGTTTTATCTGTTTATTTCTAGTGCATTCGATAACATCTTTTGAATTAAAAATGGTTTTATCATTGTCCATCAGCTGCAGTTGGACTGATGTAAACATTTACACTATTTTGGACATCCGATATTTTATAAACGGGGTTCGGGAGTTTCCCATGTAAACTAGATACATGGTGGGTCAGGGGTGTCAAACATACGGCCCGCCAGACTCATTTATTATTATTATTATTATTATTATTATTATTATTATTATTATTATTATTATTATTATTATTATTATTTATATCAAATATGGCCCACCATAGCAAATGAGTTTGACACCCCTGTGGCAGGTGATTTCAAAGTCTCTCTTCTTCTGTTTCTTGTTACAACGTGATGCTATCCAGTATCAGAATGCCTTCGGTGTACTTGAGACGAAAATCGATTTGAGCCATGTGTTTCATCAGCTCACATGTCTAGCACAATTGGATGTTGCTATGATTTCCGTGACCACGTTCGGATTATGCAACATGACTATACTTAGAAACGATTCGATTGTGATACAACTATATCAGCCGATGCCCCATGCATTTCCGTTTGCCCCATGCATTTCCGTTAAATATTGAGTTTTTGATTTATATATGATAACTAAGTATGCTATCATTCCAGATTTAAAAACGTTATTTTTTTTTTGTTAAAGAACATTACCTCCAGGCGCCGCTATTTCATTATGAGAAAGTGAGCTTATATTGAACGATAATTAAAATCCACTAATTTACTGCAGTAATTTCCACTTGCTGAAATTGGAAAGAAGACTGCCAATATTACTATGTTATTATTATTATTATTATTATTATTATTATTATTATTATTATTATTATTATGTAGTGCTTGATGTAGCTGTAGACAAATTATGATATGCCTTGACTAAGATAAAGAATGCAATACAGTCTATAAATGTCTCAAGTCCGTGGCAGATCCTTGGTAAATAAAATAACGGTTGTCAAATGTTTGAATTGAAAAAAAAACGCCCTCAGTTGCTCATGATGCCTACATTAGAATCTCACAATTGTATTTTCAGCAAATGAGTTTAAATAATTTTGTCTAATCAGTACCTGTTCTAATTTTAAATATTTGACCTTTCTAGATACACATGGTACGCTTCAATCCCTGCGATTGCCATACCTTTAAAGTTATGATAATATTTTCTTTACCTCCAGTCTCTGAGCATCATATTGATATACAAATATTCGAGTTAAGAAATAAATGATTTACCTTTCCTGAAAGCCGAAGATCAACAGGCGGGGACAATCTACCTTTAATTTACTATTTTAAATGTAAAATCAGATTTATCACATATAAATGGTGAGGCAAAAAGTGCATGTCCCTGGGTTAAATTTACACTAAAATTGGTGAAATGCACAGATCTGTTTTCTGGAAGGTGTTGGGGGTGGAGATGGGCGGGGGTGGATGGCAGAAGGGCCGGGGGAGAGACAAATTTCATTCAAAATATTGTATGTGGATATGAGTACTTTTCATTTTATCATGCCTCATAAAGAATAATAGTGATATCCACTAGTTTCTCAATACGTTTCGTCTAGACGCACTTACATGCAACTTCATCCTATGATACTTAACGATTACCTAAGATCTTATCGGGCACATTCGATCTCTCCATGCTTTTCAGTAGCAACTTTACGTATTATAATGTTGGTTTTTTCACATTTGTGAGCGCCATTTCAAAGAGTCGCGGTAGGAGCAGCGGTGGCTTGGTGGTTATTGTGCCGGACTCATGACGGAAAGAGTGTGAGTTCGAATCCTATCACCGGACCAGCCTGGGTCCAGTGGCGGCTCGAGGGGGAGGTCGGGGGGATTGCCCTTGGGCGCCAGGCGAAGGGGGACGCCGTCGGGAGCTATTTTTGTAGCTGACATTTCCATAGTATTTCACCTCACCTTAGGGTAACGGCTGCAATTTCTTGACAAAACTCACATTTAGTAGGGGGGGGGTGGTGAACGAAGGAGGTTGGCAACTGACATAAAAACTGTTCTCTGTGGCTCGGTAGGGGCTCCACTAAATAACATTGCCCCCGGGCGCCTCTAACCCTCGCGCCACCACTGCCTGTGTCAGCTACTCTGGTGTGTCCTTGGGCAAGGCTCTTTACTACCATTGCCTCGCACAAAATAAGCTACTTGTGTTGATGTGCCGTAAAGCACCAAACCAAAGGAAACAAAATCAAGCAGTCGCGAATGTGTTGGCTTTCTTTCCTTGTATACTTGTAGTCCGTGAGGCATTGATTGGAATTAACCTTCCCAACATTCAGTCTAACTTGTTTAGCATCTCCTTATTTCCTTACCTATATCAAGTGCGAGGGCGGCAATCAGCTGAAGACTGTTGTATTTACATAATGTTATATAATGTGGGTCGAATTGTGTGAATTAGTCCCATCAAACTATACCAGATTAGAATAAATACACACTTTCCTTCAGATAAAATATCTAAAAAATATGAGTTGAATTTTGCTCAAAGCTCAAGCCTTATTATTTAAGTGCAAGTAAAATGATATACTTCTTGATACATTATAACGTATTGCATTTTGACAAAGTTAAAAAATAATTTTCTTTTCCATTTTGTTTTAAAAGGATTAAAAGTTCTGATGAATGGACAAAACATTGTATACCTGAAAAGATAACATGATGCTTAACGGTATCAAACCTTACTGCTTTTTTCATGCGGAATACTGAACCAGGAGATGACCAATGGAAAGAGCAAGGCATACACATTGTGTAAGTCTGCTGGCGGAGCGTCCATCCCTCTAGATACATAAAGCTGCTATAATAGGTTGAGGGATATGGTTAGTTAATATTAGCTGTAATGGGGGTGGGGTGGGTGGGGGCGATATAACCTGAAATGTGCAATCATTGGTCAGATAATGGTAGCTGGTATCCGTTGTGGCATCACGCCTCCTGTAACTATCTCTTGCTCCATCACTAGTTCTGCTTTGTTCATTGTCTTAACTGTGAATATGGCAAGATCGTTGCTTGTTTAGTTGAATTAGAGACATGTTCGAACATTCGGTCATGTACGTCTATATACCCCCAGTGCGCGCATTGCGCGCATTTCCGGGGGGTTAGTTTTGTGCACCGCACATTAATTTATCGTCAGAGGGCTAGCCGGGCTGCGAGCCCATCCGACGTTTTACTGCGTGCACGGCACGCTTTTTAATTACTGTCCGGGAATGGCAAAGGAGGAAAAAGTTCAGGAGGAGGGCGCGTCGTCGTCTTCGGATTGCTCCAAGTGGTTCAGGATTGAATTTAGATTTGATTTATTTGCCAAAAATGTATGTTGTCGTCTTGTTTCCTGTCTAATGTTAATTTTTGAATGAGATACTCTGTACTATTGGCTGATTTCCTACATCGGTTAAATAAGGTTACTAGTGTAGCAGCAGAGAAAAAAAAAAGAAGGAAATTGATGCACTCTGAACCCGGTTTTGTTCAAGGAGTAGAATTATAGGTTTGTAAGCACAGGCGCCTTCTATTAGTGGGTTTTGTTGTTGTGTTCAATCATTGCCACCTTGTGTGGCTGGTTCTGATGGTCTGGGATGTTACCACCTTATATTGACTAATTTGTTTATATGTTCATAGTTTTCTCTTGACGCCTGTGATTAATCGTATATTTGGGTAAGTATTTTTTGAGGTATGAGTTACCGTATTGTACGGTGGGATTCTGATGGTCTGGACTTTGGACCACATTATACTCTTAATTATGTTGTGGGTCAGTTTAGCGGGGCCGCTAACAATCTTTGAATTTCCAATCAATGCCACTTTGTGCGACTGGGTCTGATGGTCTGGGCTTATGACCACCTTATACTAAGTTAATTTTAAATTGAGGTTCAAGTTAAGTTATACAATACTCCTCGGTTCACCGGTGCTGCCAAAAGAGTTTAATATAGAATAGTAGAAATAGATTATTTCTGTGTTAATGTAAAGTTGCATGCTTTTGTTGTTAGTGACATTGTTAAGAATTTATAGTGGTCGGGATTGGGAAAACATAGGGTTAATTTGGGCTTTAGGATGACGTAGTTAATGGGGGGGGGGGGGGTAAAACTGTATCGCTTAGAAGTAATTTTTTTTTCTTATTATTTTTTTAAACTTTGTCTTAATATTTTATAGGTAACTATCCCAAGTTTATTTGAGTCATATATTCGAATTTATATTTTTAGGAACGCCCTTTCTTGTCTTCTTAAAGGGGTGGAGTTTCTCACGTCGTAGGGACGGAGATAGACTCTCACCCTGAGAACCATTTAAGATGGTATGCCGATCCCTTTCCCTCGTACAGAGCCCCTCCTCCCCCGAGCGACTGTTAGGGCTACCCTATTGCTTATAAGGTTTTCATTTTCCAATTTTTAAATTTTTCCATTTTTCCAATTTTTCTTCTGGACCTGTCATTTTATTCCTAACCAGGGATTCTATCTTCCCGCTCTTACCAATTTCGGTGATGAATCCAAGTATGTTTGAGCACACCGAGTTTATGTTAGTATTTCCTATTTTGAGGAAGTCCAGATAGCTATCTGGGGTATTTAGTTTCTTGTGCTTTTCCTGGAATTTTTTTCCTTTCTTGGGTATATTTGGGACATTCGTTAAAAATGTGGCATAATGTTTCAGGGGTGGGACAGTGTGGGCAAATTATTCGTGCTTCTTATATACCTGGCAAAATTCTTCCAAAGCTACTGGCTAATAGTGTTTTCCAGTTTTGATCCTATTTATAACTTTAGTATCATAGGGGTTTGCCAGATTTTGGGTGATAATATTTCTGCAGACCTGCTTCTGTAAGTTATAGAGTTTACGCCCTTTTTGCGTATCTTCCCATTCTCTCTGCCATTTATTATCTACTTTTTGCCCAATCATACTGTAGATCTCCTGAACACTGTAAGCCAAATGGTAGGTGTCTTGATCGTTTTATTTGTTTTTGGCTTCTTTATCAGCCCTTTCGTTTCCAGGGATGTTGATATGGGAAGGCACCCACATGAATTTTACGGTATGTTTTGGGGGGTTTAGGTTTTTAAGTCTGAAGTAAACCTCTCGGCTCATGTTATTTCTGCTGGCAGATTTACCGGACTCCAGAGTCCGCAGCACACCGAGGGAGTCACTAATAATAACTGCTTTTGGGGCTTGGCTATCTTGTATCCATTTAATTGCTTGGATTATAGCCCAGAATTCGACAGTATAAATGGAGGAGTTATCTGGTAGCCTCGTCCCCAGTTTGATGCTATTCTCCGGGATGACGGCTGCTGCTGCAGTGCGTCCTGGGTCAGGGGATTTAGATCCATCCGTATAGATTTGGATGTACCCCTCATACCTACTTTCTATTTCAGAGAGGATTTTGGCCCTTATTTCCATTGGATTTTCTTGTTTATTACCGTAAGTTAGTGCATTTAGATTACTTTTTGGTGGATTGGAGGTCCATAGGGCGGGATCAGGGTATTTTGTTATTTCCACCTGAATATTGGGAATGTTTAGTTCCTCTTTTAGCTCATAGATTTTTTTTCCTCCTCGGAGGTTCATGCACAATTTGTGTCTGAAG
Organism: Margaritifera margaritifera; assembly: GCA_029931535.1. NCBI lineage: Eukaryota > Metazoa > Mollusca > Bivalvia > Unionida > Margaritiferidae > Margaritifera > Margaritifera margaritifera. The sequence continues at coordinate 3,472,778 of JAQPZY010001620.1, forward strand.
GGCTTGTTTCATCTCTCTATAATAACTCTTGTAGGGTGCGACTTGTCATGAATTGATATTCTAGCCGCATACCGCAGGAGAAATTCTTCCCTTCTTAGGTTGAGGGGAGGTATCCCAGTTAGGATTCTGCATTCGTCTCTGGAAATGCTACCGAGAACACCGGTGCAGATAACAACTAGAGCTCGGTGTTGGATCTGATCCAATTTTTTAAGTAAAGCATACACTTGGCACCCATAGTCAGTTTTGGATATGATGAGTGTCCGATATAGTGTAAGAAGTGCGGACTGACCCGTTCCCCAATCGGTTCCTCTGAGGTTCATCAAGAGGTTTAGATCCTGCCCACACTGTCTTACAAGCTCTGTTATGTGGTTGCTCCATGTAAGATGCTCATCGAATAGCATCCCCAGAAACCTAGCCACTTTTTCAAATTTTATTTCTTGTTCATTTAGGTATAGTTTAGGTGAGTCCCTGCGAGTTTTGGTTTTAGGGGAGAACATTACACCCAGTGTCTTTCCGAGGGAGAGTTTAAAACCCCACCTGTCGACCCATCGACCGATCCTATCCAGACCCACCTGCAATCGGCCGACCACAGCTTCGCTGGCAGGATCTCCCGCTTTACAGATTCCGCTGTCGTTAGCAAACTGCGATAGGTCAGGGTAAGATGGGTCGACTGATTCTTCTAGGTCGTTTATCATAATGTTAAATAGGGTTGGACTCAGTACACTCCCCTGTGGGGTTCCGTTCTCTAGATCAAATGATTCTGAGTATTGGTTTCCAGAACTTGTTTGAATGCTACGACCTGATAGAAACTTATATATCCACTTGTGAATGCGGCCCGAAATTCCGTAATAGTTTAGTTTTGCAATCAATCCTTTGGTCCACATCAGATCATATGCCTCTTATAGTTCCAGGAATATTGCTATCAAATTCCGATCGAGTTTTCTCTTTGCATTAAAGGCCAGCCTGATACTAGATTCTAGTCGCATCAATTGATCCAATGTGGACCGATTGTGACGGAACCCGCTCTGGGAGTGGGATATCAAGTTTTTGCTCTCCAGGTGGTATTTCAACCTGTTGATGATCATGATTTCCATAATCTTGCATATATTATAGGTGAGAGAGATACCCCTGTATGAGTTTACATCCGCTGGATCCTTTCAGGGCTTCGGGATTGCGATAACTATCGCTTGTTTCCACCGTTGTGCGGATCCAAAATCACCAGTTCAGTTTTTCAGGGAGATTTTTGTATATTTCATACCCCAGGGTGTCCTCACCAGGAGCTGGGTTTTTTTTTACCTCTAAGCACCTCTCGCCATTCATCAATGTTGAAGTCGATGTTTAAGGGGCTTGAGTGGTTGCCCCTGTCGGTGAACAATTCGGGGTGGTTTTTCGCTACTTTGTTACGGTGGTTTTGAAATTGGTCTGAGTGGTTGGCATTACTGCTCATGCCGGCAAAGTGTGCTGCTAATTTTCCGGCTTTTTCATTGTCAGTGTTAAGCCCGGGCAGGTTAGAGGTGGGGAGTGAGGATTTCCCCCTAATTGTCTTAATTCTCTTAATTTTATCCCACACTTGTTTTGAGTTAGCCTTATGATTTACAGTTGAGCAGAAAGCCTTCCACGATTATTGTTTCGCCGTGAATATAGTGTTCTTTAGTTGGCGTTCCTTTTCTTTGCAAGCAATAAAATCATTAGAGTTTTTGGTGTGTTTGAATCTGTTTAAAGCTCTCTTTTTCTCTGCAATGGCTTGCTTACATTCGTCATTCCACCAAGGTACAGACTGTTTACAGATCCATCCCCCGGTTCTATTTACGTTTCTGTACATATTGACCATGTCACCTATGGTAGTGGCCGCCTAACTAGGATCCGTAGGCTGTTGGTAAGGGCAGAGATCAGGTTACATAAGGTATTGATAGGGATATAGTTGTACTTATTCAATTTCAAAGTCTCATCGATAATATCCAGTACGAGTTTCAGCACTTCCTCCATTGAGAGGTTTGGACTGTTTTCTATTTTATTTTGCGTTGATGTATTGATTTCTGTAGATTTTGTCGGGATTAAATACAATTCTAGGTTCGATTTGTTTGTGACTTGTGTATTTTGTGTGGATATAGTTAATTTATTTTTGTGATCTTGGGGGGGGGGGTATATTGCCTTTGATATGGATGTTATTTGGGTGGTTTGTTTTGTTTTGGGGGTTGAACCTTTGCAGTTACTGCGCTTTTGTTTGTCTCTTGTCTTTTATTAGGGGATTTAGCTTGAGATCGTCTGTGTGTACTTTTTATATTGTGGCAGGCTGTCGTATTTCTACTTTTCTCTTGGTTTTGAATTTTGATTGGTTCTGAGGTTTGCCCTATGTTGGTTTTTCTTGCTAGAGACGAGCTGGTTACTTTGATGTGTTTGTTTAGGTCAGCTGTTACTTAAGTTATTGCAACTCGGTATGAAACTTGGTTTAGGATCATGTAATCTAAAATTTGTTTTTCCTTAATTGCAGAAGGACATTCAATCGATCTCAGTGCGTGTGTGTCCCTGCAGTTTGCTCATCTTTGACCATTGTACTTACATTTCCTATCATGTTTACCACCATATTTATTGCATCTTTCTTTTGACTTACTCCATTGTTTATCTACGTCACATCCATTTGTAGGCTTATTTTGATCTTGCTTGGAGATTCAGATGGCATGAGCCTGATGTCGTTGAGATCACCAAAACTGTTTCCATCAAAGTGCTTCCCTTTGATTTGTATCTCTGAGTCGGGGGTAGAGGCCCATTAGATGCAAATAATGGCGAAGATGGTTGCATCGAGTCATCCATGAATTTTCCCTTCTCATTAGGATGGTGTTCAATTAGGGACCCTTCTAGTATGTCTATGTCTGGGGAAGGTAGGGCGGTGAAGTTCAATTTTATATCCCTATCGTTTCCCATCTGTCCTATCTTGATAGACCCGACGTGGGTTGGTGGGGTTGAAGTCCTAGTCAATATCCTACTAGAGGGATTTTTGGTAACTAATCTGCGGCCCAAATTCACTTTGCTCATTTTGATTCTAATTTTCAGGGTTCCATGTTTCAGTTAATAAGTGTATGAGAAAAGGTTTAGAAAGTCAAGTTTGTTAATGTGTTTAAACAACGGTAGCTTTGGTGAGGATTGATTATTTCAAATATATGTTAGGTCTAGAGTAGACTATAAACTGTCTAATGTTCTGACTACTAGCGAGTGCAAGGATTTCCTCCCTGGTACGCATGTATTATCCAGGCCCCAGTGCTCAGTGTGGCAGAAAATCTTACGGTTAACTCCAAGAGCTAGAGTGTACGCAAGGAAAGCTAGTATGGGTCCTCGCACCTGTTTGTGAGCGTGTCAGAAACATTTTACAATGCACCAGAGTCTAACTTATCACACAAAAATTGTATAATTTTGCACGTAATTTTGACACAAAAATTTTGAAAATGTTTGTTCAAAAGTAAAAATTTCAAATTTATCAGATTATTACTAACCGTCGTTTAATGACTAATTAGTATAGGTTAATTAATAGTTAGTAGGTGAAAAGGTAATCAAGATGGCGGAGACAAGTATCGAGCAGGGAGGAAAGATGGCTTCAAAAATAATTTTCTTTATAAGCCAAACAGTACAAAGATATTTACCCGTAGGTTTACTTCTATTTTCCCTATCTTACTCTATACTTGGTGAATCCAAACATTAAGGTGAGGTGGTGTGTTCCTGGTGGCTGGTTGGCTGGCTGGTTGACTGGCTGGCAATGGCTGGAACGGGTGGTGGGTGATTGGAAGCTGGTGGCTGGCTCCGGCGAAGGCTGGTTGGGTAATATGGCGGTGGTTAAGCAAAGTCCCTCTAAACCTTGTGGTCTACCGCTGCCGGCAAGAAGAACGCTTGAGTCGTTGCGGCTTAGGTGACGTCCCCCTAAGCCCAGCTTAGACGGTGATCCCCCGAGCCCTAAGCGGTCAGCGGGTTTTGGGGTGAAGGAAATATGCTTATTTTCTTCACGGTTCAGAGTAAATGTCTGCTCTTCAAGGGCCACAAGTGCGGCATGACGAACTGATATGGCAAGATCGGCGAACGCGCCTCTTTATCAGCTAGAGACGCGGACGTGAAGGAAATCATCCCATTGAGTTGAGACGCGGATGTGAAGGAAAACATCTCTAGCTGTACTATACAGAGAGGACAGAATATAGGTCAGGAGGAATCACGTGGACCTAAAAGAAACTATCTTCCGTAGGAAAATGCAAAGATTGACAGAGCGAAAAAGGAGAGAAGAGGTCGAAGGATTTTGATTTTAAAATAAAACGACTAGCACCATTTTTAAAAGGAGTGCTGTGACACATTAAAACAAACCTATCATCACTCACAAAAAAAGGGGTGCTCTGACACATTTTCTACACAAACCAATCATCACTCACACTGAGACAATGGCACACAAAGACAGGACGGTGATGGGGTTTATGTTTCAGTTGTGGATGCCATACAAAACATACATACATAAAACACAATATTTTGGCACTGATTGAGTAGTATCTCAGTTTTGAGAGATCTGTGTGGCCCTGAAAAGGGCCGTTGGTTGTTTTCCTGGATCAAAGATTTTACTGATATTTAGGACAGCGGGACCTCCCATGCCTGGCTCCACATGCCGCACATCTTCGATTCCATTGATCCCCACCCCAAAGGGTTAATGGACAGGGAGATGGAAAAGTGAGGCTGGTTAGCCTTAGTTTCCCAGTCTTCCACTTGTGGGATGGGGGGATCCTCTTCCTCATCGCGCTGCTGCTGTTGTAGTTTCTGCTATTTCTGTTCTTGATATCTAAGGAACTGTTGATATTGTTCCTTTTGTTCGTCTTCTCTTCCCAATCTTTCTTCTACTTTTTCATCTCTTCTCTTAGTACATCTTCAATCAGGTCGTGGGTTCTTTTGGTTCCTAATTGTCATGTGGCTTCAAACAGAGTGAAGTAAGATCTCAAGTAATTTTTCTGGACAAGTTTAGGTTCAAAAGGTCTGGTACAAAACGTCTGGTACCGTCTCGGGTAACTTCTATCTTGGACACGTTGAAGTGTTGGAACTAGAAAGAGTTTTGATCAATAGTTCCGTTGATAGAAGTAATGCTGACAATGCCATTAAACAAGCGTTTAGGCATTTGACCTTGGAAGACATGTTTTTTTATATCTTGGATCGAAGTCCAGAGGCAATGATGAAGGTTAGGTTTTGACTTCTACTCGTCGTAGACGGTGCTTTGGCTGTGTTTATCGTCAGAGCTTGATTGATGCCGTTTCCCACTTTAAACAAGACTTCCACTAGTCACACGTAGAGTCTGGCTTCTTCGATGTTAGTTTTGTAATCGTTAGCATTTACCATCAAAGGGTACAAGGAACTTTTACCATTCAGTCTCAGACCTACATCGACACCATTCAACAAATACTTATCTTGCAACCACATGTCAAAGTGCAAACAATCCATCATTTTAAATCTACGTCCTTGTTTGATTTTCTTTGGAGATCGATAAATCCTACAATGTGTAGATCATCATCTTCTGTCAACTCTGTTCTTTCTTGTCCTGGTCTTTCAATAATTTCTCGGGTTCGTTATCATATCTTTGAAGATAAAACTGATGATCCAACTTGACGAATTGGCCACAAATACGATATCATTTCTTTCCTGGATAAACGTGTGACTTCTTGGAATTGGTAAGAACATGCTGTCCACAAGCTGAACACACCGTCAATAATTCGCAAGCATGTTTCTGTTGTTGGAATTGTTTCATGAGGTGTCGCTTGTAATATGCCGAACTCACAAATGGTTTTCTGCATGTAGTGCACTGAATCATTTCCTGTCCTTCATGAGTCAGAGTGTGAACGCTAAACAGCGACGACATCTCTCTTTATAATAAATATGCAGCACCCGATTTGTTAAATCCTTGGTCACATTTTTCACGATAGTATGCGTATCCGAGAAGTCATGTGATACTAGCAATAGCATTGAAATGATTTTGCTGATAATAGATATGAACGTAGTTTCCGTCTGGAAAATTCGGTCCTCGATACAGGAAATCTCCACGAAAGACCTGAGGGTACACGCTCAGTGTATAACGAGAGGCGAGCACATCTTGAATTGTATGCATTTCAGGAACGTCACACACGGTCTCTTTCGAAATTCCTGTCTGTTGGGATCTGTCTGATTGTCTAATGCTTTTCCATAATCGTTTCCATTCTGTTGTATCGGTTTATTCTGCATAAGTTCGAGCCACCATGAAAGTACGGGCTACACACATCTGATCTTGATAGTTCTCAATTTGGAAGATACTTCGTTTGGTACTAGGAAGTGATCTACCGATACAACTATTTTGCGTTTTCCGCTGCATGAAGGAGGTGATACGTGTGTCAAATGGAGGGTTGTTTTTCCATCGGTTAAAACAAATGCATTATTCGATTGCTTGACGTGCTGAATTTTGTCCACAATTTTGGAAGAGGTTAATTCCGCAGGTGTGCTAAATTCGATTCAAACATGAGATTTAAAATTGTTTTTAGTGATGGACATTAGCAAACAAACTTGATCTTTAGCTTGGCACCGTCGTTTCAACTTCTCTAACATAGACACCAATAAGTTGGCAACAAAGACAGCTGCTTTGTCCACAGGGACTTTAGACCTGAACTCTTTAAATGTAAGTGTAGGCAGTCATCAATTTGTGAGTAGCTCTAATGTGAAAATAATCTTCAGGGGCAACAGAACAACTTTCTTTCTTAGCCTATTTTGACACTCTCGGTCTTGCGGAGGTAGATGGTGTTTGATAAGGATCTATCATTTCCTCTTCAAAATCGCTGGGATGAACTTCTGCCAAAACTTCTTGGAGAGTGTTGGGCGATACAGAACGTCGTTATCGATTGGTTTCTGGTGTCTGCAGGCGCAGCCCAACACAACATCTAAATTTATGCCATGTTATACTGTACTCACACTGTTCCGAACTTGCAAATCGTAGGATCGTCATGGGGTATATATATCAAAAGTGACGTAACGGGTCCGGTGTATTCTAATTGGAAGATAGAAAACACGCCCTGACTGAATTATGTCAGACGCGTTCTGTTTGGTGGAAATCAGTTTCCATCCGCCCGTGTACTATATATAGATGCGCGTTTGCTCTTTGTGTCACCAATTCGCAAGACAAATTAAAATGTGGACAAACGGTAGAATCATCGCCTATCATGTAAAGTATGCACTTTAATCCTGACAACCTTATGTACCTGAAGTCATCGTGGGTCATTACCAAGATCATAGACGTTACGATCTGGAAATGAAGAGCGTACATTGAAAGGCAAGGGTACCTAAAGGTAGCATTGGTCTATGGACCTGCAGTACAGAGAAGGTTGCGACGAAGAACAATGGAGGGGTGCCACCAATGTTAACCATCTTTGGTTACAAACCCCAACGGCCCTTCAGAAACAGAGATACTACTCAAATTTTGCCACAATGTGTATCATGTTTGTATATGTCTTTCTCAAGTAAAACTTAAACCCCATGGATGTTTGTGTGTATGTGTGTGAGCACTCCTTCCCTTGTGTGTAATAGTGAATAAGCGTGTTTGTGTGTATAGTATGTGAACATACCTAGACTTTTCGCTCCTTACACTCCATTTATTATAGTATTATAGTATATATGCATGCTTGTGTGCATAGTATGTGAATATTCCTGCTCTTTTCTCTAATTACACTCCATGTGTAATATTATATATGTATGCTTGTGTGCATAATATGTGAATATTCCTGCTCTTTTCTCTAATTACACTCCATGTGTGATATTATATATGTATGCTTGTGTGCATAGTATGTAAATATTCCAACCCTTTTCTCTAATTACACTTCACTGCTAGGGTTATAGGTATTGTAAGATTGGTAGGGGATGTGTAGTTTTGTTTATAAGGGGATGATAGGGAAGTTACAGGGGATAGGAGAAGTAGGGGACATTTTAGTTTTGTTTAAAGGGATTTTACTTATATTTCACCCCCATTCTTTTATATTCTACCCGGTGTTGGTTCGTAAGTGTGAGTGTTGGTCAGTAGATTAGTGGGTAATGGTCAGTCAAACGGCGTGTTCCTTGGTGCGTGTAGGTGTAGTTTTAACGTTACATTTTTCCCTTGTCCCTATACAGACCTATAATGTTAAACCTATGGATGTTTTAACATTACAGTTCCCACTGAGGCCATAACGGCCCATAGTGTTAATCATATGGACTAATGTTAAATTCCCATTGAGGCCATAAAGGCCTATATTGTTAAACCTATGAACTTTTTAACATGAAATTCCCACTGAGACCGTAGAGACCCATTTTAAAATGTAGGCCGTAATGTTCATTCCCGCTGAAGCCATTGAGGCCCATTTGGGGCAATATCATCCCTCATTACTACTAGTATTATCTATGTAAATTGTTTTGCGAATTCCTCATGCATTGTTAAGTGTGATTGTACAGTCAATATATAAATATTTCCTTGTTATCGGAAAAATATAGTTCTTAAATTCCAATATTATTCTGAGACTACTTGTGGTCACGTTATACTGAAATCATGCTATTCCTTTATCTTCTTTTGTTACCAGAATATTAGTGCTCATGACTTGAATTCTGTGCGTGCATTCTGTTGCTTCATGAGTGATTTGGGTATCTTTCCAGGTACGTTTCTTCATATGAACAATTTACATTGCATTGAAGATGTATACTAGCTTTAAGTAATCGCACACAAATAATAAACTTAGTGGACACGTTTATCATGTCATCAAGTAATCACACACATATAATAAGTTTAGTCGACACGTTTACAGTAGCTTCAAGTAATCACACACGTGTAATAAGCTTAGTGGACACGTTTACCATAGCTATAAGTAATTACACACATATAATAAGTTTAGTGGACACGTTTATCATAGCTTTAAGTAATTACTCACATACATTAAGCAGGAGCAGGAGTCTAAGTAAGCGAAATTATAAAACTTTTTTAAAAAACTAGGAAAATTTGTGTTTAAGTAAAAGACTCCACATAAAATCAGTTATTGTTGTTGTACTCCAAAGAGTTGTATTTCAAACAGCATCAAACGTGTGTCGCTTTTAATAGATATTATGGATGTTTGACAGTCTTGATCCAATCTAGTTTAGTAGAAAAAGGTACTGTAAGACACATTTGTGCAGAATGTATTGATTGTATTGGTCTTCATTTCAGTTGAGAACATTTTGATTTTGAAAATGATATTATTTTATGTTTTGTTTACATTTCAGATAAGAAATATTGTCCATTTGCAACGAGAATAAAAATGGTATTTAATTATTGGAAGGTAAATTACTAACAGTTTATACAGCTTATCCAGATGCAAACTTTGTGTTCTCCCGAGATTTTAATAGCCGCTATGGTGACATGCAACAATATGTGATTCCTTCAGACAATATAGAATTATTATGGGGGGGCAGGGGGAAGAGGGATATTCGGGGAGGGGGATTTACAATAAATCCGACGATTTTAACCTTCAAAGAAAGTCTAATGATAAAGAGGTATAATAGTTTCTGAATATCACTCATAGACTTGTGTACAGTCTATATAGTTTACATCGTTAATAGTATTTTCCACTTCGGATGGGTTGAAAATAACAAGGCTGTATTTACTGATACTTGTCATCATGTTTTTCAGCAATCAAAAGATCCAATTTTGGAATATATTCCTGTCAGTATTGATAAAGCCATCAATATGTTTGTAAATATATATCTCTTATCAGCTCAAACTATGAAATGTCACACCGATGTTGTAGTACCCTCGTCTCCCAAAAACCGCTGGTGGAATGACCAATATAGCGAACTCAGACGAGCTAAATTGTATGCCCCTTTATAACTTTAGAACATATAGCTTCAAAACCAAATTCAATTCTTTTCTTGCTTTGAAAAGTATATTTAAAAACTTGTGTAAAATGAAGGAGTAACAATATAAAATATACTAAGAAAAGTAAGTTAATCATAGCGCGGACTAACCCAACAATGTTTTGAAGAACGTTCAAGTATATTAGAAAAAACAAGTCCTAAAACGTTTCATTTCAAGAAAAGAGTGGTAAAATCAATTTAGTAGGCTTCTATACATAAACAATGATATATCGATGCGGACTCTCTTCCCTCTGTCGACGATGCTCTTGATATCCTTGAGATGCTCATTGGTGAGTAAAAATTACAAGAAGTATTCGAAATATTCGATCTGGGAAAGCTGGTGGTATGTAAACTAAGATGTTAAAGCACACTGTTGCAGAAATTACTCCAATAATAATTTTTGTCCAGGACGCAAAAGGATATTGTAAATGATCGAACAATTATCGAGGTATTAAACTCATTGATGTGGTGCTAAATGCGGTATTCAACAGATTGATAGCATGATTAATCGAAAAGGAGGTAGTCACTGAAGCTTATTCTGGTTTCCGAAAGGGGTAAACTCCCATAGTTAACACGCTTATTCTTCAAGATTTGCTACATAAATATATTAGTAGACATGGTGGTAGATTGGATTGTCTTTTCGTCAATTTTTCTATGGCCTTTTAGTCAAAACGTATGTAATGTTTAGTAAAGAAGGGTATTGCAGGAGTTCAAGTTGATCAGCAGGACACAAACTTTCTTCCTTGCAATATAAAAACCAGACAAGGTTGTATTCTAAGTCCTCTGATTTTGCAAGATATTAATAAATTTGATTACCAAACTATGAGAGAAATATAGACAAGGAATATTTGTTTCTCCTGATATACATGACATTTGGCCATATTGCATGCTGATAATGTTGGTAATTGTCCAGAGACAGAAAACGTTTTCTGCATTCTTTAGAGGTTTGCAAAATGTATTAAGTGCTGGATAAAATTGACCAGAATAAACAATTACAGAGACTCAGCAAATTGTTACTCAATGCTAATGAAACTTGATGAAGCTAATTGATTAACTTGGGTCTCAAAAGTCATTAGCTTTATTTTATAGACTTGGCTTTGGATACGTGTGGATCTCGCAAGACATAAATGACAACACTTGTATTGTGTCCTTCAAGCAATATTTACAAGATATCTTGTTAGAATTCGCTTCAGACAAACTGAATTGTAAGAAAGCTCATCATAACAGACATTTTAAATCTCAGATAAATCTCATCCTAAGCATTGGTCTCCCATTAAAGTTTCGACAAGCGATTGCATGCTACACCCATATTTAAAGGACCGAATATGGAACACACAATAAAATACCAGTAAATGGATGTATCTGTACCCTACGTGATGCCGTACAAATAGAAGATGAATATCATATGGTCACGGTATATCGATTTTATTGGGATTTCGGATCAAAACTTCCAACATTGTATACATTTCTTTAATAGTAAAACAACCCTCTGTCATAACCAAATTTTAAAATGGCGATATGACTAAGCATTCTAATGTACTAACCTAGTAACCCACTATAGTCAGCGCCTCAGCTTACGGAGCAAAATTTGCAAAATAGAATGTTGACTCTCTAATTTTGTTCCAGTAAATAAGACTGTGAAAACCCCTTGCACAACTTCCAGCTGAAAAATCTAGTTCAAAGAGTGGAGAGAATTAAGTTATATATGAACCAAAGTTGCAGAAGTTTCAAGTTTCCATTTGTGTTCCGAATTGTAGTTTTCTATCTCATTTGGTATTCAAGTCATGCTAGTTTATAGTCACCCTCTCGCAGCTTTAATATGTGAGATAAAAAAAGAAAATTAAAAGACTCCTTGCAAGGCTTCTAGAAACGTCATCAGCGGAACTGGATGAGTCAAAAGAGGCAATATAAGTTTTCGATGAATAAGGTTTATTCAAGTTGGGGGGGGGGGGTAGAGTGAAAAAGGACATAAGATGCAGGAAACATAAGGAAGATAATATCTTCCAACCTTACCTGCAACAAACCTTGGTTTTTAACTTCTAATTTGGCTCGAGACAAACGAGAGAGAACACAATGTCTGTCAGATCAGACGGATATATATATATATATATATATATATATATATATATATATATATACAGTAAAGATTGTTTATAATTTCAGAGGGGACTGCGATTTTAGAACGCTATAACTGAGAAACGTTATAACCAGGCCGACCATACAAATCAATCGCTATAACCAATTAAACGTTGTAAGAAAGAAACGTTATCGCAAAGCCTTTGGAATACATATTAGTTAGGAATTTGGCCTGGGAATTTAAACTCAAACGCTATAACAGAGGAAACGTTGTGTCCAATATATATATATATATATATATATATATATATATATATATATATATATATATATATATATATATATGAAGTTCTTCGTCCTTTAAGTTGTATGATGACAATGCATTAGTAACTGGTTTAGTTTCTGTGAGCAAGTGATTGGCTGATCAGGCTAAATTGTGCTCTGAACTGTCTGTGACACACTAGACAGGAGATGTCGCTTAGTATTGCTTGATCAATAGAGGACGTACTGTAGTTCCGAGAATTACGCTGCTCGTGCTTCTGTACCGCCTCTGCAATTTTCCTCATTTCATAGTATGTGGCTCCAGTACGGAAGAGACTGCGCCAGATCTTCCAAAAACTCAGCCTCAATGTTGAAGTGTTTCAAGGATGACTTGAGGGAGTCTTCTGGCCTCCCTGAGATCGCTTGCCCTTATTCAGCTCGCTGCAGAAGATCTTCTTTGGTAGTCGCTCGTCTGACATCCTGGTGACGTGGCCTGCCCATCTCAACTCTGATTTCATCAGCAGATTGCGAATGCTTGTAATGCCTGCCCGAGTTAGAACCTCGGTGACATGGACCTTGTTCTGTCATCTTATTCACATTAGTTTCCTCAGGCAGCCCATGTGAAAATGGTTCCGCTTCTTGGCATGGAGTCTGTACACCGTCCAGCATAAGGCATGGTCGGCAACACAATTGTTTTGTAGACCTTCAGTTATGTTTGCAGACTGATGCCTTTGCACGCCCACACATTTACGTGTAGTCTGCCAAAGGCAATACCTGCTTTGGCAATTTTGGCGTGGGTTTCGTCATCGATGTGGGCTGCTCGTGACAGTGTTCTGCCGAAGCAGGTGAACTTGTCCACTGCCTGAAGGATTGACCATTGACAGTGATGGTAGGCTCTACTTAAGGATTTCTTGTTGCAGGTTGGTGCATCGCCTTTGTCTTCTTGACACGGATTGTGAGACCGAAATTATCACAAGCTGGAGAGAAATGATTCATACTTTGTTGCAAGTCAGACTCAGATTTGGCATCCAGGGAACAGTCGTCAGCAAATAGGAGATCACGAGCAGTCACTTCCTGTAACTTCGTGTTCGCCCACAGTATTCTCAGATTGAAGAGTTTGCTATCAGTCCTGTATCTGATGTCGATACCAGTGTCATAGTCACGGAAGGCATCTAAAAGCAAGGCAGAGAACACCATAATGACTCACCGTCGTCCACAACGCGATCGGGCATGCCATCATGGAATTGCCGAACCATTACGATAAATTTCTCTGGGCAACTACGACTGACTGTGACAGAGGTTTACGTCAGGTCGACGAATGTTGTGTACAGGTTGGAGTTCTCTACCTGGCATTTCTCCTTGAGTTGGCAACCTGCAAACACCTTGCCTATGGTCCCTCGTCCTTTCCTGAAGTTACACTTGCTCTCAGGCAGGAGCCCTACATCGATGTGATGCACAAGGCGATTCAGCAGAATTCTGGCGAGTATTTTGCCGGCTATTGACAGCAAGAAGATGCCCCGATAGTTGTCGCAGGATTGTGGTCATCTCCTAGGCTGGATCTTGATATTGAGTTTGGAGACTATAAGTCTGTGGTCAGGCCACCATCCTGCACTTTTCATGGCCTTCGTTACTCGGACATCCTGCCTGTCTCTTCTCCTGACGATGACGTAGTCAATGAATTGCCAGTGCTTGGAGCACGGGTGCATCCAAGACGTCTTCTTGCGGTTTGGCAAGCAGAAGACTGTGTTGGCGATTAGGAGCTTGTGTTCAGTGCATTTCCTCGGTAGGATGAGTCTGTTGTTGTTGCATTTGCCAACGTCAATTTTGCTATTATGCCTGGCCATGCCTGGTGATCTGCACCAACCCTGGTATTGAAGATTTCAAGGATGAGAGACTCCAGATCTTCATAAATTTATCATTGATTTCATCTGGGTTGGTCATGGTGGGTTTATTGCCGCTGGTGATAGTTGCATGGGAGTCTCATTTGTATTAGTCTGTCATTCACTCCCTTTGGAAGATTTGTGAGTTTGCTGACTAGCTATGATTTGATGGCAAAACCAAAATAGCTTCACGTCGTTCTTCCTTACTTCGGCTACACCATAAGAAGGCTAGTTGTCCTTCCTCAGCTAGGCAAGTTTCACTTTGGGGAACCTATCTGGATTTTGAATCTGTCCGTTTCTCTTCCAGCTAGAGCGATTCTTCTCTCTGATCTATTTGCTGATGTACTGCCCATGTGTGTGCACAGATTCGAGGCACCGATGGTGAGTAGCATCACCCTTGTCTTCTTATTAGAATTTCGACCGTTAAGGTGGGATCCCCATCAGCAGCGGTATGCTGACCAGCGTTACGATCAGGCAGGCAATGTTTAGGGCACCTTTTCTAGCCCTTTCTCGTGCTACGGAGGGGAGCGGTGTGATCCTAGATAGGGCTGTTCAGTCGCCCAGGGGGCTGCCGTGTTCCACTGCTGATTCGGTCCAGTCTTAGCGACTCTATGCCTTGAACCGCCTGTGTACAAGTCTGCAGCTACAGCTCCCATTGTATCCACACCTGCTGCTTTGACGCTCACAGGACTCAAAGGTGTCTGGTGAGGGAGAGGGATAATGTCATGACTTGCGCTTGAGTTGGATTTAAGTGAGGGAACGTTGCGTGGAATCACCTTCATTCTCTCGTCCAGACCTGTCTGAATCCAATGCCACGACAATGTCGAGACGTCATGAGACGAGTCCGGATGCAGTGGATGGCCATCAGGTCATATTGTCCCTGAGCTGATGACCTGCGCTGTCCAAACAGCTCTTACCATCTGCCTTTACTGCGGGGGGGGGGGGCTGAGCATATCTCTGCTCACATAGGACTTTCCAGAGGGAGCCAGGTGTAGCTGTCCACTCTGGGTCAACAGCCACAGGTAATACTGTCTCCTGTTATGTACTGTAGCTGGCATAGCCTTACCTGATCATAAAGATCGTCTTGGTCAGAACAAATATTATATTTGAAAGAAAAATGAGAAGCAAAAGCGCAAAACTGGTATGAAACCAGTCCAAGCGCTTTCGGAATCTACCGATTCCTTTCTAAGACGCACAAAGCTACAAAGGATGATTACACAACTGGGACAACACAAAACACAAAATGTAATTATTTTACAGAATCTACATGATATTTGGCTGTAGATATATACAGTTTTCACGTATATATACACACATATATCTACCTCTCTCTCTCTCTCTCTCTCTCTCTCTCTCTCTCTCTCTCTATATATATATATATATATATATATATATATATATATATATATATATATATATAGATAGATAGATAGATAGATAGATAGATATCATCATCATTAACTCACATCAACTGTCACTAAAAATTTAAAAGTATGTAAACAGTCATTTTACTCCAGATGGAAAAGTACTTAATTTATGCGATCTTTAATAAAGTAAATTGTCACCACTATTGCGAGTGGAAAGCAGATTTCCTCTTGTTAAAATGCAAGAAATAGATACAAATTATTATTATTATTATTATTATTATTATTATTATTATTATTATTATTTGACTGTTTTTTCTTCATTCTTCTTGATCTAATTTTTCTGTGTTTTTTCTTCTTTTACTGCAGTACTGAGTAATTATATTGAAAGAGATCTAATCAAATATAATCTCATAACATTTTTCATTTGTCACTGTTTCATGGGAATAAGCTGCAAATCGATTAGAATTACTTTATTGATTTCTCACCATAATGTTTGCCATAATCTCTGAAAAAGTACTAATTAGAAAATACATTTGTGCGGCAATATGGAATAATAAACTTTGTATGGATTCTACTTTATTAGTCCGACCAAATAAATTATTTTGAGGCCGTACATGTTGACATTTAATCTCCGAGAAGTGGAAAATTGCCACATGCTCATTTTCTTGTCATCAGGGAAAAGAGACTTCATTCTTTGATGCTTAATGTGAAACAACCTATCACGTTTAAGAATCAGTCAAAGACTGTATCTGTTTACAAAGTTTGAGTGACTCAGGATGAAAAACCATTTCCATCATTGAAACAAACTGCCAAGGAGATGCTTATATTTGAATAGAATTCTCCTCAACCTGCAGTGATTGATAGTCTTGAGTATCAACCTACAATACATTTCAACCATGATGAGTGGCTAGACGTATTGGAACAAAGTTTCTAAATTCAAGATTTGCCATTCTTGTCTTGTATATAATAAGATCAAACATGTGGGTAGAGGTGGAGGTGGCATAATGGCCGTTTAAGGGAGGTTAAATACATAGTAAAGATTGAAAAGGGAGGTTAAATACATAGTAAAGATTGAAAAGGGAGGTCTTAAACTGGCTGCATTATACAGGAGATTAGGAGTGCCCTTTATTGTAGATACTTCTCATCTCCGTCTGTGTGTTTAGATGGAGAGTGATAAATTATTATCCATCTACAATATGTATGACAAATATAATCCAGTACAGACAGAAGAAAAAGAGTGATAGAGATTTGAAGCTGCATTCCCTCCGAAACCCAGTTTTTAGTTAATGTAACGAAAATACACTTTGAAGCTACGAAGCATGTAAAATAACTGTCTTACCACAAAAATACACCAACATCGTTTAGGTCGTCTTGCAGAGTGTTTGGAAAACCCTTGTGTTCCTAACTAAAAATAGTTTTGATTACACTTTGCGACGCGGAGGTTTCGCAACTGTGACTAGCTTTCAACAGTTTTGTTTAGACATATTTTATTCCATAAATTTGTAGTTGGACGTTACAAGATGTACAATATAGAAGGTAACGGATTAGAACAAAAGCCAAATGGCTTAGAATCTTCTTCTCCTTTTACGATGCAATACTTTTAAATATATATGAATATATGGCCGACGATATTAAGTTAAATGACAAAAAATAAAATTATTGAACACTAAAAGTGAAGATTCTCTTGGTTAAACATTAGCATTTAGCCTAGGCATATAAAGCACGAGGATAAACAATGAGGGAGTAGGTGAAGGACGAGGATAAACAATGAGGGAGTAGGTGAAGGACGAGGATAAAGAAAAGAAAGGAATTAAAAGGAAATATTATCAGTTAAAATGTGTCAAACATTTTGTAGAAAGTTGAGAAAACAAGGAAGAAAGAAAGGGGAGGAACACAAATAAATAAATAAATAAATAAATTAATTAATTAAAAAAGGAACAATAAAAGCGAGATTAAAAGTGAACTGTACTTCCTTCTGGAGCGGGTCGTTGCGGAGGCGACGGCGAATCATTTGGAAAAATAGGGGAAATTGCTGTTTACAGCTGTTCATGACCCGTGGAAGTGCATGCGTGTTGGTAATATGTGCGCTTAAGTAAATCTTGTTGACTTTTCAGTAAATTTATGAACAGCATCGAAAATACGAATGTTTCCTTCATACTGAATGTTGTATCACCATACAAGACGATATTTAAAGTTAAATTACCATACGATATGAGGGACTGAAACAGTTCGATGCGTTGTTCTTGGTAATAAACAAAAGAAAAAAAGAAGTGTTGTATACTTTCTACAGATACACATATACAAAGAAGTGATCCGATTTTATTCTTTGTAAATAAATGTTGATTAAGTGAACTGCAATTTGTCCTAAGTCGGGAACGAAGAATTTGAAATTTCCTTCTACCCCAATACAAGTCTCTGGGAACATGAGTGTCTTGATTATTGAATGTGCTTTTATGCTTAATGGCGTCAATTTGACGAGTCTCAATATACAATGTATTCCATTTTCGAATGGCCGAAGGTGGAACGAGTTGTAATAAAACCTTGCTTTAGCTTGTACTAATTGAAAATTGTTTACATTACGTAAGTTATAGCGAGTAATATCACTAACAGATGGTGGAATCAGAGATAAGAGCTAGGGTGGGCCTGAACCAGTTGTCATTTTATACAAGAATGTAAGTGTGTGCCTTTGTCGTCGGATTCAAGACTTTCCTGTCCTATTTCTCGGTGTAGCGCTTCAATAAATACTCATTTTGCTGCACCAGTCACAATTTTGGCTGTTTCATTTTGTATTTTTTCAAATTCCCTTTTCTCGAATAATGTGCAGTTGTCCCAATTCACATTACCATATACCAGAATAGGTCGTATAAAAGACTTCAATATAATTTCTAAAGATTTCCTGTCATGTTGGAATCTGAGTTTACGCTTTACATTAATTCTCGACCATACCTTTTCCTTTATATAGTCTATTTGTATGTCCCATGAGTAGTCTTTCGAAAGAAATACTCCAAGATGGGAGCGTCAAATTCCTTAATTCTATGGTTATTCATACATAGTGGTTTATGAAAGTGTTTATTATTTTCCTATAAATTCTCAGGGATTCAGTTTCAGAAGAGTTGAAAGAAAGAAGCCAATTATTTGCCCATTGAGAAAGTTTTCATAAGTCTGAGTTAATGTTATGAGCGGTTACGACTGGGTTACGATTAGAAAGAGACTTGTGTCATCTGCAAATAAACTTATATCAGAGTGTATGTCATATACAATATCATTTATGTACATCAAGAAAAGTAAGGGACCTAAAACGGATCCTTTTTGTGGCACACCAGCTCTAATACACCTACAATCTGAAAACACGCCCGGAAGTATCGCTCGTTGTCTTCTGCTTTTTAGATAGCTAGAGAACAATATTATAAGGTTTCCTGTGATACCAGTAGCTTTCAATTTATGGACGAGTCCTTTATGCCACTCTTAGTCAAAAGCTTTATTTAAGTCGCAAAACACAACTCTAATTTCCTTACCGGAATATATTGCTTTGCAGAACATATCATAGAGGTATTTTAATTGATTAACCTTAGAATCACCGGAATAAAGCCAGACTGGAGAGGTGTAAGAATGTTATTTTCACAGATGTAATTAAATATGTGTTTAAAAACCAGTCTTTCAAAAACTTTGCCAACAGTATTGAGAAGTAATATGGGTCTGTAATTAGATACGATGGAAGGGTCGCCCTTCTTTAAAATTGGACAAACGTTTGCTTCTTTCCAAGAGTCTGGAAAGGTTGCTTCTCTAAGAGATCGGTTAAAAAGGGAGTAAAGTGGATGTGAGAGTTCATTAGCCAGCTCACGCAGAATACAGTTATTTATACCATCGGCACCAGAAGCTTTAGCAAGGAAGGCTTTTGAGAACATTTTGTACTTTGTCAGGCGTTAGTTCTACTGACTTTAAGCTTACATCCGTATATAAAGGTATATTTAGAAGGTTAACATCTGTTTCATCTAGTACAGTTTGCTCTATAAAAAAAATCGTTAAATAATTCAGTTGTGTCAAGTTCATCGGTGATTATCGAGCCGTTATGTTGAAGGTATGTAATAGAATGTGTACGGTGAGGGCTGATGAATACCTTAAGGGCTGACCACCAATCTTTGGATGATGTAGTGCATGATTTAAGCTTTTGTGCTAATTTGTAAGTATGTAGTTGTTTAACTTCTCTAGTCATAGAGATTGTTTTGTTCCGGAGGAAACGAAATTTAGTCCAGTGAGATGGAGATTGCCTGGCTTTTCTATATGCTCTCTTAAGTTAACGTATTGACATTTCGATTGCAGTTGTGATCCATCGAGGTTCTGATGGTTTAACTTTAACAGTTCTGTTCGGAATACATTGGCCCGATATCAACACTCTGTAGCTAGTGATATTTTTTGCATATTTGTAAATATTTTTACATTTCAAGCAATCCAGTCGCTAGTAGATTCTTTAAGTCGTCGGGATATTATAGTCAATTTGGCCGTATATTCATATATGCCTTGGAAACGAATTACATTTTTGGTTTTCTGTAGTTAAATATCCCATAAATAGGGCAATGATATCTAATATATTGATGTAAGAAAGGATCTCTAACCCCGCTGAGAAATAAACTTTCATTATTCATTATAAGCAACAGATCTATCAACGTTGAAGAGTTCTAAGTGACATGAGTGGACTGATTATTGCATTGGTGAAGGGAAATGTCATCACATAGCAATTTCATTCTTTTGACCTGAGAGTGGATTTAGCATAGTGAAGTTAAAGTCGCCTGTTACAATTGTAACTAATTCCAATATCAACAATAAGATGTATGGAGTCTTCTATCACTGAAGTATACGCGTTTTTTGCATTTGGAGGTCTATAGAATAGGTCTACCAGAATCTGTCTCTGTCAAAGTGAAACTTCAATCCATAATCACTCTAAAGCATTTAGTTCAAGATCATGTCGTCTGTGGCAGGAAGCGACTTTTTCACATATATTATGACACCAACTTGAGTATCGCCTACACGATCTTTCCGAACAGGGCTGTGGTAAAATTGGAGGGAAAGGTCATCAGGAGAAATGGAGGGATTAAGCCAAGTTTCAGTGAAGGCCAAAATATAAAATGTTTAGAATTCTGCATACAATGTATCTAATTTGGACAAAATAGTTTGAACACTATGGTGCGTAATGGAGAGGTGGTGTGAAAAGTCAAGTAGATTGCGAGACGAAACTGACGAGCTAGATGTGTCGTATGAGGAACTACTGAAGGAGGAGGAACTACTGAAGGAGGCTGTATAATCTGGTCCCGGATTGGGATGAATGTCACCGGCGATTATGAGTAAGTTCAGCAACCAGGTGGTGTAAACTAGGGTAAATAGAGCGCGCACAAGAAAAAACTGTGAAACTGATATTACTTAAATAAGAATTGTTTGCTAGAGCACAAAGTAGATGCAGTACTATCATCGCATCTTTGGATCATGAACATAATCAAAACATGAAGCAGTAGTGTACATTTGAGATAAGGACGATATACCTTCATGATGGCAACAGGGAAATTGTAAGTAATTATCATAAGTCCATAAAGAAACAAGCAAGTTGCCACCATGAAGATGCGTTACGCCAAACCCACACTACATAAATATACTTTGTTGAGTAGTACCCGTGTCATCACATATCAGCATGATTTTGCTCCATAAGGACGAGTAACACAGTAAGGAATATAAGTAAACAGAAGTGAAAAAAGATGCAAAACAAAAATAACAATGAAAGAGAAACCGCGGCTACAGAAAGGCCTTTCATCCGTAAGTTGTGATTGGTGTGTGAGGATCTTAAATGTTTACATAAATGTACATGACAGCGTTGTAGTATAAACTATCTGTCTTGGTGATTTTTAGTTTTGAGTTTCAAAGGGATCTTGCAATAAAGTAATGCAAAATGAATACAAAGGTTTTTGTATGAAATATGATATTACCAGCTAGGAACAAGGTAGTAGTCATAAACAGAGATGCAGTGTACAATATAGTTATCATAAGTTTTCGCAGACACTTCAAGTGAATACCTACTCTTTAATACCTGTTAAATCTGAAACCAAGTGATATATGTATATTAGGAATTAGAATTTAGTAAAAGAAAAGGTTACAATTACGTAAAGATAGTATTTGTCAACCACGCCGTTCTATACGGGTGTTGAAATTGTGCCAATTACAAAAATGTATAGCACACAGTTGTAAACATTCTTCTCTAGCAGTATGCAAATGACATAATCTGAGAAAGTTGGAATAAATCATTAATATGCAGTAAGAAGTTACAAAGTGTATTGTATGTCTAAATATTTTCGTTGAGAACAAATAAATAAATGTCAGTCAGATGTAAGAGCGAGAGGGCGCACGTTGCAATATTACAAAATACAAAATCAGCAAAATCAGACAACTGAAGCAAGGAAGGGTGTAATTAAACATGTAAATGGACAAGTAGTAATAGGATATCAAATACTTATGTTACGACTAACTATGACTCTCATAGGTGACGAGGAAAAACAGAAGTTACAAGACAAGTATAATGATAAATGAGAAATCGTGCCTAGTAAAAAGGTCTTTCGTGGTTATGTTGTGATTGAAGTATGGTTTGAATTGGTTTGGTTTTATGGGTTTAATAACATTTTTCAGTACATGATAGGCTATACATGGCGGCCAGTATATCTGGTGGAGGAAGAACCCGGGAAAATTCCGGGAAGAACCACCGACCCACGGGAAGCTATTGACAAGCTTTCTCACATAACCACATTGGCCGAGCCCAAGGCTCGAACCCACGCGGACAGAGGTGAGATGGCAGTTATGGGTAAAGGCGAGCGCCTTAGACCACTCGGCCACCCAGGGCTCCTGATGGAAGTATGAACATTTTAAATGTTTACATAAATGTGCATAACAGCGTTGTAATATAAAATTTTTAAACATGGACTGTGTTCAGAAGAAGTCTTCTTTGTCTATTGGGTTTCATACGCGTTTTCTTTTGGTGGAATAGTTTTTAGGTTGGACACAAATCGTTTGGTAGTGACAGTGGGACAGTGAGATCAGGTTCGGCTTTCACGAAACGTCCCATATTTTAGTAAAAATTCAACTCCGTTATCGGATGCTCATTATTTGCAACTATGATGAGATAATTGCATTAAACATGCGTTTCAATATTTTGGGACTCGACGTTGGGATATTTACCTTTAATTCGACATACTATTTTTTTTAATAGACGGACACATTTTTGGGTTTAGAATATATTCAACTTGAGAAGTTTCATGAAAGCGGAGCCACATGCTATACACTTGGATTTGCCAGCCCGCGACTTAATTATGAATTGTGCTGGTACCAGGCCAGAACTGGCAAGCCAATAGCACAACCCGGTAACGGGTAAAATCTGTCACCCGATTAGTTAGTTATAAAGCGGTGTACGTAGCAGGAAGCATACGAATCAGGCGACCAGACTAATCAGCGCAATGCATCACTGGAAGAAAGGTCAACGATTCGATACTTTCACTAAGATGGAAGATGCTAGTTTTCTGCAGTCTCACGAGCACCGGAAGTTGCCAGCGAAATTAATTTGGCTAGTTTGTTTACAATGCAATACGCGTGCGTGACAAACAAGATACTGGATATCACCCAAGTTTATTTACGCCTGCTGACAACACGCGTATCCAGTCGGTTCGTTCTTGACTCTGATGTAAAATTTTACAAGTTATGTTTCGTTATTTTTCTTTGGGAGAGCCATAAAATCATGTTATGTAATTATTTTAATTTTAGATTTTTATGGGTATATATGTATGTTTAGATCTTAAAGGCACAGCAGCACATCATGGTTATGCAGTGCCTAGCAAAAATTAGATAGCAACAGTGGTAATGTCTAACACCTTACCAAAATCCACAAAAAGATCTCCCCTCCCACCAAACAAAAGTAAATATGAAACGTGAGACAAGAGATAAGCGGTTAAGATGTTGCAAAAAAAACCCATGAAAATGCATGCAAACAAAATAAATAAAGAAAGAAAGAAATAAAGGCACAGATAAAAGCATACAACCTCAATGAATGTCAGCTATTCTTTCTACCTAAGATAATAAGCAACCGTTTGGAGTGGGTTTCATAACACCTACTCCAAGGGGTGGGTGTTTAGGGGGATGACTTTGTACATACACATACATTAGTTGTACATTCTCGGTTAAGTGTTTGCGTTTAGCTCAGGTTTTTTTGCACACTGTATAAATACTGTTATACCTGGAATAATGAAACTTGGTGTAACCTGTATTGCACGCTTCATTGCCTTTTGTTATTGAATTTTGTCTTGAATTCATGCTAGAATCATCAAACTATATGATCGTATGTATCTTTATTAGTACCACACCCTTTTGACACAAGATAAGAAAGTTCACCTGCGCTCTTTTGTGATTACCTGTCTTTAGACCAGTTGCCGTGTGATAAGCATTCGAAACGTTCTCGGCTTTCTCTATCGCATGCTATGAAAACCCCCAGATGTAAATATGTTAATTTGGAACTGGCCTTAAGCCAGTGGTTGTTATTACGTCATAATAATTTCATTGACGTCCCAATGACTAATCACTAATAGCAATGTAAGTAATAGTTTCAGGGTATTGAAACCAAATGATTTCGTCAATTTGTTTTCATAAAAGGTTGCATGTAGACATTAAATATTAAATGTACAGGTATTTCATTGATTGTCGAAACTTGTCGAGTGCTATTTTGAACACCTATCATTTTATAAGAATCTGTTTTTCGCACATCTAACCAGATGTTCGTCTGCCAAAAACTTACCAAATTGGGAAGTATAACTACGATTACCCCCACCTACCCACCCACCCACACAAACACAAACACACACACACAATCTCTCTTTCAGAGAGGTGAGTCAGTCGGTTTGCTTTGGAAAGAGACGAAGATGTTTCAAATGGTCATAGCAACCCAAGCGGTATATCATAACGGCGAATATAATTGGAAGCGGATAGATGCGAATTTATTTCCTCCTGATTTTAACGAGCTTCAGTTCATATAAAATTTCTTCGTTCAAAAATAATTGTAAATTAACAATGACGAGATAACGGAGACAATATATTAGGGATAAAATAGTTACACTATATCAACTGGAAACGGAAAAAAAGAAAAAACACTGATGCAGTAAATCGCATAATAAACGTTTTTGAAATCAAACCAGATTATTATGTGCATGATTTAACTAAATTGGTGTAGTATTTGCATTTCCTAATTGTAAACTGTCACTATCTGTGATTTACTCAAAATAATACTTCATTTACTTAATTTACATTTCTGGACCTACTTTGTCGGTAATGAAATCGCACATGCTATTATTACTCTTCTTGCCTGGAAGCGAATTCATATCAGCAGTAAGCATTTTATTTGAATAATTAACCAATTATTGCCAGCTATTAACCAATTATTATTAATGCTATAATTTTATTCTAGATGTATGTATTTCTTAAATATACCATTGCCTATTTCAACTTAAAAATCAATCTTTGTGCCTCTTGTTTGTAATCATATCAAAACGTCTTGCATTTTTCATACCAATGATGCAGCTATTAATAAAAATATTATCAGCATTTACAAGTAACTGTTTATTAAGAATTTCTCTAACCTTCCCGGTTTACATACTTTGTTGGAGACAGAAAACCCCAATGCTAAAGATGAGATTTTATTGTCTTTCATAATGGTCCTAATAACATTCTTACACATCAATATTTTTGCAACATTATTTTTACATACAAACACCGTTTGTTATTTTTAATAATTCAATTTGTTTAAAACTTGATTTGTAGCCTTTTAAGTATGGTCTGTGACATTGTATCATGTTTGCTTATTCTTGTACATAAATTGGATGTAACTCATGCTTCTTCTGAACATGGCCTTAGAACCCATACTTAGTGTATTGGGAAAACAGTATAGTGTTTTTAGTGTATTGGGAAAACAGTCTAGTGTTTTTAGTGTATTGGGAAAACAGTATAGTGTTTTTAATAGGCATTTATGCACTGAGATCCAACAAGATTCCTGATAGGAGACCGAAAACTTCTATCCACCTTTTCCGATGTTCCATGCCATGATCTGTTCTTATTGCATATAATATAATACTCAATTGATTAACAACAATATTGGATCTCTTAATAGTTGGATAACGTATAGAGTGCGATATAGAAAGGGAATATCCTTGGTTAGTGGAGGTTATCATTAGCAAAATAATACTCACACTGTTTAAAAGCCTGGAAGATTAAGATCCTATGAACCATCTTTGGTGGCTCCTATGAATCAGCGTTGCCATAGGAACCATAAGAACTCAGTCATCACGATTTTCATGTAACTTATCCATCATGTTTGCTGATCTTTCTTTAATGCCAAAAAACTGCACTAGCTATTTATTGTTTCCAGATCATTTTATCAACCGAATCACCTGATTTCTGTATTGCTTTTGCACCAGTGTTACATTTTCCGAACAGGTTGCAATCATTTGCGTAGTGCATTCATTATTATTGTGTGTGCATTAACATCCTTTCTATATGCCTACCTTCTAATTATTTCCATGTAGTTGTGTGATAATTATAAAGTAATCAGGTTCAATCCATGCCTAACCAATACTGGTGGATTCTATTTAATCAACAAAAATACTTTTTGATAAAACTGGCATAACTCTGTAACTCTTCTTTTTGAAGACTCATTTCTCCTTCAAATCATGTCAATTCACTTTAAGCTGCTTTGCTTTTTCCTCTGCTTGCAGAATTTGATTACAAATTTCCTAAGAGGTTCTATGATGACCTAATTGCTGATAATAATGTGTACTTTTTAAAGCAATACTTTTTTCACTCCATAGACCGTTAATTATACTGACATTGACCTTTGAACTTTATTCATAATTCCCGAGTTACAATCGGCCTCTCAATCTTGCACAGCCATCAAATGACAAGTTCAAACAGAAAATCTTACAGAAATTCACAGAACAGTTAGATATTTGTAGAGATATGTGTAAGTCTTACACTGACTTTGGGGTCTTATATTTGACATTTAAATAAGACCTTGACCTTTAAGAAAAAAACATGGCTACATTTTTAGATTCCGTATGCTATAAGTTTTCAAATGATATATATTGTCAACTTTCCTTGAACTTCCCACGGGAATACACACAACTGACTCTTGAATAGAATTTCACAGGTGAGATATTAGAGATGAGCACACGTAAACGTGCACCTTTTTGTAACCTCTCAGCGGATCAACGTCAAATTTGAAAGGTGTTCCTATTTTATCACAAGGAATTAGAAAATATACAAGAACTTTTTTTCGTTATACGACTGCTTTAGGGGAAGACAGTAAGAGAGTTTTAAAACAATGATATGTAAAACACGAATTCTGTAGATAGCTATATTTTTTTTTTTTTGGGGGGGGGGGGGGAATGATAAAATGGACCTCTGCAAGATTAATAGATGAATCTTGGAACAATAACCAATGAATAAAATATTCACTGTAACTTAACTCCATCGTCTGCTACAGTTTTGTGTTGTTATCGGTGCCTAATGCTATTTTTCACCAGACTTTGCACTAGCGTCTCCTTTGGTGACATCAATTTCTACATCTTCGTCTCTCTCGCGGGCCCACTCCTGAATCTCTCCTGATCCAAAGACGATATAGAACAACGCCCCAAACGTGTAAATTCCCGCGGCAATGTAGAAGACTGTCTGCCACTGTTCAAGTGTCTTCTGTAAAGCAAAATTAGCTAACAAATTGATTATATGGCAACATCATATACCAAATTCTACAACCACAAAATAATTAAATATTGTTTCAAAGTCATGTAATCGTCTGTCGTATAATAAACTCTCGTTATAGGAAGTTTAATCCAGTTTTTTGTTTATTTGTTACTTTATCCCTAAATGTATGCCAGTTTACGAGCTAAAGATCAGATCTGCACAACCACAATCCACCCTCTGTATGAACTTTTTCATAATTTTTTTCTTTATTTCTGCAGTGGCGTGGCAAAAGATTCACGTAGATGGGTATGTATCCAACAGTAAGAAGTCAACAAGAATATTGCATATATAAAAGAAGAGGATATGGCCCTTTTAAAATACATGTACGTGCAGAAATGGAGGGGGTATTAGTGAATCATTTTTAAAGAAGGGTCTCATTATAATAATTAAACTTTTGAAATAAAATAAAATGAAGATTAAAGAAAAGATTAATAAAAGAACAATTTAAATTACACGTGTAAGATTATTTCTTTGCAGATCTGTAAGGTTTTGACCTATACATTGAACTTCTCTGCCTGTTCATCTACTTATCAAATAATCGATTACAAATCATCCACAAACAGGGACGGGGCGCTCGCAAAAGCTGTACCTTCCCTGGTAACGCACATGCTCAATGACTACTTTTTTTTAGGTGAAACGAAAGTGATAAAAAAGTGTTTTCTCTTCCTATAAAAGCAACACATTTTGTTTTCATCTAGCATACCCTTGCACCGAAGATTGCGTAAAAATGCATCTCAACGTATCGTCTTTCAAAACATCTGTGTCATGAACTCGTTAAGTATACAGCGGATTAGACCTGGATATCATAACGCATCTTAGCCCGAGTTTAAGCTTAAATTGTATATGAGCCAACCACAAAGGATTGGCTGGATGTAAAAGGTCGATCTTGAGGAGTCACTTTTGATTGACTGAAATTGAAATTCGATCTAGAAGAGTCAAGTTTGATTGGATGAAACTGAAATTCGATCTAGAAGAGTCAAGTTTGATTGGATGAAATTGAAATTCGATCTAGAAGAGTCAAGTTTGATTGGATGAAAGTGAAAACTCGATCTGTAATTGCAACTCAACTTTGTGATCTCAAGTTCAAAAGAAAACTGATCTATGCACATAGCGATAACTTCCCCTTCACAATATACTAATTGAGCAGTGAATGCTTCAAAATAACGCAGCCAAATTTCTGCAGGACAAATGTAGAAGTGGTGAATATGTTCCCATACTAACTGACTCGTCCAATCGATACAAATGGTCACCCAGGACTCATCTGGAAGCAAACATATCTGATCATAAAGGGGCTTTATATGTGGAAACCTCACGAAGATGATGCACACACACACACACACACACACACGCACAGACACACGTAGTAACGACCTGTGGTATTCTGAACTACTAGTATTTCCGTCTATATTTGTAAATTAGAGAGATTTTGGTGATTACTTATTTGATTATGAACGTTCAGTGTTGGAAAAATATTTCTCAAATGGATTGACTAGCACATTGATAAGTATAAGTCGTCTTTCCATGTTATTCCCTATTAATATAGAAATGGAAATAATTCAAGGGACATTATTGTATGCTTATTGTGATCCCTTCAATAACGTTTTAGGGATCTCTTTGGAATCCTCTGCGGTCTCGTCAAACATCTTCGTTTGACAGAGTGAGTTATTACGCAGTATGTTGGTTTTCGCAAGGGCAGTTGAGTTTAAGTGAATTATAGTAAGAATTCAGGCAAGTCTTTGTAATCATCTATAGCTACTAAAATACCAGGGGAAAATATAGTGTTAAGATGGCATACTTTCGTGGACCTTTCGCACGTGCACACTAGCGTCCGGCTTTCCATGCTGTTTGTGTTGAGACAATACACTTTTATTTCTGCCGAGTTGAGTCAATAGGTACGATACTGTACTCTCAGTTACCTAAAAAGCTAACCAAATCATCGAGATAAAACACTTTAAAGTTGGATTACCCAACCAAAGCAAGAATGATGTGCATCTCTGATGTACACAGATCACCAGTGGCGGCGCAAGGGTTCGAGGTGCCCGGGGTCAATGTTCCTTCCTGGCGCCCCTACTTTGCCACAGAGAACAGTTTTTATGTCAGTTGCCAACCTCCAATCCCCGCTCCCCATCTACGCCCCGCTTACAGCTGCAAAAAAAAAAAAAAAAAAAAAATCCTGACTGCGCCTTTCCCCTCTTTAGCCCTGCGCCCGGGGCCAATTGCCCCCAACCCAATCGCGCTGCCACTGCAGATCATTAGGGTGGTGGGTGTTCAATCTAGACTTTAGCAAGATTTGCAGACGTACCGAAAGCCAAGGCTACTTTATCGTGAGCTGCAGCGAATGGCTCTTCATATAGTATTTGCTACCTTTAAGACAGAGTGATACTTGATAGTTCCGATTGCTAAACTTCCTAGTTTGGGATGTACTCCAAGGCGAGTAAAAGGGCTACCCTAAGGTGGTGTGGCAGAGTTCTTCTGTACAGTCCTAGGTTTGGCTTTTCCGTACTTTGCACAGTCCAAGGTCTTCCCTTATCTAGGTGGCCACGCCTCAAGATTACAAACTATTCTCACACGCAGACTCACACCCAGCTCTAGATTATGACATTTTATTGGTAAATAATTTGACGCTAACCAAGCAGACATCAGAAGTTTCGGCTGAGTTTGGGTATGTGTGTGAGAATTGTTTATTATCTTGGGATCGCTCTCTGTGCGTTATATTTTCCTTTCGCTTCAGTGTTCATATCTCTATATGAAGCTGACTTACTAATTAGTTTCTACATCTTATTTTTAATATCCATATTGTATTAGCACGTGTTTAAATTCAAATTCAGCATTATTTATGACTGGATAGTGGCATGCTTACGTCATTGGTAATGTAACCTATAGCAATCGGAGCCAGAATCCCGCCCAAAGTACCCAAAGTATTGGAGATTCCGAAAATAACCCCAGCGTATTTTGGTGCGATGTCCACGGGGTTGACAATGAATCCACTCCCATACTGGCATCCTGAAAACGCGACCCCCACCGTCAGGAAAACAACTGCCAGGACTGGCTGGGTGCTGTCCATGAAACCCGTGATGATGACGAACAGTGCGGGCACCAACTCCCCTGCAACATAAAAGGGAAATTATATTGAAAATGAGACCGTATACCTTACATAAAGTCCCGAATAAAAATAAGCGTATGGAAATATCTCAACGGATCCTATAATAAAATTTCTCCTGGTACATATTTGAAAATCATTTTTCACAAAATTGTTTCAAAAGTCCACACAAGTCGAATTATATGGTATTAACCCATGGCCAGTAGTAATGTGAGCAATTAAAATATATACTCTCATCAGAGATTTCGAGATAAATAGATAATTTTTATATTTAAAAAAACACAAAAAAAAGGTCGCATAGTCATGAATTCGCCGTGCATATTTCAGATGCAACTTAACCTTACCAATATAAATGTTATTTTTACATATCACGTACACGATGCTGAAACATATACGCGTATTTATAGCTGGCTAATTGTTCAATGCAAGGGAAACAAATCCGAAACAAAGTAAAACAAATATTAGTAGAGTAGTCTCCCATAAGTATAAAACAAAGTTTGTATTTCTCTAGTTGAAATATTAAATCATGCATGAATACCCAGTGAGTTGAAAACTTTCCTGCTTGTCGTTGTGGAGATGATCTTCCGTGTTCGGAGAAAGTCGGCTATTTGTCCTGACACATTGACCATTGCCCAGAACCCAATATAAGGTAGAGCAGACAGGGCACCATTCTAAATCGATAAAGAGCACAGATGTCGAGTAAGTTCATTTCAACATATTCGTTTGTATGTGTTGTAAAAATAATTCATAAAAATTGAAAATATAGGAAAGTGTTTTAAATATGTATTTGTTGTTGCTTTTTTATATATAAATAACACTGACTTATTTTATAATCATTAACGTAAAGAACTTTGTTCTTGTACGATACGTACATGCACACATACATATAAGTATGTCATAAATTTACCATCAGCAAAATACGTGTCTTACCACTGATTTTTACGATTATGAGTACCTGATAATTGTTTCTTAGGTAGAATGACAGAGACTAACCTAAATATGCTTTTATATTATGCACGAGCTACCAATCTCGCTCATTCACACAGCAATGTTAGGTCGATAAAACCATGTGAGAAACCGTTCAGCTAGGTGGGTTGTCAAATAAAAACGTAAATTTCTCTTTCACATATCAACTTTCAAAGATTTAAGGATGTGATTCGACCCGTTCATCACATCTCTTCCTCTCAGAAAAGTTTATATCGTGAAGATTTGTCCCCGCAATTGGCCGTGAAGTAAAGTCATAGCTAGATGATAGAAAATGTATGAGAATTCAGGTGTTATATATGCATGTCTGTTTTCTCCTCATGCATATCCTATCAAATATGAACTTACTTTAAGGAAAAAAGCGGCACAAAATCTTCACATTTAGAAACATGTCTCAGACATAGCAAAACAAAAGTAAGCAACGGGTTGAATCACAGTCTAAGATTCATTTAAAACCTGATATTTTAATAGAGAAATGTTCGTTTTAATTTGACAACCCACTGTGTCGTCTGCAATATTGATCACACTCATGCATAACCTGTACGGTCACTCACACGATTTTAATAATTTTGTTGACACAACATCGCGCGATGCATGAGATTCAAAGAGAGATCGGTGGACGTGACCATGGTTGGTTGGTTGGTTTTTATCGGCACTTTCAGCATTTGATTTGACTATATCACGCAAAAGAAAATAGTGCTAAGTGTCTTTTCCAACGACGCACCGCGGCTGGACGTGATCATGGAAAGACATGAAACAAAGAAATTCTCGAAGAGTGAAACATGATTCCAAGGTATTATTGTATCAATAAAAACCTACAAAGATTATTATTACCTGTTTGATGTCAAATTTAAGGACTTCCTTCATGTACGTCGGGATGTTTGTCATGAATGTATAT
Source organism: Margaritifera margaritifera (assembly GCA_029931535.1). NCBI lineage: Eukaryota > Metazoa > Mollusca > Bivalvia > Unionida > Margaritiferidae > Margaritifera > Margaritifera margaritifera. The sequence goes on from JAQPZY010001620.1 coordinate 3,505,034, forward strand.
GTCCCCCAGTTGGCACATGTGTGGGTAACAAATATTGCCCAAACAGGAAGTGACGTTATTATTTTCAACCATGGTATTTTGACTGTCTGAAAACAAATCAGGTTTGAACTCAACAGATGTTAATGTCACAATTTATTTATCACCACTCGTTGAAAAAAATCTCAACCATACGATTCTATACAGTACATGGTAAATCTGAATTTTACCTCGGAATCAAAACTGACAATGATCATAACAGCGACTTAAACAAAAGTATTTAATTCATTCAGAAATAATTAAACTTCATTAAACTAATGAATTTGCTGAAAAGGGTTAAGAATGATCGCTATTTATTGAATACGCACTGTTGAAATTGAAGGACCAAGTTTGTGGAGCGTCGTACATCGTACAAGTACGGTATTTACAACGCCGAATTTCAATAATAGTGGTGCTCTCTCTCTCTCTCTCTCTCTCTCTCTCTCTCTCTCTCTCTATATATATATATATATATATATATATATATATATATATATATATATATATATATATATATATATATATATAATTGTATGCATGTACACGATGTTTTCAACGACAACTGAAGCTTACCGGAAAAATTCCTTTGCAATACATTTATTTTTATCAACGAAGTTTGACCGTGAAATACGAGATATATTTGAAAAGTTCTGAATATTTTGTTATAACGTTTTTGTTTCCTTGAACCTGTCAACAAATTTAACGCTGATCGATATACAAAATAACGCTCTATAAAATGATCTGCAGCTGCACCTGCAGCACGTCGGACACCTGCCGATATATGCATGTGACGTAACATACATAAATGGCAGTTACCTTAAAATGTCGGAGATGGAGAACAGTTCTCCTGCTGTGCAAAGAGCATACTGTACCTAGGGCAACGGATCAAATATGAGTTTTTAGTTCATCCAATCAGAACGCGTGTTACATAATTCCGCTATCGCGTGTTTTGTACCCAACAATTAGAACCCAGTAGGACTTGTGAATTGACAATCAGAATATATACAATATAGTGTTTCTACGATTCTCGTGATCAGAGTCAGAGACAGTTCAAGTACAGTACACATGGAAGAATTGAAAACAAACATTTGGGTCGATGTGCGTCTGCAGTGAAATCCTATCCCGGATTGACAGTACCACTACTGTTCTGAATATTTGGCAATAACTTTTTTGTTTCTTTGAACTTGTCACTTTTTTAAATGCCGATCGATAGACAAAATAACATTCTGTAAAATAATCTGCAGTTGCACGTACAGTACGGCGGACACCTGCAGATATATGCGTGTGACGTAATATACGTAAATGACAGTGACTTACAAATGTCGGTGGAGAAGAAAACTTCTACTAATGAGCAAAGAGCATACTGTAAAATCCGGGAGCTCTTACAGTGATCTCCGACTAATACCAAGGCCGACTTGGATAAAGTTTACGGATGTAATTCTCTGTAATATCCTACAATTTTGAGGTGGTTTCATCGAATCCAAGGAAGATGACCCACGTTCTGGAAGACGGTTTTCTGCGACTTGTGAGCGGAAAGCGGCTGCTATGAAGGGGGCAATTGATGAATTTGTTCGATACACAGTGGAAAATATTTATATTATCACGGGCATTAATTCGTCAGCTGTTTATAAGTGACCAGAAACATTTGAATGAGATTGTCACAAGTGATTAAATATGGATTTTCTTTTTTGAATCAGATTCAAGAAAAATTAATAAACTCAGAGAAAACGAGTAGAGACCACAAATCGCTCGACGTAGTTGGACTGCAAAGAGACTTTTTCTACACATTATTTAAAATACCCGTCGTCCAGGTACCTGTGCCTGACTCTGCTGGTGTCGCTGGACATTTTTATGCCTCCAAGTGTTGCCAAATGTTGTGGAACACTACCGAATCTCCCGTCCGCGCACCGGTACCCGAGGTATTCATCCACTAAATGACAACACACCGGTGCATACATCCGCCATAGTGGCAGACTTTCAGAAGGAGCACAGCATCCAATCTTTGCCACATCCTCCATACAGCCCGTTATCAAAAATTTGCTAAGGGGTACACAATTTGAAAGCCGCCATGCATCTGGAAGTGCAATTTTCCAGTGTATGAACAACATATCCAAAATGAATACAAAATGGCATTTAATACTTGGATAATCAGACTGACAAATTGTGTAGAGATGTATGGGGAGTACTTTGAGTGGATGCACTGATGTTCATTAATAAAGAAGTTTGTTGTACAGCGCACTAATATTCAGAACTTTGTAAATACCCCTCGTAATAAATCTAACATATTTTCCCGCTGTTTCTGACATTTTAATGTAAGATGCTCAGAGATATTGCTCATTTGTGTGTGTGTGTGTATGCGTGCGTGTTTGTGTGTTTATGTGTTTTCGTGTATTTATTTGCAGCTAGCCTCAACAGTGTATTATATACAGTGATAGAAAATAAGCGACGACAATTGTGTCTTTTTATGACTGACTTAACACCTGAGGAAGGAAAAATAATACCTGTTTTCAACACACACTATACATCTTTTGTTCCAAAATGAAAGGTATATATTTTATGCCAAACGTTCCTCTATAGCATCTAGATATATTAAAATATCGTAACTCATTCATGTACTTCTGATATTTCCAAATGATACGAATAAACTCAGTTTATTGTGTTGCTTTGTTTATTTTTATGAACTGTTTAGTCCAGTTCTTAGCTAACAGATTTTTAAACCAATTTACATCTTGAATCGATAATTAATTAAGTGATCATTTGATTGATTAGTAGATGAATAAAACACTGATCTCACACATTTTATGCATAGGAAAAGCAAACCTATTACTTTTGAAAGGGACAACTCCTGCTAATTTTGTATGGAATTTATTATATATATATATATATATATATATATATATATATATATATATATATATAAATATATATATACACCAAACAGAGAGGAAAGCGCCTATCATTGGATCCCACATTATATATTAGGATGCATGATTCTATGAAAGAATTTTTTATATAATTACACCAATATAATCTGACAGGTTAGAGAGTGATAATTCGTTCCAAGTCGGATTTGAACCCATGCCGCGAGTAACAGCAACTATTGCCTAGCTCTCGTGCATCAGCGCCCAAACCCACACGGCCATGCACTCGTCCCCAAAAAAGATGGAACAAGGTCGATGGTAAGGATTCGAGATGCATGAAAACTCACTCTCTAGGCAAATGGAATTTAACACACAGCTATCTGCACAAACCCACTGGATTTCTATTGACAAATGAAAGGCATATAAATTCAACTATAATTAAAAATGTACACCTATATACCAAACAGAAAGGAAAGTGCCTATCCCTTGATCCCACATTATATGCTAGGATTCATGATAATACGAAAGAACATTATATATAATTGTACATAGTGTTAAGTTCAGTCCACCTAGCGAGTGCTTTTCGTGCATCTCGAGTCTTTACTTTTGACCTTGTTCCATCCTTTTTGGCCGTGTGGGTTTGCGCGCTGGTGATAGTTGCCGTTACTAGCGGCATAGGTTCGATCCCTGCATGGAACGAATGATAACTTTCTAACCCTCTACTCTGTTAGATTATATTGGTGTGTGTTTGTTTGTGCGTGCATATATATAGTCACAAACCTTTTTAGAGGTGGCGACTTTTCCCTTCAGGCTTTGCATTATATAGAGTTTTTCTTCCTCTGAGATCCGAGAGTGTTCCCATGGCGTGTTGGCCACCATTAACATCCAAGCAACAAACCATAAAAACCCCAGACCACCTGACAGAAAATGCAACCGAACAAAGGAAAACAAAATTGAATATATAAACAAAGCGTGAAAGCTTGCAACAAATTTATTAATGTACAAATATTTTCTTCCTGATCAATAAAGCCGAATCCACAAACAGTCTAGTGGATACAAAAGCGAAATGTGTGCTTATTGACTGAGTCCAGCCATTTACAAACAGAATATCAAACCCTCGATCATTTTAACTTTTAGCTAGACTCTTCATGGACGTCAGATGTTGTCGAAAACAAAAACTGATAAAATGACGATGGTGAATGTATTGTTTACCCTTAAAATAACTTCTTTACCGTCTTCATTTTGAGCTTTTCGTGTTTCCATCTTGTTTGTGTGTGGGTGGTATGTTATGCTCTTTGTTGTGTTTGGTTTGGTACTCGTTTTGTTGTTTGTCGTCGGCTATATGGATTATATTATATAGGTTATTTTAATTTGTTAATTTGTTATTGGTACATTTCTGTAAACCCCTTGTTTAATTGTGTATAGGGACCATGCACCCAGTGGACGTTGCATCATGAAGGTTCTTTGACTACCATCTTACAATTTATGTCACGTGCTTATGGTATAAATCTGAAAGTCTACATTTGTTTAGATTTGACACTTTTCATGGCTCCAAAACCCTTTCTTCCATCTTGGCAAAGATGACGTTGTGGGGAAAAGAGGAAGAGACAGCTAAAGAATGGCTGAAATGAATCGAGAGTGTTACATTACCTCGCTTACAATACGTTTCACAATATGAAGATTTTAGTCTGAAGTAAAAGTAGCAGGAAGAATGAATATAACTTTAGTTTAAAGTTTGTTAACATGGAAATTATTTTTATTTTATTTAAAAAAGATTTTAGGAATTCCTTTAATTTGAGGATGTCTTCAAATTTTCAGCAGATATAAAGCAGGACAATTGATGAGTCAATATATTGTGGCTGAATTGTAACCCTGGATACCTGAGGAATTCTCGGTTGAAATTCCATTGTTGACAATCACGTCATAAGAAAGATAATCAAAAATGTTAATATGAGGCAGAAAATATGAAATGTTTAGTGAATCTACTACAGTAAAAGTGCAGGGTCTGATGTACGCTGAGTAAACAGACGGTTGGTAAGATAGAAAATAGGTGGAGTTAGCAAAAGAGTCAAGGTTTATCGTCCACGTATATAACATCTGAGAGAAAAATACCTAAAAAAAAGTATTATATATATATATATATATATATATATATATATATATATATATATGTATGTATGTATAAACGATCTTGATAAGTTTTTAAAATATGTTCATAGAAGGCGTTACAATATAATTACAATTGATTCTTTATCACAATGTACAAAGACTTAATATGGTTATTGTTGTAGCAACGCACACACAACCCTGGTTACAAGTTTGGTCACTTTTTCCGTAAACTAGTTTAATAAAATTATCGTTGATCTATTAAATGGTGTTCCTACCAAGTATATAGAAAATGCTGGGCCAACCTCCATCAAAACCATATTCACATAAAAGCCCAGCAATTGGAAAGGTGATGACATTTCCTACTTGAGCACCTGGAAAAGAACGATATGGACGGAGGATTTCACTTAATATGTCGATTTTAACACACATATGTAAAATAAATTCTAAAAACACATCAAACAAAAATATACAAACTTGGAAATGTATTAAAATTGAAGATATTTCGTCATTTCCAAACAGTTCAAACAATTTATTTGCCTGTGTCATTGGGAAAAAGGAAGTCCTTTTCGTTTCCTAATATCATCAAGAAATGTGTTGATGTTTCTTATTTACCTTTTACATAATGTATGGACATGATGAAATATACTGTTTAGAGCAAAACATGTACTATTTTAGAGACACAAGGTCTTTGACAGTGTTGAGAAACAAGAGATTCAACCGGGCATGATAACTATCGCGTGGCTTCCATAACTTAACAGTTTACTATTTCATTATGCATGATTATGCAGTATTGTAAGAATGCAACTTACGTAAACTAACATATGCAAATGTTCTTCCAAATTTCATGTCATGTTGATTTTGCCTATTTTACTGTATCCTGATACATGATTCTTTCTAAAGATAAAGGCGTGCCTATTTTACTATATCCTGATACATGATTCTTTCTAAAGATAAAGGCGTGCCTATTTTACTATATCCTGATACATGATTCTTTCTAAAGATAAAGGCGTGCCTATTTTACTATATCCTGATACATGATTCTTTCTAAAGATAAAGGCGTGCCTATTTTACTATATCCTGATACATGATTCTTTCTAAAGATAAAGGCGTGCCTATTTTACTATATCCTGATACATGATTCTTTCTAAATATAAAGGCGTGCCTATTTTACTATATCTTGATAAATGATTCTTTTTAAATATAAAGGCGTGCCTATTTTACTATATCCTGATAAATGATTCTTTCTAAATATAAAGGCGTGCCTATTTCACTATATCCTGATAAATGATTCTTTCTAAATATAAAGGCGTGCCTATTTTACTATATCCTGATACATGATTCTCTCTAAAGATAAAGGCGTGCCTAATATTCAAAGGCTGTTCCTCATAATCGAAGTCATCCAAGATATTGATGATATAAACCCACTTACCAAGTTTGATAGAAATTGGATGCGAAATATAATATTGAGAGGTAACAAACTCAGCCAATCAGATGTAATGTATCTCGTCAATATGCGCAGATCTTACCTGTTATAGAACCTGTATACGACAATGATACTTTAAGCTTATTTATTAAGGTGCAGTATTACCTCATTAATATGCATTGATCTTTCTTATAATCCAGTTCATCCCACATCTTGATAATGTATGACCATTTAACAAGTTTGATCAAACTCTGAGCAGAACTATAGTTGCTAGAGTGTTGACACGCTCAGCAAAGTAGATGCTAGGTCACATCTTTTAATGTGCATGGTATTTCACTGATACTCAAACTCAAAAATGATCCTTGTAACATAGGCCTATTTACCATGTTTGATCAAATCCTATCAAAAATACAATCAGATGCAACATCGCCTCATACATATGAATTTTTATCACTCATAGTACAAATCATCCAACATCTTGACGATATTATCCAATTGACCGAGTTTTATTAAAATCAGGTCAAAAATACAATCACTCATTGGCAAGAAGCTAAGCCAATCATATGCAAGATCACCTGATTAATATGCGTATATCTTGCTCATAATAAAACACATATATCTTGATGATATAAGCCTATTTACCACGTTTGATTTAAATATGATCAGAAATGGGGTCGTTAAAGTGTTGCCAAGTTCAGTCAGTCAGATGCAAAATCACCTCATTAATATGCATGTATCTTATTTATAATTGTACTCGTCCCAGATCTTGATGATCTGTGATTATTTACCAATTTTGATCACAAATGCGTCAGAAGTAGAGCCTTTAGAGAGCCCATAACCATAGCCAATCACATACAAGATCACATCATTAATATGTGTCGATCAAGCGCATTATCGAACTTTTGTGAGATATTAATCATATCAGTTTTTATTCTAACTTTGATTAAATCAGATAACAAATATGACTTCCAGAGTGGTAGCAAGCGCATCAAATTAGATGCATGATCACCTCATTAATATGCGTGCATCTCGCTCATTATCTAATGTGTCCAAGATCTTGATGATATAAGCATATATTCGAAACTTGATCAAAATCAGATCAGAAATACAGCCTCCAGAGTGGTAACAAGGTCAGCCAAGCTTGATCAAAATCGGATCAGAAATACGGCCTCCAGAGTGGTAACAATGTCAGCCAAGCTTGATCAAAATCGGATCAGAAATACGGCCTCCAGAGTGGTAACAAGATCAGCCAATCAGCTGAAGATCACATCATTAGTATCCGTAGATCATTGTCAAACCCTGCCGAAATCTTATCGATATAAGCACATATTCCACGGTTGATCAAATTTGGATCAGAAAATTATGGCCTTCAGAATTGTAACAATGTCAGTCACTCAGTTGCAAGATTACCTCATTAATATAAGTGCATATTACGCATTATATAAACCGTCTTTAGTTCTTGATGATATAAGTTTATATTTCGAGCTTGATAAAAATCGGATCAATATTATGGCTTCCACAGTGGTAGCAAACTCAGCCTATAAACCTATAAGAAGCAAGATCACTCCAATAATATGTGTGCATCTCGCTCATTATAGACCTTTTCCACGATTTTGATGATATAAGGATATATTTCGAGTTTGATAAAAATCTGATCCGAAGTATGGCCTCCAAAATGGTAAAAATCTCACATAATTAGAAGCAAGATAACTTCATTATTATCCCTGGATTGAAATAGTTGTCGAAATCGTCTGATATCTTAATGATATAAGAAAATATTCCAAGTTTGATCAAAACTGGATCAGTAATATGGCCCCCAGAGTGGTAACAAAGTCAACAAAGTCAAGAACACCTTATTAATATGCATGCATCTCGCTCATTATAGACCTCGTTCAAGGTACGGATAATATAAGCCAACATTCCAAGTTTGATTAAAATTGAATCAGAAATATGGACTCCAGAGAGTGTTAACAAGCAATTGTTGACGGACCGACGACGGACGACTGAGGACACATGACGCACGACGGACACAAGGCTATACAATAAGCTTACTTGGGCATACGGCCAGGTGTGCTAAATTCAATCCAACCCTTTTGATTTCTTAACAACCCGTGTTTCCTACGAACAGGAAAATGCTGCAGTGTTTTTCTGCCGCGTTGACGACCTCAGGTGTTCCATTTAAGAGGAAATCATGAACCGCAATGATATTGCATCCGATACGTGGGAGTTCCTCGTCGTTTTGAATTATTCTTCATCTCCTAAAATGTATACTCTAACTTTCTCTTTGATTCGATAGATCCATTTTCAGAGCTAAGAAAGGGACAAGTCCTCTTCATTGCTGCTCACTAGTTTGTTATTCGGGTGAAAGTCCCTCGCACTGAAGAAGGAATGTACAAAATTGTTGCAGTACATGCAGCTGTCCCGACTTTTACCGGCTAGAGACTTCACTTTGATATTAAGAAAATATTATCTGATGTGAGTGATTAGTATTGTAAATTGTAATGCCTTTAATGATCAGTTACCTGCATAACAGAAGCCACTCAACTTGCTGTATTCAAGTGGAGGTGCCCAGTGGGCCCAAATGACCTGCATTGCTGGCCATACGACGCCCTGAAAGAAAGAACACAAAAATACTAGCCGCAGCTGTTATACTTTGACAAAGCAAGAAAGTCATCATGATATACTAACTTAACCATTTGCAGTTTCATTATGTGAAAGTCTGTACTTAAACATGCATCATGTAATCTTTACGACAAGCAGATGCGTGCTGGCAGGATCAAACAGATAGCCGTCTCAAGTCTCTTGTAGGAACTCATATTGTCTCGCTGACACTGGATGTCAAGACTAGAAAAATTGTGCAGACTTAAGGGAAAAGATACTTAGTTTGGTGTGCGGGCGTGATGGAAAACATCCATGACTAGACACGACACGTGATGGAAAACATCCATAAATAGATAGATAGATAGTACACGTATAGCGTGGAAGGTAAAACTACAACACTTTATTGTGCCCCTCTCAACAAACTTATTAACTAACTAACTAATCGGACGTGATTTTTTTATTATATTTTTTTTATATCTGGGATCGAAATCCAGCAGTAACGGTGAAGGTTGTTATTTCCGCTCGCGGTATATTATATACTTGGCTGTACTCCAGTTCAGGGTCTGACTGATTTCGTTTCCTACTCTGGGAAAGAGTATCATACGTCGCACGTACAGTCTCGCTTTTTGGATGACGAGTTTTTAAATCGTTACCGTTGGCCATCATTAGCATCAAAAAGCCCAGGGCTCTTAATGTTTTGCGTCTCTTCTTACCGTGTTTCGAAGGAGGTGACCATGTCGTAAGCCATTTCTGTGTCTTCACCAATGGAAATGTTTCTTTCAATACTTTCAAACACCATTGGAATAAAATATCGACGATCTCCTTGAGATAATTTTAAATGATCTGTTTTCGCATCGGTAGTTTAGCTTTGGCTAGCATCGACACTACATTCCAATATTTTGGTTACACGCGGCAGTACTGAATTCCCCCATATCATGCAATGGGATTTTTTTACAAGACTTCTTGTCGATGCTACTGAAGCGAAAATGTGAAAACATTTAATTTTATAAAAGTACCAGTGTCCATCTGTTGTTGGGACGTCGTGCGAGCTTTAACATGGACACAGGTGGAGAAAAAGAAGGGGTTCTCAAGGGACTAAATAGAGTTAATTATTGTTTCGATAGATATATTAACTAGCTATGCCTTGCACATTTTTCTTTGTCGGAGCCACTTTTCTCATGGCAGCAGCAGCAGTAGCAGCAGCAGCAGAAGAAGAAAAAGATAAAGTAGGAACAGGAGGGGCTTTATTGACAGGTGTCTGTTTCGTCGGATTCTTCAACAGATTTGTAAACACTTTTACTAAATCTGGTTCAGCTGGTGCTTTTGCTGATGCTGTTTCTTGCATTATAGCCGTAAATACTGTTGCTGATAGAAGTTTATGTTGGTACATGAGCGTTCTGACTGCATTTACTCTCTTTTATCGGTGGTCGTTGTCTTCGCCACCGTCTTATTATTCTTTCCACCCCTCTCCCAACTTTATCTTTTTGTTCTTGTTCTTCATCGTGTTTGTTTTCTCGGAAGATTATTTGCTGGCAGTGACGGCTCTCTTCGCCTTCCTCTTTGTCTTTGTGTTTGTCTTTGGATCCCATAGTAGATGCGAACAAATAATGACTCCTCCAAAGAATTCACTTCCACCAAGCTTCAAGATAACTTGTTTTTTGGTCCGGGTATAGATTCTCAGATCCGCGAGTTGCGTTAATTCCGCCTTGAGCTTTCTTTTCTAAAGCGTCGTGTTTGTAAAGAAATGTGAATGAGTCCTTGCAACATTGCAAATGGCTTCCAACAAATGCAAACGCACTTGTGCATCGTTTTTCACGACCAACTACATACAGTGCGCCAATCAGTTTTGCTGGACTGGACTTGAGTGATGTCAAGATGAAAGACAATGGGATGTGAGTGACTGACTGTGAGAATTTTATATTTTTGGACGGATGAAAACGACGATGACCTTGTGTACATCACCCGATCGCCTTATTTAGCCCAGTCAAGAAACATGACGGTACGACATCTCAAATAATCGAGAACATTGGGATTCAAATCGATCTGTAAATATGCCTTTGGAAAACGCGTGGCATCGTCATGGGCATAATTTATTTATGTCAATACCGGTTGTTTGGTCAACACTTGCACTTGAGATTTGTCTTCGGGACTGTTGAAAACTCCAGGTAGCGCGCGCAGAGATTGATGGTGCAATGCGCTTTGCTTTTGATGGAATCATTTTTGTTATTTGTGTTTGATCTAACGTTTGACGAATTAGGTTTTCCAAGAAATGCATTGTCCTTCAATCAACATGTTAAAGGGATGGCAAATAGATAACGCCTCCTAACTTTTACGATCTGGCATTTTCTCGATCACTTTGAGGAAGTACTATTCGGCCATAACTACAGACTGTCAAGATTCTGAGATTGAACATGCAAAACAAGACATCCTGTGCATGATATGAACATGGTTTATATTGGGCTTCTTCGATATACAACAAATCGACACAGTGTCGCAGCAGCAGCACAGTCAGCTGCGAAAAACAAATTCTCTTGTCTGGTCACAGCATGATCTTTGTGTGTGTTACTGTTTTTGCTGGTTGGGGTGTAGACATTAACACAACCTCTGGATTGTTGGCTACGTCTCGTGTCCAGGCATCAAATCGAAGACTTTTCTAGTCGCGCAGATCATGCCGGTATAGTCAAGCCAGTGTACAGATCACTATCTACACAATTCTTGATAAGTGTGGTGTGTCGACAGGGTGCGGCAAATATCTTCCTCACACGGAGGTAGATTCGCATTCATCACCAATCGCAATACTTTGAAAAATATCATTTTCGCGTGGACAGACAATGTTGTTGTCGTTGTTGTCATCATTATGAGCATGTCTCTTGATGTGATGTCGATACATTTGCGCAGATGGGTCGGCTGGTAATAGAAATCCAAGAAACGCAGTTACTAACATTCACACCACACGTCGCCCCAAGTTCAAAATGTTATCGTCCTGTGGAATTAGGTTGTTTTTTTTGTAATTGTATAAGTCCTGTATAATTATATTGACATCCTCTCATGGCAATCCGTACAACATTTTGTGCAGGAATCGTGGCACTGTGTTTCTTATAATTTGCTCGCAGTTTTTCAATGTCTGAAATATTTTGAACATTTTTGCAGGCTGACAGTCTTCTTATACCATTGAGATAGCAAAGGTTAAAATGCATTTGTCATTAAGGGGTAGTTGTTTTTTGCGATTCACTTAAATCCGTAACAAATGTTTGTAAATGCGTTTTCGTTGCTCCGGAAGTGAACTCTAAATGTGCTCTTCCAAAGTGTCCATGATGATGATGAAGAGAGTCCCTTGCTCCCCGTCTTTCTCTCTTTATCTAGTCGCTTTCTAGACTGACGAAATGAAGGTAGTGACAGCATGGAGACCATCTGGCATGTTTGTCTTAGGCCAAGTCTTTATACTTCCATTAGATGAGTTTCAAGTCACAACTGAAACATTGAACTTTGTCTCCTTGTCCCAAGTACACAAATCCCGCGCTGGTTAAAGCCCTGGGAGTGCGTCACAGGATATATTTTTGCCCTCTCCTTCTGAATGTGTTTAATTAACTCTCAAACCCACGATAACCCAGCAAGGTTACTGGAATTATGTATTTTGCTTTAATAAATTATTTTCCGTAATACGGAAGTGTTCTGAAACGATATGTTTGATGAGATTATCTTTACAGTCCACCAACTAAAAGTATCGGTACGGATCCGTCTAGTATTCCATCTTGGGTAAAATCAGCCTCTGAGCTTGTTTCCTCATAAACATTTCTTCGTAACTGTTGCAAAAGCACGTCTTCACTAGTTAAGCTGAGCGTATTCCAATTCGATTTGCTCCATCGATCGGTACCAGAGTTTAAATGCCTCTTTCTTTTCTTCTGTGTGACACTACGCATGCTAGCCACTAACCTCATGTTTCAATTTCAGGATGTCGTTGACGTATTTTGGAAAAATGCCTGGACTCGATCCGTCACTTTGGTACTTCTTTGTGGTGGGAAAGTCTCTGATATCATACATGTGATGGAGAGATTGGAACAATTCCATACTGGCCCACGTTCCTGTCAAAGCGCGCTCTTCATTGTCGTGAGGAAAGGGTTCTTATTGATCGCATGTTTCCGCGCACGTTTGCAAAACTAGAGACGTAAGCTTTCCGTTGTAGTGATGAGGCAACACGGGGTGGTATATATTCGTGGGAGGGAAAAATTTGCATTTGATCAGTCCTTCCTATCTGCCAATGTGTCCTACGTCAATGTGCTCTGTGATAATTTAGGCGTGGTATGTGGAAAATTTAAGAAATACTTACATACCCAAGGGTACCGCAAACGCACATCATTGTACCTGATTAGTTCTTTATTAGATTCATCTGCATCGCATTGATACGTCCTGCAAACAACCTGACGCGATGATTCAAAGGTTCTACCTCTGCTAAATCGTAGTCGTCGCAATTCTGGGTCGGTTTTCAGAAGTCGGTCTTATCATATTTCCACCACGCGGTACCTTTGGGCTTCCATGTCTTGCTGTCAGGTCTCTCGTACTGGTCTTCCATAGCAAACCTGGTATAAGTGCGATGGTAGACACTTCCTTCAAAGGATCTATACCACTGTACTCGATAACAAAATTGTGGAAATTATCCACAACAACGTCGTAGAATACAGACATCGGACAGAGTACTTTTAGCATCTACTCTTAAAAGTCAAGTGTGTCAGAATAGTGGGTCTGGTACTATGTGTAGACCGCCTTCAGCTTCTCCACACACATACCATGCGGGTCGCTGTATGGTGCTTCGGGCGAATGTGGTACACCGCGTGTTGATTTTCCACTGTGTTAAAAATGGAGGAAAATATCCCTTGGCCATATCGGACATTCCAGGCGTTTTGAGGCATCTTATTAAGTGTCATAACCAACCAACTCACCGAAACTTTGAACTCGCCTCCCGATATTTTTTTATGATTCGGGCATGTTCTTGGTCATATAAGGATATTCGTTCCTCTTTTTCTGCAAACTGTTTCAGAAAAAACTGTCCATCAATGCCAGACAGGGTACTTGCGACAGTTGCCGTAACGATCTAAATCTTCTTCGTCACAGTCGTCGGTAGCGTCCAATACTCAAGGGTGTTGGGTCGACGAAATGCATTTCCGTCCTACCGGCAGCACGATACATTTCCGACAGTGACATTCAAGAGGTTGCTAAGTACACTTGCTGCAAGCTCGATGCACCACACACAAGTTAGGCACCTGCAAGCTCGATGCACCACACACAAGTTAGGCACCAGCATGCTTGTATCCTGCGAACATTCAAAGTAAACAAAAGATAAAATCCAAATGATGCTCCGTTCCTATTTCTTGTTGTTTTTGTTGTGGTTGTACAACCCTTTGCCCCGTCCGTTGATGTATCGCTGAATGTAACAACAATGATCTAAGTCGACGACCTTATGACAAATATGACTTCCTGTCTGTCACGTACAAACGTGTGATGCTCTCGAATTTGAACGATGCTCTGTCCACATTCTTGACTGACTCTAAATAATACACAAGCGCTTTTCCTCTGTCTGAACTGCGTCATTCCATGTCGGTCGTAACAAGCTTGACTTACAAGTATGCACCTGTATATTAAGCACTGAATTGTCCCTTTTTCACAGGGAACACGAGAGCTCATGGATAAGCAGTGACGACATCTCTCTCCACGGTGTCACATGTTTCGCAACAGTAACTTTATCCGAGAAAACCTTGGACACTGATAATAGCCTCAAAATTATTTTTGATTATGATACACGTGTATGTATTTTCCTAAGCACAGAAGATCAAAGCGTTTGACTTGTGGGTGGACCTTCAAGCTATAGCATTGGGCCAATACGTCTTAAATTCTCTGTATCTCGTTGGGTCCGCACACGGACTCCTTAGAAATGCTCTTTCCAAACGTGTGAAAGCTTCTCTTCGCTGCTTGGACTTGTGCGATTTTCTAATGTTTGCCCGTAGTCGCTTCCATTCTAGTATATCGGTTTTCTCGGCATTTGCTCTACCCATCACGATCGCTCATGCTACACACGTTGTCTTTGTCGTTCTCAGTCTTGACTATACGTCTTTTGATGGTAGGTAGTTGATTAGTTAATAAGACTTTGCAACGTCCGCTATCTGAAGGAGGCAAAACGTCAGTCACGTACAATGTCGCTTCTCTATCTATGATGTGTAACCCGTCGTTGGAATGTTGCACTTTCTGAATCTTGTCGATGATCTTGGAAGCCACTAATTCAGCAGGTCTGCTAAATTCGATCCATACCAGAAATTCCAAGCAGTCATGTGTGACGGAAAGTCCAAAGCGATCTCGATCTTCGGCCAGACATCGTACTTTCAATTTGTCCAACAAGGAATCACACAAGTAAGAGATAAACGCAGCCGATTTCTCTGCTGGAATCTTTAATACTTGTATCTTACGTTTTAATTGTACACTGTCGTTCGAAATTTTCTCGAAGTGAACTTCCTTGCTAGTTCGATATGGAAGTAACTACGGGTGCTACAGTGCGAGGTTATTCTTCGGTGATCTTTACTCTTTCGGTGATGATGCCTTCGGATGGGATCATCGAAATCACTAGGGTGTACATCTATCAACACCGCTCTCCTTGTATCGCACGACACAGAACGATGCTACACATCTGGATTCTCGACAGGTTCATGCGATCGTTTCAAGGGGACAATCGATCATGGCATACATTCCTATTCAATTGTACTGTCTGTCTCTCTCTTTCTCTCTCTCTCTCTCTCTCTCTGTGTATATAATCACATAAACCAAGAGCCCCTACACTTGGTCCAGACACAAGAGTAAGGACGAATGTTTTGCGTGTGACATGGAAAAACATTGGCTCTCGGAGTGTCCACAATATAAGAGAAAAGTGGTGAAAGAGGAGGACGAGGAAAAAGAAAACGATATGGCGGAAAAAGGAAAAACCGCTTCCTGTAAGAAAATAAAAAATATGTTGACCCTCTGTCTTTGTAAAATACAACTCTTCTTCTTGCTTTGTTTTAAAATCATTGTATTCAGACAACAGTTCTATCTGTAACGTCTGACATTCCTGCTGTGGGACAAAATCTAAGAGAGCCAAATCAAAAGATCAGTTTGGACTGACGATGATTCTAGTGTCATTATTGTCATAAGGAGCGACTGAAGGTCCATCCCCCAAAATAGTGTTACTCTTCAGGTACTATACTGTACTTTACTTCAGTGTTGTGTTGTTCACGCGTTCTGACTGGATGGCACAAGAAGCATTCTGGTTGATTGAGCGAGGCGCGCTACGAGCGGCATAAAGACATGATACGATTGGCTGCGTGCCAAACATAGTTTAAATCCCTTTCCTCCCTATTTAAGATGCAGGTTTTCATCAATCTTACCATCCATTCTCAAAGACGCAACAAGTGGCTCGTCGTAGCGTGTTCCACCACCATTTCCAGTATACTCATTAACACATTCTAAACTGTCTATGTCAGGAAGAAGCAACATGGACGGCTATATTTGTCAGACGGATTTACATCAAGCGAAAAGAGTGTTTTGAAACGAGTCTTCAAGCGACTGGTAAGGAGACGTCTGCGCCCAGTCAGGATACAGACGTTTAGTTCCTGTTAACAAGATTTGTTAACACAAGCCACCAAACCAAGGGCTCTTTGCAAGGCCAAACACGAAAAGAACCAACTCATGATCACTGCCATCTTCACCAGTATTTGTTCTTCTTTATGGGTGGTGGTTTGTAAGGATGAGTGTTTGTAAGTAAGAGTCATGGTCAATCATATCATACTCCGCTTCCATCTATATATTTGCTTGTAATGGTGTATGTTGGTCTGTATGGACGAGTATTTGTCATCCGACCATGCCATACATCTCTCCCCCGGTTACTTTTGTTTGTAAGGATTGGTGTTGCCTGTAAGGACGTGTGTTGGTCTTTAATAATGTGTGTTAGTCTGTAAGTATTGGGTTTGGTCTGCAAGGATGGTTGCTAGCCTGTAAGAGTGTGTGTATCTCCGTATATACTGGTGTATGCGTGTCATTAAATGCGTTTGTCTTTACTTTTTTATGTATTTCCTACGTTCACTCTCACCACTTTGGGACACTATCGCAAAGATCCATGCTTTTTTAATATGCGTACCTACGGAAAATATATATGAGAAAGGTTGATATACATTGGGGACAAACAAAATTTCAAAACCAACTGGGGTCTACATATTAAATTGAAAGGTCTCTAAAGGTTCCATATTACACCAAATTGTGGTCCCTAGAGTACACTGATGGAGTGTTCAGAGGCCAAATTCTGAAATTCTTGGCCCCATAGTGTCCGTCTTTATTGCAGGTTTCATTGTATTTCTAACCTTAATCACTATAAATGAAACAAAATATCTTTCCATACCTGCCCTAGACCAGCAATGACCCGCACGGCGATTAGTAGTCCTAGATCTGTCCTAGCGGCGAGAGGAGTCAACAGAGTGGACGCGCTGCAAATGAGCACAGACCAGCCGAACACTCTCTTTCCGCCGTAATGAGAGGCCAGCCATCCACCCGGAATTTGTGTCACCATATAGCCCCAGAAGAAGGAGCCCAGGATTAACCCTTGCACCTCTTTCTCCCAGTTGAACTCTCCTTCCTTAGGCGAGGATAGATCACAAATATAAGTTAAATAAAAACAACAAACCGTATTAATAGTTTTAACATAGAAATATAACATTGGCAATAAAACAAAAGAAAACATTTTCCAAATTTTCAAAAATTGTCCTATTTCATCCTTGTAATTGAATGCCATATCAATATATTCTTCCGAGAAAATAGTGGTTAGATTTGCAGAAATATAGTTATTTTATATCTTAAGGAGAAAAATGTGCCATTTCCGGTAAAAAGAAATATTTACGAAAGACGAAAGTCTGAAGATATTCAGATGTTTGGAACAATTCTATTTGTTTTTAACTTCTTGATCTTCCTTATATTTTTCTTTATAAGGCACACTTTTTCTTCATGGTATTTTTTCTTAGGTAGCAACAATGTTATACATCTAATGTAGACACAGTTTTCGGAAGATCGCAAGATTATTTTAAAATCCAAAAGGTCTAGCTTATGGTCCTTTTGTGTTTAATAATATCTTCATTATAAAAACCCGTGATATAGGCAATTACGCGCCCTCTCATAGAGGCATATAAAACACTATGAAATTCTTTTCATATGTATGTGTTTGTGTGTGTGTGTGTGTGTGTGTGTGTGTGTGTGTGTGTGTGTTGTAGGAGCGGTTTACTTTGATGAATGGTTATCTCTGAATCATTACTTTATAAAACATTCTATTTGGAAACAGGTTAATGACATAGGGTCTAATTATATAGTCGGAACCTTTCTGTAATTATCACTTAAATTGAGTCCAGTGAGAAGTCCAAATAAGATAAACTGAAGAACGAAACTGTTTCATGTGTTTTCTTGCGAACTATCTAATGTACACAGATATAAGGACACATATCAAAATTATCATGTATTTTAGCAAGCAGCAATATACGAATCAAAATTATCAGGTATTTTAGCGAGCAGCAATACACAAATTATCAGGTATTTTAGCGAGCAGCAATACACAAATCAAAATTATCAGGTACTTTAGCAAACAGCAATACACAAATCGAAATTATAAGGTATTTTAGCAAGCAGAAATGCACAAATACAAAGTATCAGGTATTTTAGCAAGCAGAAATGCACAAATCAAAATTATATGGTATTGTAGCAAAAAGCAATTCTTGTGAAATTACTCTGGTGGTCTGGGGTTGTTATTTTGTTGTTTGTTTTTGTTGTTTTTTTGTTTTTGTTTCTGTTTTTTTTTTTTTTTTTTTTTTTGGGGGGGGGGGCCAAGAATATATCCCAGCCTGAACAATTTCCACATGCAAAACATTTTGCAGATATTCGACTAAAACATATCAGACAAATCTACTCTGAAGCTTATTTGTGTGGTTGTGTATTTTTTTTTTCTTTACTTTATTTTTTTGTTGTTGCTGTTGTGGAAAATAACTTACTGACTTTGATGATGCTGATTGTAGTGTTGGGGCGCAGTTCCCTGTAGTCAAAGACTGGTTGCTGCATTCCATACTTGCTGAACTATTGCTATTGTTTTTGGATAAAGCAACTGACTCAGTCGGGTTGACCATACATACCATGGCAACGCTCATGTTAACACGGAGGGCGTACAGGTTTACAAAGCCAAAGAAAGATACCACAGTAAGGGCAAGCCGGGTCGAACACCATAATGGAGTAGGTTCTAATAATAATAATAATAATAATAATAATAATAATAATAATAATAATAATAATAACAACAACAACAACAACAACAACAATAATAATAATAATAATAATAATAATAATAATAACAACAACAATAATAATAATAATAATAATTATAATGATGATGATGGTTATAGCAACTATAATAGCATTCTTAATATATACCCAACGAGTGAAGTGTTCATAAACTAATACATAATGACTAATTTAACACGTTTGATCGATATATCGATGCAATTGAACTGCAATAGTCTAAAAAAGTTCTTCTGCCTATGGTATAACAGCTGTCTGCTCCTAAAATGTAGAATTTGCAGATTTTTCCCGAATCTTTGCCGGCAATATGCTGTGAAGCGGCTACTGCCTGATATCCAAGTCTTTCCATACTAACCGGAGAAATAAATTAAATGACCCTGCAAAAGTCGACTCTAGTTCACTGCAGAGATTGATGGATCTGCCCATGCGTATATAAAGCCATTAAAGTGGTATGCAGTCGGCGATTTATGAGCCACTTGTTATTGTAAAATAGTAAGATCTTAAAAAAGTGATTGATTACCCTCACAGTAAGTTTTCTGGGCCACTCTTTAAATAAAAAAATAAAAAACAATTCGATGAGCGGGTGTTTAGAAAATAGGTTTCTTAATGACACGCGATAGATTGCAGGAACCTTTACGTATAAATGCGTGAAACAACATTACAGTCTCGTGTAGGGGTACGTGATCGGTTGCTGAACACTTCAGTACTTCTGAGTGAAACAAAATTATCATCTAATGTAGGGAATCATATTTCTGGGGCCACTTTTGTACTCCGGCGTTAAAACGTACACCAAATACCCTTGAGACCATGGGGGATATGGATATTTCAGTGCTGAACCACTAGTAGCACAACGATAGGCAGAGTGTAATGCCAATTTCCACGCAATGCATGATGCCACCGTCCATGCAGAGGAAAATTATACGGACATTGAAAAGTATAATAACAACACAAACTGATTTGAAATGTTTTACACAACATAAATAATGGTGCAAAGCCATATTGTGATCACCTCAACATTTTCTGGGAGGTGATAGAAATAGTTAATGAATTTAAGACAAAAGTAACCGTCTCAATATCACGAAGTAACGTCTATTTGTTTACAAGTTTTGATGTGATAAAAGTATGGTTAAAGCTAGTTGTGTTACAAAATAATATTCAATAGAAT
Source organism: Margaritifera margaritifera (assembly GCA_029931535.1). NCBI lineage: Eukaryota > Metazoa > Mollusca > Bivalvia > Unionida > Margaritiferidae > Margaritifera > Margaritifera margaritifera. The sequence goes on from JAQPZY010001620.1 coordinate 3,525,552, forward strand.
ACAAATTTTCATTTGTGAATTTCGAACAGAATGATATCCCCAAATGCTTAAGAAAATATAGATTCAAAGATAATGTAATGTAATGTATTCTCTAGATGGTTTTATATCATTCTAAATGGGTAACAAAGAACGATATTAATACATCTTTACTACGAACATGAAAGTACAGTTGCTTTACACAAATATCAATCAGCTGTTTAAATAAATGAAACAGGACAAAAAGAAAATAAAATACGTAAAATTGAAAAAACGTTTAAGTGAACACTCTACCTGCACACTACACAAGCAAGCAAGATGAAGATTTCTATGCATAAGGGTCTATGTAAATCACGTAGATAACCAGCGGCAGGAAGACACTATTGACATGCACAAATATGAAAACAGTGGACACAAATACATCTTGACAATGATACCTGTCTTTTCAAAATATGTTTGCTCTATCAATTTAACAAGAGTCCCTCTAAGCGACCGACTGTCTACTGGGCGAAAAGAATTTCCAAGAATTCAAGATAAGGCCATTTCTTCCTTTTAACTGTCGAGTGTTGAAACCATCACTGATAGTCTTCTGCAGTAACAAGATTTTGAAATTAGCTGCTGTCGTATACATATTGGATGTCAGCTTGGCACCATTTTCATTTAGGATAAAGTGGACGTCATTAAAAGTCTTTTGGTGAAAATCCCATGTCATAATGATGATCCACTCAGAGGAGCAGTGACAACAACATCTTTAAGACAGTTGTCATGGCAGCTATATTGGATGTACGACTGGTACCATTTTAATTTAGGACAAACTAGGTATCATTAGAAGTCTGTTGGTGAAATTCCCATGTTGATATAGCCATCAATTTGGAGAGAAGTAGAGATAACAATATTTTCAAGATATGACTTTTCATTTAGGAGTAGCAATAACAAGATTTTCAAGATGGCTGCTGTGGCGGACATACTGGACGTCAGATCGCCACCATTTTCATTTTAAGATCAACTGGACATCATAAGAAGTCTTCTGGTGAAAACCCCATGGCAATATTACTTTCTGTTCAAGTAGATTTGAGACAACTAGATTTTTAAGATGGCTGCTATGGTAAATACTATGATCTGTGTATTTCATCCAACAATTTGTCCTAGTTCATTGCTAATATATTTCATCTCTATTTCCTCGGGTACTTGTATTGGCTGAATTTGTACAACAATATAGGTCCAATCGGATATTTGGGCTGCGTTTCTTCTTTGTCTCTATGTCCATTTAAACTATGTCGAAATAGATTTTTTTATGGTGGAAGTAAGATCTAGTCTATTTGATAAATCATCACTATTTAATTCGTTAACAAAACTTGAAATACAGGATTGTCTCTCTGTTGAACTAGGTGATAAAATTTTGTACCACCGTTTTGAGTGATCCGTACATTAACCATATTACCATCTCTCTCTTTCTCTTTCTTTCTCTCTCTCTCTCTCTCTCTCTCTCTCTCTCTCTCTCTGAATTTGATACATTACTCACCCTTTCTATCACTATACACATGTCTTGCATATTGTCTTACAAAGTCCATGCTTAGAAGATAACCAGGAATTTCTGACTAGTTCCTTTAATTCAATTTCATTTTGTTTTTGTGCTACCTCATTAGAGCTACTAGCCAAAATGTACAATATCATCAGCTTCTATTTGGACTTGCGTATCTATCATCTCCTTGTGCATGATTTTCGATTTCTTTCATTTCCAAATCTTCACCACCTTGCCCCACTTTTCGGTTATTTAAATAGAGAAGAAATCGATAAGTTACAGCTAGAGAATTGGGATTAACCTCAAGTGACGTAGTCTCTTTGTGATAAGGTTCGCCCAGTAGGAGCGATAACGCTTCGCGATTTTTCGACGACAAAAGTAGCCACATTTATACAGAAATTAAAGAGTACAAACAGGAACTGAACATATAAATTGCAAGTCGATCGTAATGAGAAATGACCGGTAAAAACTTGACTGAAGATTAGTGTAAAAAATTTAAGAGAAACAAACGAAAAGCCTTATTAAATCTTTGTAAATCCTAGAGCTTCTACAATTTCAAAATCATTGTCAGATGTTGTAATTTACAGTGTGATATCAGTGATTAGCTTTCAATTGACAACTTGAACTGAAAGGTGACTACATGACATCAGACGGAATTAGATATTTTGCTGGATTTTTGTCATTTAACCATGGTTTATCTCTATCTGCACTGAGTGCTAGTTTGATAACTTTCAAGCATTTACATTTCAAGAAGACAACCAAAGGCTCTTATTAAATAGAACATGTTTTATAAATGCTTGACAATTAAAATAGGGTAGCAGATGCAAAAGCTGTATGTATAATGGTCGCTTTATTGTTGTAACTGTAGTTGCCATTACAGAAGTAGCTGCTTACTATGCCGGGAAACAAGATTAAACAGCACTGCCAAATATATACTCAATGATGCAGGTAACAATCATGAACGATTCAACTTGTACATTGCGATGTTTTATCTCTGTACTACAAGACATTTAATCATGCTCAGACAAGTTTTGGCTTGCTATTATGTATGAAGTATTTGTCCAGTGAAAACCTTTTTCTTTACTGATCAGCTCAGACAAAGCAAAAGATGCATATGGAATAATATTACCTTTGTCTAGTTCATCATCGCTCACACACCTTCGATATTTGTTAAGTATAGCCATCTACGGTAGAAATCAACTGAGGGAACACAAAGTCTAGTCAATGTCGTATATGATTTGATGTTTAGCCTCAATTCTTGAAAAATTCTACTTGTAGCCAAATGTGATAGGCTGTGGTTTTAATCATTGAGGTACCTTTATCCAAATATTCATTAGAGCGCTCTGTTTTCACCTCTCCATTTTATCATCTACTCTTGACATTGCTCTCTGCTTTCGTTTATGTTCTTACGTACTCTTTGTTTCATTGCACTAATTTTGTTCTAGTCTTTTTTACATGTCCTGCAATAGTTATCACCTCTGTTAAACATGGTTATGTCTTTCTCTATTTGTGTCATATCTTGAAATTTATTCCGTTATTTAACCAATTACATTTCAATTTATATTTTCACTGCTAGTTTTAAATCGTGTTTAGTTAACTTTACAACTTCCCTTGCCAAATAAATGGGAGATGATGAAGACAAATGCAAGATGAAAGCAAGTTTAGCACAGAACCTGAAAAGGTAACTTTACAAAGGACAAAAGATCCGGGTAGGGTTGAACATGGAAGACAACTTGGAAAACGTTCACAGGAATATCAACGAGAAAAAGTTCGACATTTCAAGAAAGAACAAGAGTTCACACTATCATAAGATGTTTAAATCAAACTACGGGAAAGAAATAAAACAAATTCAAACAATATAATGTATTATTTGGTAGGTAGTGGTGTAGCTGTTACAAAGCATCTTGTTCATTTGGTCAAAACGTACGTCACAAATTCTTCGTCTCCTCGGGCGAAGTGTCCTGGAAGGACAACAGCATACCGGGGCAAAAGATGTTGGACTTGGCAATAAACAATCAATCAAAGAATATCAATAGGATAAACCCATGTCAGTATCATACGACGGCGTTGTCCCTATGGGACAAGACATGTCGCTACGCGACAACGGTGAAGCCTATACGAAGTACAGACCAATACCAGAAATGCTTTAGCGAGTCCATTGTCTAACATGTCAAGTAATAAATAACAAGATGTCTAGTGAAACATAAACATTATCAACTCTGTTACTACACAACACTTAAATCTGCTCTCACAGTTTCATATCGCTTTTTTTTTAAAAATCTGTTTAAGGTGTCAATAAGTCCACCATCAAACATGGACACTGAAGCAATTACAATGCTAATCCTTCCATTTTTACTCAGACAGTTTACAATGGACTGCTTAATAGCACATAGAGTTGTAACTGACAAAGTTATTAACACTGTAGCCAGATTTGTAAAACTCAAATATTCATTGCTTACTTTGTGTGTAATATGTAACGAGATGTCGCGCAAAATTAAAAATTAAACACAATATCAACACAATTTACCATTTTACATTAAGTTCTCCTCTTACTGTAGAATACATCATGCTTTTGAAAAGCTATTGAAGTTAATAATTGCCCAAAATAGACTTGTACATAACACAATTGTTATTAAAATAATTAACAGAGCAAAGCAAGAGAGCTATACCACAGTAGTCTCACTCCCCGAGAAAGAAATCTTTTTTCCAATGCACTAGATAACAGAAATAAAAAAAATTATCCGTTTCATTACAGAGAGCAGATTTTGTTGATGGGTATTATAATATTGTAAAAGAACTAAAAAAAACCAAAGATTGCTACAATTCCTGATGGATATTACAGCTTCGTTATGTACAAGAGAAAGGTCTTTTTTGTGTGACTCTAACGAATATTTTCCATGTTAAATAAATAGAGTAGTTCATGTATAGAATGATTGGAGAAATATTGCTTAGAGGAAGGTCCCACTGAGTTCTTACCTTTACACTTTTAGACACAAATGGATTAAAAAGGTGCTGCTCTATGTTAAACAATTAACAGTAACTTCAACAACCTCCATATGACCAATCTTGCAGTACCAGTAGAGAAACATTTTGTTCAGAAAAGAGTTGATATTCAAATACGCACGACTAACAATTTTGAAAGATATGAAGACATGTGTGTGTGTGCGGGGATGGGGGACCAAGCTAAAAATGAATTCACTACTATTGAACAGATGGGGTACAGAATGATATATCACAATCTCAGAGCTACATATACAGACTGATAAGAATGGAATTGTATTTAGATGCACATGAATTGTCCACACAGAGATTCAGAAGCTTATTTACTGCTATACAATACTTGCAAGAAAAAAGAGAAAGAGCAGACGATTTACCTGACGTTAGACAATATATGTAACTGATCGAGCAGATAATCAACACCCAGATAGACGTCTTGCAGAGGGACATGGAGAAAATTAAAAATCTCTATAAAAACAACTATGACACTTTTAAATCTCAGTTGGAACAGTTACAGAGAGATTTGAATAATAAAATTCAACTTAATGAAAAATAAATAACCAAAAAAAAAAAAAAAAAACAAGATGACGTCAGAAACATAATTAATCTGAAGAATGCTCAATTACCTAATAGAGAACAATTTATGATTTATCTAATACAGATTTCAGTGGTGGGATCAAAACGATAAAAGATGTGACATTCACCGAGTTTTAAAACAAATTACACGCTGAAATTGAACAATTTAAATCAGATACAAAAGAGCGTGCTGATAGAGGAGTTGTCAAAATATATGTGGGTACAAGTTAGTATTGATAAAATAGTAAAAAATATGAAAACGAATGAGAACAAAATTAAATGATTTGGAACAACAGTACCGATGCTTATCAGGTTGATAAAAAGGGTCTCATTATGTACTAACATTGATGCGATTAAAACCGAACAAAATAGAAACATAGAGACATTAAGAACTGAACTGAAGTCGACATCAAGAGTATTGAATTGGGCGTAAATATAAATGAATTATAAAGTGAAATTGATAAATACAAGGAGTTTCATATTAAAAAAACTCAACTAATAGCAGGATGTATATTGCTTTTCTATTTTCGCATTGTACCTAGTGAAGAAAGTCCCGATAATATTGAGTTAATTACATATATAAAGGGGACACACAAATACATAATACAATACCAACATCACCTGGACGTGCCTACATTGTAATGAAAGATACAAAAGGTTTGCTGGATATTTTTTACTCTGAAACTATACCACAAATCAGTATGCTCCATCAAGTTTTGCTGAAAGCATACCATATATGCTTTTCAACAAAATGTGATTCAAATACAAAACAATCAGGTTTGTATGCAATATTTGTAAAAAAAAATTGAAAATGCTAAAGAACTCCCATCATATACACATATAGTATATAGGATTAGAGGTAATTAATCAAAGTATTACTTATGCAATGAATCTACAAAACGAATCAGAATATTATTTTCGTTTGAAAGAATCAAGGACATTTCTATCTGGAAGAAAACAATATTTTATTTTGTAGGATGATATTAAAAGATGGTACAGATATTTCTAAACAGTTTAAGGACCCCGTTGGCCGAGTGGTCTAAGGCGTTCACCTTTACAGATCACTGATATCTCACCTCTGCCTGGTGGTTTTGAGTCTCGGGCTCGGCCAGCGTGGGTATGTGAGAAAGCTTGCCAGTAGCTTCCCGTGGGTCCGTGGTTCTTCCCGGGGTTTCCTCGAGTTCTTCCTCCACCAGATATACTGGCCGCCATGTATAGCCTATCATGTGCTGAAAATGGCGTTAAACCCATAACAACCAACCAACCAACTAAACAGTTTACACTGAAGCCTGGCAGCAGTAACAAAATGTGTTTTCTCATAAATAGCTAAACATCTCTCGAACAATGGCTACAGTAGCGGTTATGATTTGAGAAACAATACCTAATGGCCTGGAATTTACTGGAAGTAACTATCTTTTCAAGTTATTTGATCCTAATGAATTGCTTGAGGAAAAATAGACACGAATAGTTTTGAAGAGTACCAGATAAAAACTTCTGTATTCAATGAAACAGAACAAAAGAAGACTCTTGACTACTTGAACGAAACATTGAGAGATCAAGGTTTCGTGACTCAGTACTTAAACAACCCGGACAATGCTTTCTCTCTGTATGTGTCTGCTCAATGTGATGATGGCTTAAATGATTTAAACTATTCTTATGCAAGGTAAACCTTGCAAAAAAAAAAGATAACCTAAACTGAATGACTTTTACCAACCTTCTGGAAGCCAAGTAAAATACGAATATATTTCCATTGCACTTGTGATGGGTGTTTTAGTGACTTTGTTTGCTTACAAGTTTTTGTAGGTAACAGTTTTTATTTCAGCACAATAAATAGCAAAGATGTCTACGTACAGTAAATGCTTACCTACTAACAAGCAGGAGAAGATACAACAATGATTTAAATACTACAATCCAACACATTATTCGATTTTGTATTACATAACCCACCCACACCCCTCCCGCAGCATTAAACCAGGCGAAACTTTTCAAGTTTGAATACCAAAGTTAATGTCTGATATAATTACTGTATCTGGTAGTTTTTTTGTGTCATTTGATGTGAAGGTGAAAGAAGTTATTAGCAATGCAGTGATAAACAATTTGGGTATAATGATTGTGAAAGACATCACCATATCCTACGGAAGCATTGATCTTTTCAAGTTAAATGACTAAAAACACTTTCATGACAAACACAAATATTTGTCTACCTATATCGGTTAGAACAAAAACAGGATTGAACAAGTTCTCATGAGTGAAAAGTTCAGAAAGTTACAATCAGGATCTGTCAACGCGCAAAGCCTAGTACAGAAAGTATACAGTTGGGGTGTATATAACAAAAGTTTAGAAAATACCACTGGACTTCCAAATGCTAACAGATCATTGTCCATTGTACCCATGTACTCATTCTCAGGATTTCAGATTTAACATTAGCCTTGCAAAAGAATCTAAGTGATAGAAGGAGGCAATCAAGAATATGAACTGGAAGATATTTGCCTACCGTACACTATGATTACCTCCGAATCAATTGCTCAGTCAGTTAATAATTACAAAAATGGAATTGCTTTCTTCTATGACTACATCACACGAGAGAGAACCAGACACATAGCAGCCAAATCACAGATTTTAAACAAAATCTCGGTGACGATAGCAGGTCTGCCAAACAAGGCGTATTCCCAGGGTTTAAAATTTATAAAACAGTTTACAGAAGTCACTAAGTGGGTGTTTGATAAACAACAAAAGTATTCAGAAATTAGTAACGTACGTGTTAACAATTTTGACACTGATATCCGCTGTATATGGGTCGATTTTAGAAGTACACACTATAACAAATGGCATGGTAGCGGTTTTAAATCAGCCAACGTGCAATAAGCCATTCATTTTCAAATCAACATAAAACACGATGTCGATCCTACAATACGTATATTAATTTCAATGCAGATGGTCAGGATGACATTAAAAAACAATCTGTTAAATCAATTCTCTTTTAGGTATGTATAAATGTATTTGAAGAAACCTCATAACATGAAAATTTGTAGAGTGACTAATGATGGGCAAACGTTGAGTGACTAATGATGGGCAAACATAGAGTGACTAATGATGGGCAAACATTTAGTGACTAATAATGAGCAAACATTGTGTAACTAATGATGAGCAAACATAGAGTGACTAATGATGGGCAAACATTGTTTCATCAAACCTGATAAAGACTGAATTAAAATATTTTCTCAATTACATCGTTATTATCTGTCAAACTTATTTGTGGAACAAGACTTATGACAGGAAGTGGTTATTAAAAGATGAAAATGTGCTCGTAATATGTCCAGAAGTTAAAAAAGACAAGTGGGTAGAGTTTATGGTTGTTATGTACCAAGGTACACATATTTTGGTTTTTAATTGATGATTGTGACAATATTATTTATGTAAAAAAAGAATGCAACTAACCCAATCAGACTAGTTTTAGTGGTATATAGACATTTTGAAACATCAGTATGGGTGAAGATGATCTCATCACAGATGATGTACAAAAAGAGATTGTAGATACTTTGAGACAGAACAAAAGAAACAAACGTTTAATGAGACTCGAACTTTATTTTAAATACAAGGAAGAGGCTTGTCCGTATAGGAATGCATTTACGTTGTCATTAAGGTAAACATTGTCGTCATACATCGTCATTTTTAATGATATTTATCTCGTGATTGCACCTGAGTGAATTCATTTTGTGGTAATTTTCTCTATGTTCGAAAAGAAAGTTTCGGTGCATTTTTAATTTTAAATTCATTTTGATCACGCATTTTGTGATGCCTTTGCAAACGTTCTTTTCATCGTAGAGTGTCCCGAATGAACAAAGTTTTGCCCTTAATCCAACAAACTCTCTGATTGGCGTACCATTTAGTTCGTCGTTGAATAATCGAAGGGCAGTTTCTATCTGCTTGAGGGTTGTCATATATGTTGCCCTTGGGATAGTCACTAGTGTTACAGAATATAAATTATTACATACTAAGTGCATAATGAAGGACTAACGTAATGATTCATCACATTGTCAATCATTTGTTTATCTTGTCATCTTTGTCTGCACAGAGTTCGTTACTTGCTTTTGTGCATCTATGCAGTATCATACTATTTTGACCTCTAATTTCACTATCGATCATTAAGAACCTTCATAATTTGTCAAGCATTCTAAATCAACACCGTGTATCTATAAACTGGAATCATGGGGTAAAACCTGGTGCACTGTAACAATGCGTGGGTCAAGTTTGTAATTTTTCATACAAACATTACGAAACTCCTCAAAAATGGCACACAACATTGAAGTATCTTTTATCATGTAATAATAGTATAGATCATGTAAGGTTGAAATGCGACATAACTTCGTGTACATACTGGCAATAGTCATTCGATATGCATTAATCATTTAGACTTGAACACACGTTTTCTTGGATGTTATAGATGTTTCATTGAGGGTTTTTTTTAAAGCTATCAATGTATTCGTATGGATAGAATCCTTTCCTCAGAAATTTAGATTTCAATGCACAAAAATGTTTCACTGTTTCAATTTGTTTACTCTCTTTTTCTGTTCATTCAAACACAAAGTCCTTACTGAATGAAATATATTTCTGTCCGTTGTTCAGTATGCTTTTTACTTCATTTCTTTGATCTTTTCTACCAGCTCCCTGATGAACAGGTGTGAATCGTAGCATGAAAAATTATGAATGAAGAGTGGAATGAAGTTTGGATATTTTAACTTTAAATTGCAATAATTTTGTACCTGACATCTATATAGTCCGGTCAAGTGGCTATGTTGACGAACTATGGTTGTAAACATCTTTTTGTCACAAATGTGACAAATGTTTGTTGAATCGAAATGCTTTTTGTCTTCTTCAGTGAAGATCATCAGTTTTGCATTTTATGATCTCAATTCGTCTTACACTATTTTTGCTGTCCTATCCAACCACTTGTAAAACACGTGAATGCAAACAATTGGTTCGTACCATTTATGAATTGATTTGAGATACATGCAAAAGCCTGATTGAATGTGTGTTTAACTTTTTACATTGTCCAACTTTGTTGGTGTTCCTCAAGAACGGTACACTTTGCCTGCGGCACAATAATGCATTCACAATGGCAGCAAAACACAGAGAACTTCTAACTGACGATGATAGTTTCTAAATCTGACAACTGATCCCTCTTCAAGGATTATATATATATATATATATCGAGTTGCCTAATCTTTAACGTAGGTCTTAGTGTTCTGTTAATTTTTGTGGTGCAAAAAAAAACATTTCTTGCAGATATATTTTTTTCATGTGTGTTTATGGACAAATCTTTCGTTTCAACGTACCTTCCATCTTTGTAGTTATTAGAATAACATATTTAATATAGTTTCTTTATTTGCCTATACGGCGAGTTAGCTGTTCTTGTTGTTGTTGTTGTTGTAATTCTTCTCCTTGTTCTATCATATCCTTCCAAGTTGCTTTCGTATACACATTGACTGATATTTCAACATCATTTTCAAATTTGTTTATGTCTTCAATTTTCAGCAGATAGCTATTGAACCATCCATTATACTTGTTGTTCTTGCACGGTCTGTACTTATAATCTCCACTAGTAGTGTTCAAAATTGATTCGATTGCATAAACAAAACATTCAATATATGTATTTGTCCATTGATGAATGGCTTTTTATTTTTACCCAGTCAGGCATCTCTGTATATGAACTTCCTCTGAGCAGCTCATTCCAATCTATGTGTTAGGTTTTAAATATTGAATCATGTCGAACATCCATAATGTACTTTCTCTTAATTTCTGTCCAACTTTGGTATGCAAAATGTCAAATCAATGTTCCATGACATGATCCATTTCACATCTGTTCAGTATGTTCATAGGTATTGTTCTGTGGTAAAATTCCCTGCATTCAATGTTTGTAACTTCTTGAATCGTGCCTTGCACAGGCTCTGCTGTCGACCGTTTCAGGAGTCTAATCATTTAGTTAGTAATTGTCGATTTTTTCAAATGATGACTTTCGTTCAATGTCATTCAAAAATTCACAAAAATCTTGATTGGTACCATCGTAAACTTTTTATTAGTTTCAAGTTTTCTTGAATGTATCTCTAAAGAAAATTTAAAACATTTACAAATAATATTGTTTAAATTTTGCCTATTGATAAATCTGAATTCTTTTCTAGTTGAGATACTTATTAAATGAGCTTTCAATTCTTTCTCAATAGCTTTGAATTCAGTACTCAAATATCGACGCTTTCATGAATAATTTATTTAACTAGCAATATTTCTATATATAATTCAATGATATTTGTTTTGATAAAACATATCAGATTAGTTTATGTTGGACAGTGTCATCATGCTTTTGCATGGACTGCGTCATCATGCTTAACACGGACTATGTCAACGCACTTTGCCCTTCATTGCGCTACAAGTGGCTCGGCACTAAAATATCACTATGGTTCAGGCACTCGAGGGTAGTTTGTTGTTTTAACGAAGTAGTACAAAAATGGTCCCAACAATGTTCAATTAACGCTGTTTTAAAAGTTCACCTAGTAAACTAATACCCTACACTAGAGACTAATTTTGTTTCGCGCAATATTACTAATTTTTTCAACAACCGAACACGTACCCCTACATGAGATTGTAAATTTGTTTCACACAATAGTGTGTAAGTATTCCATCAATCGATCACTTGTATTTAATTTTGTTTCTAATTATGTAGTCTGTACCAGCAACCTATCACGTGCGATTAAAAAGACCTCTTTTCTAAAAGCCCTCCATCTATTTTTGTTTCTTTATCAAATTTACTTTTGACCCAGAAAATATAATCCCGTGGAAAATAAATTCACTTTCTAAAGATCTTACTATTTCACATTAGCAAGTGTTCCAGACGTCGCCGTTTGAATACTGTTCATTAAATGTAATCGACATTAGTCAATATATTCTGATATCTGAATGGCAGACTACTCGTGTACATTCATTACGAAATAATTATTTTATTTCTACATTAAACAGATCGCCTATATGCAAAGTTTATGGAAATACTACTCTAAATCTAAGAGCAAAAAAGCATCATAGACCTGCTTATAAGAGTAAGATTGAGTTAAAGGCAGAAATTTTAGAAAATATAAATAACTGGAAGTATGGTTCCTCAAATAATTTACCTGGAAATAATTATGTTGCATCATTCTTGTCAGGTCATTGGTTAATCAGATTTCCTGTCATTCGATAGTCGCGCGGAGAGAGAGAGAGAGAGAGAGAGAGAGAGAGAGAGAGAGAGAGAGAGAGAGAGAGAAAGAAAGAGAGAGAGAGAGATTTTATTTACTGCTTAACTCGTGAGAGAGAGAGGGAGTGAGAGAAAGAGACTTTATTCACTGTTTAACTCGTTTACAGGGTCAATCAATAGGTCTTGTCATCAGATTATTTAATCTGAGAAGAAGTCGTGACTTGAATTTTTACAAATAAGTTTAATGTCAACCCAAATCAAGTGCAGCCTACACATGTAGGGCCTGATAATGTAAAGTTACCATATTGTTTGACATATGTGAACAGATTTCTAATACAGCTGTTTTATGGCTTAGTAGCACGGAAATAGAGAACTGAATGAGTGGAAAGTTAAGACTATAAGACCACCATGGCGGAAGCTCGACAAAGCGATCACTTTTATGTCCGTGTGCGTGTCCGTCGGTCTGTACGTACGTTCGTCCACATACTATATTAAAGTCAATTTTGAACTATTTTTTTTTTACATTAATCTCAATATTAAAGTTTCTTACTTTCTAGCTAAATAAGAAGAATCGACAAATAGGGTATCTCTTATTGAACTCTTTCAAAAATGAATTACAGTAATATTGAGTAAAATCTATTGACTGAAACAGCTCGCAACGGATATATTTGCATGGCACCGTTTGTCATTTTTATATTTATAAATGAATAAGTGGACGCCTGTTTATAACGCACAAAATAGGTGTTTGAATATAAATGTGTGTGTATGTGTGTGTATGTGTGTGTGTGTGTGTGTGTTACAGTATACTGCTTTGGTTTACGGAAAGTTAGCAATTATACAATTATTGATTACTTACATCAGATTAAAACTCCTTACATAAGCCATATTCCTGCCTGAACAATTGCTTCCTTTTACTTGAAGTTTGGTTTCACAGTTTATTAGTCTCCAGTGTCCTTAGCGCAAGCTAACTCCCCCTCCCACACTAGCAAGTATGAAATCTACATATACGGCTTGATTGATAAGCCTTCAATATATGCATCTAAGCACTCACACATTTCTGAGATCACAATGCAAGATGGAATGAACTTACTTATTTCTTTTGTAGACTTCTCCGTGATGGTCATGTTCCCTTTATACTACAAAGCTGATATAATGAATCGATTCGGACACTTACTGACCAAACATGTCACATGCTAAAACTGCATGTATATTAGCTGTAATCCAATACCACTTTGTTTGAAAATGAACCCACCTTTATCTCCAACCCGTATAACAACTTGACCAAGCAAGCGATTGTATTTTCGGAGAGTGTAAACGACACATTGAGAGACGTATCAGGGATTTACAGCCGCAGCAAACAAGCCAAACCGATCAGGTAGCTGACAGAACTGTTTCCTTCACGATTTTTACACGTTACTGATTCTGCTAAGATTTTCTTTGAAACCCTCAGTCAGTCGCGAGTTTTTTTTTTTTAGCAACTGAAATTTTCATAGTATTTCGCCTTCATATTAGTGTAACGGGGGAAATTCTTCACAAAACTTATATTGTGTAGGGGGGGGGGAATGATGGAGGGAGGTTTGTAACTGACATAAAAACTGTTCTCTGTAGCAAAGTAGGGGTGCCACTAAAGAACATTGCCCGCGGGCGCCTCGAACCCTCGCGCTGCCACTGCTCTTGGTTGCTTATACAGGACGATAAAGCTTTCGTAATGTCCGTCTGTCTGTCTGTCCTTCCGTCCATTGGGAACCTTTTTGTTTCCAGAGCATAACTGTTGAACTGCTCCAGATATTTCAACCAAACTTGCTAATCACAAGGAGAAGAGTTGCGTCTTGTTAGTTGATATTTTCGAATTTGAATATTCTTGATCTTGACATGGAGACAAGTTGCAACAGGAGCTTTGTGACACAAATACCGATCATGTGTGCTTTTATGACCAACAAATATTAATATCTTGCGGCAAGTATGTCAGAGGATAAATTATACATATGTCGTACCAACACCGAAAAATAACGCAATTTTGATACCAAATGAGTATCGTCACATCAGGGCCGGATTAAGGCCTTTGGGGGCCCTGGGCACAGCCAACAGTACTGTTAAAAACACTGCCTGTGAAAAGCATACGATAATATACGGGGGCCCCTTAAGCCCGGGTCCGGGTCCCCTTGAGCCTCGGGGCCCTGGGCACGTTGCCCACCTTGCCCAATGGATAATCCGGCCCTGCGTCACATATTAGAGTTCGGCAAGTAGAAAACATAAGTAATAACACTGCTGGTGTAAGTATCATAGCTGTTAAAAGCATCAGTTACAGCACAGTAACTATCAGAGCTGTAGAAAACATAAATAACAGCACTGTAAGTATCATAGCTGTAGAAAGCATAAGTAATAACACTGTAAGTATCATAGCTGTAGAAAGCATACATAATAACACTGTAAGTATCAAAGCTTATGAAGCGTATTAACTTTGCACAGCATTATTGCGTTCAGCCTCTTACCAGCGTTGGTGATTTTTTTTACAAGTGTTCAAATAATATTACTTACTTTTAATTCAAGCGAAGTCGACATAACAATTTTTTAAATATAAATTTCCTTTCAAAAGTTATAGAAACATACATACTTATAAATCTCCAGAGTCCGTTTTTTATATTTTTTTTCTTGTCTCTTCTTCGTCTAATACAAACTATGTTCATGATATTTAGCATACTAAATTATCGTTGACTCAAGTAAAAAAAAAAATGGATACATATTGTTAGTGTTTTGTAGTTCGACATTACGGGTTTTGTTGCTGTTAATTTTTACTCCACACTTGGAAATCTTACTTGAAATGTATAAAGGCACGCTTAGGATTAGTTACAATATTTTCGAGTAAGAGGAGTCATGACTCGGCCCTTAAATGTTTGGCTATCTATGTCTGCATGAGAGAGCAAATAGCAATCTTTCCACATGCATCAGATCTATCTTCAAGAGATTGTTTTAGTCAAGGAAAATATATACAGGAAACAAACATGACAAAGCACGATGCTGCAAGATCTCTTGAGATCTACGGATCCCTTTTTCAAGGCGAACGACACAAACAAATAACAATTACAAATACGAAAAGTAACAAAATATGTATATATATACTGTGTAGTTATTGAGACCAAAAACATATATACATACACACACACACACACACATATATATATATATATATATATATATATATATATATATATATATATATATATATATATATATATATATATATATATATATATATATCTGGTTCTAAATGCACTTTTAAACGTTATTGGCTAAATCATGCCGGGGAAGATCGGGCTAAGTGCCTTTCCCAAGGACACAGAGCTAGCCGATCGGGGCTGGTCAGGGCGGTCGAACTCACGACCCATGGATTACGAATCAGAGGCTCTTCCAACTGGGATATTGCGGCACCCTTAACCTCGAAGTAATTACACGAGTAGTTTCACTCCCTGGTAAAAGAAAGTCAGATGAAGTTTCAATAGTCCTAGAACGATGTTGATAAAAGTCCACTATTGTTCACACAGGCAAGGTTGACCATTTTAACTAAGAGACTGTAATAGTTTAACAAGTTTACATATGTAAATATATCTTTTGTACTAAACTAGGATAGAGATTTAAGGTAATGAAAATTAAGTTCATTTGAAAAAGCTTGCTTGTGTGGTAGAAAAAAGAGAAATACAAATAAGGGTCAAATATATGATTGCGATGCTGAAACGGTAAACAATAAATCATTAAGAAGAGGTAACTGACTTCATGACAAGGTCACTGGAAGCCACACAACAGAATATATGTATGTCTAAATGCAATGATTAGGTTATTGCGTAAAACAGATGGAGAATGTTCGTTTTACCATGTATTAATCTGAGGTGTTACAAATATTAAAGTACATTTGAACCCTCCAAGTTTTACATAAAATGTATAGCGGTCAGTGAGATGAACATTTATACATTTGTAGTTGACTATCCTGCGTGGTGGTGGTGGTGAACGAAAATGAGTGACCGGTAAGTTCAGATAATTAACCAGGGTGGAAAGTTGAAATTGTATCACCACAGTTGATATTTCAAAATGAGAAATGGGCCAGGGCAAGAACAACTACAATCACGAGGCTGTCCATAAGTGATGGGCATTAGTATGACATGAGGTGAAATTAGAGATAGATTGTTTGGGTGGGATTGAAGGGTTCACAAAAAGGTGAAATTAGATGGTGAGGGAGATTGGTCGAGTGTAAGTGAAAGGGTCAATGAAAAGGTGAGATTATTGGGACCAGTCACAAGAGCCGTACGAGGGCACTGACATCATGCGAAGCTTTATTTTTAAACGTTGGTATGACAGTACAGAGCGAAGCCTTGGTGCTGAAAATATTTTCCCGAGTGCTCCAGCAAACATTTCCATTCAGCAAATCGTGCTTGATTGTTATTTTTATATGAGCAGTAACTAACCATATAAAATATGTATCAAAGATCTAAAAAGAAAATCTTTTCTGACAAGAAAAATATTTTGTACTTACTACAATGTAGTGGTGTCTAATAAGAGGTTGTAGTTTTTGTGATTATTGGAGTCCTTTAAGTTTTAATTACAAGTTTGAACACTGAAAATTATGTGTTATTTCATGCATTGTCAATACAATGCAGTATGACTAGCAAATATAGAGAGGATATCCACGTTTTCTGAGTAGATATACGGAAATATTTCACGAGTGACGTGGAAACATTGTATTGTCACGAGTGGCGAACTCAAGGGTAGATTTTCTTTTCGTTATATATTTTTAAAGGCAAAAGCCGTCGATTTGCATGGGGTTTTCTAATCTGTGTCAATGTGATTAACAGCTGCATTACTACATCGACAAAAAGAAGTTCCTAAATTTTACAATAATTTTGGGACAGCGACGTTTTTCATACTTAGCTTGTACATATCATACTTCAAATTGTGTATTTTATCAATATAATTACTGTATTCCTAGGAAAAATGAAGACATTTTTAATTTTTTTAAGACATTTAATGCGCGGATTGATAATGTTCCTTCAACAGCAGTGGACATCCAAAGTCTTTAAAATTTCGAAATGATTTATACGAAACAGCATTCCTGTGTACAGAGTTGTTGCATTAATTAGTGATGAAGTTAAATTCAGGTGTTTTTGATCTGGATTGCAAAGAGTGGAGAAAGCATCCGATGCTTTATTGAGAAGAAATTTTGAACAAGAGAAAGAAACAATGTAATTGATTTTTCGGTTCAATTCAATGGATGGACTAGTACATTTAATCGGTAGATTAACGACGAGGAAATGCGCGAGTTGCCTTATTGCTGTGTATCAAAATCGTAAACTTTTGACTTTTTCTATTTTCACCAGAACTGTATCTACATCGCTGTAAGGGTGCAAATTTCTGTCGATCTATAAAGAGAACATTAACTTGGACAGAGAACAATTAATTAGATTTATGAGGACAGGGTGCGTATTGAATCGCTATGCTGCGGTATGTGTTGTGAGAGGAACCGATTTTTAATTAAGCATTCGTTTATTTAACAGTCAGAGAAACTGGAAGGGAAAAGGTTAACTCAATCTTTGTATTGAAAATGTCAGAGTTGAGATTGTCCAGAATCAGTTATTTGGAAATCTAGAGGGTCAGGATGACTGCAGATTTTGGCGCCTATTTATAAAAGGCGGTAGATATATTTAATCCTTATTGGCTACGCTAAATAAGGGGCGTGTTTCCCACACGAAATTTCATAGTTTTAATATGCCACATCGCAAAATTTAGTCAGTCTAAACTCCTGTAAGAGGAAGATATTTTTGGCTCCGAGATTGAATTTGCAAGAAATTATCTCGTAAAACAATTATCCAAGGGACCGGATGTCTGGAAGGTTGACGGACACAATTCTGGCGTAGAAGCGAACAAGGCTTGAAAGCACAAGGTATTTGCATCAATCTCATGTAATTCGTTGATACCAATATAATTATTTGCCTGAATTTATTTACTTATATTTGCATGAATTTATTTGTATAAATTCGTAGATCAATTTTCTTGATATGAGTATAACTGTGTTTGAGTTCATTATCTGAATTCGTTTAATGATCTTATATATAAGTTTGACAGATTGTTTGAACTTGTTGTCTTGAGTGTTATAGGAGTCATGTATTTTAAGAATTTCATGCATTACTTTAGTTGATATGAGTATGAGAATCCGTGTGAATTCACCGATCTTAGATGATTTCATGTATGATAAAAACTTAAGTGCGTATCGACTGAAATTAACGTTGTTAAGCCATGAAGTGAGATTTCATGGACGCTAAAGACTTGAATGTGTGTATTCGCTGAAATTAACGTAGTTAAGCCATGTAATGAATTTCATTCATTCATTTCTATAATCGAGAACGGAACTGTTATGTCTCGGGTGATGTTAATGTGAGTCAGCGATGAAATAGCCGTTAGGAAATACATTAATCTTATGAAACTAGGTTTGTTTGTTTATGGCCTGCCGTGTTTGGCTTGACCAGATAGCCTTTGGTATCTGTGTGACTTCCGATAGGATAATATCTGACATAACGAGAGTGGAGTAATGATCTATTCCCAGTAGGATATCTGACAGAAGATTTAGGTTGCTTCTCTGTTTATTTTGAAAGGGGAAATAGCTCCACTTACGTAATCCACTGACGTATCTACGTATCTACATACCTACGTATCCACCTACCCACACAAAGTTTGAGGGCCGACAGAGGCGAAATAGTGAGAGTGAGAAGAAAAGCGAAGGAACAAATTGAACAGCACGGTGAAGCTGCAGTGAACAGGAGATAAGCAGGTTATGAAGTTGTACAAGGCAATGACTTCGATTATTCACTCGATTCTATGATGAATTAATTCTATCATTTAAACAGATCGGCTATTTATATAAGTATATTTGTGTTTAAAATTCGGTGAATGATTTATTTCAAAAAGAAGTGTATCTTCCTACTGTAATGTATTATCACAGTTGTTTATGTAATTGATTAAATTGTTATATTTCATATACGGGGGCTCGTTTTAGTCTGTTCTATATATCTGCTCAGATCTCTATTCATTCCATCTATAAGTTTCACAATTTATATTATTATTTACTCGATCCGGGCAATAACACCGAGGTCGATCATTCTCTAGATAACGATAACCACAACCACCACCACCCCCACGCCACAATCGCATGCACCAGTTTAATGTTTTAATTTCAGAGCTTCGCTCTCTGCTTGACGGAATCGTATGGAGAATCATCCAGAACAATGTATAATGTTGTGTATGCCTCAAATGCTGAAAACATGGGCTAGGCTCACTAATTAACGTATCGTTATCTGTTTTAATTAAGCTATAACGGTGCCCACAAATCAATCAAATTGTATACTATGGGCTCTTTTCGAGTAATTTCACCACCAGACGATTTTAACCGCACTAGTCGTAAATTTAGCTCTATATAGGACCGGTTGGCAGGTGTTCCTAGCTACCAAACCTGCTTAAAAATGACGTCACCGATGTAGACACGGGGGTGGGGGTGGAGGTGGAGAGGAGGAGCTGACAGCGATGGCCATTCACAATTGTTCTTTGTCTCCATTGATAATTTATGCATGTAAAAAAAAACTCACTTACATGTATACTTAACCTGGTTCAACATCTTGATTCCTGTTTAACATACCTAATTTTCAATATATTTATACCCATAAGCCCCTTAAACTCAAAGCGAAATTCATTGAAAAGAGATTTATGCGGGCTAACTGACTGTACATTTCGCCTCTAAAAGGTTGGATTGTATTACTGGCAGTTTTTCACTGTTAATCTACATAAAAATAATATGTTAGGAGAAAATGTTTCGATATATATTGGTATACATACTAATGTAATGACATATTTCCCATGAAGAGATACACTGCCTGTGGAAAATAACGATTCCGTAGATGAGTTTGAAATATATACCGTATGTACTCGCGTATAATTCAAGTCCAAATGCAAACAACATAGACCCTGATCTGCCGACGCGTAATGCGCCGGCAGATCTGGGTCTATGTTGTTTGTTTTACTGACTAGTCCTCACAAACTGCATAGACCCAGATCTGCCGGGGCATTATGCGAAGGCAGATCTGGATCTATGCAGTTTGCAGTTGGTATAGGGTTATACGCGAGTATATAAGGTAGGTTTTTATGGCTGGAACATACTACTAAGTTGGGATTCCACCATTATATATACTTAGCTGTATTAATAACACAGAATCGGATGTTATGTACCGAAATTTAAACTTTTAAAATTAAGCTTATGTGTTTTTTTGTCAATTTATATACCCACTTAATCAACGTGGCGTGTTTATTTACATGTCTGACGTCATAGGAATATGGGTTTATTCGAGAGAATTTTTCTTTTTCAACAAAGCATACTTCGATTAAATCTGTAGAATATTTACTAATATAGACATTGACAAAAACATACTTTCTACAATTTTTATTAAGGAATACTTTACGATATTTTACTGAAATTCAAAAATATTTATCTAAATTATCAACATCGTATAAAGCCATTATTATAATCTATCAAATGAACTTCAACATGGTCGTCGATGATATCGATTTTTTCAAAGTGCAATTAAGTGATTAAAAGGTATGCAGAGAATTTTTAAGCAAGTAAAGGAACAAAAAGGTCAACCCGATTCAGTTTATATGTCCCTGATATATCCGTCTACCAATAAAGAACATCATCCATTCAGATTGTATGTCTCCTTTGCGACAGGAATCGACAAAAGTTAAGGAGATCGTTCAGTATTAACAATCCAAGCAAACAAGACAAAATCACAACTCCGATAATTCCAGTCACTTTCGCAGAAGTGCGTTCGTCGCCAGCAGATGTCTTCTTTCTGGTGGTAACTGATAAGGCCTTTTTTGGAACTGTCAGCTCATTAACAAGTTCCTCTGTTTTTTTCTGCAGTTCATCAGAAGTCATGGCGCCAGTACGCATGAGTGGACATTCCTTGTTGCAAATTGACGTTGCCTGTAGAGCAATGCAGACATGGCTGTAACAAGGCACAATGTGTAGATGCTTGAATGATTTCTTTATAGCCCCTGTAACCTCGTACATAGACTTTGTGACAGCTGAAGGAACATTATCTATAGCGGCACTATCTTCGCTGTTCAATGCTGTTGGTTTGTCCTCTAACTCCTGGGTTTCTGTTCGTGGCGACGATATTGCTGTACCACGAAGGTGTAATTTAGGAGTGTGGCCGGTCTCTAAAGATTCGGTTGTCATAACTGCCATTAGTTTATATAACACCTTGCATCGCAGCGTAGGCATCAGCTGATTTACAATGGCCGTGGTTGGAACATCATGAGTGGAATCTAAAAGTAGATCTGAAATATTTGTTTTTGATGAAATATGGGAATAGCACTGTCCTTTAACGCATCTCAATCAATCTTACTACTAAATCTACTACTAATCGAGCTATCACAGAGATCAGAGATACATATCTTTTTTTTTTCAAGTCGAGTTTCACATAGTGACTCATATATAAGATCTCCAGGAAAGCACACTAAAACATATGATAACAAATCCGGCACATTTTTGATTTGTATGGTATGACCTGTAGATTTTTTAGTGTAAACCTTTTACCAGGAAGGCAGGTATGAAAAGTGTAGTAGTTATCCAACACAATTGACGTGTCTATATATGTTCTTTAATATTTCAAATTCAGTGTTGTGGGTTTTTGTGACATGGTATTCTAAAAAATATTGATATGGTTCCAATACTTTATGCATTGTTCTCTTGCAATTTCGTGGATAACTTTATTACATGTGCCTTTTTGAAGTGAAACTGTATACGAGGTATGTATGTATATGGATATAATAGGATTCTTTTTAAAAACTATGAAACCAGGTTAAAGCTGAACAAAATAAATACAATAACACGAGAAGAAGGGAAAAATGAAACCTTTGTAACATATCTTGGAGCATAAGTCAAACAAAGCATCGGACTGTATTCTATCATCATTTTCAAACCAAAAAGGGTCGTCGCCGAAGTAAAGCTGGCATATAGATTGAGTATTGTGCTCATCGAAAGCAGCGATCCAGCAGTTGTGACCATCTAACAGCATTGTCAAACATAGCGACTGGCAAATGGTGGCGTCGCTAGCCCGCAGCTTCTTGACAAGACTCTCTGACCAGGCAGTAGGGACAGACTTTATTGCAGTGTCAAAAGAACAAGGACCTGTACAAGAAATGAGAAAACGTGTTTAAAAACAAATCATGATAATTAATCTTTCTCCATTAATAAACGTTTGGAGAGAACAAAATAGACCAAGATCAATCAACAAATAGTGTTTTCATGCTGAAATTATAATTTTTATATTTCCGTGTTGTTCATCAGAGCTTTATGTAGAAGTAAGAGATAGAAGTATGGGACCATCAAATCTCCAAACAGTGGGATTCCAGTATACCGGAAACGTCAATTTATTTATATTGCGAAGTGCTCAGGGTGATACCTGTGTAAAGACAAAAGTGGTACGAATTATGAATACTGTGAAGTTCAGTATATAACTAAATTAAATCAGTCGTGAAAATAAATAGCATCACTTAATCCATCAAGATAGTATATAGTTTTCAAATCATCCTAACCTTTAGAACACCAAAAGCTCCGATACCAGTTATAATCCATTTTCAGTTATCAAAGTATATAGAACACATATCGGAGTAAGGAAGAAACATATTTTATTGGGAATCTTTAAGTAATTAAGAATCTGACAATCGCTTGATGCTTATTTAGCTTTTGTTGCGAAGAGGCAATAAAAGGTGCTTCATTAATATTATTTACAATATATAGATTCATGCTTTACTTCCGTATAACTCAAAGTATATTACAGTATTAAAGCTCCAAACTTTGCACAGTGGTAAAGAAATAATCAAGGGAAATTTACTTAAGTATTCGTTGCTTTATTTGCTAAATACTTACATTTTGTTTGTTCAAAATACGACGAAAATTATAGTTTCTAAAGGCTTTGCATGATTGAGTGGGTAAATTACTACAAAGTCTTTGAGACATTTGGAGGTTGAAGATCTTTTATGGCCATAAGCGGTAGAATGTGATTGATATTTTATCGACTACACCATCATTCTATGTAGAATAATTTACACAAGAAATCCAACTGTATTGCTCCATTTAGGTATAAAGCACATATATCACTTGTAGCATATAGCACATATCTCGTTTGTGGTATATAGCCGAGATCTCACCTGTGGTATATAACACAGATCTCACTTGTGGTATAAAGCACATATCTCGCTTGTGGTATATCGCACATATCTCACTTGTGGCGTCTATAAGTGCAAGATGTTGATACTAACCTCCTATGTTTTCACAGTTGAATGCGTTGAGATCACTACATGGCTTTGACCACCAGTCACCATTCGTTTTGTCAGATATAGCACAAAGCTGCGAGGCGTTGTCTTTATAAGTCCTTTTTTAAGTTAAAAGAAGTAAAAGGTCCGTAGAAGAAATTTACTTAATTTGGGGTGTCTGGAGAAAGATGTCCTACATTTCTCGTCTTGAACACGTACAATGGATTCGAGAGTTTAGGACCAACATACGCTTCTCCTTTCAAATATCACTAGGCCGGAAAAACCTATCAAAACTTGTAGTTCCTTTTTTCTTGAATGTAGGCAAGATAGTAACAATAATCAAGAATCAATCAAAATTGAGTAAACTGATACTAAACTCTATAAAAAAAATACAAGAAATGTTCAGATTTTTGCATGACAGAAAAATCTTCTCGAAAAGGTTTGTTCAGGACAAAATTGTCAGCAACTGCTCAAAAAAGCTCCATCTGTTAGAACATAGAGTCACTATTAATAAGATACCTACCATTGCAAATTTTGAAAATTTCGTAGAAAACAAAATCAGTTCGTATATTACACCAAATACCTGCGTCATTAGGAAAACCAGTCATAAATTACAAGGTAACACTTTCTATTCAAGTACACGCACACACACACACAAACACACACACACACACGAGACGAAACTGTGCCTGACTGAATTTTCCTAGCTGATTTTTGTTACTTTACTGTTTAGAATGAGAATACACATCGGTCGTGCGAGAATGTCATTTACTGGAGGAAGAAAACAAAGCATACCTAGCGATATATGCCAATCATAAAATGGTTATTTTACTACTACATTATTCAGACAGAAAAATATTGTCAGTGGCTAAGTTTAAAAACAAAGAAGGAAAGAATGAGTGAAATTTTTTAATGACTCAAACAGACGAATTGAGATTTAATTATATAAATGTGCTTATGGGTTTTAATGTCATGCGTGGGATATGTATATCAGTCTATTCAATATAAATGTGCTTGTGGGTTTTAATGTGATGCGTGGGATATGTATATCAGTCTATTCAAAACGAAGTAGGTACTGGAGTTCATTTGACGAATTTAGTTTGTCTGCGAATCATCAAAATGTCCGATCTTCTGTCCATAAGCAACCTTCCTTGACGTTCTTTCAAGATCAACCTCTTTCAAACATTTGCGGCAATCGTCCTGAACAAAGTTTGTCCCAAATATGTTCCTCTCTCATTACAAACGAAATATTGTATCGCTGACATGCGGGTTTAAAATGAGGACTAGTCAGTAAAACAAACAACATACACCTTGATCTGCCGGCGCATTATGCGTCGGCAGATCAGGGTCTATGTTGTTTGCATTTGGACCCAATTATATACGTGAGTACATACGGTATATATTTGAAGCTGATCAACGGAATCGTTATTTTCCACAGGCAGTGAGTGTATCTCTTCAAGGGAAATATGTCATTACGTTAGTATGTATACCAATATATATCGAAACATTTTCTCCTAACATATTATTTTTATGTAGATTAACAGTGAAAAACTGCCAATAATACAATCCAACCTTTTAGAGGCGAAATGAACAGTCAGTTAGCCCGCATAAATCTCTTTTCAATGAATTTCGCTTTGAGTTTAAGGGGCTTATGGGTATAAATACCTTGAAAATTACGTATGTTAAACAGGAATCAAGATGTTGAACCAGGTTAAGTATACATGTAAGTGAGGTTTTTTTTACATGCATAAATTATCAATGGAGACAAAGAACAATTGTGAATGGCCATCGCTGTCAGCTCCTCCTCTCCACCTCCACCCCCACCCCCGTGTCTACATCGGTGACGTCATTTTTAAGCAGGTTTGGTAGCTAGGAACACCTGCCAACCGGTCCTATATAGAGCTAAATTTACGACAAGTGCGGTTAAAATCGTCTGGTGGTGAAATTACTCGAAAAGAGCCCATAGTATACAATTTGATTGATTTGTGGGCACCGTTATAGCTTAATTAAAACAGATAACGATACGTTAATTAGTGAGCCTAGCCCATGTTTTCAGCATTTGAGGCATACACAACATTATACATTGTTCTGGATGATTCTCCATACGATTCCGTCAAGCAGAGAGCGAAGCTCTGAAATTAGAACATTAAACTGGTGCATGCGATGTAGATACAGTTCTGGTGAAAATAGAAAAAGTCAAAAGTTCACGATTTTGATACACAGCAATAAGGCAACTCGCGCATTTCCTCGTCGTTAATCTACCGATTAAATGTACTAGTCCATCCATTGAATTGAACCGAAAAATCAATTACATTGTTTCTTTCTCTTGTTCAAAATTTCTTCTCTATAAAGCATAGGATGCTTTCTCCACTCTTTGCAATCCAGATCAAAAACACCTGAATTTAACTTCATCACTAATTAATGCAACAACTCTGTACACAGGAATGCTGTTTCGTATAAATCATTTCGAAATTTTAAAGACTTTGGATGTCCACTGCTGTTGAAGGAACATTATCAATCCGCGCATTAAATGTCTTAAAAAAATTAAAAATGTCTTCATTTTTCCTAGGAATACAGTAATTATATTGATAAAATACACAATTTGAAGTATGATATGTACAAGCTAAGTATGAAAAACGTCGCTGTCCCAAAATTATTGTAAAATTTAGGAACTTCTTTTTGTCGATGTAGTAATGCAGCTGTTAATCACATTGACACAGATTAGAAAACCCCATGCAAATCGACGGCTTTTGCCTTTAAAAATATATAACGAAAAGAAAATCTACCCTTGAGTTCGCCACTCGTGACAATACAATGTTTCCACGTCACTCGTGAAATATTTCCGTATATCTACTCAGAAAACGTGGATATCCTCTCTATATTTGCTAGTCATACTGCATTGTATTGACAATGCATGAAATAACACATAATTTTCAGTGTTCAAACTTGTAATTAAAACTTAAAGGACTCCAATAATCACAAAAACTACAACCTCTTATTAGACACCACTACATTGTAGTAAGTACAAAATATTTTTCTTGTCAGAAAAGATTTTCTTTTTAGATCTTTGATACATATTTTATATGGTTAGTTACTGCTCACATAAAAATAACAATCAAGCACGATTTGCTGAATGGAAATGTTTGCTGGAGCACTCGGGAAAATATTTTCAGCACCAAGGCTTCGCTCTGTACTGTCATACCAACGTTTAAAAATAAAGCTTCGCATGATGTCAGTGCCCTCGTACGGCTCTTGTGACTGGTCCCAATAATCTCACCTTTTCATTGACCCTTTCACTTACACTCAACCAATCTCCCTCACCATCTAATTTCACCTTTTTGTGACCCCTTCAATCCCACCCAAACAATCTATCTCTAATTTCACCTCATGTCAAACTAATGCCCATCACTTATGGACAGCCTCGTGATTGTAGTTGTTCTTGCCCTGGCCCATTTCTCATTTTGAAATATCAACTGTGGTGATACAATTTCAACTTTCCACCCTGGTTAATTATCTGAACTTACCGGTCACTCATTTTCGTTCACCACCACCACGCAGGATTGTCAACTACAAATGTATAAATGTTCATCTCACTGACCGCTATACATTTTATGTAAAACTTGGAGGGTTCAAATGTACTTTAATATTTGTAACACCTCAGATTAATACATGGTAAAACGAACATTCTCCATCTGTTTTACGCAATAACCTAATCATTGCATTTAGACATACATATATTCTGTTGTGTGGCTTCCAGTGACCTTGTCATGAAGTCAGTTACCTCTTCTTAATGATTTATTGTTTACCGTTTCAGCATCGCAATCATATATTTGACCCTTATTTGTATTTCTCTTTTTTCTACCACACAAGCATGCTTTTTCAAATGAACTTAATTTTCATTACCTTAAATCTCTATCCTAGTTTAGTACAAAAGATATATTTACATATGTAAACTTGTTAAACTATTACAGTCTCTTAGCTAAAATGGTCAGCCTTGACTGTGTGAACAATAGTGGACTTTTATCAACATCGTTCTAGGACTATTGAAACTTCATCTGACTTTCTTTTACCAGGGAGTGAAACTACTCGTGTAATTACTTCGAGGTTAAGGGTGCCGCAGTAGCCCAGTTGGAAGAGTCTCTGATTCGTAATCTATGGGTCGTGAGTTCAATACCCGCCAAGACCAGCCCCGATCGGCTAGCTCTGTGTCCTTGGGAAAGGCACTAAGCTCCATCTTCCCCGGCATAATTTAGCCAATAATGTTTTAAAGTGCCGTTAGAACTATATATATATATATATATATATATATATATATATATATATATATATATATGTGTGTGTGTGTGTGTGTGTGTGTGTGTGTGTGTGTGTGTGTGTGTGTGTGTGTGTGTGTGCTTTTGGTCTCAATAACTACACAGTATATACACACATATTTTGTTACTTTTTCATTTTTGTAATTGTTATTTGTTTCTGTCTTCCGCCATGTTTGTTTCCTGTATATTTTTTCCTTGACTAAAACGATCTCTTAAAGATAGATCTGACACTAACAATATGTATCCATTTTTTTTACTTAAGTCAACGATAATTTAGTATGCTAAATATCATGAACATAGTTTGTATTAGACGAAGAAGAGACAAGAAAAAAATATATAAAACGGACTCTGGAGATTTATAAGTTAGTATGTTTCTATAACTTTTGAAAGGAAATTTATATTTCAAAACTTGTTATGTCGACTTTGCTTGAATTAAAAGTAAGTAATATTATTTGAACACTCGTAAAAAAAAATCACCAACGCTGGTAAGCGGCTGAACGCAATAATGCTGTGCAAAGTTAATACACTTCATAAGCTATGATACTTACAGTGTTGTTACTTATGCTTTCTACAGCTATAATAATTACAATGCTGTTACTTATGCTTTTTTACAGCTATGATACTTACAGTGTTGTTACTTATGCTTTCTACAGCTATGATACTTACAGTGCTGTTACTTATGCTTTCTACAGCTATGATACTTACAGTGTTGTTACTTATGCTTTCTACAGCTATGATACTTACAGTGCTGTTACTTATGCTTTCTACAGCTATGATACTTACAGTGCTGTTACTTATGCTTTATGCAGCTATGATACTTACAGTGCTGTTACTTATGCTTTCTACAGCTATGATACTTACAGTGCTGTTACTTATGCTTTCTACAGCTATGATACTTACAGTGCTGTTACTTATGCTTTATACAGCTATGATACTTACAGTGC
This sequence comes from Margaritifera margaritifera, assembly GCA_029931535.1. Classification (NCBI taxonomy): domain Eukaryota; kingdom Metazoa; phylum Mollusca; class Bivalvia; order Unionida; family Margaritiferidae; genus Margaritifera; species Margaritifera margaritifera. Next base: position 3,554,454 of record JAQPZY010001620.1, read on the forward strand.
TGTTACTTATGCTTTCTACAGCTATGATACTTACAGAGCTGTTACTTATGCTTTCTACAGCTATGATACTTACAGTGCTGTTACTTATGCTTTCTACAGCTATGATACTTACAGTGCTGTTACTTATGCTTTCTACAGCTATGATACTTACAGTGCTGTTACTTATGCTTTATACAGCTATGATACTTACAGTGCTGTTACTTATGCTTTCTACAGCTATGATACTTACAGAGCTGTTACTTATGCTTTCTACAGCTATGATACTTACAGTGCTGTTACTTATGCTTTCTACTCTATGATACTTACACCAGCAGTGTTATTACTTATGTTTTCTACTTGCCGAACTTTAATATGTGACGATACTCATTTGGTATCAAAATTGCGCTATTTTTCGGTGTTGGTACGACACATGTATAATTTATCCTCTGACATACTTGCCGCAAGATATTAATATTTGTTGGTCATAAAAGCACACATGATCGGTATTTGTGTCATAAAGCTCCTGTTGCAACTTGTCTCCATGTCAAGATCAAGAATATTCAAATTCGAAAATATCAACTAACAAGACGCAACTCTTCTCCTTGTGTTTGACATGAGTAGCAAGTTTGGTTGACATATCTGGAGCAGTTCAACAGTTATGCTCTGGAAACAAAAAGGTTCACAATGGACGGAAGGACAGAGAGACAGACGGACACTGCGAAAGCTTTATCGTCCTGTATAAGCAACCAAGAGCAGTGGCGGCGCGAGGGTTCGAGGCGCCCGAAGGCAATGTTCTTTAGTGGCGCCCCTACCGAGGCGCCCGCGCAATGTTCTTTAGTGGCACCCCTACTTTGCTACAGAGAACAGTTTTTACGTCAGTTACCAACCTCCCTCCTCCCCCTGCCCCCCCCCCCCCCCATAGACAATATAAGTTTTGTGAAGAATTTCCCCCGTTACACTAATATGAAGGCGAAATACTATGAAAGTTTCAGTTGCTAAATAAAAGCTCGCGACTGACCGAGGGTTTAAAAGAAAATCTTAGCAGAATCAGTAACGTGTAAAAATCGTGAAGGAAACAGTTCTGTGAGCTACCTGAGCGGTTTGGCTTGTCTGCTGCGGCTGTAAATCCCTGATACGTCTCTCAATGTGTCGCTTACACTCTCCGAAAATACAATCGCATGCTTGACCAAGTTGTTATACGGGCTGGAGAAAAGGTGGGTTCATTTTCAAACAAAGTGGTATTGGATTACAGTTAATATACATGCAGTTTTAGCATGTGACATGTTTGGTCAGTAAGTGTCCGAATCGGGTCATTATATCAGCTCTGTAGTATAAAGGGAACATGACCATCACGAGAAGTCTACAAAAGATATAAGTAAGTACATTCCATCTTGCATTGTGATCTCAGAAATGTGTGAGTACTTAGATGCATATTGAAGGCTTATCAATAGAGCCGTATATGTAGATTTCATACTTGCTAGTGTGGGAGGGGGAATTAGCTTGCGCTAAGGATACTGCAGACTAATAAACTGTGAAACCAAACTTCAAGTAAAAGGAAGCAATTGTTCAGGCAGGAATATGGCTTATGTAAGAAGTTTTAATCTGATGTAAGTAATCAATAATTGTATAATTGCTAACTTTCCGTAAACCAAAAGAGTATACTGTAGAACACACACACACACACACACACACACACACACACACACTTATATTCAAAAACCTATTTTGTGCGTTATAAATAGGCGTCCACTTATTCAAAATATAAATATAAAAATGACAAATGGTGCCATGCAAATATATCCGTTGCGAGCTGTTTCAGTCAATAGATTTTACTCAGTATTACTGTACTTCATTTTTGAAAGAGTTCAGTAAGAGATACCCTATTTGTCGATGCTTCTTATTTAGCTAGAAAGTAAGAAACTTTAATATTGAGATTAATGTAAAAAAAAATTGTTCAAAATTGACTTTAGTAAAGTATGTGGGCGAACGTAAGTACAGACCGATGGACACCAAAGTGATCGCTATGTCGAGCTTCCGCCACGGTGGTCTTATAGTCTTAACTTTCCACTCATTCAGATCTCTATTTCCGTACTACTAAGCCCTAGAACAGCTGTATTAGAAATCTGTTCATATACATCATTTTATATAATAAAAGCCAAATAAAAATCCTTAAATGGGGGGGGGGGAGTAAACAATATGCTAACTTTACATTATCTGGCCCTACATTATAGTATGCCTAACACATATAGGTTATGTATTACTTTTCCTGAGAGTAAGTGCATGCTGCATTTGATTAGGGTTGACATTAAATTTATTTGTAAAAATTCAAGTCACGACTTCTCAGATTAAATAATCTGATGACAAGACCCATTGATTGACCCTGTAAACGAGTTAAATCATGAAGTAAACTAATAATTATTTATAATCATAGTCATAGTTTCCGGAGCTGTTTAATTTTCGATCTGAAATAGCGTAATCCTACTCGTCGTTTTGTTTATATTTTTCATTAAGAATACAAGTAACAAACCCACTAATGCATTCAATTTGTTCTCTCGCTTATTTGCAGCCTAAATTTGATATGTAAAATGTCAAATAAATGTTAAATAACATTATCTATTTCACCTCTGTTCAATATATTTAGAAACATTGTCCTGTAGTAAAAAGTATATTGCCAACATGCTTTTCCTCTTAGGTGGGCCAGTGTTTTAAGTCTGATCGTTGAGTCTAACTATGTTTTCACAAATTGCCGAACTTTTTTAATGGTGATCTTCAGATATATTTTATTTTCATTGAAATATTCAGTCAAATCTTGATTGTTGGCACTTTAAAAATTATGCTCATTTAATTTCTATTAAATGAATCTCCAAATTTTTCGCTATGAGTCTGTTTAGATTTTCCTTATTCATACGTCTTCATTCTTTTCTAGTCGGAAAACGTATTGATTGGGTTGTAGTATTTTCCTCGCTTTGCTTTTGGTATTAGCTCATCCAGCATAATAATCTTCATTTTGACTTATTTAGGTGGAGATTTTTGAATATATGATTCAGTATTTTGTACTTTATTTAACTATGACGAATTTTAATATATATTTTTTGCATGTGTCTTTAACATTTTAAATTCATACATTTAACAAAATTCCCACCTAAATGTATGTAGATTATTCTCCTGGTGGTAAGTATATCTGAAACCACCTACCACCCCCTGGCGGGGGATCAGTTTCTTACAGCAGACATTTATCTAAGCTTCATGCTCGAACATTATGCTCCACGTATTGTGTGCACATAGTGACTGTATCACGCGGCTCTTCCGCGTTTGCTGCACAATTGGTTTGTTTTAGTGTGCATGCCTTGTTTATTTTTCATATGACTTCAGAGTGAGAGAATTGCGTGCACACTGTGTCATTCGGTTCTTGTGATTCAGAAGCACCATGCAAATTTATCACATTTTATGGCATGCTTTTAAACTCTTTCATAACGAAGTAACTTGTATTTATTTCAACCTCAGAAAATATTTGATTTGCTATTTTATATTGTTACCTTCTATAGACAGCGGTGTGGTCCTCAATTTAACAGAATAAAATTCACATCAGGCAAGAACTAAACCACAGAACTTTCTCTTTAAAATCAAACTCTATATGTCTAGAACAACAAGCTTAGTTATTAATACTGTAAAAATTACCCGTTTACTAGCGGATGCTAAGGATTGTCCCTTCGGTACAATAACATTTAAATATCACAATAGAAGGGTTCCCGTACACATTCTCTTAAATCAAATTGGTGCGCAGATTTTGTAAATACCACAATTATAGCATTATTTAGTAAGATTTAAAATCAGTTCTTTAAAGATCATTTCTTATTAAATAATAAAATAATGGTACATGTTGCAGACTATTGTAAACTATTGATTTGTACCGCAGCCTGCAGCAAATACATATTTCATTTGTAAGTGGCATGACCTTATCGGCATATGACCTGATAGTATGGTGATGAGTCAAAGCCTAAAGGGAATAAATAACAATTTATTTGCCCGTAAAACTCCAAGCAAACGACAAACTGCATTATTTGTACTTCAGTTTAACTTCGGTGGTATGTTGTTTTTTTTTAATGTGGATATTTAATGGAGATACATAAACATATGAGTGGGCTAACATTTTTGTCAATTTTGACTTTGTCAGTTCTCTAATCCGTATACGGGATTTTTTAAAATACAAAACAAATGCGATTTGTTGAGGTTCCGCATATACAAATTACTCATAAGTTCCCGGTTTTTGTCTATGCGTGGAATTTCAGGGATAAAACATAGGCGTATCAGAAGTAGGCTAAAGTTCCTTACTTTCTACACTCTTCGTTAGTGGTGGAAAATATTTCTTTCAAAGTACATTTAAGTAACCAAGCTTTGCTGGTAACAGCTATAAAGTATGATTGTGTATATAAAAATTACCTTACAGTTGTAACAACAACAAGCACAAAACTGGTCATTTATTTAAACAACAAGAAAACAAATATCATATTTAAGTTTATACCACTTAGAAAATCCTAACAATATTTGGTTAGACCTTACGAGCTGTTTGAAGATAAAAGTTTGGCATGTATTATTTATTAAACTGAATTTCTTTGATAGATCTTGAATGCTATTTGTAATCCACCCCAACGATCAATGCCAGGTTGAAATGATCGTTGAAAATGAAATAATAGCCATCACCTATAATTTAACACTGTGGGCATTTTTATATTATAAAAGCAAAATAAGAGGCCGAAACGATAAAGATCCAGAACATTATGAAATATGGTGTTATATATATAGATAGATATATATATATATATATATATATATATATATATATGTGTGTGTGTGTGTGTGTGTGTGTGTGTGTGTGTGTGCAGAGAAATATATTCGGTAACACTTTAAATGTAACCTCATAGTATATATGTTTCAAGATCAAATGTCCTTTACTCTTTAGATCTACTTCTTACCGAAAGTATCAAGTTTACCAGGTGTACCTGTGATCCAGTCTGCCTTAGTACTACTTACTATTCGTATCCATCTCCATATGAACAAAGAAGAAAGTGACAAATATGATGTACATTGATGTGGACGCCATAAATAATGCTTTTTAGCTCATAAGATAGCTTCCTGTCGATGAGAGTTAATAAAGCTTCAATGCTCTTTAAAAGCTAATTGCATGATCGAAAATCCTCTGTCTAATTGGAAAGACTGTAAAACCGCATTCTGATGCTGCAATTCGAGTTTGTATCTCGATCACATATCTGATTTGTCAGGCTGTCTTTACGTATACGTTTTGAGCCCTAATAACAGTATGAAACAAGGAGGCGTATTTGTCCTACTTGTACCTTGTTTCATCTATAGTGATACCCATATTAATTAATTAATTCATTCATTCGTTAACTAATTAATCAATTATTAATCTTTTCCAAAAAAATAAACATTAATTTAATTCATACTTCAATAGGTCTACTTCGTGGATCAATCTCACAATTTATTTTGGTATAATTACAAATTCATTCTTCACATCAAAAATCCTTTGGTGTGAAATACTTGTACAAACTTGCATGATCTTTTTGACAGGTATTGTTGTTATTTTTTAAAATTTGTATTACGGAGACTACATCAAGGTTTAATTTTCTAATATGTGCTCTATTTAAATTCTGAATGGGTTATATTTATACGAATGATGTTGCACATTATGTCCCATGTACAGTCCAATGTAACTGTTTTCATCCGGGTTCTCTTCTGTTCTCCACATCAAAGACTGCATCGTGCTAACACCTGAGAAACTGACTGTACTAAATACAAGTCGTAAGAGACTGGTTCAATCAACGTAAAATAAGAACATGTGACTTAATTTTAAGATTCAGCCGGTAAGAAAAAGAAAATGTTTGTATCGTAGATATGTATGAACTCTTTTGAATAAAGGTTGATATTTATATCGCTCTTATAATCAAATGTAGCGTTAACCTGTGACCCATTATTGTACTATCATATTAAAATGTCACATTTAGTTGACAGGATACAAAATTCATTTAAAACATATCAAAACATGTATATACATCGGCCTTTAGTTATCAGAAAAGTTGACATATAGCAAACACCAATGATTTGTATTCTAGGTTTGTAGATATGGATATCTTTTCTTCCAACCAATCAAGTTTCACCACTGTATTAAAAATTGCCAGATATTTCAGATTTGCATGTTCTTTGTATACACACTACAAACTCTTCATCACAATTTAATTTTCTTGCACATGAAGAAATATTCTACTTTTACTTTCCGCAGGATTCTTTGGTAAATGTTTTTTTTTTTTTGTTTTTTTGTTTTTTTTTTTAAACCAGATAATGCTAATTCATCTTTTCCAAAGAAATCTGATTAAAGTTCATCTGTACCTTTCGAGTCTCGACTCACCTATTGGTATGTCAGAATAATAATAATAATAATAATAATAACAATAACATAAACCATATTAGAACTGCAACAGGTTACAGTTAAATACTTAGCGAACCATTTATGTAGTGCTCGACCCAACCCGTAAACAATCCTTATTTCGTGAACGAATAACAAAAAGTAAAACATGTTATAAAAATAAATGCCCTTTTCTATTAATTAATCATTTTCTTCAAAAAAAATTAGGCATTATACAAAAATATATACTTAGAAACTATCAAGTAATTAATAATTTGTCGTCAAGATAATAATAATTACAATATACTTTTTTAGACATGAAAGGTCAAGAAAAATGTGTCACTTTTCTTCCTGGGTTCGTTAATTACTGTATGCAGTCATCGTATTTGAACTCACAATATTGGACTGATAAATCCTCTTCTTTCCTGCAATTATAATTTTACTCTCCGTCATATGTGCCCGCATACAACGCGCATCCTAACTGCGAACGGTGTAGACTGTTTGCAGTAGAGTGTGTAGCATACACGGATAAACACGGTACCTATTTTAGACTGAATGTGCCGTTGTGGGTTTCATTCATGTCGCAAAAATTGAATTATCGACTTCATGAACGAAGCTTTCAAAAATGACATCTTATAATTATACCTCGTCAGGAAAATGGGCCACAAAATTACAAATACAGCCTTTAGGTTTCCCAAACATAGAAAGTAAACGATCTGTAAGAACTTGTGGAAATGTGTTATTTACAGTCGATATGACTACTACAATAATGGCAAGGGATATAATAACGGATCGCTGACTGCACCCACCGGTCACTCACACCTACACACATTCAGGGCAAATTCAAAAATGAACCGATGACCGATACCCTTGCTGTATTGGAGTGGATGATTATGCAGTCATCATTATATAGAGAGTGTGCCAGTCCAATCAGGGCTGAAACTGCAGCACCTAGATAAATGTGGCCATGTAACAAATTCAGAAGTCGTAATATCAATATATTTCATCTAATATTTGCGTAATTTTCAGTACGTACTTACAATTCGTGTAACTTTCATCTGTTTTTCAAAAAGACAAACTTGGATTTTGCATGAAATGTTACAGTTATGAATTAGAAAAGCCGTGTGGCCGAGTGGTCTAAGGCGTTCACCTTTACAGATCACTGACATCTCACCTCTGTCCTCGTGGGTTCAAGTCTCGGGCTCGGCGAACGTGGGTATGTGAGAATGCTTGCCAGTAGCTTCCCGTGGGTCGGTGGTTCTTCCCGAGGTTTTCTCGGGTTTTTCCTCCACCAAATATACTGGCCGCCATGTATAGCCTATCATGTGCTGAGAAATGGCGTTAAACCCATAACAGCCAACCAACCAAATCTCCGGTAATCGACCACAAGAGTAAGAAGTCGATGTGAACAGAAAAGCACAAAGCGTCATTTCAGTTAATTGGACAACAACCTTGCTTGATGAGTAGAAACGGAAAACTAAATCCTTGGTTACATTGTTGCACAGAACCTTGATTTATATGAAGACTACGTTTTCTAAATGTCAAAGCCTTTAGGACACACAGGATATAAATCGAACGTTTTGAAACTGAAGGTTATGGCTATGGAAGCAGAACTGTTAGCATGCCATTAAATAACACTTTCCTAAATCATTTCCAAGGACTCGGTTGGAACAGGTCTGTAGAGCTGAATCAGTCTATCGGATGATTATATAAAAGATGCAAAATATGGCTTTACATGTACATTTACCTGTGACGAAAACCAAATAATTTCAATGGAGGCTTTAAAGTTAAATTACATGCAGGTGAATATTTAACATCAAAACTTTGAATCACCATTTTGTCTTGGATCACCATTTTGTCGCGGCATTCTGTAGAATGAAGAAGGAGAGATAATTAAAAGTTTAATGTTTACCATCAAAATCAACGGTTGCTTTGGAAACAGTAAAAAACACAGTTTTGACAAAAATTATCATCTGGAACATTCACATCAATTTTGCTCAAATTATCTTAGACGGACGTACGATGCACGATAGCCAATACACAACTCAGATGGAATGTACAAGAAGGGATTATAGTAGTAGTAGTAGTAATAATAATAATAATAATAATAATAATAATAATAATAATAATAGCAAAAATAACAACGGTAGCAGTAGTAGTAGTGGTATTAGTGTAGTTGTTGTTGTAGAATTTTGTTTTAAATCCTTGGTACTACAAAGTTAACTTTAGTACGGTGCCTTTACATAACCCGCAGCTAGATTTAACAATTGCTGACAATTCCAGAAATATTTTTTACTCTAGTTCTCATTCAAATTCGTTCATAAGTTAAAATGAGCGATATGGCTTGCTGTGTATGTCGCAATCCACTAGATAAAGTAGAAGCCTTCTCGAGTGTCGTCTCAAAGGAAGTAATCTTACTGCGGACACGCCTTTCTCGCAAAACATTTGAAGTTCATTCTCACCCAATACGCGCAAATCTCAGAGATTTGCTGATTGTACATTTACTTCGAAAATGTATTGCGCCATTAGTCTGGGTACCTTCTTCGCGTGATCCTTATTATGCACTCCACTACACAGGGCCAGATTAAGGCCTTTGGGGGCCCTGGGCACAGCGGCTCCTTAGTTACAGTACTGTTAAAAACACTGCCTGTGAAAAGCATACGATAATATACGGGGGCCCCTTAAGCCCGGGTCCGGGGCCCCTTGAGCCTCGGGGGCCCTGGGCACGTTGCCAACCTTGCCCAATGGATAATCCGGCCCTGCCACTACATGACTAAGTAATCGAGAGAGAAAGATTTTACTAACGGGCTATGATATTGGCTTGCCAATTAAGCCGGGTACCAGAGAAAGCTTGGAGATCGAATTATTGTTTCTTTAAAGCTGTACACTTCGCATGCTTTTTTTCCTTTCCTTTTTATCTTTTTTTCTTCTTTTTGTATATGAATTGTTCAGGCTTTTCTTTTCGGAAAGTTTTCTTTTTTGTGCCAGTTAGGGATAACAGTTATATATTAGGTCTATTCAGAAACGGAGGTCTGCACAGTCAGAAGCATCCACTTTTTTCAATCGCATACTTTTCTCCTTTTGTCTTGTACCTGTGTCAAAAGAATTACTTCCACATATAGATAAATTCTTCAAAAAGCTTTGAATGATGACCAATTAATATGAGATTTTTCATCTCGACCAAATCCTTGTCTACTCAACATCCAAACTCAACACAAAGGAACTTTTTTTTAGCATTTGCAAGTCATGACTGCTTTTTATCTTGAAAGACTAAAAAGAATAGAGATACAAAGAATATATTACTTAAATTGTAATCTCGGGATAACCGTGCATTAATATACTTCATTAAAAGAAAACCTACAATACGGAACATAACATGTTTCCTGTCAAAAAAACAATATAAGTAGTAATGTGGAGGCTATAAGTGGTCAAACGGGAATTATTATTTCGCCGTGTGTTTAACATGGTATGAGTCGATATGGGATCACATGGGAATTTAACATTATGCGGCAATATGGGGTCAGACTTGAAATATAATGTTAACAATTTGTCCATAGGTTTAACATTATGGAGTGATATGGAGTCAAACGGGAATTTAACGTGGAGGGGTAATATGGGGTCAAACGGGAAATGTAATGTTAAATAGTTACCTACTATCTAACACCGAGTGATCTACTATCTAGCACATAGTTATCTACTATCCAATACCTAGTTCTCTACTATCCAACGCCCAGTGATCTACTATCAAACACTTTTTTATCTACTATCCAATACCCAGTTATCTACTATCCAACACGACGTGTGTAGTGACCATCACCGCACACATAATATTCAACACGCCGTGTGAAGTGACCAATACCCAACACATATTATCCAATACCCCACATTTACTATCTAACACGCCGTGTGTAGTGACCAAAAATCCCACATTTACTATCCAACAAAAAGGGTAGGATGCAACAGAAGAGGGACAAAATCACACACTATCACACACAAGAGGTACACACACTATACTTACATGCACACAAATGTACTATCACACGCCAAAGGGCAAGAGTGTTTATATACCACTATACCCACAAACGCACTATCACACAAGAGGGATAAGGGCTTTTAAGTTATAGTTTTTGTATGAATAGACATTGACATAACACAAACATAAAACATGGAAATTTTTGTTGGCGATTACTGAATAGTATCTTTTTTCTAAGGGAATGCGCCCCTTCGTGCTGTCTGGGTCGATAAGGTCAGCAACCACTAGCTCTTTCATCGCCGGCCATACTGTGACGGGCTGTGACGATATCTTCCATGACTGCATTAATTCGTTCAAGATGAGTACAGCTAGCGGGATTGGGCACCCGCTATACGCCTCCCCAAGGGTTCGGATGTTTTCGGCTGCTTTGGCAAAGCTGGATTTCTGTGTCTTATTTAGAAACCCGTCACATCTTAATCTCTTAGAGCATGCCGAGACCATCCGGAAGTCTTCTATGTGATGTCTCGTTGCTTCCCTATCTTCCAAGATCTCACCCAGTCCCATATCCATTGCCTGGTCGTTGAGGTACGACGACACCCGTTGTTTGGGCGATGGCAGCTGAGGCTGTTCCTGCTGAGTCTTCTTTCCCATCGCTCTCGTTTCCGGCTGCATTGGTGGTGGTTCCTGCTTTTTCGTCGCCGGTTGCCTTGCTGCTGATGTCTGGGCTTACCTCTCCGCCTCTAGTTTCCTGGTTACCTCTTGTGCCTCTTGTTTTCTTTTTTCTTCATTTCTCTCCTCTTCCCTTCCCTACCTTGCCCCCTGCTGAACTGGTTTCGATGTTTGTGGCAGTGGAGTTTGCGTCCTAGCCTCAGGTAATTTCGAGGTTAGGAGTGGCGTTGTTATTGGAGGTGGAGGTACTGCAGGCCTGGGTTCCACGGGGGGGGGGGACGCTCGATATCGGTTCAGTCTGCGTTGATTGCTGCTTCTGTCGATCCTGCGGTTTTCCTCCCTGTCCCGGTCTTCTTGGGGGGCTACTTCTACTGCTTCTGTAGTCGTTGGAATCCTCCTCCCATATAAACAGAAGAGTAGTTCTTCTTGCCTGAGCCCGTATGCTCCACCATGATGCAAACCTAAGACTTAAGCCTTCGATTGCGTGCAGGGCACGGGGCGGTATCATTGCTTCCATCTCTAGTCCGATTATTTCTACGTGTTGCTTGTTGCTCTGCTGACTGAAGACTCTGGGAACTCTGGCTAACGCAGTGCTTTATATGCACGAAACGCGGATGTGAAGGAAAACAAATCTCAAAGGAAAACATCACTTTCGCCTATCTTTATGGGTTCGTATTCCATCTTTTTAATAGTCTAGGATCACTTCTCTCAAACTGTTGATTTCCAGAGTATTGCTAAATGATGTATGCAAGATGACGTTCACTGTGTTCACCATAGCAAGTACAAACTGAAGTTCCACACGCAGTTGGCCTGATTTGAGAATGTCCCTCATCGCTGTCTTGGTCTGGAGTGAAATCAAATCTCTACAAAGCATATCCTCCTGCATAATCATCGTACAAAACGCCGTGGCTTCTGTTGGTTCTTAATTGTCCTGTGGCTTCAAACAGTGCCAAGTAAGATCTCAAGTAATTTTCCTGGACGAAGTTAGATTCAAATGTTCTTCTACACCACGTCTGGCCATCTCGGCTAACTTCTATCCTTGGACACGTTGAAAAGTTGGAACTCGAAAGGATTTTTATCGATAGCTCCATTAAGGGCCGCATTGCTGGCGATGCCAATGAACAAATGTTTAAGCAGTTGACCTTGGAAAACATGATCTTCGATCTTGGATTGGAGCCCAGAGGCAACGGTAAAGGTTTTGACTTCCATTCGTCTTAGAGATTACTTGGCTGTCGTTCTACTCAGAGTTTGACTGATGTCGTTTCCCTCTTTAGGTAGGACTTCCACACGACGCACGTAAAGTCTGGTTTCTTCTATATCGTTTTGTACACTTTAGCATTAGTCATCAAATGGAACACTGTGCTACTTAGATTCAGTCTCAGACGTAAATCCACACCATTTAACAAATATTTATCTTGCAATCAAATGTTCAAGTGTAACTATCCATCATTTCTAAACTTCATCTTTGTTTGATTTTCTTTCAGCGGTCGTTAAATCCTACATTTTGGTCTGCATCATCATCCACAATCAAAGCTGTGTCGTTGAACATGTTCAACGTGTCAGGTTTCCACACCACCGATGCATCCAGATGTGTGTTCTTGGCTACTTTCCAGGTAAGCTCGGTAAGGGTAAGTGTCCATGCTGCTGCTAATTAGTTTGTTCTTCTAGTACAAATTCACTTTGCTGAACAACGAATGCGCGAAATTGTTGACGGGAGCTACTCTGTCGTTGGAGCCTGGATTGGTGCTGGCCGTTTTGAGAACTTTGACTTTCAGGCACAAGTAGCTGTTATTCAGATTAATGTAATCATCGGTTTGGTTTGTCCTTTGATTTCAAATTCGATAGGAGCTAAAGCAGTCAACGACGACACAGGATAAATTCTTCACATTGGGATTCTTCCATCGTCCTCATTGTTGGTGGCATTGAAAACAGATCGAGTTTTGACTTGGAACATTCGCAAAAATCTCGGTGCATCATTTTTCTTTTTTAGTAATCAGAAACATCAAAATACTCTGACTGCTGTTCTTTTTTTTTCTTTTTTTTCTGGTCGTGTCAAAGAGGTCTGAAGGGTTTTCGACGTCTCTTTCCACCGTGTTCTTGCTGTGGTGTAGATGAGGAATATTGCCTTCGCCAGGAGTGTGAAGTGAAGTTATAGGGGTGTCTCGGTGTCTCTTGAGAGTATGTTGATGTGCAAAATATTCCCGCATACGTTATTTCAAAGTTCTTTGAACATGATTCACGACACTGGCTTTTGTTTCATGATTTTCAGTGGGGAAAAATGAATGTGTCTTGTTTCAAAATCTTTTTTAAAAATTGGTTAAGAAATTCGGTGTATTTGTCTGTTTACCATCACAGAGGATGTCAACCACTTTCTTAAAAAGGCAAATTGTAAAGCTCGCACTAACTCTAAGCTTGTTTTAAAAGTAAAAAGAACTACCCAAACCGAATTTGAAAACATACCAATGACGTCAATGGAGTAGAAATTTCTTTAAAGTTTGGTTTCGAAGATAATGAGATGCGTTTGACTAGTCAGACGCGATCTCATCATCTCCGCGAGGAATTCCATCTACAAACAAAATGGATTCTCCTTGACATTATCTGAGTAACGTGTAAGATGATTGCCACTCTATGTAACACCACACATTACGTTGTGGAGGACGATCGAACAAAAGTGATTTATGTTCTATCACACATTTGACAAATTCGGTTTTGCCTGCACCACTATGTCCTGCAAAATGAGCATGTTAAAGGGACGGCTAAGAGACAGTGTCTCCCAACTTTGGCGATCTGACCTTTCGTCAATCACTTAGAATGGAGGATGCGGCCACAACTTTCTAGTTGTATTCAGACTTCTGAGATTCCACCAATGACACAAGACATTTTATACATTTTATACTCGTTTAATTTTTTCTTTCTTCATGTTGTAACAACAAGTATTCACATTTCAAAAAAACAAAGTTCGTGTTTTCTTTCTGTCATCAGTCACACATGATGTCTTTGGCATAGTCAGTTACCTCTTGTTTCGAAGTGTCTACTCCAAGACCTTTCCAGTCACGTACATCATTTCAGTCGTAAATCTGTTGGTGTATCTAATTTGCTATACACACATCTTGGTAAGTATGAAGAGTAGATTACGTATGACGAATATCTTCTTCACACGGTGGTACAAAAGTCGTATTCATCATTATTCTTAGCACTTTTAAAACACAATGAGTTTTTGGTGCACGGATAAAGTTTTCGCTGTCTTGTCTTGGCGTGTACTGTTATAAATTTGTCACAAAGAATCTGCTGGTAAACGAAATCCAAGAAATGCAGTCACAAACACACACACACGGCACGTCGTCCAAAATTCAAAGGAATCGTCTCGCCTTGTGGACTCGGTTCTTTTCAAAGTGATTGGTAATCCATTAAGTCTTTCACGGTGTCATTGACTTCCTTCCATGAAATTTGGTGTAATATTGATAATAGAAGTCGTGGCATGGCAAGCTTACTAACTTGTTCCCAGTTTATCAATGTCTGACCATTTGAAGATTTTCAAAGTAATCAGTCTCTGTATGGCATTCAGATACCAGTGATTAAAAAGCCTATGCCATTTTAGATGCAATTGTTCTTTGGGTTCCACATGAATCTTGACAAACTCTCTGTAAATGCGTTCTTCTCACAGCTCAAAAAGTAAAATACAAATCCTATCTTCTAAAGTATCCAACACGAGGATCATATTTTGGACCGACCAAATGATGGTAGCGACAGCACGGAGACCATCTAGAATGTTAAAGGAAAGCTATATCTTTACAGCCACATTCGTGACGTTTCACACCACAACTGAAACACTGTACTTGCTCTCCTTCTCCCAAGTAGACAAATCCTGCCCTGGATACAGATTTTGGGAGACGGTTCTTCCAGATATTTAGGCCATTTTGTTTTGAACGTTTGTAATCGACTTTCAAAATTGTAATAACCAGGCAAAGCCACGGGAAACGTGTATTCTTCTTTGATTTGTGAATCTCGATAAATGGCTGGTTTGTGAGTGGATTGATGAGATCCAGATGTATACACGAACGCATCGCTCTCGATAGTAAAGAGGCAAGATCGTGCTGCATCGCTTATGTCGCATGGTACAGCATCACTCTAGTCGCAGGGAACACTCGACTTCATTGAATATGGTGTCAGTGGGTCCATCACACTGTTTCTGTGTCGAATTCATCGTGGTCGGTGGAAGTCTCTTGTTACAATAATCTTAATTTGCTTTTTGAACCTTTTTATGCTGAAGAACGGTACCCATAAGATAACGTGTTGTGATCGAGAAGTCGTGCTCGTTTCTGATAGATGATCTAACATACTTTTTCCAAGGGTTGACTGACGATTTGGTGATCTGGCAAACGTACACTTTTGTGAGGATCCAATGTCTTGTTCGTGACCTGACTTTAAAGCTTCTCTTTAGATGTCAAAGTTGACCACTTGACGGGAACGATAGTTCAATGTCAGACCTTTTACTTAACATTTAGTATGAAGTTGTCCCTTTTTGTCTTGGTACTGGTGGCAGTAATATTTAGGTCCACCACTGACAAAACTCAGAACAGTGTCTTCGGGATGTTTCCTCGGTCGAAGCTCCTAAACGTTCATCTTCGAATGTGGGTGATTACCCCTATGGCCATTGATGTATATGCAACTTCCGGTGTCAAAGTAAAGGACTCAAGCTGCTGAAGGTTCCAAAACATAATGCAATTTTAAACGTGCATTGGCTGTCACATAAAAAACAATTATGACACTACCAAACTCGTTGGGAGGTGCAAACTCTGTGACTTCTTCGTAATTCACCAAGATCCAATCTTCACTTATGATTTCCACTTGTTTAATGTGTTTTCTTTATCATCGATGCGCTGAAACTATCTACTTGGATCTACCAAGTATTTAGTCTTTGGCAATATCGGACGTTGAACCAATTTGTCCCACAAAAAATTCAGCATGACCTTAGCAAACGATCGCCATCTTTCGTTCTGTTCAAAGTGATGCCTTCTAAGGATTGGTACCATTCTTGGAATTCATTTTTTTCTTCTGAAGTGTAAACCAAGAAGATTAGCGGCTAGCTTCTTGTCTCAACTTCAAAAATGTGTTGACGTTGCCTGAAAAAGCCCTTGACTGGAGTCGTCGTCCTGTTGGTATTGTTCTATGGTAGGAAAGTGCCAATTTAGTACACTTTTAAAAGTGATATCCTCAATCGAGAGCATGAAACAATTCGACACTCAACCACGTGACTGTCAAAGCGCATTTGTTTGGTCATCGTGGCGAATTGACTGGTCTTGATTACACGTTTCAGCACACGTACGACAAAAAGGAAAAATCAGTTTTCCATGGCAAGGATGAGGTAAGACGAGATGCTACAAGTTCTTCAGGGGCAAAACTTTACATTTGATCAAACCTTCGTAATGGTGAATGTGTCCCACGTGTTCTGTCAAAAGTTCAGGATGACCGATGGGGAATCGAGCATATTACATACCCAAGGATGCAAGGAGCACCCATCGATGTATTTGATTTGCTCTCCTTGAGATTCGTCAACTTAGTACAAGCGTGTATCATTGATCCATCCGCCAAACAAACTGTCCCGTGGATTCAAAGGTTCTATGTCCACCACATCGTAATCTTTGACAATGCGTCTAAATTCAGGATCTGTTTTCAAACGTTGATCGTTGTCGTGTTCTCACATTTATATCACTTGGTATCCTTGACTTTCCAAACTCTGGCGTCCTTGGTAAGATTTGTCGAACAATTCTTCCATGGCGGACTCTGTGAAAGGATTTTTCAGGTCTGGTTGAGGAAAACAGGTAGGGTATCCATGCAATCAACATTTCTGAAATTCATATACGATCTGTGGGTTTTCTAAATCCCAAACATACACGGAAAGGATGTAATCTTCTTGTCTCCACCGTTTCTAGCATGTTGTATACACTTGTCTTGACTTTCACATAAGTAATGTAATCAACGCAACGCTTTAGCTGAATATCGACAGCATACAGATAGATAGGATTGAGATGGTGTGATGCCTAGTTTGTTCTCAGGCATGAGCTCCTTTAGATAGACTAATCCACACTCTTTGGCAATGGTAGACGCTTCCTTCAAGGGATTGATACCTCCGTAATCCATAAATAATTGCCGAAATTTTCCACAACAAATGTCCACATCGGATCGACAATATTTCAACATTTCTTCTTGAAAATAAAAGGGGTCTAAAGAGTGAGCTTGGAATCAGGCGTAAAAAGCTTCTCGTTGTTCTGTTCGCATACCATCGGGGTCGTAATACTGAACTTCAGACAAATTCATTGGCATGTGTTGACTGGCGTTGGTACTGAAAAGTGTAAAAAATGGCCTTTAGACATTTCGGTCATTCCAAACGTTTTGAGCATTCTACTCAAATGCATAGTAAAAAAACTAATGGAATCTTTAAATTGTTCTTTTCCCATTTGCATGTAAATGATTTTGGCTCCGTTAATGGTGACTGTTGGAAATTCGGTTCCTTGTTCTGAAAAATGTTTCAAAAGAAATTGTCCGTCGTATCCCGATAAATTATAAGCAATGGCTGTAGGGAATTCATGACAGCTCCCTCCAAATGTTGTCGGTGGGGCTAAAATCCACTCAGCAAATAAGAAAGAGTACGAGAAACATGCAATATCTTTTTTCGTCCCCCTGGTATCACGCTACAATGAAATAAAGGTTCTTGAATACTGTCGTTGAAAGCGCGATGAGCCACACAAACAGTAGGAACGTAAATTCCAGTCTCTTGAGAACATTCAAAGTTTCTTATTCTTGTTCTGGTCGTCATTCTTAACTTCCTTGGTTTCGTTGTCATGTCTTTGAATGTAACAATTATGATTCAACTCGACGATTTGGTCACGAAAACGACATCTTTTCTTTCCTGGACAAACGTGTGACTTTTTGTTATTCGCTCGAACAAGATGTCCACAAGTGGAACACACTCTCAATAATTCGCAAGCACTTTTCTGTTATTGGAATTGTTTCATGCGATGTCGCTCGTAGCATGCTGGAGTGACGAATGTTCTCTTGCAAGTAGCAAATATAGTATTGAGTGGGTTTTTAAAATTTTACTTGAGGAATACAAGGCCTGGAGTGTTCGAGAAATGCTGTGATACTAGTAATAGCATCGAAAGGATTTTGGTGATGGTATATTCCATCTGTAAAATTAGGTCCTCGAAACACGAGATCACCGTGAACGGCTTGAGGGTATACGTTCAACGTATAACGAGGAGCCAGCACGTCTTGAAATTTTTGCATTTCAGGAACTCCACACACGGTCTCTTTGGAAATGCCCGCTTGTTCCTTGTTGGGCTCTGTCCGATTGTCTAATGCTCTAATCCTATGTACAGGTATAAGTAATTGTACACACCCTCCCATATCGCGTCTTAAATGAATCCCAATAGTGGGGAAACCATGCAGCGAGGAAGTGGTGTTTATTAGTGCGCTTTGTGCACAGTGTGCTTTGCACACATTAAAGCGGCAGGTGGGTTTGCAACCCGGCAACCCACCTGACGAAGAATTAAGTAGGATGCGGTGCGCCCATTAAACACTCGTACAAGGCCGAATGGTCAAACACGAGTATAATCCAAACTAACTAACTAACTAAACATTGTGCCATACGTTCTCAAGTCAACCCGACAAGATGTGGACTAGCATTGAATGCTGTTTAATCCAGAGTATCCAATGTATGTTAAGGCAACATTGGCGATCACACGCACTACAGATGTGGAAATGCAAGGATGCCTCAAGCGAGAATTAGTCTATGGACCACCTGTAAAAAGAAGCTTGAAATGAAGTACTTTGAGGCGGATGCCACCTGGGTTAATTATTTTTGGTTAACCACCTCAATGGCCCTTTTCAGGCTACTCAGTTCTTTTAAAAGCAGAGATACTATTCAATCATTGCCAACAAAAAACTATGTGCTTTATGTTTGTGCATATCAATTACTATTCATACACAAAAACTAACACTAGAGACCCATTACCCATCTTGTGTGATAGTGTGTTTGTAGGTACAGTGTGTAAATAAACAATCCTACCCTTTTCATCATCCTTCATTTACATCCTACCCTTTTCGCTGGATAGTATGTGTATGGTTTTGTTCACTACACACCTCGTGTTGAATAGTAATTGTGGAGTATTGGACAGTATGTGTGGGGTATTAGTCACTACACATGGCGTGTTGGACAGTAGACAACTGGGAATTGGATAGTTGATAACTAAGTGTTGGAGAGTAGATCACCAGGTATTGGATAGTTGATAACTGGGTATTGGATTGTAGATAACCAGGTGTTTGGTAGTAGATCACTAGGTGTCGCATATTAGGTAAACTATTTAGCATTACATATCCTGATTGAATCCATATTGCCCCACCATGTTAAATTCCCGTTTGACCCTATATCAGCCCATAATGTTAAGCTTATTGACAAATTCTTAACATTATCTTTCCCGTTGGACCCTATAAAAGGAAGAACATTTTTAACATTACATTACATTTTCCGTTTGACCCCATATTGCCCCATAATGTTAAATTCCCGTTAGACCTCATATCGGCCATACCAAATGAAATCTACTACGTAATGTTAATTCCCTTTTGACCCCATATAGCCTTACCAATATATTAGCAGGAAAAACAGCAATCATACCGTCTTGCACACGTGAAAGGTAGGTAAACGCGGTCACAGTAGAATGATGCATTGTTATGCATTGTTTAAATATAACAACGTTGAAGCTGTGGCATTCTAAAACAAAAAGCTAAAAAGAAAGAAACAAAAGAAACAAGAAATGTGTCCATAACATACAGCGACCCTATGAAACACGATAGATTGCTTGCATGGACACTCATACATTATAGAACGTCAAAACTGCAAAACTGTTTCATTCATGTTGAAGTGAACGTAAGTGCATATATAAAACTGATAAATTTTAGGTAAACACACTATTTTGACGTAAAATGAATGCATCGAAAATACCATTAAACATTTGGGTACTCATCAAAAGTCCTTTCATAAGTGAAAATCTTATTCGTGTCAATATCTTTAATTTCCATCCCAATTTTTTTTTTCTTTTTTGATTTTTACAGTTTATCAAACGACAAAAGATATCTTGTTTTGCAGAGAAATTATGATGGGATTTAATGGTTTAACCAGTACATTGCTTATTTTAGTAACCTGTGCCACCTAAGTAAACGTTCCATCTTGAATACGTACCCAACTCAAAATTGTGTCCCTCCAAAAAGTTTTTATAAACTCATATTTAAAAAAATTAATCTTTAATATGCACCTGTTCCGACTAAATTGCTCTACACACACACACACACACACACACACACACACACACACACACACACATATATATATATATATATATATATATATATATATATATATATATATATATATATATATATATATATATATATATATAATATGCACAGTCCTGCTTTATGTAACCAGTATTGTGCTTCAGAAATTCGAGTTAAAAAGTTTTGTCTCAGATTGGAGAACACAATATCAAGTTGGCAAGTAAAATATATGTCCATCTGGAGACGTACAACACGACAGTATTGTAAGGCGGCAGAATAATCCATTCACTCACAGTTAATGCGAGAAGCATAGTAAACATTTGTTTCAAGAAAAATGGTAGGCCCTGTTTCCTGAAAAAGGGAAAGGTTTTTATGCTTGTTTGAAATTGGCAAGAACCTTAGTATGAGTCAAACAGCTGTATTGCTACCATATATACCTGCCACTGTGTTACAGTTATACTTATCATTGTCATAATACCATAAAAAGTAACCATTACAACACTTTTTTACTTTGAACAAATGTAGTTCTAAAAAAATTGCAAGAGACCTTAGTTACATTGTATGATGAATGAATAATGAATAATGGTATCGACATCTACATCCAACTGCAGCTAATTTATGAAACTTATCAGACGAATTTATGAAACTTATCAGACGAATTTATGAAACTTATCAGACGAATTTATGAAACTTATCAGACGAATTTATGAAAAACAGGATAAATTGCTGATAATGCAACGTTACAAGATATATAATCTAAAAAATGAGAAAATATGACTAGTAAGATTGATGATAACAAATGAATATATCGTAATAACATTTTTTTTAAAATTAAAGCAATAGAGGAGTCCATAAAACTGTATACAGTGATTAAATAGCACACACACACACACACACACACACACACACACACATATATATATATATATATATATAGAGAGAGAGAGAGAGAGAGAGAGAGAGAGAGAGAGTGAGAGACCAAACAGAACGGAAAGTGCCATCCCTGGATCCTACAGGAGAATGCTTGATAACATTACCAGAATTGATAAATGCGAATAATTAATATTATCATACAGCTTAGAGAATTTTAATTCGTATTCTACGGAGATTCGAACCCAGGTCCGCGGGTAACGGAACCCATCGTCTTGCCTCTAAGTACCAACCCCTATGGTCGAGATGGTATAGGGAGGGGTTGGTGCTTACATGTATGGCGATGGGTGCCGTAAACGGCGGACCTATGTTCGAATCTCCGTAGAGTACGAATTAAAACTCTCTAACCTGTAGGATAATATACCTTGATTTCTGTCTTAGGAATCCGGAATGAATGTGTACTTAGATGAGAATTAATTACTAGGTCGACATACGGGTGTGTCTGTTACGCAGGGATGCATTATACCACCGACTTTGTAGTATCGTTTTTGATGATGTGCATGGTCGAGATGGTATAGGGGCTGGTACTTACAGGCAAGGGGTGCCGTAACACGTGGACGTGGAAGTGAGCAATACGGCTATGTTGCATGTCCCAGTATTTTTTTAAATTATTTGATGTTCGTATCAAGCCCATTCTCCTCTATTCTCCTGAAGTTGGGGATACAAGAATAGAAACTCTGTACAGAAATTACATCAATGTTGTTTGTCTCTTGGAAGACAGTCTTCAAATTATAATATGTACATTGAATATATATATATATATATATATATATATATATATATATATATATATATATATATATATATATATATATATATATATATATACAGTGCTGGATTACCCAATAGGCAGACTAAGCATCTGCTTAGGGCACCAGCAAAGCAGGGGCACCAGAACAAATGAGAAATTACGGGCGGGGGGTTGAATTACATATGGGGGGGGGGGCACCATAATCTTTTCAGGGCTTAGGTAGGGCCTCTAAAGGTCTTAATCCGGCCCTGTATATATATATATATATATATATATATATATATATATATATATATATATATATATATATATTCTTTGTTGTATCATCTTGTACTTGGGACAAACAATAAAGTTCTTCTTTCTTGGGTTTTTCAATACATCTGTATTGTCAGATCACCACCATACCCTAGTCACGCATAATAGAAGATTGATCAAAATTCTCAAACCATTATAGTTTTAAACAAACTTCTCGTGCATTATTATAAAGCAAAGTTGAAGTCGCTCTCTTAAAAAGTGGATGATGATTCTTTTGCAATAACACACGTTTAAATGCGCGCTAACATGTACACATGGAAAACATGTTAACATGCTGTCCCCCTCCCTTTTTTTCCAAAGAAACGAGGAAATCAAATGAAATTTGAAAGTGAATGTGTATTTTTTTCTAGAAAAAAATAATACCTGGATTGACTTTGATGCATTTACGCAGGTGTGTCGTTTGTAATCGATACCGGATTTTCGAGATCTAAACTGTATGAACCAGGATGGGTCTCAAACTTATGAAAGTCTCGTATTTATTCAAAACAGTTGCTTGGTGCAGAGTGGAACAGGTCTATGCGTAGTAACTAGGTATATGTCAACAATTTCCTTTTGTCGCATGGGCGGGTAAATCTAAAAGCATGTTTGTACCCGACCGCACGTGGGAGTTAAATTTTTAATTTCTTCGGCAAATGATGATTCATCAGTTGACTGGTGACTTCGTTATAATACACGTGCATCTTGGTGATTTTTACAACGGTGTGGGAACATTTCTTTTAAGAAGTGCATGTAGCAAATTTGAACATTTTCTTTATTTATAACTGATGTGATTGAACTACCTCTGTTTGTAGATAATTTCCTGTTGACAGGTTGCAAAAGCAATTATTTCAAATGCAACTTGAAAACTTCAGATCATGCGTAGGAGTTCACGACCGGTGAAATAGATTTTACGGATATACTTGAGGGCTAAAAGCAAAGAAGGATCACGAGGCAGACTGCAAGTACATGTAGTGAGAGAAATAATGTTTTTGGTGTAAAGAGAAAATCTTCTTTATTCCTAGCAAGACTGCCAATTTTCGGAGAAGTTTCACTCCTTAAATATTTAATTGTACGGATGGGATTGACTTCTCAAAATATTTTCAACGGCCTCCGTTTTCTTTCATGTACTGATTCCACAAGACAGGAGTAACCATTCCACAAGACAGGAGTAACGATTCCACAAGACAGGAGTAAACATGCCACAAGACAGGAGTAAACATTCCACCACAAGACAGGAGTAACGATTCCACAAGACAGGAGTAAATATGCCACAAGACAGGAATAAACATTCCACAAGACATGAGAAACAATTCCACAAGACAGGAGTGGAGTAAACATTCCACAAAACAGGATTAAACATTCCACAAGACAGGAATAAACATTCCACAAGACAGGATTAAAGCTTCTTGAATACCGACAATTAGATCCATGCATTCAGCGTCAATCACAGTTTCTGTCATCAATGACAAAGATATCCAAATGACAAACAACCCTTATGATCACTATAACAATAGATTTGTAAATGGCCCAAAGAGTCATGATTTTGAAAACCAAACGGTAAAACCTGAGATAGGGACATTTCTTACCGTTGTCATGGAAGACGAGCGCAAGAATTCACTGGACATTGAAAAATCAGACATTTCTTCAGACGAGTTTTCAAGAAGTTCTCGTTCTCTCTATGAACCAAACCTTGAAGTAGGTCTGTTGCAGTCCAATCCAGTCCAAAATAACGATATTGGAAAAAAACATCCAAGATGGACACAAACCAATATGCATTCCGCTAAAAGTTGATGGAGCTGCATTAGTAATTCCATTTGAGGAACACTGTCTCCATGATAGGCACACAGAGTGCCATAAGGACGATTCCAAATGGATATTGACCGGAGAAGAAACTCCACGCAACATTGTCCAGGATGACGTGTCCGATTATACTAGGAAACAGAAGATTGATAAGGAAGCAATTGTGGACTTAGCTGCAAATAAGCACAACTATTGGAACCGGGAAATCCATGACTGTCTGTGGTGTCCGTGTATGCTGTACTTCATGTTCTTTTGTTGTATCCCCGCCTTGTTGCTTATGCGTCAATCTGATATTGCGTTTCAAAAAGGACGTGATTCTACAGCCAGACTTTACGCCATGGGGTCTTCACTGTTCTATGGAATCGGGTTGATGCTTTCCTTTGCATTTTATGCCATGATAATTGCCTTAGTTGTAGTTTTCACTAATTAACAACTTTATTAGATCATGTCATTATTTATAGTAATTATATCCTTCTTATTATTTAATTTAAAGATGTTTTACTATATATTCTTTTAAATATTTAAAAAATCTTTTCTTCAAGATTGGAATGTCAAATGTTAATATTACCGGAATTGCGTTAGCAGAATAAATAGCCATATGCTAAATAAGTTATAAACGCGATGTTAGCATTGTATTCAGTCATATTTTAAAGAAAGCGTATGTACATGCTAAATATATTAGCATTGAAAGTAGCATGTCAGCAGTGTACATACTAGATACAAGAGCATTAAAAGTAGCATTTCAGCAGTGTACTTACTAAATACATTAGCATTTAAAGTAGCATGTTAGCAGTGTATGCAAAACTGTTATTCGTAGGGAAATCTGATACCAAATATCGTTTAAAAATTACAGATTGTAAGACGAGAACATTTGCAAACGTGTTGTCACTGAAACACACAGTGACTAAGCGTAAATTTCAACTGAACATTGTGCCAAGTTAAAAGTACATGATGACAAATGTAAAGCCACAAAAAAAAAACAAAAAAAAAGGCACAATGAACGCAAAATGAAACCATGAAGACAAAATGAAAACATGAACGCAAAATGAAGCCGCCAGCTGCCCAATGAACTCTGACGAAATATTAAACCAGTTATATTTTGCGTTAAACCAATTGCAAAAACTGAAGGAAAATGTTAAATCCACGACATAAATCAAATCCAGATTTATCATCGATGTTGAAATGATTTTATTGACTTGATAGATATGTATGTCCATGCCTGAAAGCATGCGCACTAGCCTTAGCGATGGAATAAATTTCATGTCATTCTTTAAACTTCCCGCATCGACAAATCATACCTATTCCGTCTTTTACATGTCTGTCATCGTTTGTGAACTTTGAAATATTAAAATATAAGAGAAGACACGTTAAATTGCATAGGACGTAATTTGGGATGACGCAAATTATAAACGGGCATATTGTGTGATAGGTTACATTTTGCGGCAGGTAAGCATAGTTCGATTCTATTTTGCGTAAGTTATTACTACTTGAGTTACGCAAAATTTAACCAGTTTCATTTCACGTTTGGTTTCATTTTGTGACAAACGATAACATTTTGTGTTGATGGTTATAATTTTCATTAACGCAAAATTTAACAGGTAGGAGATTGCGTGCGGTAAAATCTTGCGTCTATGTTGGCCAAGGCCATTAATCAATGCATGATTTTACTGAATGTAATTTGTTACTCCTGGGACAATCACACTCTTGAGTTGGATGTGTAATTTATTACATGTTAAAATAGATACTAACAGTGTACGCGAAAACCTACATAAATAAAATGTCAATGTTATTTTCTGTTCTATTTATTCAATTTTACTTCTACTCCAATATTCACGTCGATCTTGCCTTCCTCTGGCATGATAAGGGTTACGTGTGTACGATATAGTCTGGCTCACCGACGGCTTGACGCTCTAATATGAACCCGCATGTCGTCACCGCTCCCACCGTATCAATCCTTTACGTTGCGTATTTCAGCTACAACACGGGTGAACGACATATCATGGTCTCCACTCAGAAATTAAAATAAATAAGTAAACATACACGAACGTTAAGGTCATGTATGTAGATCTTATCCTTGAAAGTCGGTCTTTCAATATACTTGAGCTTAATGGTGGTAGTATACAAACGAATTTAGGAAGAAGGAAGATGAAGAAAAACCTAGGATAGGTCTATGTTTTACTCTATTGTCTAGAATTTATTATATTACATTACATTTCTTTAAAAATATTGGCAAACTACTAGTATTTAAACACCAACACGAGAGGTTCGAGTTTTAGGCTTAACTTAATAAATCACTTTTGACATAGGCTTTCCGTATCTTGTTGTCTCAGACTCAACTAGACTATTACGGCCCGTCCTCCATATTGTATGGAATTCATTATAAATTTGTAGGATACATTTTTCACTACGTTGATAACGTAGTGAAGTAGGCAGTGTACCAGGCTAACGATACAAAATGAAGTAGGCAGGGTACCAGACTACCGATAGATAGTGAAGTAAGAATGGTACCAGACTATGTACTGGGTCAGCTCAATTGTCTGTATATAGACAACTTTTGACAACAACCCGTAACATCTCTGAAAAGCACAGATGCTAGCGAAACGTGGTTTTTCAGACGCAAGAATACGGAACGATAGCAATAATCAGCGTGCAATATACTCTTAATTTAAGTATATGCATAGGATTGTAAATTTTTTTTTTTTTTAAATTAAATGAGCGAGGTATTACAATATTGCATGTCTAATTTTTAGATAAGTGAGGATATTTATGAAAAAAATAGATGTAGGTTCACAGAAAATTAAGCAAATTCGAATGGAACAAATAATAACTTCAAATCAGTGTGAAATCTCTTTTAAGTTTGTGGTCAATCGAATCAGGGTATATGACCATATATGACCACTGAGCTTAAATGGTAGGACTAAAATTACAATTGTATATATATATATATATATATATATATATATATATATATATATATATATATATATATATATATATATATATATGTTGTAACTGAATAATATTTTATCATGGTAATAATGGTACCACAAAAGCAGTAAATCAACCGATTGGATATTATCCAATTTTATTTTATTTTATTTTTCCTTTTTTGTTTAATGAGAGAGAAATGGAGAGTGGCTATGGAAAATTTTGGAACTGACGATGGATCAGTCCATATGAAACGAGGATTGTATGATTTAACATGATTTATTCCATTAAAACTCCTTGTAGTACTTTTAAAAAATATCCTGTACAAAATATAATTTTTTTTAAAGCCATATTTTACATGTTAATTGCGCTGAAATTTAAGCTTTGGTTTTTTTATTGAATGAAACCAACAGACACTACTGTATATACTCGTGTATAGATTAGATCCATCTGCAAACAGCATAAAACGATATCTGCCGGCTAATAAATCACGGGAAGATTAGGGTGCATGCAATTTGTTAGATATAATTAGTAGAACAAACAACATAGACCCTGATCTGATAGCGCATTATTAGCTGACAGATTTAGTTTTATGCAGTTTGCAGATGGATCTGACTATAAGTATACGACGGAAGATCAGAGTCTATATTGTTTTCAGTTTGATCAGACTCATATGTGTTTATAGTCGGTATTTAATTTGAAACAAACTACCCAACCCTGTTTGTAAACATGGGCGAACAAAATGTTTTCTTCCACCAGTTGAAGTCTCTTTTGTTCATTGGTAAAACATTAGCGCTCACTTGTCTGACGAACTGCAAACTCTTCCTACTCGAATGTATTATCACAAATAATTTTGAATAAAACTAAAGTAAAAATATAATCACCCGTACAAGTTCAGTAGCTTAAACCTTGCTTATTTATTTATCATCGATGAATTTCATCTTGCTGCGGTAAAGCTTATTTGATTCGAATATTTAATCTATCACTGTTGCTCACAACTGTCTTTCGTTCAAAGCTAACAAGCACAAGTAAGTAATAAAATAGACATTACATACAAAACTGTTTTACGGAATTATTATGAATTAAATAAATCAATCATTAAACCAGTGGCGTAACTTCAAATTGTGCCCCTCCCCCCTCCCCGCAAACACTTAAAGTGGGCCCCCATCAAATAAACGTAAAGCGGGATTTTGGGCACACTCTTGGCGCGGCCACTGCTCCTCCCCACCACATTGCGGGGGATGCAAGGGCGGTAGTTACGCCACTGGATTAAACGCTATATTATGAATTACATTAACTCAGTTTCTTCGGATTCAACGCTATATTATTAATTAAATGAATAAATCTTATGGATTAAACGCTACATTATGAATCAATCTCCTCGGATTCAACGTTATTTTATGAATTAAATGAATCTATCTCCTCGGATTCAACGCTATTTTAAGAAGATGGCTGTGAAATTATTTGTCTACCAGAAGGACCAGATAAGAAACTGCTGCTCGTGTGTGTGTGTGTGTGTGTGTGTGTGTGTGTGTGTGTGTGTGTGTGTGTGTGTGTGTGTGTGTGTGTGTGTGTGTGTGTGTGTGTGTAAAGTATAATATATATTTTATCCTAGGAAAATATTGTTTAATATTGATCTTCGGATTTTATCTAAGAAAGCAAGAAAAGTGTGCAGTGATAACTTTTAAGCCTTCCTCCTCATCCCCTTTCATAAATCAAATGAGGCGTTAGTTCACATAGATTGTTTACGTGCCCTTCATGCTTAGATAGATACATAGGTGTAATCAGGTAGATAGGTAGAAAGGTATATATGTACTGAAAACAGCCTAGCATAATATCTGTAGAAAATAAGGAAAAATGGAGATTGATCCGCCAACTCGGTAGCACATGTTTTTCTTTAAAATCTTTGTTTTTCTATTCTCTTCGCTTTTTTTCTTTCTTTCTTTGTGTAAAAACCTCAAGAAAATGACACGGGATAACAGTTCAACTGTTGCAGCAGAATTTCATAATCAATTAGATCAAAGTCTTCATTGAAGACAAGAAAAACAATCCCAGTCAAAGAATCATCATCTATTTTTGTAGCCAAAGATTTGTTAATTTGGCGAGTTTCGTCAGGCATGAGCGATAATTTCCAAGCCCTGATTTTGTGCTTTATGAAACAGAGAGTAAATTTCAAACAATCCATAGACCTGCTTTTCTGTAGTTATCTGGATCCTTCTATTTTCTTTTTTTAACGATAGGAATAACCTTTGCACATTTGAAAATACCCTAAGAGTTACCAGTCATTATGCTTAAGTTTATCATATGCGATAATAAATTTGTTGTTACTGGTGCAGCAAATTAAAAATTGGTGAACCAGTGCCATCCAGTCCATAGGATTTATTAACTGTCAACTTATTGAGCATATCACAAACCCGAGTTTCACTAACATTTGTTACTGAAAAATATGTATCATTAGGTATTTTGGCTCTTAGGAACTAAAGAAGGGCATCAAGCTCAATTGGGGTGTTAGTCTGGTTCTGAATACAATGACTGGATAGCCTTGTGAACAAATTATTTAGCATTTCAACAATACCTTGAAGAGTTGTTGCATCGATACGTTTGCCATATCGTATCGATACAAGAGGTGAAGAATCGATACAAAACGATACCTACCTGTATAAGTTACTTTAATCTTCAGCAGTCATGAATAATTATTAGTCGTTTGCCTTTTTATTCTTTAAACTGAGAATCGATAATGTATCGTATCGTAGGCTGTGTATCGTGAATAGTATCGATACGCGGCACAGGTGTATCGTTTCACCCCTAGTTTATAGTATTCTTCTTTTGCCTTATCAATCAGGTACTTAGCTTTATTCCTCCATTTTCTATAGCTTTTCATGTCTTTCTTCGTGTGAAATGTATCCCTAGCCTTATTGATCTCAGGGGTAATCCAACTTGGTTTAAGTTGGTGTTTAACCTTTTCTTATTTAATTGGGGTGTACGTTTCTAAGACTGTATTAAATAAATTATACCATATGTCTAAGGCAGTGTCAACATCAGCTATATTGCTAACGACATCAGCTATATTGCTAACTAAGTTGAATGGTTTGCAAAATTAAATTATTTAAAAACTTTCAGATAAAAGAATCCAGTGTATGGTCGGTAAAGTTTGACAATTACTATTATCTATATGTAGCAACAGATACAAAAAAAACCCTAGTATATGAATAGGTATAGAGATATACTGTAGTATATGACTGGGGTCTTCATTGGACCCTAGGGCAGCACAACCCTGTCTAATAATCTCTGAATATACCACATACACCCTACTCCAAACATCCATAATTTTAATCTAATCTGTGCGTTTATTCCTGCTTTTAAAGAAATCTGGATTTAAAGAACAAATATCAGGTAGTATTAGCAATTTATCATAAACATGTTCCACTGTACGTATGTATAACAACCTTAGCAAGGGAACTTTGCGTGTCTAGTACCTCACTAAGGAAACTGGTACCTAAACCCTATTTTGTACTTAGCTCTAAATACTTAGTGACCAGATTGATGGTATGATTAATTTCTCAATCTTGTGAACTATTAGCATATATAATTATATAACTTTTAAGGTTTGACTTTATTTTTGCTTCTTGATTACTTACACTGATCAATACGGGTAAGAAGGTAGTAACCCTTCTATGTATGCTACATTCATGAAACTAATTGTCTCCACAATGGAATACTGCCGGAACACCTAGCTGTTCATCTGGAGTGTTTTTGCGCAATGACCCAAAATATAGTTCACCCTTAAATTGTTCTTTGCTTCTGTTCTGAACCTGGCTTTGATGAAAAGAAATGCATTCACATTTAGATTCCATCTGAACCTGTATCACCAAAATATCTAAATTATTTTTGATCAACCAAGTGTCGGGTCAAAAGAACCTAAACATACCCTAGATTGGGGAAGGGAATTTTTAGTTTAGTGAAGAAAGTACCAGAAGCGCGAAGTGGCCAAGTGTAAATAACTAGAACATTCATAAGGTTTTCCAGAGACAAATGGATGGAAACTTTTTCTACAGTTACTCACGTAAGCGGTGAAAGATTCACAATTTTGACACAAAACAAAGGTAGGGGAACATGAAGAGTTGCTCAGTGTCATCTGGACCACACCAGTCCAAGATATGTAACGGATTCAATTCTGGGGGCCAAAGTCCAGATACAGTCTAAGGTCACCCAAGGACCTGCAGAGACCAACCGTTATGAGCAGATGACCTTTACATATGCATGTGTAGTTTGAAATAGTTTCAATGTGTTATTTGGATTTTGTATATAAGTCGCTACTATAGCTGGTTTGATTGTACTAAGAAAAAGAGCTACACGAAAAGACTGATATATAGCACTCCCGTCTTGTTGAGCAGCGTCGTGATAAATTTCAAGCACTCCTCTTAAGTCAATAACAATATTAAGGGAAACTAATTTACAAATCATGTTGCGATGGATTTGCTATATTATTGATATTGTATCTAAATGTGCTTACAGATAGATAAATAAAAAAAAAAAAATAAAAAAAAAACTTGATTTTGCATCACAATTTCCTGGCTTTTTTTTAATTAGCGAACTCAAAACTCATATAACAATCTTTCTTTCAAACACGATTATGTAAATATTATTACATATTATGTTTCAACAAAGCAACAAATAAGAGCACACATTAATATTAAGATTTGTCTAATCAGCATAATATTCTTCAGCAACACTAAACAAATTTGTATTGTTAACTTTGTACATTACTCAACAGTAAGATACAAGTTCCAAGTATAGTTTCTAGACTGACTATACCATGCTTACGGTACAACAGACATGTTCCAAGTATATTTTCTAGACTGACTATACCATGTTTACGGTACAACAGACATGTTCCAAGTATAGTTTCTAGACTGACTATACTATGTTTACGGTACAACAGACATGTTCCAAGTATAGTTTCTAGACTGACTATACCATGTTTACGGTACAACAGACATGTTCCAAGTATAGTTTCTAGACTGACTATACCATGTTTACGGTACAACAGACATGTTCCAAGTATATTTTCTAGACTGACTATACCATGTTTACGGTACAACAGACATGTTCCAAGTATATTTTCTAGACTGACTATATCATGTTTACGGTACAACAGACATGTTCCAAGTATAGATTCTAGACTGACTATACCATGTTTACGGTACAACAGACATGTTCCAAGTATAGATTCTAGACTGACTATACCATGTTTAGGGGAGCACTTATCATAATTAATACTTTATTTAGGAAAATATTTCATCAGAAATACAAAATGAAATGTAAATAATTAACTGTATACACATTTCTCGAACAAAAATACAATACAAAATAACAGAGTAAAACAAGAACTGTCTTGTCAAGTGTTATCAAATCGGAACAGAAATAGGGGGGAGGGGGGGGGGCATTTAGTGAAAAACTACATTTCTATGCGTACTTAATTTTGTGGACTAGATAAAGTGCCCTATAGTTGTCACAAAGTAACACTGACCTGCACATGGTCAGAGTTAAAACATCAATGGCTGAATGGTGTGTGTGTGTGTGTGTGTGTGTGTGTGTGTGTGTGTGTGTGTGTGCGATTAATTAGTAGGACTGATTTTAGACTGCAAAATACATTATGGCTCAAAACATTTGCCAAGTTTGGTGATCCTGGCATGAACTATGCTAGAGATAAGAGGCTCAAGTGAGTCTAAGATCACGCACCTGGTGATAAATGTATTGGACTAAGAACCACATTGCCCAAGAAGTCTGAATCAAAACAACTCGGAGCAATGAAGATCCCAATTAAATTTGGGTGAAATGATGCTTTCTATGTGTTAATGTGTGCGTTTTAAAAAATAATTTGTACAAGTGTTACAGATATTGATCCCCTTTATGAATCGAAGTAATAAGATAGTCATACATTTTTAACAGTGGGCCGGCATATTCAATATTGATAAAAGTAATCATTACATGAAAAAGAATAGATGTCAGGTTTAATCAACTTAATAAAAACATGTCACTTTTGTATTAGATAGATGTAGCATATACCAAAGTCCAAAATCCCTTTAATAGTGTGTTATTGGTTACATCTTCCGAGTGCAGGTTACCAATCTTCGGTGTATTTGTGAAGACCTCATGTCGATATGACTTTCTGTTTCCCGACCAGTAGCGATAACAAGATTTTCAAGATGACTGCAGTGGCGGCCATATTGAATGTCAGATCACCACCTATTTTATTTATTACTAAATACACATCATAGAAGTCTTTTAGTGAAATGCCTATGTTGATATAACCATCCATTCAGGAGGAGTAACAATAACAAGATATTCAAGATGGCTGCCATTGCGGCCTTAATGGATGTCTAAGCAGCACCATTTTCGCTTAGGACCAACTAGACCATCAGATAAATGTGTTTTTAAAATTTCATAGCAATTTTTTAAGTAGTTTAGGAGGAGTAGTGATAACAAACTTGTGCTGACGGACAGATTTACCACGGACAACAGGTTATCCCATAAGCTCTTCTGGTTTATGACCAGTAGAGTTAGAAAAACAGAGGCCTTCCAAAATCATGGAATAAGTCTACACGTACATAAACACTATCATGAATGAGCTCATTGTAAACCATTCCAGTCAAACAGTTGCCCCCTTTCCTGATCAGTTACGTAAATTAGCGTCATTCAAAACCCAGAGTCAAGACCTTTAACCTTAAAATGTCAGAGTGCTGACTATCAACTTGTTTATTGGAATGCAACTAAATAAAAAATCTGGTCTAAATTCAATTTTATATGTACAAGTCACTGTGTTGATAAACTCATTTGTATATGTACAAGTCACTGTGTTGATAAACTCATTTGTATGTGT
Source organism: Margaritifera margaritifera (assembly GCA_029931535.1). NCBI lineage: Eukaryota > Metazoa > Mollusca > Bivalvia > Unionida > Margaritiferidae > Margaritifera > Margaritifera margaritifera. Next base: position 3,588,412 of record JAQPZY010001620.1, read on the forward strand.
ACAAGTCAGTGTTCATAAATTCAATTTTATATGTACAAGTCACTGTGTTCATAAATTCATTTTTATATGTACAAGTCACTGTGTTGATAAACTCATTTGTATGTGTACAAGTCACTGTGTTCATATATTCATTTGTATATGTACAAGTCTCTGTGTTGATAAACTCATTTGTATATGTACAAGTCTCTGTGTTGATAAACTCATTTGTATGTGTACAAGTCACTGTGTTGATAAATTCATTTGTATATGTACAAGTCACTGTGTTCATAAATTCATTTTGTATATGTACAAGTCACTGTGTTCATAAATTCATTTGTATATGTACAAGTCACTGTGTTCATAAATTCATTTGTATATGTACAAGTCACTGTGTTCATAAATTCATTTGTATATGTACAAGTCACTGTGTTCATAAATTCATTTGTATATGTACAAGTCACTGTGTGCATAGGCTCAATGTATGGTAAATGTAGTAAAACACATGTAGAGTAGGGCCAATATTTCTTACAGCATACGTAACACATTGGGTCCTGGACACTCACAACCAAAGATTTATCTTTCTTTTCTACTGCACATAGCTGCGAGACAAAAAAGGGCAATAATTCCAAAAGAAATTGTGCGAGGACAGTAATTTCACGATGTGCGCATCTTCAAATGACGACCATAACATGTACAAAGTTTCATGGCGATCAAGTGAAAACTTCGAGGCTGGTTGCATTTTGAAGATTCTGTCATACACTACATCAGGCTCTGAGTCTAAAATGGCAATAAATAAAATATAATTTTAAAAAAATAGCAGAACACAGTGATTTCTTGATATGCATATCTTCAGATGATGATCCACTGAAATCTGCGAGACAAGTTGCGTTCACAAGATTATGTCATACGCTACACCAAGCTGCAAGTAAAAAAGGGCAATAACTGTAGCCAAAAAATTGCATGAGCATAATGAATACACTACACCAAGCTGCAAGTAAACAGAGCAATAATTCTAGCAACAATTGCATGAGCAAAGTACCAAGTTTCACAGCAATCCATCGAAAACTGAGACTATTTGGATTCCAAAAATTCCGCCATACACTGTGGGCAGCTACAATAATAAAAAGGGCAACAATTCTAACAAAAACTGCGGGATCTAAGTGATTTGTTAATATGCGTATGCTCAGATGATGACCAATAAATTAACCGATTTTTATGGCATTTCATTTAAAAAAATGTAAGACAGTTGCGTTCAGAAGATTTTGTCATACACGAAATTCAGCGGGAAGTCAAAAGGTTCAATAACTCCTATAAAAATATGCGGGAGCAAAGTAATGAGATGACGACTATACTATTTACAAAGTTTCATGGCAATTCACTGAAAACAGGGACTAGTTGCATTAACAAAATTGTGTGCCAGATGGATAGATGGAAGAGCGGATGGATGGACACGAGGGTTCCAACAGGCACTTAAAGTACTCCGATTTTCTGTAGTTCATTAGTTTTGTTCGGACTTAGTGGTAAAGTGTTTTGATTTTCAGCATCCATCGTTTCACTGCTTTAATGTACCGGAAGACACGGACAAAATAAGACTAATACTGCATCCAAATTCAGTGCACTAGACTACAATCTTGCAGGTGTTTACATGTTTTGCACTTTTTCTACCTGTACTTAAGTTGGGCTTGTACTTAAAACGGAAATGTTGTATGAACATGGGGCACGGTTTCCTAAAGTTTTATGGCCTTTTTACATGTCTTGAAAATTCTCTCTCTCTCTCTCTCTCTCTCTCTCTCTCTCTCTCTCTCTCTCTCTCTCTCTCTCTCTCTCTCTCTCTCTCTCTCTCCAACATTGTCCCTGAGTCTTGGGGAAGATCTCGCACAGGATCGTTCGACCAGGCGCAGTCTCATCCATACTGGAGCTACAGAGTATGAGCTGAGGAGAATTGCAGAGACAGCGCAGAAATGCGAGCAGCGTAAATCTCGGAAATGCAGCACGTCCTAGGTTAATCAAGCAACCCCAAGCGGCATCTCCTGTCCAGTGTACCATAGAGAGTCCAAAGAACAAAGTGGCCTGATGAACCTCTCACGTGTTCACAGATACTAGCAACAGGCGCCGCCGCTAGAGGGCACTGGCGATTAAGATTAACATTTTCTCAAAATGTCAACCTCATTACAACTGGTACTTTCTCCGCTTTCGTATGTAAAAAGCCGACATTATTATATCCGAATGTATTCATGGTTGAAAGGTCAAATGTTTATATTTAGCGTATATGACATTGGGCCTTTTGTACAACATATTCGGCGAAAATAAACGAACACCGAATTTTTCAAAACGCAGAAAAAGTAAATAAACCAACATATACGCTCACCTACGCCTACTTTTTAAATACTTTGGAGTTCTTTTTACGAGAATAATGGTAAAACATGTGCGAATATTTGCGGAAAACCCACGAGTTACGTCTTTTTAAAGGTCACCCGTGCCAGCAAGAACGGTAACTCTTCCCGGCACATGGGTACGTACAAAATGGAAACAATGACAACAACACGACATAAATTGGGTTAAAAAACACATGAAAACTTGATTTTATGAAAGGGTAGATGTTTATACCAAGGAATCAGATTATACAAACGTATTTGTCATTCATTATACCAAATTTATTACAACATTTTGGTACAACTTTTGTTGTGTAATGTAATTTCGAGATTAGAGACTTGACGGGTGATACTGATAATGATATTGAAAATATGTATGTGATTGTGATCACTTAGATATTATCAATGTCAGGTCATCTGCTCTAGGTAGGATTCTTATCTAGAGACACTGGTATTCAAATTAAAATGTTCATGTTTAGTAGGGGTGAAAAAGAGATTAAAGTTAAACTTATTTTCATTATTTTGAAAAATGAAAACAAATTCATTTCATACCATTTTTGTGAATATCAATATTAATATTGTCATCATAAAGAACAGACAATAGATCTGTAGTATTTCTCTATTTAAACAAAAACATAATGATAACTATTTCTTGAGAATCAAATCAGTGCCAGAAGTAGAATTGTGGAAGTATTCAAAGTAAGTTATTTTTATGTTTTTTTTGTCATTGATTTTATTTTAACAGATATGAAAACTGACCAAAAATATCTTATCATAGCTAAATTCTAAAATGGCAATTGTTATTTACTAAATTGTGATTTCAGATCAATGAATATATGTACAAGAACACTGTAATGCATTTGCACTATTGCTTTTAAGAGTAACATACAATTTAAACTTGTGTATGACTCATGATTATGGCATTTCATGCAAAAATGTTGGGGGGTGGGTGTGATAAAACGCGATAAAAAGGAACTGAAAGGCTTCATAAGTACCTGGAACATAGAAAAAGTGAATTTATTCATGAAGCTGAATGTTCACAAAACATTTATATATAACCATATGTAAGAAATATGCAACTTTCAGCATGAAATAACATGATGTCGAGAATTTGCAAAAAGTGACCAAAGACCAATATTAACAATGGTGGATGGCTCATGTGTTTGAATGCTTCCTGTGAATTTATTTGAAAAGATATAATAAAGATGGGTTTATTTTTGAATTCTGCACACTCAAATTCTGCAGAAAAGGTTCCATTTTAACAGCAACATATAATTTCAACTTGTGTATGACTGAAAAATATAGTATTTCATGCAAAAACGTTAGGGGGGGGGTGCTTGATAAAAAGGCACAGGGGGTCTTCTGAATTACCTGGAACATATAAAAAGTCAAATTATTCTTAAAGCTGAATGTTCACAAAACATTTCTATATAAACATATGTAAGAAATATGCAAATTTCAGCTTGAAATGACATGAGGTCAAGAATTTGCAAAAAGTGCCAAAGACCAATATTAAAAATGGTGAACGGTACATGTGTTTGAATGCTTCCTGTGAATTTATTTGAAAAGATATCATAAAGATGGGTTCATTTTTGAAATATGCACACTCAAATTATGCAGAAAACATTCCATTTTTGTATATTCTATAATTCTGAAAAAAATCATCCCCTGTTGCTACAGATACCATTCAGTGGTGTCAAGGTCATCTTGACGGACCAACAACATAGATGAAAGCAATGACATGTATGTAAACGTGTAAACTCACAGCGCAGCATTTTATTCTGAGATATCAGATGGCAAGTTTTCAAACATTGCATGGACCAATGCATCATTTGAAAATGAAACAAACCAGCTGCACCCTTAAAAAAAAAAAAAAAAAAAAAAACAACTGTACGCTTTATGAATATATACGGTTCATACGACTGTTTGATTTGGTGGTTCTCTGTAGAGCTGCCTTGGCTACCAATTTGTTTCATTCATTAATCGCCTGCCAAGTTCTGTTGACGGAGGTGTGTACTTCATGCAACACATCTGTTGTAGTTAGGTATTATTGTAGTTTCTGAACGAACTGTTTTCACTCATTGGCACCCATGTTCACCGACCAAGTCACTGACAATGACGTGCATTATTCATTGAATATTCTCTGCAAAAAGGAGTGTAACTCGATAACTTCAATACGGGCACGAGTGATACGTGGTTAATACACTCTGCATACTGTATGTAAATTAAATAGATCTCTCTTTTCTTCTCCTTAAATCCAAATTTTATAAATAGTAATGACAAATACAATTATTTCATTTGTCTTTCCTAATTCAAATGGATGCAAATTTTATGTGTGACGAGATCTTTATTTTGTTGCTCATAGTGTGATGCATGTGTGCATAGATATAAGAGAGAGAGAGAGAGAGTCCGACCGACCGACAGACAGACAGACAGAGACAGACAGACAGAGAGTTTGTGTACCTAACTTTACTATTCACTTTTAGTGATAAACAAATTGTTGGTGTCACTGTTTAAAAACAAACACTAGATTTGTGTTTGCACTGCAAAAAGGTGAAGTCTAAAAGTTAAATAATTCATAGAAATGTGCAAAATTGTTCTAATGAGCATTCAAATGAAAACAGATCATCTAGATATGCATACAACCGTGCCTACTACGTTTCATTAGTCTATGTTTCAATCGTGCTCACAATTTTTCATGGAAAATTCTTAAATTAAAAAATGGTTTTTAAAAAAAAGTCCCAAGTCCATCGCAGTAGTTGCGTTTGTAATGTTAGACTCATAATCTAAGGGTTGCGGGTTTGATACCCGCCCGGGTCAGTCTTGGTCACCTGCCTCAGTGTGTCCTTGGAAAAGGCACTTAACTCCCATTTCTTGGCATGATATAGCCAATGTGTTGAAAGTACAGTAAAAACTAATCGACTATCAAAAATGTATAAAAGATTGATCTTTAAACCCCCGAATCAATAGCCTTCTTCCTTATCCCAATTACAAGCCATCAACAAAGTTTATTTTATTGTTCGGAAACCAATTTTAAAAATTTGTTCCTCACAGTGACCCTGACCATTCACCTTTTGACTGAAAAGCAATTGGATTCTTCCTTACACTAGTTGCAAACCATCCACAAAGTTTGGAAAATGTAGATGATGGAGAACTCAAGTTTATGTGCAGAAACCATTTTTCTTCTTTCAGTCAAAGTAACCTTGACCTTTGACCTTTTGAGCCCCAAATCAATAGGGTTCCTCCTTACTTCAAGTTTAAGCCATCCATGAAGATTGGAAACTGTAGATGGTGGAATACTCGAGTTATTGTGCACAAAGCATTTTTCTTCTTTCAGTCAGAGTGACCTTGACTTTTAACCTTTGACGCTGACATTTATAGAATACTTCTTTACCCCAAGTTCAAGCTATTCAAAACGTTTGGGGGACTGATGATGGCGGAGAACTCGAGTTATTGTGCACAAACCATTTTCATTCTTTCAATCAGTTTTCGAGCCCGACATCGATTTGGTTCTTCCTTACCCTAGTGCAAGCCATCCACAAAGATTGGTAATTGTAGATGGTGGACAACTAAAGTATTGTGTGGAAACCAAATGAGTAACAGACGGATGGACAGACAGACTGACAACAGCATAATATGGCGAGCGTATACAAATTGCTATATTTCCCTGAAAATCTAATTGGGTTATCTACATATGCATACAAACTGACTAAATTTTAATTGTCTTTGTTGAGTGGTTTGGGCTCAATTGTGCTCTCAATGGTTCATGATAACATTACAAAATTGTATAAAAAAAAACTTTAAAAGAATTGCCATAATGTATTTCAAATCTAATTAAAAACATATGCTTAACAAATTTTATTGAGTGGTTTTTGTGCAATCGTGGATTAACGGGTGTACATCATGACCATGGTACATACAGCCTAGAAGAACTTGTTTCAATAACTTTTCAAAAAAATCTGTAAGGACAAAACTTTTCTTTAAGTATTTTATCTTACGGAAATTGAAAGTTCTCCACACGTTACTTTTGTTAGCTACTAGTATTGTGTGTCATCTGAGTCATCCAATTTTATTCCATTGTATTTATTCTTTCATTCTGTATAATATGTAAATAACAAATGTTCTTAAGAAAAACAATATATTTTTCTCAGTTTTAACGTTTGAATTCCCTAAGATAAATTCAAGGAGGGTTTTTTAGATTTTTAAATTCAAGGACTTTTAAGGTTATACATATGACGATGACCAAATCAAGATGCCTCAGTTGCAGTAGTACACTATTTGGAAGGGAAGTAACTCTTACAAATTCATTTTTGGTTACTTTAATGCATGCACCAGACCTGTAAATCCTGTTTTCCGGAAAATCTACATATCCTGTAGATGTGTGTGTGTGTGTGTGTGTGTGTGTGTGTGAGAGAGAGAGAGAGAGAGAGAGAGAGAGAGAGAGAGAGAGAGAGAGAGAACGTGTTTATGTGCACTAGTTAGTGGGAGGGAGAGAGAAAGACTGATTGTGTAAATAGATTACAAATAATTCAAGGAGGTGCTGTGGATGCATGCCGTGTGTATTTGTTTTTGCACAGAGAGAGAGAGAGAGAGAGAGAGAGAGAGAGAGAGAGAGAACACATGTGCATGCGTGTGTGTACATGTGCATGTGGAGACCGCATATAAAGAAAGAAAAACAGAGAACAAGTTAAAAGCAATTTAAGGTGATAGGCAGAATGAGAACTGAGTGAAGAAATGTACCGCAAAATTTAAGACAAGTATGTTAGAACAAACATTTAATTTCATACCTATTACACTTTTACCAATACAGCACCGAATATGCGACAAATGGCGAATTATGGCACTCAACTTTTATGAGTACTTTATAAATATAAAGCTTCTTAATCCACTTTGAGTGATTTATTTACTCATATAGCAGATTAGGTAAACAGTCAGTGTGTATTACTAGATTACAGACTTGGCTCCTGTCTTGCATGGTTAACTATTTCTACCTAACTGGGAGACAATAGTAAGTTATTGAGCCAAAGCGTTGAAATCGCCATGCCACGTGGGTAATTCACCTTTTCGATTATTCGATAATACATGTATGCTGAGGTCAGTGAAGTGTCCTGACCGGTGATTTACAGATGATGCTGCTATCTGATAAACGGACAACAATACATGTATTTCCAGCATTTTATTGCCTAAAATGACTGCCGGAGTCTAACTATAAGGATGTAACGGGGGGGGGGGGGGGACAACAAACGTTTCCTAGAGTAAGTTTTCTGTACAGTTAGATGGTTAAAAGTATGCCCTGGAAACGCTTAAAATGCAGAAGTGTTAGGGGGCTTCGCCCCCTGGGCCCTCATTGGGGACTCTGTCCCACAGACCCCTCGCCTACTTGTTTATCTCACCACTCTTTTACGCCACCTCAGCCAAACGATATTTCTGGATCCGCCACTGTGTAAGATAAATGTGTACTTTTAATAAATAAAAAATACTGTTCAACCTGTTGTAACTGAATTAATACAAGATAAACAAAAGTGGGATAAGAATTTATAATTTAGAAACTTTTCATTGGCCATTTTTAAAGTGCATACACTTACTTTGCATTATATGCGTGTGAGGGGTTGGGGGGGGGAGAGTGTAATTTGTGTAGTCAGTTTGGATTCCTGGGTCTACACTAACCACCACCATCCATTCCTGTAGTCAGAACATGAAGACCATTGAGATCCCCATCCAAGGGAGTTTTGGTTGCTTTGTGGCTAAGACATTGGACTCATTACCAGAAGGTTGTGGGTTCAATTCCCACCATCTAATCAGTTTGGAGCCTCCTCAATGAGTGTGGATTTCGCCCATAATCGAAGTCATCTGTGATCTTGATAATACAAAGTTACAAAGCAAGTCACATTAAAATCTGTTTGTAAATATAGTCTCGAGTGTTTACAAACACAGCCCATCAGATGCAAGATCACCTGATTAATATGCATGGACGTTTCATAGAATCTAAATCATTTGAGATCTTGATATAAGCTTACATACGAAATCTGATCAAAATCGGATCAGAAATATGGCCTCTAGAGTGTTCACATGGTCAGCTAATCAGACGAATGATAACGTTATTAATATATTAATATGCATGGATGTCACTCATAATTGAACTCGTCTAAGATCTTTATGATATAAGCTAACAAATCAGATGTGATCAACATCTGATCAGAAGTATGATCTCCGGAGCGGTAACAAACTCAGCCAGTCAGAAGCAAGATCGCCTAATTAGTATGCATGGATGTCGCTCATTATCGAATCCATGCAAGATTTTGATAATATAAGCCCATATTCCAAGTTTAATCAAAATTGGATCCGAAATATGGCTTCCAGAATGGTAGCAGGCTCAGCCAGTTAGACGAAAGATGATATCATTAATGTACATGGATCTCGCTCATTATTGATCTTGTCTGTGACATTGATGATAAGATCTCAATTGTTATTTCGTGTATCTTTGTGTATAGAGGTTCAAATATTATGGCACACACACACACACACAGACAGAGATATATGTCTATATATATATATATATATATATATATATATATATATATATATATATATATATATATATATATAAACATACACGACTGGATGGTTGAGGGACATGGAAACTGTCTGTATGTGTAAATGTGCATGCATCTTTCTGTGTCTGTGGTGAGTGTGCCTATTTTGTTATGGTCTGCCTATTTTGTTATGGTCTGTACAGCCCAGGAGAATTTTTTCCAAGGTGTTAACAAGGACTTCCAAAAGAATTCAAGAAGTATTTTTTTCTTACAGAAAGAGGTTCATGCTCCCATTTTGAATTGCAAACAGCTCATTCCTTGTTGGGTCACATTCCTTACTAAATTTGTAATCCTTGTGTAAATGCAATTGTAGTATGTCATTACTGTAAAGGGACACTATCCGTCTGGCAACTGTTGTGTTTCATTTGATCCTCACAATTTATCCCATTTGTTTCATTACTTTTGGAAAAGATTTAAATAACAAAAGTCTTGCTTTAACTAAATTATATATGTTTTACAGTTTAACGTGTTGTATTTCCTCAAATAAATTCAAGGAGTTGGAAAATTCAAGTCTTTGAAGTAACCCCTCAAATTTAAGGATTTTTCAAAGTTGTGCAAACAATGTTTGTGTATCAGCCACTAAAAATCAGGAGACATACGACAACTTAACAGTTTATTATCTATACTGGATGATTGGAGGGACATTCAATATATACAGTACTCCCTCATTATATGGCCATTCATTATAACGTGTTAACTGTTATAGGGTATTTGTATTCATTTATCACATTATATTATGAAGCAGTACAATTATAAACTTAATGCACTTCATTTAAGGTTGTCTATACTCCACGATTCCCATGGACAGCCTTAGAGGAAGTACTGTATATAGGATAAATGGGGATCATATAAAAATGTGTATGTTTATCAGTACGTATGTATATATGTAGTATCGTTTTACTGCATATCAGCACAATAGTGGCTATATAGTGTCAACTAAAGTTCGAAAAATGTCAAATTAGAGTGCACAAATATTTAGGAAGATAGCCCATTACAAATAAATGTAAACGCGAAGTACAACAAGATAAAATATACAACGTAAAGATATCAAAATTCTGTAAAATGTATATAAAATAAAAGACAAAGGTAACAAATATAAAATCCGTAAAACGTATGGTCAAAAGTTTTTATATAAACCGCATTCCCTCAAAAAGTCTAAGATTTTATCGGGTGAAACACTATCATACAGCGGCTTCATGCAGTTCACGTCAAAATACTTCTGTTTCACAGGGTGGAAGTCGACACACGTGACAAGAGTGTGTTCCAATGTCAGTGGACACTGGCAGGGTATGCACTCTGGTCGACGTTCATTCTTCAGGATATATGCATGAGTCATATATGTGTGTCCAATACGCGTATGGCACAATACCACCTCATCTCTGCAATTTGTTCTATACGAGGGATGCGTATACGTTTTTCAGGAAGTATGTATGTATGTATGTATGTATGTATGTATGTATGTATGTATGTATGTATGTATGTATGTATGTATGTATGTATGTATGTATGTATGTATGTATGTATGTATATATTTATGTATGTATGTATGTATGTATGTATGTATGTATGTATGTATGTATGTATGTATGTATGTATGTATGTATGTATGTATGTATGTATGTATGTATGTATGTATGTATGTATAGGGTTTAGGGTGTGACAAAACAATACTGGTCATATGATACCGATTTAAAAGTTCTGTCATAAAAACAATTGTCCAAAGAAACAAACCCAACTTAGAAAAACCTGTCCAAATAAACGTAATCATGTACAGAAGATAAAACTTAAAAGGTAACGATGTTGAAACCTTGTAAAATGTATATAAAATAAAAGATAATGGGAAAAATTAATATAAATACCTTAAAATATAGGGTCAAGCTTATATATATATATATATATATATATATATATATATATATATATATATACTGCATTCCATAAAAAAATGTCTCATGATTTTCTCTGGTCGTGCATCATCAAAAAATTTCTTAAATGAGTTTACATCAACAAACTTCTGTCATGGCGGGTGGATGTCGATACACTGGACAAGTGTGTATTCCACTGCCAGTGGACACTGGTATGCAGTCTGGTCGAGGTTCACCCATTGGGAAGTAATGACCCTGACCTTAGACCACATTTCTTCATGAAAATACAACACATACCGTAAGCAGATTTCTTGTTTGACGTATACTATATATGGTAGAGTGTACGTGAACTGAAAGGTCATTCCAACAAATTCGATGCAAAAGGTACAGATTTTAAAGTAATCGGGGTTTGGGGTGCTTCCACAATCCAGGTACAGGGGGCGGCAAAATGTAGTTGGCTGCTTTGGCAGATTTAAGCAGGTATTTACTTAAGTAAAGAATTTTGTCAAGGATAGCCTGGTTCGAATTCGAATATATAAAGCTAAATGATGTATAGCACAGATTTTATTATGGTCATTTAAACCTTTTTGATACAATTCTCAATGTCAAAAGTGATTGAAATCTAACATTGGGTCGAAACCCCCCCCCCCAAAAAAAAAAAACAAAAAACGTGGAAATAGCTATTCTAAATGACGAGTTAAAATACTGAAAATTGAACTCATCTCCAGTTTTATCAACATATACAATGGAGTTGGAGTAGTGGGTTGCAGATTACACTAGATAATATAATAAAACACTGACAATAGATTTCATTACGAGTCCGATCAGCATCAATCTTTATATCAAATTTTGGATTGTTATCTAAAGATATTAACTTAAAGAGTTAATGTGCAGAAACAAACGTCGGCGGGTCAGAGAATCAGTAGACATCACTCCACTAAATAATATTGCTAAGAGTTGACAATCAAACAGCCAATGGCGAGCGAGAAGTAAATTCATTTATTACAGTGATAACGTTGTATTATTACGTTGCCTTAGGGTCCTCTTTTTATCATATTCGTGTAGCATGCCAAGCGTGAGTGTACTGTCTGCGTTCAGTGTACATTGGATTTGAAATATAGAAAAATGAGAAGAGTATATATATATATATATATATATATATATATATATATATATATATATATATATATATATATATATATATATATCACACAAAAAAAACATGAAAAGAAATTCTGCAAAAGAGTACAGAAATCAGTAAATAAATATACCACTTGGGATTTGGAGAGGGTGGGGTTATAGCTCAATTTGTCTTTACAACATACTCTTTTTCATGGAGAAGTAGAATTTAATTTTCGATTGTGGGGGTTGGGTTTATAGCTGAGATTTTCTTTGCAACCAGAATTTTTGTTTTCTTTTACTTCAAGATAATTTTTTTCGATGTGTAGTCGATAAATAGTCTGACTTTTGTTGTGCTGTTGTACCTCAATATCGATTATTTATTTCTAAGATTGTTCTTTTCCATACATATTAAATACCTTCAGTCTAATACTCTTATTACACCGGACATTCATGAACTCTTTAGTTCTCCTATATGTGGAGGGTGGTCAAATTTTGCATGCATTCGCTGGGTTATAAATTGCATCCAGGGTCTCCATTTCACGTGGGTTGAAAGGAGCAAAGGTAAGTCTGAAAGTCGATAAAGCATTTATTTTCTACATCGCTCATAGTTTGAGCCTTTAGTGCTTGAATAAGAAGACCACCTCGTAATGGCGAACCAAGTCTACTTGCCCTCACGGTCAACTTACATATCCCGTTGAAACCCCTGCTTTGATAAAAATTTTCCATCAGTTAAATAACATGAATATTTGTTTATCGTCAGATAATTGTAGTGTGAACTCGGTTAACAGCCTACCGCAGACTCGGCAGTCGCCTTGTCTCGGTTCGCGACCCGCCTCGAGCACTAGTCCTACAATGTAAGACGTCGACCCCACATCAGAAGTAGCAGTGTATAATTATCTGACGATAAAACAAATATTTATTTATTTATTTATTTATTTATTTATTTATTTATGCAGCTTATCAAACGAAAAAATATGCCTTGTTTTACAGAAGAACTATGATGGGATTAAAAATTTAACCAGTAGATTGCTTATTTTAAGTAATCTGGACCCGGTTTCACTAAACGTCTTCAGTATGTCATGTGCCTCAAATTTTGGATTTTCCCTACAATTTTGAGATTTTCCGCAAAGCCTGTTTTGCAACGAATAAAGGAAAATAATCTCAGCTCAGTGAAAAAAATCACGGATTTGAGTTTAAGGATATTCTCAGACTTAAGATGTTTAGTGAAACCGGGCCCTGGTCCCGCCATAATAAAACCGGGCCCTGGTCCCGCCATAATAAAACCGGGCCCTGGTCCCGCCATAATAAAACCGGGCCCTGGTCCCGCCATAATAAAACGTCTCATCCACTGCGTACACACTCAACACAAAATTGTGTCCCTCCCTTGAGTTTTTACAGACTTCTTGATCGTGCACCCTATTTCAACTCAACTGTTCCAAAACACACACACACAGATATATATATATATATATATATATATATATATATATATATATATATATATATATATATATATATATATATATATATATATATGCACTGTTTCTATAATACGTAACAAATATTGTTGTGGTTCAGAATATTCGTATTTGGTTTGTACTCAAAGTCGAGATATTTTATGTAAACGGGGTCTGGGAGAGTGCAAGAGATATCAATCGAGGGGCGTACAATACAACACTGTTGGTAACAGGCGGGTAAAGAATGTCTATGGACACGTGAGCTGAATAGTTTTAATTACTTTCGAAGTACATTTTGGGCATTATTCGTTTTAAGCAAACTGTAGAAAGTGTCAAGTGAACATTTCTTTCGGAGAAAAAAGGGGAAGGTCTAAGGTCTTGTCACTTGAAAAGATGATAGGCTTTAATATGTATTTGAAACTGGCAAGAACCTAAAAATAAAAAAAAATGTCTTGAGTCATAAAGTTGTATTGATACCTGAGATTTCCAGCTGTTTTTCGGCTTATACAAATAAATTTTTACAATATACTATACTGAGAGAGAATTACAACATTTTTCACTTCATACAAATAGATATAACTTTAAGAGACCTTATTTTTCTTTAATGTAGACTGAATAATAAACAATCGTACGGACAAATAAAGTCTACATCTACTTCAAATTCCATGTAATTTATGAAACCTATGAGACACATTTATCTTAAACACGATAAAATATTGAAAATGCAACGATACACGTCACTAAATCTGAAACATGAAGAATAAAAATCATGGATAATCTAGCTAATAAGATCTATCCGACAAAATTAATCTATCGTAAAATATATTAAGTGAACCAAAGAATTAGATGAGTTCATAGAAATGTATTTGTATAGAAATGTAGAAGTGATCGATTAAATAGCAAACAATTATCAAACAGTGAGTTTTGCAGCTATGTTGCATTCTCTCTTACTTTTCTCATTTTCTGTTTTGTTTGGGGTTTTATTTTCAACACTTTCTATATCGTCCTATCACACCCGTAACCTAGCTACGCATCACAGAAGATGGGCTAGCATTCTCAAACATTTGTAGTTTTAAACCAGCTGCTTATGTGGTGTTTTAAGTTTAAAGTCGCCATTTTAAACAGTGTACGAGTAATTTTCTGCAATAGCACACAAGTTTTAATACAGGCAGGCAGGCAGGCTTCAACCTGCCCCCCTCCCCCGCCCAATCGAAATATAGTTTTATACCCCCTTCCCCGCCCAATTAAAATATAATTTTATAACTTTTAAAGTAAACATTCAGTTTGACTGGGAAAACGATATTACGAAAACAGATTTTAGCCTGTTTACATAGGTGCTTTCTTTATAATCTACACCGGACTCTTCAAGGTGAAAACTGCATGAACCCGTATGGATCTATGTAAGGTGACTCAGGCGCGACGTCAACAGCCTCATGTTCTCACCTTGGCAGGTAAATATAAAACTATGTACTTTGTTTGAGAGTGTAATATTCGTGTTCATCGGCAAATGATACGTGTGACAAGTTGCCTGCAGTGACTTCGTGACAAAATAAATGCGACTTCGTGTTTGTTTTTGTTTTTTTAATATCCAAGGATTTACAACAGTATGGGAAGGTTTCTGTAAGCAATGGGTTGCATATGGACATGCGTGAGGTCCAAGAATAGAGAAGGATCGCGAGATAGACTGTACGTACAAGCAGTTGTGATACAAATTTTAAAAAAAAAATTTGTGAAGAAAATCTTTAAGAAACTTGTGTGGAAGTAGAAAATCTTGATTCCTAGTAAAATTTACAATTTTTAGAAGTCTCAGTTTTTAAACATTTAATTGTGCAGCTGGAATTGACTTCTTAAAATATTTCAAAGGACTGTATTGTTGTTCAACTAATTTTAAAATAAAACTGAGCAACCGGTTGCGAATACGAGGAGAAAAGATTCTACAAGACAGGATTAAAGACTCTATTTGAAGATTGATAATGTCATCCGTGGATTCAGCAACAATTAAACTTTCTGTCGTCAATGAAAAACATATTGCAGTGACCATCAACCCATATGATTACTATAACAATAGGTTTTTAAAGGGACCAAATGGTCAACAGTCTGAAAACCAAACGGAAAAACCTGTAAAAGAATGTGTACAAAATAGGAAATTTCTTCCACTTGAAACAGGCGACGAGGGCAAGATTTCACTCAAAATCGGAAAATCTGACATTTCTTCAAAAGAGTTTTCAAGAAATCCTCTTTCTCAGTATGAACTGAACCTTCAAGTAGGTCTGTTGCAGTCCAATCTAGCTCAAACGAACGATACTGGGAAAAACATCCAAGATGGATATAAACCATTATGCATTCCGCTAAAAGTGGATGGAGTTGTGCAATTGGTTCCATTTGAGGAACATTGTCTCCATCAGGGGCACACAGAATGCTACATGGATATTTCTAAATGGGTTTTGACCGGAGAAGCGCCTCTGGGAAACTTTGGCCAGGATGACACGTCCGATTATACTGGGAACCAGAAGATTGACAGGGAAGCAATTGTGGATTTAGCTGCAAACAAACACAACCATTGGAATCGGGAAATCCATGACTGTCTGTGGTGTCCGTTTATACTATTCTTCGTGTTCTTTTGTTGTATCCCCGCCTTGTTGCTTATGCGTCAATCTGATATTGCGTTTCAAAAAGGACGTGATTCTACAGCCAGACTTTACGCAAGGTGCTCTTCGCTGTTCTATGGAATCGGGTTGGTGCTTTCCCTTGCATTTTATGCCATGATAATTGCCTTAGTTGTAGTTTTCACTAATTAACAACTTTATTAGATCATGTCAATATTTATAGTAATTATATCCTTCTTATTATTTCATTTAAAGATGTTTTACTATATATTCTTTTAAATATTTATAGAACTAGTGTGTTGAAATTATGGATTAAATCTATCAATCTACTAGGATTTAATATTATTTTTAAAGCGTGAGCTTCAGAAAAGATAATAAATTATGTCTACTAATTTTGTTCTGATTCATATAGCCACAACAAAATATAAATAAATAAATAAATGCAAGAGACTTTCATTGCCTAAAAAAAGCATATTTCATTGAAAATATTTTCCATGTGGCGCTTTATTATTATTATTATTATTATTAGTAGTAGTAGTAGTAGTAGTAGTATTTCAAGTTTAAATTACATTATATGCTAGAACGTTTTGTAATCTTTCAATATTTTTGTTAAATTTGAGCTCACTGATGTAAATAATGATATGCTGATTAAATGTTACTTATGAAAAATAAAAAAATTAAACACTTTCAATATGTCACGCTTTGAGATTTCATTCATCAGCTGTGACATAATACAATTATTAGGCTGAACATCGATGATTGAACTAATGAGGAAAATGTTCATATACACAGCTTTTTTATTAAGGTGTTCTTTTTGATACATCAATTATTTAATACATGTTGATAGTTTTATATCAATCCGTATGGCTGATATTGATCTCCAGCCTTCATCTAAGAAAGATAAAATAAAAAAGTGCAGTAATGAAAACTTGTATGACTTCCTCATTATCCCGTTTGATAAATCAAATTTGTTGGCGTTAGTTTGTTATGTTAAAGATAGATACATAGATAGATGTAATCAGATAGATAGGTAATGAATACAGCCTATCATAATATCCGTAGAAAATACGGAAAAATGTAGATTTCTCCCCTTCTCAGTAGCACAGGTTTTCCTTCAAAATCTTAGTTTTTCTTTCTTTTCTTTTGTAATAACTGCAAGAGATTGAAACATGACTTTATTATATTGTGAAAATTTCCATAAAAATGTAACAAGAAGGGCCCAAGCCATAAAGATTTGAAATTGTGCATCAACCTAAAAGTTAAATAGGTAATCCACTCACTTTCGTCCAGCCACCCAGACACTACCAGTCCAGATGTAGTTACATAATGCTTCACATCTAGCTGGCGATTGTACTGATCAGCGACTCTCTGGAATTTCTGTTGTTGATGAATAAATGCCGTTAGTAGCCGATGGGTAATTTTCCTTATATAACAAAAAGGTAGCTTAAGACTGTATAGCTATTGAAGCATCACTTTTTCTTCAAATTAGGTATAAAAAAATATTGCATACATATCATAAGTAATATTGTATACATATCATAGGTAATATTGTAAACATATTATAGGTGTCTTCTATTCCAACACATATAGATATTTGTCGATGGTGTGCTCTTGGTAGACTTACATTTTTAATGAGGAAGAATCCGATTTGTAGGATTATTTACGGATGGCAGATCTCACGATAAGCAGTTAATTGTTGAGCACTCGATATATACGAATAAACACCGTACCTGTTTCAGAGCATACTGACTGCTTCCCATTTGTTCATTGTTGGCTGAAAGGATTGACTTTCAGTGTCGATGCTCTATCTTTTCGACATCTCATGAATATTTTGTAAAGCAAAATGACCTTTGTCGCGACAATTTGATAGCGCTCAGATTCTCAGTAGTAATGAGAAGGACAGCCATTTACATTATAATGAATGCGTATTTACTCCTCGTTGTGTCTACATTACTAGAGGTACATAAAGTCTTTCAAATGTCAGAGGAAAATCTTGGGTCTGATTTATCACCGTGCAACAGGTAATATGCGCATGGTTGATTTGAATATCTTGGCGCATAGAAACTGAGTGTGTGTGTATGTATGTATGTGTGTTCAGTGTTGTTATTTAATGATAACCTGGATGATGGCAGTAAAACATACGATTGTTAGATGAGAATTCTTCGGCACGATTTTAAAATCTCGATGTAATTTTGATTTATACCGTATATGCGACTTACAAGTTCACATCCAAGAGAAATCCATGCATAAGACAAAAGTAAATCTATTTGCAATCACCGTTAATGCATATTAGGAAAATAACCAATTGTGTTAACGAGGCAGTATGTTTTAATTTACATGAACTTTGACATAAATTATCCTGTGTGCGAGCAAAATTTTTAAGATAGAATCTCGTGCTCAAATGTCATAAGGGATGATGTAAATAAATATGATGTTAACAAGAAGTATAGTCACTTGTTGTCCCTTGGCTGACCAAAAAATTCAGTTTTCTCCAAATTTTGAACGAGTGATTCCGACTGAATGTTTGCGTTATTCCTGGACAAACTCTTGTATAATGTTTCCAGAACTATTTCAGGTGTTGTTATTCTTTTTCTCCTCATGATTCAATAGTTCCCAAACAAGCACTTGGTGTTACTCAGTAGATTTAAACTCAAGGGCAAGATGTGATTGTGTTAAGATGGTTAGGTACAAGATGGGTTAACCCGAGGTTAAGAAAGCAAATCGTATTAGCTTACATATTAGAAGGCTAAGATGCATGGCTACTAAAGTATATAAGAAATTTCACAAGAAAACACCCGACAATACCAAGGGTACTGTAAGCGTTCTTTTAAATTTGACGCCACCAGAGTCTGGAACAGCCTTCCCGAAGAACTGAGAACAATCCTTGATTTAAACAATTCAATAGGTTGATTCGGACGTGGTCAATGTCTCAGTCTAAATGTATTTTGTGCCGTTGTATTTAGCGGTCAGTGGCAAATCAGCCTTAAGGTGACCACATTTTTTACTGAGTTTCTGTGGTTTAAATCCTGTTCAATTGCTGCTTATTTTGATTTTTTACTTACTTAGGTTTTAAGTTTAAATTTAAACTTTTGGGACGCTCGTATTCTGATATTTTAATAGCAAAATTGTTATTTCTTATCAAAATGTTTAAATGTATACATTCTGTGATGTGTCACACTAGTACATACATTGTATTAAAAAATACTGTATACTGTTATTTTGTCTCTTAATCTGCCGTTACTATTGGCATTGTAATGTTTCTAATCTGTATTGTTTTCTTGTAAATATGTACTATCTGTGTACCTGTCTGTTGAAATATGTAGTATTTATTTCATGTCGTTTCGGCAAAAGATCTAATCCAGAGCTATTGCAATTCTTTTTTTTTTTTTTTTTTTGTACCCTTGGCATGCCCTTACGTCCATGTGTCTGTCTGTCTGTCTGTCTGTCTGTCTGTCTCTCTCTCTCTCTCTCTCTCTCTCTCTCTCTCTCTCTATATATATATATATATATATATATATATATATATATATATATATATATATATATATAACAGAAATAGTCTCTTTTGATACAAGAGCATGTACATGCAATTAAAAATCAATTAAGCATGACTTTTAAATAGCTAACACAACACAAAGCTTTGGTTGAAATTTACATGCTGCCGACAATTACATATCATCGATCTTTCCACGATTAAGTGTCAAAGATATTGTGATATAATTTGTCTCTGTCTGTCCGTCCGTCCTTAGATCCGATATTTTGTCTCCTTCTAAACCGCTCGGTGGGCAGTTGTCCCTAAGCAGGTCAGTTTTCAACACACATATTAAACTTCTAGCAGACGAAATCTTCGGTAATATTGGACAAAAATTGATTCTAAATTTTTCTAAAAATGCCAAAAAGGTGAGATGATAGCTTTAATTTTAACACGAATAATAAATCAACTAAGTCATGTTGTGCAATTTTTGTGTTGGGATTTGGATTTCCTTATTTACAAAATTAATAGTTTCCATTGAAATTAAGTGAGTTCGTCCACATTATTTGCCAAGGAAATTTTGTAATAAGACATTTTTATTTAATAAGACTTAATAAGACATTTTTATTTAATAAGACATTTTTATTTCAAAGATAAATTACGAAGATTCTCGACTGTGCTCTACACGAAAAAGTTAATTTTTTCAACAATTTCTAAACCATGATTATTATCATAATATCATTCATCAAATTTCCTCAACTGTTCTTTTGGAATAGCTCAGTGGACGGACTAAATCAACCATGTGTCAGAGATATTGAATTCAAATCCTGCCAGATTTTTTTCTTCTTCTTCCAACCTGTCACAATAAACATTTTATTCTTAGAAAAATAAATCATCACTGATGTTTCGGTGTGTTTGTTTTTGTTATATTAAGAAAAATATGCAGATTGTGATTCATACAATGTACATTTTGTCTTATTGCATGAAGATGCATTCTGTGTACTACCTTATTACACACCAGCGAGCGAGTCTTAAGGACTATTGCACATGGATATATACATGTATACATGTCATATTTTTTTTCACCGTCAATAAGCATGTTACGCGATACTTAGTTTAAAATTCAGGATTATTAACAATCGTAACATCCAATAGAATTGAACGAAGTACCTTCTTCTAACGCATGTAACTGCACATATGCCATACCTGATCAGTTTGCAATTTTGTTAAAATTTGTTGTTTTCTTAATTTGAACTATACACTGGCTTTAGGTGAACAACAACTACAATAGTTCTCATACTTACAAGTAAATTAAATATATATTCCATTGATGCATACATATATGGTTTATTTAGGATAATTAGCTAATGCCATGTACTTTTCGTTGTCTTTAGACGGGTCTTAAGAACGAATGACTAATAATACGTGAAGATATAAACTTCAGCGGAGTCATATTTACTGAACCACGTGCGGTAAAAGAAGAGGGGAAAAGAAGTAAAATGTAAACAAGCAAATAAGTAATTTCATAGTATGTATTTCAGGAATGTTTAGGAATTTTCTTCGCTATTAACAGTATCGTCCACAACTGTACTTTTAATATGGAAAGTTTGATAACCATCGGGTTACAGGTATGCGTAAAATATGACTGTCAGCTATGGGACCGAGCTGACTGGAAGAAGACCAATATGGCAGCCCCAATTATATGGCATCGTTACGTTTGCCACATGCATTGTACGCATGGTTCAGTGTATATGAAAAATGTAACGCTCGTTGCATCTTGCTTAGTCTTCATGCAATACGACAATTACACTGCAATAGCTCAATACTATCTCAATGCCGTTATCTATTGCGCGTAAAATGCAATATCAAAGTGCCTTTTTTTTTAGCTCTTATAAATAATTTTTCCGCATAACAGATTGTACCTGCACATTTAAATTACAGTTTTTTAAGTTAATAATTTATAACTTTTCACTTGTTGCGTACTATAAGTGATATATGGCTTTATTATACACCTACCAATTTTCTACCCAAGAAAGAGCCAGAATTTTACCGTCATTTCCTACAAGCAGGAAAACGATACTATCGTTTTCCAAACCCGTATCACCATACTCTCAAACGAGGCTGAGACTACTTTATCCTCGAGGTTTCCTGGTGACAATAGCAGCGCCCCTAGCGATGGAATGCCAACACTAGCAGTAAACAAAGTTCGCACAGCGACGTTAGTTAAGAAACCTTGCGTTATATGTAAAATATCTGAAAGGTCTAAACCATGTTTTTGTCACAACAACAATAAAAAAGCATTTTTGCCTTTATTTTGAAGTAGTAAAATATAGCCAAAATGTTCGTCTGAAACAAGATCATATTCGGAAATCGCGTACCAAAACATTACAGTTGTACAGTACAACCAATTTACGGAAATTCATAAATGGTAACGTTAGTGAGCTTCACGCATAATAGATGAATTTGAAATTATAAATGAGTAATATTCTCTGTAACAAATCTGTACCATCAAGTTCCAACAATTTCTCCAATCCTGTTTTTAATAACTGTCAAAATAATGTTGTCATTCCCGTGTCAAGTTCCCATCGGAGCCTCTCACAATGTATCGCCAGAAACAGTTCAACCGCGGTCAACCTGGCCTCTGAAAGAAACTTCCAGTCATTCAGATGGTGAAAACTTCCGTAATGCAAAATTTCAGAACTGCACAATAACTGTATATCACATATACGAGTAGTCTGCCCTCAAGCGTCGAACAATTCGTCTTATTGACAGTGATGGTAGTCAAACTGAGCGAGCGTTGTTTCACAAACTTCATTCATAAAACTAATATTCATGCGCATGTCAGCCTTTCAAAAAGTAATTCGGTTAATGCTTTAAGATGAAGTTCGTATTATAGAGGTTGAAACGTTTAGCAATTTCTTGTGTTTTTCAACTACATATAGTGATTTTATTAAATTATCTGAAAATTGAAAGGTATATAACAAAAATATCATTATCACAGTAATGCGATTTTGATTGCTAGATCACGTCTCGTTGTCAGCATAAAAATCAGGATCGTGACTCGACGCTTCGCGTCTCGCGATGATCCAGATTTTCTAATGCTGACAACTCGACGTAATCTAGCAATCAAGATCGCGTTACTGTGATAATATCATATATATACCACACCCACCCTGTTAGGCGCCTATTCGCATGACCAATAGCCCTTAACAATCAATTTAGCTGGGAATACGCTAGAGGCAAGTTTATATCTTGGCCATAATATTTGCCTAGCTTTGGCGATCTACTCGGGATAATCCGTACGAAGCTGTACTGACTTAAAAAGATTCTTAACACTATTTAGGATCAATTCGGTGTCCTTATAATCCATGAACGCAGCAATTTTATGACGATTATATCTCTTATCGTTGCTAGCAGAACCACGTGAAATGTACTTCCTACCGACACGATGTGCGCGGTGTATATACATGTCCTCAGGGTCAGGATCAGGGTCAAGGGCAGCTGAGGAGAAAGAAAATCCTTAATTAAGCTCTTGTGTTCAGTAGGATATACATGTTGACTCGTGCTCTCAATGTTGGATAACTTCGAGAACAGAGTTACTAATTTTTCACCAAAAAGACAAGCTTTCAAATGAATCTCGCTCCACAGCAATGAAAGGCCTAATTAACATTCGTTTCTTTTTCTACACAGTTTGTCAACCTAATTCTCCTGATAATATGGTGAAATAGTCTTTGCTTGTACCAGTGTCACGTTACTTGCCGAAGGTAAACACCCCTAACTCGCTCATACGAAGCAAGTCTATATAGGCTTCTTTTTAATATGTAGGGCAATTAACCCACCTGCAAGGTGTAGTGATGACATGTCAAGCACAAATTAAGTTATCGTGGAAACCTATTTGATAAGGGACCAACCGACGAATATAACCATAACATAATAATACGTTCCGGCTTACGGAATAATACGTTCTGCCTTAGGGACCATCCTTATATGACGTCACGCATGTTTGGCACATATTTGACCCCCTCCCCCCTCGTCACATTTCGTCACAAAAACTCAGACTCCCCTATATATATGACTTCACAAAGCTTTGACCCCCCAATAATAATTTTCAAATAACACTGGTTTGAAATCACTTTGTATTTGAAAAACACACAACAATAAAATACTGCGTTCTGAATTCTGGTAGATGGCGCTTGTGGTGTTTTTGTGACGTCACATTTTTCAACCCCCCCCCCCCTTGCCCCCATCATCACACATAGCCACACAAGTAGGACCCCCTCCCACCCCCACCCCATCGGTGCGTGACGTCATATATGGACAGCCCCTTACGTATAACAACATACTGTAGCGTTATTACACCGTGGCTGTCGTAATAGACTCTTTTCACAACCTCGTGTAAGAGTTGTCTCCCTTGCTGGGAGCATATCAATAACTAAGTTAAGTTGTAAAAACCACTACCTGACAACAGTGCGACGTAAAGCAGTGGCGTATTAAGGGTAAATGGCGCCCGGGGCGACGATGATGGCCCACAGGGCCAGAATACGAGGCCCGAATTTTTATCAGCTGTTTTGGCGCCCTAAGAGCTCTGGCGCCCGGGGCAACCGCCCCGTCCGCCCGCCCCCCCCCCCCCCCCCCCCCGCCCCGTGACTCAGTGGTTAGCATGCTGGACTCGCGACAAAAAGGTGCAGGTTCGAATCCTGCCTAGACCAGGTACGGTTGGCCAGTGTGGTGTGTCTCTCTGGACAAGACACTTTACTCCAATTGCCTCGGCACTATATAACCTTTTATGTGTTGATGGTCTGTTAAACATAAATCAACCAATCAATCACGAGAAAAGCCTTCTTAAACAGAGAAACAATCTGGAAATTCCATGGTACACTGACGCCATCTAGCAATATACAAATATGATGGGTAGATTACATTTATGAAATTATATGATTCAATATATGGACAGGTCAGGAAGCTGCTCATGCATGTGGACCCGGACCTTACCTGATATCTGGGGATATCCACTTGAATGATGATGCAACATGGATATTTAATGATAGTCCAAAAGAGGGGTTAAACCTTTTTGCTGTGGCAGTTCACCAGGTTGGTCACTCTCTCTGTCTCCATCACAGCCCGGAAGTGGATTCTGTCATGGCGCCCTCATTCAGACAGCCTCGGCTTCAATTACTGTCCTTCGATATAGAACAGGTTTAAAGACTATATGGTATAGAGAACTTTTTGAGTGTAACTCTACTTACTTTTTATTTACTACCGAGTAAAGTTATGTCACTGTGATACAACACTACATGTCACTGCAATTTTGCATGTACGCTGTTTTTAAATGTAATAACCTTGATAATGTTTGTATTGTGTTCAGAATTTGAATAACATTTACAACAGTATTCTCTGCATCTGTATTATATAATAACCATATTTTAGCACAATGTTACAAACGAGAAAACATGTGCCATGCAAGCAACTCTATATTATCTCCCTTGCGTAACTTACACATATGCATGTCAGATCAGGCTGTATCATTCACCGTACCTCGAATGTCTTCCAGTATTTTTAATGTAATATTTGCCTTCTTTCAGTGGCATGAAATTTGTATTTTGTCGACTTCTATTTTGTGTGTGAATTGTGTTATGGTTTTCTGTAATCTGTAAAAAGGGGGAAAAAGTCTTAGAGGGAGGAAAGTATGAAAATGTCAAATAACATCATTGAAAAAAATATGAATATTACAAATGTGTTGGAGTTGATAGGAATTATTAGAAATTTTACATCACATGACCGAATCCAAATATGAGAGAGGCACCGGTGAATGTTTTCATACCAGGCACAACGATTATTAAGGTTATTACATTTAAAAACAGCGTACATGCAAAATTGCAGTGGCATGTAGTGTTGTATCACAGTGACAACTTTACTCGGTAGTAAATAAAAAGTAAGTAGAGTTACACTCACATAGTTCTCCATACCATATAGTCTTTGAACCTGTTCTATATCAGATGAAAGTATTGGAGCCGAGGCTGTCCGAATGAGGGCTAAGGTGTGCAAAGTATCCATGGACGAAATGGATTTAGGTAACTCAATTATATCGCTATAATTCTTAAATGTAGATCATATTAGCCCTTGTACCTAACGGAGTAATGAAAATAAAAAAGGAGCCGTGGCATCTAGTTCGTTAAAATACCTTAACGTATGTTTGGTTATTTTGGCGGTACACAATTTTTTCCCACTTATTATATTTTTCTTCTATTAACTTCAGGTTAAAATATTTTGCAATAAATCTATTGTAGCCAGGAAGTATTTGTATTTTGACATTGGCAGATCTTGGACCTTCGTTTCTCTGAGCCAGGAACGGAGTTGGGGATGATGTTGATGAGGAGGAGTTAGTCTGATAATTAAATATTTTAATCTAACCCTTTTTTATAATTAAAAAAAATTGATACGAATTTTAATTGTCTCTCTTCATATATATATATATATATATATATATATATATATATATATATATATATATATATATATATATATATATATATGTATATATATACACACACAGACGAAGGTTGATCCAAAAGTTCGTACATACTGCGTGTATAAATAATACAAAACAAGCTAAATAGGTGAAACTCCATTATATTTTCAACATACCATTTCTAAACATATCTGTAAAATATTACAAAATTAGTACATCTATTTTATTATCTATACTAATTTTCTAACCGTCTGGTAAGGAGACCCAGTGCAACTGTTAACGTCACGTGTCGCGCATTATAACGTTATGTCTTGTGGTCTCGATATAATTATTCCAGCTCTACTTAGTCCCAGAATCCATATTCTGCCAAATTTGCAGGTTTAATTATGTGACGGTGTTCATCGGTCTTCGACTTCACTAACGCTCTGTCGCTAAGGACTATGACTTCATCTGTCTTCGACTTCACTGACGCTCTGTCGCTATTGACTGACTTCATCTGCCTTCGACTTTTTTCACTGACGTTCTGTTGGTATTGATTGAGTTTTCTTTGTATTTCACTTCATTCATTATCAAAAAATAGCAGCCGTCCTTCTCATTTGTGTGTCACACTTGTACAACAAATTAACATGCAATGTTACGCTTTACTGAAATCATTTCAAGCATTTTCTTTGTTTCATTTGCTGATTTATCATAGTCATCTCAAAACCGTACGATGATACTTTAAGTCGTCTTCATTTAAACGTCATGTTTTCACACCGTTTGAATCTGTGTTCCCCAATCCACACCCCCTTAAAATTTCGCTTAGAAAGGCATCCGTCGGATCAAATTATTTGTATACTCTTCCTCTAGAAACGGAGGTATATAGTACTTTTCATGTCCGTCCATACGCCTGTCCGTCCTTCCGTCCGGCACACAATCACATTAGCGCACCTAGTTCCGCTGTTTTTGATGGATTACCATGAAATTTGGTAAATATTATGGTCATCACCAGAAGATATATATGTACAAATCTCTTTGCTCCCGCAATTTTGTTAGAGTAATTGCCCTTTTTGTCTTGTAGCCTAATGCAGTGGATCACACAATCTCTTTAGCGCAACTAGTCTTGCAGATTCTGATAGATTGCCATGAAACTTGCTAAATATTATTGTCATCATATGAAGATGCGAATATCTACAAACCACTTTGGTTCCACAATTTTGGTTAGAGTTATAGCCCTTTTAGTTTTGTAGCTTAATACAGTGCATGACATAATATATCTTTAGCTAAACTAGTCCAGCGGTTTGTGATAAATTACCAAGAATCTTGGCACATATGATGGTTATCACCCGACGATGTGTATATCGACAAATCCCTTTGTTCCAACAATTGTTATGAGAGTTACTGTCCTTTCTTATCTTGAAACTTGATGCAGTATATGTCACAATGTTGTTCACACAGCTTGTACCGCCGTTTTTGATGGATTGTCATGAAACTTGGTATATATTATTGTCATCACCTGAAGATGCGCATACCGTACAATTACCTTGTTTTCTCAAGTTTCATAAATGTTATTGTCCTTTTTGTCTTGCAGATGAATGCAGTGTATGATAGAATCTTCTGAACACAACTGGCCATACAGTTTTCAACGGATCTCTATGAAACTTTCTGCATGATTTGGTCATCATTTAACCTTTAACCATGCACACATCAACAACTCGCTGCGATTTCGCAATATATGTTATAGTTATTGCCCTTTAGATCCCGCAGCTGAATACATTGTAAGATAGAATCTTGTGTCGGCAACTTGTTTTGTAGTTTTATTTTATTGCTTTGTTTTGATGTTTGTTTGTTCTATGGACAGCTGTTTAACTGGGCACATATTATGGTCATCATCTAAAGATGTACATATAGACAAATGTTTTTGCTCCTATGATGTGTGTAAGAGTTAACTTACAGCTGGAGTAAGTGACAAAAATTTGTGAAGCTGCTACTCTTGCAGTTTTTCGTGGATTGTTGTGAAACTTAGTACATATTATGCTCATTACCGGAAAGTATGCATCTTAACCAGTCTTTATCCTCACACTATTGTCAGAAAAGAGTTATCCGTTTTATTTCACTATAGGCTCCCATCCATTATAGGCCAGGGGTGGGGTGCGAGGAGGCGGGGATATATTTAAGTGCAAATTTTTCACCACTACTTTATTTATTATTTTTAAACAGAATGAAGCCATAATTCAAGTTTTTCGTCGTATAATGAAATACTGCAATAATGCAGGTATTTGTCTCATTTCATTAAAAGTACAACCCAATGAATAAATAGTAGATATAATCGTTTATTTTAAGGTGGGCCAGGTCACGCTATGTCACCTAAAAGAAAGTATTGTGTTTACAAAACTAGACAGAAAATATTCACAAATTACACACATTTGCTTGGATTGGTCGATATGAGAAACGGCAAAGTTCGTTTTATATTCACAGACAGTGTCCACCAACTTTTGATTCAACCCACATATGTATGTATCTATGTATGTATGTAACTTTGTAACCATCTCTCCTTTGAGCTATTGGGGATCTCTCCCTATCTGAACATGTCTAGCATTTGAGTTACCTAAAATTCATTGGTAATTTCTCATCAGGCCCCGATGGCAGAGGCTACATATTTAAACATTCCTACCTTTGACGTATAGAGCCTGACGGGGAGGTATCCACGAAAAGAAAAGTTATTGCCACAGTCTATGAAGGAGGACCAGAGGAGATCGATGCTGTTACATATAATCCGGAAAAGGAAAGGACGTATATATTTCAAAGTATGTGATGTATATAAGTTAAGATAGATAGACAATTAGATGTAGATAGATAGATAACTAAATAAATAAGTAAATAAATAAATAAACAAGAAATGAAGCGGTCCGAATAAAGCAAAGCTCTCCTTTGGCTATTGATTCCGAAAAAGAGTTTTAATTTCTCAGTACTCAAAATGATCTATGCTGAGTGATGATGAAAACAAATCAATTGGTTGATAGCGGTGACAGTCACAGCTCTCTGTTATGTGGTGATGCTGTATGCGCATATCCTGTTTAATGACTGAATAAACACCAAGGTAAATAAAGTCACCTAAATATCAAAGGTGTACATAATCACTGAATGGTAAAATCATGTCACGGTTACCTACTTTTCATATCGCGGTGTAGTACTCCTCAAGATACAGGCACATATTAAGTATCATGAGTGTAAAAGTAACAGTGAGAAACTAACCTAAACATGATAAGTATAAATGATCTATAGACTCTGCAAAGTATGTTAAAGTGACCTGCTTTTGGTATGGTAGTGTAGTATTCTAGAAGATGCATGCACATATCTATTTTCATGAAACTGTCCTAAACATAAAAGGTGTACATGATCACAAAATTGTGAAAAGTAGGTCACAGTGAGTTACGTTTGGTATTATTGTATAGTACTCCTTAGGATGACTGTACTGATAGTTTCATGACTTTACAAGCAACGGTATAACAGAAACTGAACTAAACATAACAAGTGTACATGATGACCAGAGCGTGAAGAGTAGGTCATGGTGACTTAATTTTGCTAAAATGGTATATTACTCCGCTGGATGTATGCGTATAAAAGGTGTCACGGCTGTACAAACAATAGTATCTAGGAAACTGACTTAAACATGAAAAGTGTATATTTACTAAAACAAACGCTGACACCAACACCGACGCTGAAGACGACGACGACTACGACACCGGGGGTATAACATAAGCTCTCCTGCGCTTACATCAGGCAAGATAATACATAAATAAATAAATAAATAAATAAATAAATAAATAAATAAATAAATAAATAAACGGATTTTGCATTTGAAGAAAAAAAGAACCAAAAATAAGGTGCTTTCCCTTTTCTTTATTGTACAATATCGGTTTTGAGGATTCAACCTTGATATATAGTATCGAATTAGAATTCCCTTCCATGGAAAAGACAAAAGGACAATATTCGTTACAAACTAAGAGTGCAAATAGTGATTGTATTTAGGGTTGAACAAGATAAATTGTGTTTATACAAGTTTAAATTTCAAACTGCGATGCTAGATTCTATATATCTATTAAATATTCAGAAACAAGTTCTGTGGAACAGCATTCTAGCTACGCTTAGGCAGTTTCTTCACCACTAAGATCCGAATGTCAGCCAAGAATTATATTATGTATTACATGTATAATAATTTATCCCTGAATTAAATTTTAGGTTTTTAGAAACTATTATTATGCGTGCAAAGGGCCGGATTAAGACCTTTAGAATCCCTAAGAACTGAAAAGATTATGGTGCCCCCCCCCCCATGTAATTACCCCCCGTAATTTCTCATTTTGTTCGTGCCCCTGCTTTGCTGGTGCCCTAAGCACGTGCTTAGTCTGCCTACTGGGTAATCCAGCACTGCGCGTGCATATTATTTGTACGAAAATTGCAGTAAATCTGGGTTTTGAAACTAACTGATTATTGTTCGGCTTAAAACTGATATACTGGCCTTTGATTTGACTTCATAGAAACTTTTACTGAGGAAAAGAAATGAGTTGAATGCTTACTCAGCCTGTGAAGTTTTATGAAAGCGAGGCATAAACCTGTATTCTCGAAATTTACAGAATCTCGAAATCGAGCACGCAACGCAAACTTAATTTCAAAGTTCGAAATTTTTTTATTCTTTAACTTTTCTAAGAATAAAGTGAAAATGATAGAATGACAACGACGAAAGATGTACAACTTAAGTCGGAGGCTTGAAACTCCGTTGTAAGTTGTACCTTTTTATCATCTGCCGTTGTCATTTTGACAATACATCATGCTGCGGGCTCCAGAGGTGTTGGTTTACTCTCCGTCGTTGAGAATTTAAGCAAATTGGTATGCGGGGAGTGAAAATGCACCTGGAAAGCTTATAGATTTGCGATGACGCATGATCGAAGCTCATTTACATGAATCGTTACAAAATATCCTTACCAACATGTCTCAGAATTTCGATTTGTGTATTTTTGTTTCAAAAAAACAATACAGTATGGCGATATCATAAATTCAAGCTGGACCGAGGCTACCCGAAAGCAATCGTAGGTCGAGTGTTTCCGGAGAAACCGAGGTCAGCTGCATTCATCAGGGACTAGCATGACATAACTCGACTATTATTTTTGGGGTAAGTTTCTAGTTCTTTATGCATTTTAGTAAATATCAACCTAAGTGTGTAATAGATCTCTCTATCTCTCTCTTTGAGATTAAATTTTTAAAAAAATGACAAACAGTCTTCTTAATGCATTTTGCGAGGCTAC
Source organism: Margaritifera margaritifera (assembly GCA_029931535.1). Lineage (NCBI taxonomy): Eukaryota > Metazoa > Mollusca > Bivalvia > Unionida > Margaritiferidae > Margaritifera > Margaritifera margaritifera. Next base: position 3,619,629 of record JAQPZY010001620.1, read on the forward strand.
TTAAATATAACGGTGATAGGGACCTTGTCAGTTTTTAATGAGAAGGAGCGATCAGTAATGCAGACGACACAGCGGACTTTCCAGTAAAAACGGACATCATTCTTTGTGCGCATTCAGTTTTAACAATCTTCACAATTTCTGAACGTAAAGATTTTTTCACTGCTATTTTCTCATGAAGAAAAGAAAAATATCTCTGATACAATACGCGTGAGAAGATAGACGCTTTATATGCATGTCTGACATCCACAATAATTATTCAATATGGCTGTACTTCACGAGAAACGGAACGGTAAAGTGAAAAAAGTTTCAGTTTCAGATGCTAACTCTTGGATATTAGTAACCGCCTTTGTAAGTTGAGGATCGATACCATTTTGACATCTCCATCCTTCAAAGTTGTCAAAGATTTTGTTCCAGATTGCATGTACGCGTCAACCGCTTCGAAATTTCATTACTACTATATCCCCAAACTATACTTCATGCTTAAGTGATACAGGACACACTCTAAAATAACTTTTAAGGATATAGATGTATATGATTCAATGGCACATTAGCACAATCATTGCTACACAGTGCCGAATAAAGTTTAAGTATCCTAGAAAAAAGCGTACAAAACAAAGATAAAAACAAATTTTAAAGAATGTCCAAGAAATTCTCAACTGGAACATTATCAAGGAATCTTCTCGGTACAAAAAAATTGCCTCCATTTGTCGCCTCTTATGACATGCAGTATGACGCGTCGGACACATTCTATATCCCCGAGTCCGCTGTGGGGGAACGTTTATTTAATAACAAAAGTGGCTTCAGCAAATTATCAATTGATTTATGCAAACTGTGTTTATGGTAAGTGCACATACTGAGAAATTTGGGAGTCATACCTTTTGTAAGAAGAACGCTTCCGTGTGTTTTCCGGTGTACATGCTGTGTAATTCTGATGCGCATGAACTTTTCCGGACCAGCTTGAGGATGCTACTGACGAAACAGCTTGTGTAGAATATAACTCGAATAGTACGAACTCGAATAGTATGAATACTCGAATAGCACGAAGTTGTACCAATTCGAGTCATCATTTCATCATCCCAATTAGCAGACTTTCTGTCACAACCAACTAATTATGTAGTCCCGACATTGAACATTATGTCAGATTATTCATACTCATAGCAAATTGATGTCTGATTCTTAAATTACCAGTGTAAAGTAAATTTAAATAGTTTTCCACGTCTCATTTGTACCCGTATGCTTGTCAGTACAACCCCTTTATCTACCTTTCATAAACTTGCACACAAAACGTCAACATTTTCGACCAACAATAACTATGATGCTTAAGTAGGTAAGATAGGTACTCCTATCAGCATATAAACGTTAGACCTATGGCAATACTATGCAAAAGTTTAGGTTGAATGCAGCAATGAATGTGACTTTCAAAAACTTTAACATTGTTCACAATGATGCTTAAGTAGGTGAGATAGGTAAGACATATCCCGGCGGTAATTTTCGACCTATAGTGATATTAACAAAGGGTTTCACTTGGATGCAGCAATTGATGCCAGAGGTGTAAACAAATCAACTAAAACAGTTAAAGACTTGTAACCCATTTCAAAAATTAATCCATACCAGCTCCCACAACCATGAGTATCAAAATCAACGATTGTTTGTTTATATAGTGATTGATGTTGTTCTTCTTAGATTGTAAATTGGACTTTCCCTGCACTTCGTGATTACTATGTGCCTTTTCAACGTAAAAGAATCTGAAAGAATTAGCAGACCTGACAGTAGAACTATCAACGTCAAAGTTCTTCTTCTCTATATAATTTGTACCTACATTGTTTTCTTTTTGCCCTCCAAAGCTTTTGTCGTAATGTTACAGTTTGTTTATCAGCCTTTGGAATACCGATCTCTGTTACCTCAGTATTGATAGTTGAGTTAATCCCCAGTTTTTACGAGTCACTGGATTTCTGCAAATTCTTGTTTCATTACCACGTCACTCGGTAACAGAAGGAGACCTTTATCTCCAACAGCATTGTTCAATTTCACGTTTAAATCTGTTGTGTTTTGTTGGAATTTTACAATGTTTTTATCTGTATCATAACCTTATTGTCCTAAACTAGTAGCTCCATTAACTGTGTAACTGTCTGATACCGTCGCAGCGGACTGAGTAAAAGAGGTTCTATTTTGAGTAATAGAGGTTCTATTTTGAGTAATAGATGTTCTATTTTGAGTAATAGAGGTTCTATTTTGAGTAATATGTGTTCTATTTTGAGTAATAGATGTTCTATTTTGAGTAATATATGTTCTATTTTGAGTAATAGATGTTCTATTTGAGTAATAGATGTTCTATTTGAGTAATAGATGTTCTATTTTGAGTAATAGATGTTCTATTTTGAACATGTGAACCCAAGATACAGATTATGTATAATCTGATACTTTGATTCAATCTAGTTTTTTTTTTTTCATCTGTCAGGCCATTACTGTCTTGCAGATAAAAGTATGTTCAGCCTGTTTGCTCTTCCTTGCCCGCCACAAAATTCATTTCATCAGATGGCAATGTTCTCTAGTTCTCAGCGCTACCTGCCCAAAAGTTATATTTACGTTCGTAAGCGGCTAACACAAGAGTTGATGTAGGTTCTCCAAAACCGTGGCACACAATTTTATATTCTTCTGGCCCATTATCAATCAAGTACTTTTGTTTTTGCCCTTGATTTATCTTCAGTCATGTTAAACTCATTGAATATCGCTATCACCTCTCTAAAACTGTTGAGTTGATTACAATATATCTTTGCTCCATCATTTATCTTGATCAATGAATTTCAGATTGTGTCTTGCAATGTTTTATTACCACAATTATAGCATTTTTCAATTCCATTTAAGAAAGTAGACATATTTCAACTATCTCGTTAGTATGGTAGTGTTTCAGTAGTAAGTTATAGGAGTGGCCTACAAACACATCTCTGAAAATTCAGTAGTTGAGGAAGTAGCCTCTCAATTATGCATGTGTGTGTGTGTGTGTGTGTTGGACTTTATGCAGTAGTAAGATAGGTGGCCTAGTGTGTTTTTGTTTTTATGCAGTTGTCAGATTTCAGTAGAGTACATAGCTGATTACAGAGATGTCATTCGAATAAACCAGTCAATAATTTTTTCAAAGTTTTTTATGCGTGGGCAAAGTTTTTCTTATTTCCGAAATCTTTATAAGCGAGTTTTTATGTATCTGCAATATAGGCGACCCAGTTCTACGTTTGGAATCCCGTGCTGGACATTGTTGCTACTGGTTACCCACGGAACACAACGGAGTACTGAGAAAGCCTTCCTAAAGCCCCTAAAGCCGCAACGCGGTGGAAGGACGGATATCAATATTTCATTCACGCAGAGAAGTAAGTAAACGATAAATGCAATAGTCCAACATATTTTATTACCTACATTTGAAGTTAAAAATTTTTGTTCTATTAAAAACCTCCCTACCTGGTTAACTTAATTGTTTCCGTCAAGATGCTGATGAAACTTTATCGCTCTTCTTTCATCATTTAAAGCGTGATCGAATTTGTTGCCAATTTCGAGCCTTCTTCTGTCTCCTTGTTTAAGGGTCCTTTCAAGTGAATGATGCTAATACTGCTTCAAACAAAAAAAAATATATAAATAAAAAAACTGTTGTTCTTTATTGAAATAAGCTCAGAAAGAAAGAAAGAAAGAAAGAAAGAAAGAAAGAAAGAAAGAAAGAAAGAAAGAAATTAATAGCAATGTCACGATGGTTTTCTCGACTGTTATTTTTCCCCATCTGCGAGTTACCTCACTTTACCCCCATCCTGCCACCCTAGTGTTTATATCAAATTCAAGACCGTTGTTTGCCGACCAGTGAAGCACTGGGGATGAGTTGTTACACCTTCGCCGACTCTTTTGTTACAAAAATGACTCAGGTCTCACATAAATATAACTGTGTTCGATCACATGGCTCATCTCAGGAATTATTTAGTGAATTTGACCGCAAGTTACATTAGTTACATTAAATGTAGACAAACTAAGGGTATTCGGCAGCACGAAATACCCAAAACCAGCCCAAAACTATTAAAATATAACCCAAACTACAGTGATATTACCCAAATTTAGACATTAAAAAATCCTGCCGTCCTGGGCGTTTCGCCCTCTAGATATATTATAATACCGGTATATAAAAATGGAAAAGCCCGAGAAAGTTGAAATACTATTTATCTAGATACAAGATACAAGAAATTTTATTTAACGTCGGGGGTCTGATTAAAATACGCATAACACTAGCTCTGTACGAGCTATTTTACCGACATAACAATAGTATTTCATAATTAAACAGACAGGTACACAGATAGTACATTTTTACAGTGTAACAGTACACATATAGACATTACAGTGTCAATGGTAAAAGCATATTAAAAGAGAATACAACATTAGATAAAAGAAAATACATCAGCAGATTAATAGACAATACAACAGTAGATAAAAGACAGTACTACAACAGATTAACTACAATAGTAGACAACATGCAAATGCAGAATTTAAAAAAAAAATTATGTATGAACATATGTAACACATCACAGAAAGGAGTACACTTAATAATTTCAATTGGGAATATGACTATTTTATTGCTGAAAAACATGCATAATGTCTGCGAGTACAGCCGATTAAAAGACAAGACAATAGATAAAAGAGAGTACAACAGCAAATTCAACTACAACACATTAGTAAACAACATGCAAATGCAATTTTTTTTTAAATGTATGAACAAATGTAACACATATCTAACGCATAATTACATAGATAGGCCCGTTCTTAACAAAACCTGTATTAGTCATCGGCCGTTTGCATTGCCCTGGTTTTCGACCAGCAGAATCTTTCGGTTGCTTCAGCTTGTATGCTCCATTTGTTGATAGAACAAAATGCCATTCTTAATTTCTGTATGGAGCTGGGCGCTAAGAAATTTGTTGAAAATGAGTTTTTTTCTCGTCAGCAGTCTTTTTGTGCCAAGTGTTTTCATTCATCAAGAATGACACAGATATCCCAACTAATTTAAAGTTTCCACTCCCATACAGAGATCATCTCAAGTCTATGATCTGAGTGTTCGAAACAGTAGATAATCTGTCTGTAAGTTCCGGAATTCAAAATTGATTCCATTCAGTCGCTTGCTTCAGTCGGTTATTCAGAGATTCGGCATAGATGTTAGTCCAAAGTTTAGAAATTATTTGGTTTTTCAATTGATTGAAGACATTTTGCTTAATTTTTTATTTATTATTCCCATCCGAAAAATGTGATACGAAATTACCTTTAATCATCTACGCCGGCCTACAACAAAGCGGTCAATAAACAAAACTGTTGATTTTGATATATTATTACCTGGTTCTTAAATCCTTTTTTGACATATGGTTTTGATTCAATTAACAAGGCAAAGGTGTAATTGGCACGTTCGCTATATTGCATTGTTATTGTTGTCATCAAAATGACCTGTACCTGGTTGAAATTCTGCCTGCGGGAAAGTAGTCGTAATTGACTTGTAATTGAGAAACCTTGCCTATAGCATACAGAGGGTCGGCGGTTCTACCCAGGTACCCCCCTCAGCGCCACAAAAAAAAAAAAAAAAAAAAAAAAAAAAATCCTCAAAATTAATATAATACTGTCGACATGCATTACGATTTTACAAGTTTCACCACACCGATATAGTGTTCTTGTTTCATATGATCTAGCTATTAATCCCAGGATTTACATATAGCATACTTTTTGGTTTCGACATCTTGATTTAGGTAACATCACAGTAGTTAGGACTATATTTTACTAGTTTTGGGTAGTTTGGGGATAGTTTTGGGCTAGTTTTGGGTAGTTATGGGCTAGTTTTAGGTATTTCGTGCTGCCCAAGGCTATTGAAGAATGCCTTCTCAAAAACTTAAGAAGAGAATAGACAGCTGGAAATAGTACAGAAGGAAGTTTTGTTTGGGACTTTACAAAGTGCCATTCAACGACTCTTCCATGTTGATCAAAGCCATTTTGGACATACATAGCATGAAAAAAGGATGTTGCAATCTTCTTGAGAAATATGAAGCATTTACACATCCCTGGATGGCATGAACTATACGAGTGACATTTGCCTATTTGTACAAGTAAAAACTAAAAGATACCAAGTCTTTCTGCAAACTTGACAAGAAAGACAAGCCTGTAAGAAAAATAGCAACCGTGGACCATAAACGAGAGTTTTTCCTCCATGAAATTCAATAAGAGCTATAAATAAAAGACCACATCCCCAAAGATCATCGATGATTAATGTACAGATTTGTTTCACTCACGTTAAACTGTTATATGTATGTATGTATGTATGTATGTATGTATGTATGTATGTATGTATGTATGTATGTATGTAAGTAAGTAAGTATGCATGTATATACGTGTGTGTATATATGTATGTAGGTAGGTTAGTAGGTAGGCATGTTTTTTTTACTGTCCTGTTAATAATAAAAGAAATTATTAGTGCTATTATTATTATTGTTATTATTATTATTATAGTTGATTTAGTTGTTGTTGTTGATGTTCTTTTCATCGACGTTTTAGTTGAGGCTGTCTTTATTTTTTCTACATTATTATGTCTCCCACTCTTCAAGGGGAGGAAGACATAAGTTTTGTGCTGTCCGTCTGTCTGTCACTACCTTGTAAGCAATATATCTAAAAAGCTACTGAGCGAAACCAGACAAAAATGGATATTTATATGCCTTCAGTGGGTTCCAAAACCATGACACATTTTGTAACTTTGTGAACCGTTTTAGCAAAAAGCTTTGCAAGCACAATTAATTAAAAATCACTTGATGAAGACAATTTAATTTGGTTGTCATATTTCTAATAATATAGATGACCTGATTAGATTTTCAGGCCAATACAGTAATTTAACCTTTATCTAAATACACTTTTGAACGGTTTGAGCTACTGAGCCAAAACAGACAAAATTGTATATTTAGATACACTAATTAGGTTCCAAGACCTGATTAGGATCTGGTCAATACGATCTTATTTTTCATTAAAAAAAAAAACACAACACTTTTGTGAACTTTCTGGGACCTGGAGTTTTCTTGACAAAAACATGTAAGCATGATTAAGCAAAATCACTTGAGATAGTCAAACATAATTTGGCAGGCATATTCATAATAATATCTCGATAATATGAATAGATTTTCAGGACATTTGAGCAATTTTGCTATATATCAAATAGCATTGAGCTAAACAGGGGCAATTAGGACTTTAAGATACCTTAATTAGATCTTAAGATATGATTAGTTTCTGGTGATAGTGACCTTCCTTTTCCTTTTTTGTAAAGATTTTTAAAAAAAATCTCGTTTGCAATGATTAAACAAAAATCACCCGTGGTAGAAAAATGAAGTTTAGTAAGCATATTCGTATTGCTGTGTATGTGACTTGATTACATTTTTAGACCGTTGCAGCAATTTATTTTTTTAACCACATTTTTGGATTCTTTTTGGACTTAGATATTTTTAAATAAAAAAAAAACTTTTTAACATTGGTAAGTAGAAGTAATTTGAGGTTGAAAACTGAAATTTTGATATGCATATTTTTGTATTTACATGTACATGACCTAATTAGATTTTCAGGCGATTAAAACAATGACAATTTTTAAAAAAATATTTTTTTTAACACATTATTGAACTTTTAGGACTACGATTGTTTTTTAAACACAAACTTGTTATCACGATCTTTTCAAATTAGATTAGATATGTTCATGCCAACTGCAATTGTTCAAGTTCTTCTGAAGTTTTTAAATTTGCTTGGACTCATACTTTTTTGGATCGAGAGTGTGTGCATACATATTTCACAAACACAAATCTATTTTCTCTTTTTTGTCCAAGATTCTGTATGCAGTGGGAGCTTATATATTGTAGGTGGGCGGTGTGTGTGTGTTCTGATTAAGCTGTTAGCAAGGTATCTCGATTCTTCCACCTAATTACAGTGAAACATTACCTATCAGATATCTCCATATAATGGCCACCTACAGGACAACATTTATTGGTCCCCTCTCTTGTATATATGATCTATTTAAACCACTATATAAAACTTCACCAGTCCATAAAGGACACTTTTAAGTGGCCTCATGTGTGTCCTTTGTTGACAAGTTTCGTTGCAACTAGTATCCCTTCCCTTGACACTATTATCAACATGAAAAGATTACAGTTGTCATCACAAACGGTTTCCAAGATCACTCCCACGTGAACATCACTCCTTTCACGAAATATCAACTACTGATCTTGGAAATCTGTTCAAGGTCACCTTAACGAAATTTTGGCCAGGTTTAGTCCAAAGATACCAGATGTATCCTCTTTCTAGGCACAAAATGTTGACGTTAAAACAGCAACTTCTATATCATACTAATAACAAAATGTCATTTCACTATGTATATCATATTAGTTTATATCTGGGAAAGTTGCAGTTTTGTTTTCCGCAGCAAAACGTTACAGTGTACAGCTTACTATCAGATCAGAAAGAATCAAAGTAATGAGAATACTAAGATGTCAGAAAAAGGGGAGGGTGTAAAAAACTAAAGTAAGAGTAGGAATCAATACTTTTGACTGTTGAACTGCTTTTGACCAGCTAAATATTATTACGAAAGTAATATCACTGCCAACGTTTATTAAGGACACAATATTTTCAATGCACCGAACAGTCATTATATAGATTCCAATATTATTGAATTATCGCTTACGATTAAATATCGAAAACCACACTAATACTTATATTCAGAAACCAAGATGGCCAATGTCAGAAAGATTAGTCATCACTATCCCATTTCTATGGCGTAGATTTTAAATTTTAGAATACTATTATCAATGTCACATGCAAAACAGATCCATGAAAATAATTATTGTGACTTATGCAGTTTTTGACTTCGACTCAGAACTCGAGATTGTTAAAACTTTAGTATTCGATTGTATTTCCCTTATACTGTATATCAGAGGTTAGTTTGGTCCATCCACACAATCGCCCCTAATAAATATAAAATGCATGCACCCTATGTAGCACGCATGGCCACATTAAGAGATTCAAATGTTGAACTCTAGAAGGTATATGCACCCTATGTAGCACGCATGGCCACATTAAGAGATTCAAATGTTGAACTCTAGAAGGTATATGCACCCAGAATCGAGTGATCTCAATGGTCGATGTACAATATGAATCATAAAAAAACCTGGTTTCGAATCTCTATAGTGCCAAAGTTTTTTTTACCTTACGCCTTTTTGAAAAATCTAGTTCCAAGACCCACAAGAAGAAGAAGAAGAAGAAGAAGAAGAAGAAGAAGAAACAGCAGCAGAAGAAGATGATGATGATGAAGAAAAAGTTGATGTTGATTGTGATGAAACAGAGGGGGCAAAAAAAAAAAAGAATAACCCTTAATTCTTATGGACCCGCATAGCCACATGTGAAAAAGAGTATACGCAGACTGTATATGTCGTATTGGGTAATAAAAGGTTATAGATTACATTTGAATTTACTAATACAGACATTGATTATGACAACAGTATATACTGTATTGGACAGAGGTTAGATACAATGTTACTTTATCATATTTAATTAAAGCTTCATTTCCTTCTCGGTTGTGTTAATTACATCAAATGGTTGTCTAGCTCTCCAAATGAAGTATGTTTTGCCTAGCTCTCCAAATTATATATATTTTTATCCACAAATAATATTAGGTAAAAGTGTATATGTGCACTAGATTTCACGGATTAACAATAACGGTTTAGTGGAGGGGGGATTTGGAGATTATCGTATCTGTTTTCAAGATAAGGTAACAAGAAAATGAGCTAGGAAGATTTTGAACACTTGGTTTTTCACAGACGGTTATTATGGTGTAAACAGATCAAAACAAGATAGTCTGCCTATAAAGCGTCGACTCCATTCTGTACAAGCGATAAATGTAAACATCCCTCCCATCATTACCACGAGATTTGACTACACAACATATACAGCACATTCTGTCACTGTAGGACGATTTGCACATTTTTGTGCCGAAGCCCAAAAACATTGTTTTACCGAATGTAACGTAACAGACCCAATCCAAAACAAAAACAATAATATCGACATAGTTTCTGTGCATAATCTGGGATCTATACACAAAAGATTCTCCTCGTTGTCAAAACCACAATCATCACCAAGTCTATTTACATGTTATTTTAGTCTGCAACACCAAGGTTCCCACCAAATAAATAAATAAATATTTAAAATGGCCCAAACTGGACTACCATATTTTTGTAAACAGATTTAAGAGCTTTGAAGAACACCTTTCTTATTATCAGTTTAACTCGTTTCTAAAATTAAATGCAACTTTAAAGTACCAACATATTTCTGGGCTCAATGATCCTTTGTTTGAATAAAAAAGAACATCACCTATTTATCTTCCTATTGGCCATTCTTTCTATCTCTCTTATTTTGTCTGTCATTCTGTTCTTATTGTTGTCTACCTATTCATATGAAAAAAGCTTTGCCGGAAAGTAACTGGGATGATAACTTTCTTACACTGATAAAAGGTTGTAAAAACTTACAATCTGGTCTGGAAACTTCAGAAGAACACCTTTGAGTGTCAGGCTTTAAGCCCGTAGCAGTTGTTGATTGGTGTTTAATGACACATCAGGAATGTGAAAAACTATTTAGTGTTGAGGCAATGGGAATAAAGTGCTTTGCCCAGAGACACACTGCGGCACCCGATTTGGACTGGTCTAGGCAGGGTTCGAACCCGTAACCTACTGATTTTGAGTCTTGTGCGCTAAAAACTGAGCCACAGCGGCTCCACAGCGTCTAAATTATGTATGTCATGAACAGACAGCAAAGGATTTTGCTTGATAATACACAAAAGGGATTGTTATGTTTAAGCATTGTCAAAAGGGCATATTTTTTGTAATTCCTAAGGTTAATTGACATTGAATATTTTGTGACTGAAATAGGAAAAAAAACAATTTATGATACTTAACACGACATATAGATTTTCAAATTTTTGGGATTTAAAAATCAAATAAGTTAGTTCTCAAACATTTAAAAAACAAGAAACATATTTTCATCTGTTCAGAGAAAAAGTGTATTTACACTTACTGACGCATGAAGACGGGTGCTACAAGCTTCATTTTAAGTCGGAATGAGTACCTACTTTTGCTTTATATGTATTTTGCCAATATTTTCAAAGGCAATTATTGCATTTATACATCTGCTTGTGCATCAGTTTTACATAAAGATGAAAATCCTCGTCATATTTGCACTCTCGGTATGATTAGAATCTACCTTCCCATCGACAAGGAAGAAGCGTATCAAATAAGCAATGGGAGATATTTACAATAATCCAAGTTTAGAATTTAAAACAGCGAGTATTCTCCCTTGTACCTCCTGTTGAGACAGTGTCATAAAATTGTTATCTCTGTACAAAATGTTGTTAAATGTGGAGATTAGGTTTCCCCATTTCCAGACAAATAAACCATATTTATATATATATATACATACACACACATTTTGTTTAAACAAAATTAAGCAAACTCAAGTGAAGTACTATTTTCAAATAATATGGTACATGTATCTTTGGTTAAATTGAACTCAATATGATACTTTTCTCTATAAGCTGACAAAGGTTATTAATACTGATTATATTCACAAAATAAATATAACTGAGTCTCTTGAGCTTCATTACATAAAGTAGTGAAGTTTCAGAGGTTTTAATATTAAACATTAAATTAGTATAGAGAATTCTATGGAGAATGATGTATATAAAACTCTCAAGTCCTGTAGGGAAGTAAAAATATTGATTCCCAATTCACATGTGAATAATTTATTTGGAATTTTACCTTGAAGTATTTTTTTTGTTTTCCTCAAATGTATGTTTTATAAAATGATTTTGCAATTTTGTACTGTTTTCTGAGAAGATTTTTTTTTTTCATGTAGCAGAAATCCTAACTTTCTAATAGTGTTTTTCTAAGTTCTTGACGACACATCAAGCACTCCATAGAACTATACAAAAGTAATATAGATGTTAATATTTTGCATCAAATTTTTGCATGTAAGAAAAAAACCAGACTTTTCACACCATTTCTTAAAAAAAAAAAATTATTACCATTTATCTTAATATATTTATTATACCTGACTGGCAATGATACAATTTGTTCAGGGGATACAGTGGGATAATCATCCATTCAGACCATGCAAAACACATTTTTTAAAAATGTAATTTTTGGGGTGAAAAAAAAAATCTGTTAAATTGCTGTGAAACATTGCGGAAGCCTTCTTTATTTAAGAAAATGATTTTGTCCTCTCATTTAATTTCCAGAAGTGTAAAACAACCAGGATGAATACAAATACTATTTCTGCTGTTCTTAAATTCTTTGCCATAACCCCATTTACACCAAAAACTATATACGACTTGGATTTTATCAAGGTTTACTTCCAATTCAGAGGAACATGAAATGCTTTTTAAAATATTTAAAGCAGTGCTGATGGAAGTGGCATCATCTGCTAATAACAGAGCTGACTTATCAGCTTATTGATTTATCAGGTATTCAAAACTGTTAGTATTTACACCAGTTATGTCTAAACTGTTTTGTAGAGAAGCAATTAACAATTCCTGACCCATTATGAATATATGTGGTCACCCTGTCTGACTCCACACTGAATAGGGACAAATTGAGGGCAGTGCCCATTATTTAGATACATCACGATATAAGGTTCAAAGCCGTTTAAAGATTGATGGAACAAAACAAACAAATCCAAAGACTTCTCTAAAAAGAACCATTCTTTTTAATCAAATGTTTTTCTCAAAATCAAGAAGAAATAAAAGTGCAGTTATGTGATCTTCTCTTTGTTCAGCTAAATTAAAACTGATGCATAATGCATATACAATCACCCCTTTCTCTCTGTCTGTCTGTCTGTCTATCTCTCTCTCTCTATATATGTATGTAAGCAACAGCTTTTTTAAAATACGATTTTGATTTTCCTTCTTTAGGAATACACATGATAACTCCTAGTTTTTGTATAACTCACTGACTGTTCTTTTTATTTGCATAATTGCGGGCTTTAACAATAAAAGGTATTAGATCAATCCAGAAGAAAAAAACACTTACAGAACTCTGCAGTAAAACCATGTAAACCAGGTGACTTTCCATTCTTCATGTTTTCTCAGTGCATATATACATTCTTGTAATGTAATGGCATTGCAATCACCTTAGCAAACCCCGCAACAACAGGGGTGGGGGTGGGGGTGCTTAGGCCCAGTGGGGGCAAAATTCAAATAAAACAGCTTTTTTTATTGGGAGGGGGGCACATCATTAAGTTGTGGGTGGGGGCAGAATTCCTTGCTACGTTTTTACTGTCTGGATTTTCTGATGCTGACAACTCGACATGATCTAGCAAACAAGATCGCATTACTATGATAATAATATATATTTGATTACCATTATTTAGAAACAAACAAGCTTTAATCTGATAGTAGTCATTTAATATATATATATATATATATATATATATCTATATATATATATATATATATATATATATATATATATATATATATATATATATTCTGATACAGATCACACAAAAATATTTATTTCTGTTGACCACAGTAAAGACTATTGATATTTAATATCAATATGCATATGCGAAAAAAACATCTTTTTACTTCACTTATACCCAACATCTCCTTTACACTCTCTCTATCTTCTCCCTTTTCATCTTGAGAAAGAGATCACTTCTCCCATTCATCTAACCCTAGTTTGAGCCCTACAACAGCATCATTTGTAAAATCTATAAAGGTCTTAATTTATGCCAGGATGCTTTCCATAAAAGTTGGTCAAATTCTATTTAGCAGTTGTCTGACATAAAGCTGCTGAAATGGTTTTCTATTTCAAGTAACAGTGGTCATAATTGATGGCAGATTAGCATCAATATGTATAACTCGGAAAGCCTTGTTTACTGACGATTTGAAGCATCAAGGTAAATCTTGATAATCCTAATGTTTACTCACGATTTGAAGCATTAAAGTAAATCCAAAGTAAGCTACAATATTTTAAGTCATGATAAACATATTTCTGGCTTCACTGCAATCAAATTACTAAAGGTTAATTAATCAATGTGTAGTGTAACAGAAAGCAAGGATTCATTTCCATTAATATCACTTTACAAAAATGCTTTCAACAACCAATATTTAACAGAATCACAATAATGAAACAGCGACAAGACCACAAATAGTCATGTATACAGCTTTCTACTGTCATAGCCTGAATCAAAATAGGTAATTGTGATGGGCACCTGATGTGCATGTGGAAATCTCACTTCTATTGATTAGGAGAACCTGACATTATGTTAACAAAATTGAATTTTCATCTTTGTCAATTTAGACAAAAGCATTAAAACAAAAATTCTAAATGATCAGGCAGGTTTCACCTTGGTGTGTCATAATGATGTCAGCTGCACTCAAACATTGGAATTTCACAAGCTGATTGAGTAAAGGTTGTTTTGTATGTAAAATCTCCTTTTTAAAACTTTTGGCATACAATTTATAAATTAATTGATTGGTCTTGTAAGAATAATGATCATATACATTTTTCTAAATGCAAATATTTGCTGGAACACTCATGAAAAACTAAACTCTTTGGCTAAAACTCTTCCCTCATAATCTGGCAAATGTTTGTACACAAAAAAGAGTGTCTGATTCCTGTGTAAGAGAATGCTCTTCCACAGACTAGAAATTTGGGTTACTTTGTTCAAATGAACTATAAGTGGCCCAACACTGTTTCAATGAATTTCAGTTGTCACAGTTTCAATATTTGGACACCATAATAAATTACCCAGTGGTTGTTTGAACCATTTTACTGAATAGTTAATTGAATCGAGACTGTAATTTGCTTAAGCAAACCTGCAAGGCACTTTAGTATTTAAAAGATGATTTACATACATGGCATTGGGGCCCTGGGTGGCCAAGTGGTCTAAGGTGCTTGCCATTACAGATCACTCACACATCTCACCTCTGTCTGCGTGAGTTCGAGTCTTGGCTCAACCAATGTGGGCATGTGAGAAAGCTTGCAAGTAGCTTCCCGTGGGTCAGTGGTTTTTCCCGGGGTCTTCCCCAGCCAAATATACTGGCCACCATGCATAGTCTATCATGTGCTGAAAAATGGCATTAAACCAAACAAAACCACAAAAAAACCACAAAAAAACCCCTACATTGCATCAGATGAATAATGAATCAATGGATCACAAGAATAGATTTTGCTCCACCTTCTCATTAATATGGTAAGTTACCTACAAGGGCATCAGATGAACAAGGAATTGATGCATCACAAGAACAGAGTTAGCTCCATATACTCCTTAGTATGGTAATTTATGTAAAAGTTAAAATCTTTATAATGACAATTAGATCTATCAGTAAGTGAGTGTTTACAGAATACCACTTCCACCAACACCACCCATCCCACTCTAAAAATAATGTGTGATACACATGCATACCAAGTTTCATGAAGATATCTCAATGGTTCAGGAGATATTACCTGGAGAAATATGTGACAGATGGATGGATGGACAGACACTATTTCTAACAAAACTCCACAAAAGTAAAGTGAATATCACATTATATGCCTGCCCCATGTTCAATACTCCTCAATGTAGATAACTGAAATGTGTGCACAGAAGCCATTTTTCTTCTTTCAGAGTAATCTTGACCTTTGCCATTTTGACCCTGAAATTGATAGGCTTCTTCCTTATCCTAAGTGCAAACCATCTACAAAGCGTGGGTCAGGTCTGTGATGTAGAACTAATGTTATTGTGTGGAAACCCTTTTTCATTCTTTTCGTCACAGTGACCTTGACCTCTGGAATCCCAAATCAATAGGGTTCTTCCTTACACCAAGTGCAAGCTATACACAACGTTTGGTAACCATAGATGATGGACAACTTGAGGTTTTGTGTGAACACAGTTTTTCTACTTTCAGTCACAGTGACCATGACCATGCACCCTGAAATCAATATGCTTTTTCATTACCCAAAGTGCAAGCAATCCACAAAGTTTGGTAACTATTGATGGTGGAGAACTTGAACTATTGTGCAGGAACGTTTTTCCTTGTTTGACTTCTGAGCTTTTGAGCCTGAAATTGATATGTCTCTTCATTGCCCAAAGTGTAAGCAATCCACAAAGTTTGGTAGCTGTAGATAAAAAGTACTAATCTGGCAAAACCCACTCTTATGGGACACAAACTCTTGTCACGATACAAATACATACCAAGTTTCATGATGAACTGGAGACAATAAGACAATTATATCTGTCAGTAAATTAGTGCTTACAAAATACCCCACCCCACCCCCATCCCACTCTAAATACAAATGAAAACCAAGTTGCATGAAGATATCTCAAACAGTTCAAGAGATATTACCCAAAGAAAAAATATGTGACATAATTTCCAACAAAATTCATCAAGAGTAATGTGAATGACACATTAAACACCCACCCCATGTTTAAAAGTCTCCAATCTAAATAACAGAAATTTCTGCACAGAAAACATTTTTCTCCTTTCAGTCTGAGTGACCCTGACATTTATCCTTTTGATCATGAAGTTGACAGCCCTCTTCCTTAACCTAAGTGCAAGCCATCCACAAAGTTTGGGCCAGGTCTGTGCTGCATAACTAATGTTATTGTGCAGAATAATTGTTTTTAACCTTTAGTCAGTGACCTTGACCTTTGCACCCCCAAATCAATAACCTTCCTCACCTCGAGTGCAAGCCATCCACAAAGTATGGTTAATGTGTTATGCAAACATATTTTTATTCTTTCCAAAAGTGACCTTGACCTTTGACCTTTTTACTCTGAATTCAAAAAGTTTTTTCCGTACACCAAGTGCAAGTTATCCACAAAATTTGGTAACCACAGATGGACAACTCGAGTTATTGTGCAGTAACCATTTTTCTTCTTTCAGTCAGTGATCTTGACCTTTGACCCTTTTTTGCCTTAAATTGATAGGATTCTTTGTTACCTCAAGTGCAAACTATCCACAAGTTTGGTAGCTGTATATGGTGGAGAACTTGAGTTATTGTGCAAGAAGTGTTTTCTTTGTTTCAATCACAATGACCATGACATATGAGCCAAAATCAATATGGTTCTTCCTTACCCAAAGTGCAAGCAATCCACAAAGTTTGGTAACTGTAGATGGTGGACAACAAAAATTATTGTGTGGAAACCAAATTGGTAACAGGTGGATGGATAAAATTGTCACATAATACGTAATCACGGTAAGTCTTGGGACACGAAAAAATAATAATTTTTTTCTTGTCCCAAGACTTATATGCCTGTAAAATATATAAAATTTTCGGTGTCCCAAAACTTGTAGACACAAAAAATGTAAAGAAAAAATTGGGAAGATCGCCATACGTCACACAGCAGTGACGAGCTCTTTCAGTTACCACATCATTCGTCAATAAACTGTTATACACTACAATGATTGTTTATGTTATTATTTTGCATGTGCATATTTTCCGATTTCTCCAACATGATTTAAAATAAAGGTAAATAAAGACTTCATAATTCACGGACCGCTTACATTTAAGGGAAGACCTGTACTATAGTGTACAGTAATTACACAGTGCAAATCGTACTTGGCGTCACTTATATCCTTGTTTATTCCCAAAAATATTCGATGCAGATTTTGCTTTATTCATCCTTTTTACCAAATCGCATTCTTCCAGATTACATTTCAGCTACACGTTCATTGCCGTTTCATTTATTTGGATTCACGCGCTCAACAGTTACTGTTTTTCAGTGGTATAAGCGATCCTACAAAGTGATGTAATCTATATGAAAAGGCACGCATGTTTAATTTTATAAAGCATATAACCAACATAAATTCAAATAACTTGTCATATATAATATATGTTAAAATTCTGAATAGATCGATTAAGAGCATCATTGATCCATTTAAGTTTAATGTTTCGGCTTCACAAAATGATAATTTTCCACGCATTATTCATTCCACTTTTGATTTTGTCAAGCTGGTTGTTTTGGCGTCTCCTTTGTTTATAATTGGCGGATTTGTCTTTTGTTTTCCGACAGCAATCCAGGCCAGTTAAACCCTTAAATTGGCTTGGGTAAAGAGGAATTTTGTCTGGCAGCAATGCCGGTACTTTGATGTGTGATTGGCTTCTACTGCGAATATTAGCACGATTACCGTAACTGAGTAAACAGGACTTATTTAAGGTCGCTTACATCAAAGCAAACTACCACAGAGTTTTTATTTTAAAAGCATTATTTCTTAAACTTCTTTATCGTATTTTTAAGATATTATTTAAGTTTAGTGCAGTGGTGCCTATGATTCGAATCAAATGTATGTACTTCATTCATCACAAGTAAAATCTTCAATGTGCACGTGGTGACGCCATGATGTAAATATGTGTACAATAAATGCTCGAGTTGGAATAAACACTATTTTCATTGTTCTCATCCTGGTATCACATTGTAATGAATTAGGTATTTCCATTTTCAGGTGGGGGGAAAAAACTCCCGAATAATTACAGGTGACTTTCGCCAATTTTAATGCAATAATGCATAAACTGACAATAGTAAACTAGAGCACAATAGAGAGAAGTTATTGTTGAATGGGTATAACATACCGCTAATGCTCAGTTCTTGTCATCGTCTGATTAAATTATACATATTTGACTTTGATAGAAATAATAAGAAAACAGAGAAAATTCAATATATTTATTGACTCTTCAAACAAATTGTAATAATTTATAATATTTCCATGTAATAATTCATAGTGAGAGTCCCTTAACAACCATGAAGGCCTGTTTATTTTACATGAGGTTACGATCGATAAAATACGCCGATCGATCAGTAGAAGAAAAAAAATGTTTTAGGTGTCCCAAGACTTATAGTACATGAAAAATTACTAGGGAAGCCACCCTGACCACAATTTTGATCAAGCATATCCAAAGAAACATTTCTAACTACTTTAATGTTATCCACCTAGTTGTTAAAGAAGCCACAATGATGCTTGGGGAGGCACCATGGACATACTTTTGACAGAGTGTATCATAAAACACCACACCATTGCTTGGGGGACCACTCTGAAAACAATTTTGATAAAGCATCTTTGTTGAAACATTCCTAACTAATTTGATAAAACTTGACACAGCTATTCAAGAGAAGTACAAACTAGATTTTACACATGGTTGCTATGAAAGCCAAACCATTGTCACTCTGGACAAAATTTTGATAGAGCATGTCCTATGAAACATTCCTAATAAGACTGATCAAAATTGGCTCATCCATTCTAGAAAAGTTGAAATTAGGTTTTCCATATGGTTCCTATGTAAGCCACACCATTGCTATGAAAGCCATCAAAGGTGATTATGGATTGCTTGGACAGTTATCTATGGAAATATAGAAAGTGTTCAAAATCTTAAAATACTCCAACATTTCACAAGTGATCATCCTTCAGCTTGAAAATGCATAATGACTTGCTTCTTTATACAGTGTAGAAAATATAACAATACAAAGTCAAGGGTCAAGATTGATACTTTATAAAAAGTGTAATGTTATTAAGTAAAAAGTGAAAAGTTATGTTTGGATGATTCTTTAAGGTATTACTAAACTAATTAGGTTCCTAATATACTTCCTTCATTGTTCTACATTTTTGATGAAATCCAATTCATTAGTTATAAGTTCAGAATCATAAAGACTATCTTACTATTTAGTAACTAACTTGGATCCAACCTATACAAAAATCTGCATAGGTCATGTTGTACTTTCTGGAATAGTTGCATTAGAATGAAATGACTGGAAGTTTTAGTGCAAATGACCTTACTGGGATTGGCTGAACCACATGAATTTGTTTTATCATCCTACTTAAAAATCAAGAAGTTGAACTCAATAAACATTTTGTTTTCTGTTTAGGCTTTAATGCTAATTTCTATTGAATGGATGTAACATTCTTCATTGGTTTGCTAATCTCCAGGAAAAATCTAAGAAAAAATATTAATGATTTTCTTAGGGACTACAATAGGATGAAATAACAGCTAATTGGTTTAGTGTAGTTATACCTTTAAACTGAATCATATCACACAGTGAGTTTCTTAAGGACTACAATAAGATACAGTAACACCTAATTGGCTTAGTTAGTGTAGTTATACCTTTAAAATGAATCATAAAACATAATGATGTTCTCAGGGACTACAAAAAGATACAATTGTCATGGAATTATATAAATCCCTTTTATTAAATACATGTACTCGGGTTTCGGTTTTCATTGTAACAACGATACCCGAGGGTGATTTATGTATATTGTACAATATTTCGAAACAGTGAGTTCGGTTCACCCCATGCCACAGGTGCGAAGTGCTTTCGATGGGAAAAACCGAATGCATCAAGCATACGGACGATGTAGAGCTGCATCGTCTGTGTATAAATGCCTCACCGTAAGACTAAATCTTTACATTACGGAACGTCTTGTCAGTGAGCAGTCTACTTAAGGTTTTGCACATCTTCAGCTGTAGAGGTATGTAAATTATTTATTAATTTCTGATATATATTTTCTATGTAGCTTCGACTTGCGTAGTACAATGCAAATATTTTCTATTCTTGTTTGTGGCTTAATAAGAGCTTTATATTAGCAATATAAAGTGGCATTTTTAGGAAACATTTAGTACCATAGGATTATTATTGGACATGGGTAGGTTCACTTCTGAACTTGTTTATTGCTTTGTAATGTTGTGCTGATAACATAATTTGTAAAACTTACCGTATATAACGTCATTACGTGTTATCGTATATGCCCGTGTCAATCATAATACACGGTGTTAGATTTATTTTCAGCTGATCAGAGTCGACGAGGTCTCCCAGCTGTAGAGCCGACCATAGAAGTTGACTATAGCAGATGTAAAGCTAACCATAGCAGCCGTAGAGCTGAATAAACAGTGTGTTGCTTGAGTACCAGGTGATCTGGCATTGCTGAACCATTGGTGGGCGCTGATCACTTGATTGACCAAGGAATTGAATGGTGGTCGGTGACTACCTGTAATGCGGACTGCTTGATTGACCAGTGTGACTGGCAGCCAAGTATGCTAGTGACGGAGTGTTTTGAGTTACTCCATATATGTAATCTTTTAGCCGTGGGCTAATTTTTGGTTTTTGATATACCAAGTGGTTTGGGAGTGTAAAGATATTTTGTATGATATCTATCCCATTTGTTTGCATCATTTTATTATTTGAATAAAGTGCCTCATTTTTCATTATTTGAGGGTATACATTTTTACTATATGAGTAAAATACATCATTTTTACTATTTGAGTAAAGCACATCATTCTTTTTGTCGTCTGAGATTACTGTGAATCATTAGCCTTTGTCCTTGCACTGTGTATTTATTTATTTGTATTCATATTTGGGTTACATTATTAGGTTCATGCAGATTATGTTAATCTGTCCAATATTTGGACCCTATACACGTACGTATTAATCATAACCCTTCTTCCCATTCAAGTCATTCATCAAAAAACATTGCATTTTTATCACCATCAAAAGTGTTCTGTTATAAATCCGAAATCCAACCCGGTTATCTTGTTACAACAATAACAGCTAAATGTATCATATCACACAATGATTTTCTAATGGACAACAAAAGGAAGGCACATAACCATGGGTAAGAACAATAATGCAAGAAACAAACGGAGTCCAAGGAATGTAATCAACTGCTTTCAAAATTAACAATTTTCCTGAAACCTGGTCTTCTCAAATTTAAAAAGTTACACCTTTATTCATGACAGTGCTTTAAGTTGTAAAGATAAGAATTTATCAGATATGTACACTAAAAAGTTAAAGAATTAGGCTATTCAGTAATAATTTTTTTATGACTAGATAAAATCATCACCTTTGAAGAAAATATAACCTACATGTGTCTATCTAAATGTGATCAGATACTCTGGGATAGCCTGTGTGTCATTGAATATTACAAATATCCCTGGATTACTGGTTTTGTCGACCACAGAGTCATACAGGTCATTTGGACTAAAAACAGATTTGGGTGGTGGAACTCTCATTCCTTGTTTGCCTGTAGTGTATTGCCCAGTCAAAACACGACATAGATACATCCTCTTGCTGCCACTGAAGTCCGGGCAGGAATAGGTATCACTGGCGGAGTAGCTGGCATTTTTAGCGAAGTACACACCATCTCCATAGGCCGTGGCTACAATTGAGGAAAAATAAATAAATACACCATAAGCTTTATGGATCAATTTGTTCTAGACCTACCAGGAGGTATATAATTGTTAGTTTTAAATATAAAAATAAACTAGTTTTTTGTTTTAAATGCTTGCTATCCCACAGGATCTGGCTGGTAGAAGTATCAGTTATCATGTGAAAATTGTCCTTGCTCTTTGACTCTTGAACTAAAATGAAATGCTTGTATAGTACATCTCTGAAACTTGAAGCACTGCATGACTGTATATTTGGTTTGAGGTTTCATACTTTCAAGTCTTCCATGATGACAGACAAGAGAATGCTTTACACTGGGACTGAGTGAGTTATTTGAGACAGGTATATGAGGCAGCATACATGTGAACCTCCCACACGAGAGGGTTTTTCTTCCGAGTTCAGGGGTGTCTCCTGTCCCTCCCATCACTCACTGAAATCTCCCGCATACTCAAAATTATTATTGAAAATTTTCTTTTTCTTTTTTTTCACATTCTGGCTCCAGTGTACTATATTTACGGTAATACTGCCTATGATCACATGACTGAACTGGCTTAAGCTTAAGTCAATGTACTTGCTGATTTCATCCTTATATCCTTTCGGTCAACTGGCTTCATTTGAAGTTTGTCAAAGTGGATTATACCATGTGTGAGTAGAAGTAATTTGGAAAGGATTAAAGATGTTAATTGATTATGACTGGGTTACTGAAAAGCTCAATCAGCATGAAACAATAAACATTACTTTGATTCTGTCCGCAAGGTATGTTCTGTTTCAGTGCTTAAAGTTGTTAAGATGAATTAGAGTCTATACTATGTATGATAAAAAGTAATTTGGACAGGATTAAAAATGTTAATTGATTATGGTTGGATTACTCAAGAGCTTAAGTGGCTCAAAACTGGTTCGGTTTGACTTCGGTGTTTAAAGTTTGTCGAGATATCTAAGCATACATCATCTCCCAATGCCAAAACACCAAGCAAGCAAACTATCATACAAAATTCAGTGATGGATGGAAACGGGAATTTCAGTGATTGCAATTGAGTTCAAAGGGACATGAATATGGATTCTGCTCTTCCTGTAAAGCTGATTTTAAAGTCTGTTACGGTGGCAAGAACGACATCACGCGTCATGCAGAAACCCCATAAAGGCGATAATAAAATGCTGACAGTCTTACTTTATGTTTTTGACAAGGATGTAAACAGAATATCAACTAGATTCCTTGGAATACCAACCTGTAGCATTGGATCAGAAGAACTCATCTTTGCATACTTGGATAAAATATTCACGTAAGTATTACTAAAGTTTAACTATTTTACTGTTCATAAGAAATCATAATCACAATTGTATATTAATAATAATAATAATAATAATAATAATAATAATAATATGAATAACATGAATAATAATAATATGAATACTATGGATACAGAACAAGAAATAATCCACAATGTCTTCGTCTATAATTCTAGTAAGTGATAATAGTTTTCCGGATTTTATTGTTATTGTTAAATAATGGTGATAGTGATGATAATGATGACAACAAAGGTGTCTGCAAACTAAGCTTAAAGTCACAAAGGGTGTGATAGTCTAATCATTAATGTATTCATCTTTACTTCATCTGGACAATCTTACTGACATTAAAACAACATTAGGTGCTTGGGAGTGCAATGAATACTCACTAATCCGATTAGGTAGGTTTTCTAATCTCCTATGATCAATACAGATAATTATCAGCTATTGATGGGTGAACAATCAAAAAGTATTATATGTCTGCACTGACAATTGGAAATTGAAAACATTGATAGGTACCGTTAAAAGGAAAATTTTGCTAAGCCTTATGAAACCACTG
Source organism: Margaritifera margaritifera (assembly GCA_029931535.1). Classification (NCBI taxonomy): domain Eukaryota; kingdom Metazoa; phylum Mollusca; class Bivalvia; order Unionida; family Margaritiferidae; genus Margaritifera; species Margaritifera margaritifera. Next base: position 3,643,681 of record JAQPZY010001620.1, read on the forward strand.
CAACCGATTCTATAATATTTCAGAGAGAGAAATCTCCCTTGCATTGGATATGCAAGTGACAATTGCATTATTATATTATAATATTTTAATTTACCTATTGTATATCCATGGCAAGTAAATTTCAAAGTTCTAATGTTTTGCATTTTGTATTGCAGTTGATAAGCTGAGATATTCATTTCGTTAACCGACAGTGAGACAACTGCACTGGAAGATGAAATTCAGGACTACAATTTGACTCCCAAAGAAGAACTTCCCAAATTCGACAGAGACAGTAAAAGTCTTGAGCAGTTTTGGCAAACAACAGGCAATCTGACTCTACCCACAAGCAGGAAACAATTTAAACTTCTTGGTGACCTCAATAGAGTTGTACTGGCATTGCCACATTCCAATGCAGACACTGAAAGGACATTTTCCATTCTGAGGAAAATTCAGGCTGACTCTAGAGGAAACCTGGATCCAGTTACAGTACATAATCTTTTAAGTGTTAAGATAAATAATGATAAGAACTACCACTAATATAATCCAGGCAATGATCTTGTAAGAATTGCTAAAAATGCTTGTGTTACATATATGGAGAGTGTGAAAGGCAGCAAGTTAATGTGAAGATTTGAATTGCATATTTTAATATTAAAAATATGGAAATTTGTTCAATAGTAACAATTTTTGCCCATTTGCACGCTAAAAATCGGGTTGATGAAAAACCTCCCTCTTTTGAGATCAAAACTCCTGACCAAATTTTGCAAATCTCCCTGTTTCTTCCAAGCTGACCCCTCATTTTTATCACATGTATGAAACAGACAAGAGAATGTTTTCACATTTTCCACGGTGACAGACAAAAGAATGTATTACACCAGGACTGAGTGAGTTATTCAAGAAATGGCAAGTATCTGGACAGACAAGAGAATATTTTCACACTGTCCATGATGACACACAAGAGAATGTATTACACCAGGACTGACTGAGCTATTCAAGAAATGGCAAGTATCTGGGACAGACAAGAGAATTAAAATCTCAATGATCTGGTTTCATTTATCTACGACCAGCATGCAACCATAAGAATGTAGCATCTACAATGATGAAAAACTGTGGTGGTTAACAAACATGAAATGGTGTTTAATTGAAATAAAATGTTACTCATTAACCATTCTATTCATTAAGACAATTTTCAAAAGTATATGGTGTAGTTCCAAGAATTCTACCTCAGCATTGTTTGTTTTGGGTTGACAGTGCCATTATAGCTCATGTTTACAAACACATGACAACAGCAAGGATACGGGAATCCACGGCAGGTTGCTTAAGATGAACAAGAAAATGTCCAATATGTCAGATTCAATTGACTTGCACACTTAAATGTGAAGTAATTGCATTATATTTTGTTCAATATATTTTCAATACCATACAGAAAGTATTATTACAGGTGTAAGTAAAATGACTCTGAACCAGTAATTTTGAGTTGACTGATCAATATTTGAGATTTCAGATCGACAAAAGTATTGATGTCTGTTTTATAATGACTCTTGAAAGTAACTTTTTGTTTGCGGCCAATTATCATTTATGTTTCAAGTAACTTTTATAAGAATAAATATAATGGAAATTACTCCAGTGTAATGAAATGAAATGCACTCAAATCTGTTAGGGCTGTTCCAAATAAACATACATGGTACCCAGGGAAGGCAGTTTTAAAAAAAAAATATGTCAGGGTGCTCTAATTATTCACAGAGTTCATATTAAAATGAAACAAAGTTCTCAATTGCATCTATGGGTGAGTACTCCGTATTAAAAGTGCCTTTCCTGGGTCCTAAGTATGTTTTACTAGAACAGTCCTTAGTTAAACCTATAGTGGTTTTGCATTAAATACATTTAATGAGTGAACAAAGATAAAGTAAAACAGTAATAATGGATACATTGGAACCTGATAAAAAAGTTATTGCAATAATTTCAAGTTTCAAAATATACAATACCCTCTGAAGTATTTTGACACTTACTCTCTTTAAATATTTTTCAAGATAAAACTTGATGTTCATTTCCCTCGACTGTTATCGTGAAACTTTGAAAGGCATCTTTGTTTATCATCTTTATGTTTAAACTAGCTTATGTTGGCATTTCCCACCTATGAAGTACACATTTTAAACTTCATCTTGTTATGAATACAGAATCTTTAGTAAGTCAATGTAGAAATCTTTAGTAAGTCAATGTAGTCATCTTTAGTAAGTCAATGTAGAAATCTTTAGTAAGTCAATGTAGTAATCTTTAGTAAGTCAATGTAGTAATCTTTAGTAAGTCAATTTAGAAATCTTTAGTAAGTCAATCTTTAGTAATTCAATGTAGAAATCTTTAGTAAGTCAATGTAGTAATCTTAGTTAGTCAATGTAGTAATCTTTAGTAAGTCAATGTAGAAATCTTTAGTAAGTCAATCTTTAGTAAGTCAATGTAGAAATCTTTAGTAAGTCAATGTAGTAATCTTTAGTAAGTCAATGTAGTAATCAAAATACTGCAGGACTTACTGCTGCTCAAAAACATCTATGACATTTATGTATTACCATTTTTGCCACAGTAACTGCGGTTAAAGCCATGCATGCTGATGCTATCCACAGTGTCTGCACTTGTTCCATGCCATAAATTACTTTCATTCTGATGACCTGGATTGTTCTGTTCTATCAGTTTTTTCTTTGCTTCATATTGCTGATACAAGGTTCTATTTTGTATTCTTTCCAACTGAAATAAGATAAAAATTTCACCTAGGTAGAGATCTTACCTCACAAGTTTAGCTGGAACATGAGTTTTTAACAATGTTGAACAAACCCTATAAACAAGGAGACAGCATCATCCAAAAGTGCCCCGATCCTATATCTCAAGTTCTCATAGTTCTGAATAAAGGAGAATTTTACTTTTATTAAATTAAGTTGTTAAAATCTTGATTATTTTAAAATAGGGGATTAATGTTAAACAATTGAATTTGAAACAATGGCTTATTTATGGTGACTTAAAGAAGATGACATTTGCAGCTTTACCTTGCTAAACTAGATGAAATGAATTCTGAATGTGTAACAAAATGCCAACACAACTGTGTTACAAATGTATAAATGCCACACAAGTACAGTGCACATCAATGTTGCTCCATTTTATGCTGATAGTTGGTAATTACATCAAAAATACCCAACAAATGTAGACAGTACCAAATCGATGACAAATTTAGTGGCAAAAAATCTTGTTGTCTTCAAGACATGCAGACTGGCAAGTCAATAGATGCATGGACTGATGGCCAATGTGAATACATATAATAGAAAGACATGCAGACTGGCATGTCAATAGATGCATGGACTGATGGCCAATGTGAATACATATAATGGAAATAAATACAGACTGGCATGTCATTAGATGCATGGACTGATGGCCAATGTGAATACATATAATGGAAATAAATACAGACTGGCATGTCAATAGATGCATGGACTGATGGCCAATGTGAATACATATAATGGAAAGACATGCAGACTGGCATGCCAATAGATGCATGGACTGATGGCCAATGTGAATACATATAATGGAAAGACATGCAGACTGGCATGCCAATAGATGCATGGACTGATGGCCAATGTGAATACATATAATGGAAAGACATGCAGACTGGCATGTCAATAGATGCATGGACTGATGGCCAATGTGAACACATATAATGGAAATACATGCAGACTGGCATGCCAATAGATGCATGGACTGATGGCCAATGTGAATACATATAATGGAAATACATGCAGACTGGCATGTCAATAGATGCAAGGACTGATGGCCAATGTGAATACATATAATGGAAATACATGCAGACTGGCATGTCAATAGATGCAATGTGAATAGTATCAATTGCCTTCTTCTTTAAGATATGGTATAAAAAGACTCACTCAGAGCAAGTGGAGTCTTCAGAATGCAATTTAAACCATTACTTAACCTTCCAGTCAGTAGAACTGTACATGTATTTATTTATTCAAATTTTGATGCAGTTTAGGACTGGGCAGCAGGTCCAGCCTATATGATATCTCCCGAGTGCATGATACATGGATTTTGCACACAATTTCCATTTAATAAATGTATTGCTGTTTCTGACATTTCAAAGGTGCTGAATGGACTTGTACATCATAATGAGTATGCCGATACTATTTTCATCAAACTGTTGAGTTCTACATAACTGAAACATGAGCACATGCTAATGTTAATTCAACATTTTTTGTGGCATATCAATTTTTGTGCATTTCATGATTCTAAAATCCTTCTGTGGAAATCAATTTTTGGAGAAAAATAAGTTTCTTCATTAATACTTACCCAATCATAATACATTAGAAGAGTATCCACTACCTTGCAAATCCAGCCCTCCAAAGCAAGAAAAGTTGTTCACCATGTTTTTTGGCTTTTTATAGGAATAAAAATGCTAAAAGTCATCCTTTTGCCAGGACAGAAGTCATAGCAGACTATTTTAGAAGGACTGGTACCAATCCTGTCAACTGTCAGTTTCTACTGGAGCAGAAGTGCATGCTCTTCCACAAATGTAACAGTTGGGGGAATGGGAGGGTGTACTTGTATTAAGATTAGTTAAACATTATTGAAGACGTATATTGTATTTAATCAAACAAGGAGATCAGGGCCTGCATGTCAAGCCCATGATCAAACCATTGCCTGAGAAACTTTTACCAAAACATAAACAAACTATTGATATCAATGTGATAAAGTGACTACTACACCTCTCCCTTGATAACTCACCCATAGCGGGAGACTGCTGTGTAAGTTAGGTTGTGAGTTACTGAGGGACCTCTGAAAAATTAAGAAGGGGATCCCATCCTGGTTGGACATTGACAGTGAGAAGAAAATGGAGGGGGGGGGGGTAGTTTATTGGTTTAATAATAGTTTTATAATCACGTTGGGAATAATTGTCAAGAAAGTCTAATTTTTCCAGGAATGTAACTGTATGGAGGGCATGGGAGGGTGTGCTTGCATTATGATCTGATCAGATAAGCAATATTGAAGAAGTATATTGTACTCAAACAAGGAGATAAAAGTCAGATGAGAGTGGTCTCTGCTAAAGGGACTGGTACCAAATCCTATCACTTGTCAGTCACTAATGGAGCAGAAGTGCATGCTCTTCCACGAATGTAACTGTATGGTGGGCTTGGCAGAGTGTGCTTGTATTATGATCTGATCAGATAAGCAATGTTGAAGAAGTATATTGTACTCAAACAAGGAGGCCAGGGAGTGCATGTCAATCCCATGATCAAAGCATTGCCTGAGAAACTTTAACCAAAGCATAAACAAACTGTTGACACCGCTGTTGTCAGCAGTGGAAAAGTGACTACTATGTCCTACTTTCCATTAACACTGACTCAACAAATACTATTTCTTCTTTAAAAAAATTATCCAATCAAAATATAAGAGAATAGGTAAAAAGTGCAGGCAGTTACTTCCTCTTACCCTGGAGTTGACTCTGGTTCCTCTCTCATGATGCATGCAAAGCAGTTTTGAGTTTCTTTTGAGATATATGGACAAGGGTTAGCACAGGTCAATGCATGGATATGGCCTTAATATAAAAGATTTCATTCCTGTGAATCTAGTGGAAGTAGAGTCACCAATGCCATTACAAAGCTGCTGAGTGACCGGGCAATATAGCCTTTTGCACTGTTATATAGGTCCCACCATATCAAATTGGGCTTTCTGGAATGAAAGGTCTCTGATGTAAAAAGCTGAAGAATGTTGTCTCGGACCTCATTCCATGCCTTGAATGATGTTGATCAGGGAGAAATTGTGCTCAAATTCTATGCTGGTAGTGACTGCCCTAACCTCATGAGAAGATACACTCAAGAAATTCAACTAGTCTTGGGTTAGTTTTTTGTAAGCTGAACAGATAACCCAACAGATCCAGGACAAAAAAAACCCTGAACAGAAACATTGTCCCATCCTTTTTTGAGCAGTAGGAACAAGTGAGATCTACCTCTTCTGATCAGCTCAGCATGCTTTAGGTTTAAGTTTCAAAGCCCCAATATGATCTTAAAGATGCTCTATGGATGAAAGGTCAAAAGTGTGAAGTTTCAAGACAAAAGACTGATTTTCCATTAGCGGGAGCCTGTTCTTAGCAATAAAAGCAGAGGTTATCATGAGAGAAACTGAATCATCATGGGAGACCTGCAGATAGTTTGGGTCAACTGATAAAGCATGAATTTCAGTGATTCTGCCTGCTATAGCCAGTGTGACTTCGAAGTAGGTCTTACACAAAAGAAGTGTCAGTGAGAATTTAGATGGTAGTTTGAAGGGTGCTTTATTCAACCACATCAGAATCAAAGGTAGGTTCCATTTCAGACAAGGGCTAAGAACTTGAGAAAAATTGAAATTGGCTAGAAGGTCAGAAAAGTTTTTGTTCTTGCTTATGTCCTCCTTTCCATGAAGGCAAAACTTTCAAACACAAGGCTGGCCTTAAGTAAAAGGTTGATGGGTGCAGAAATTCTGTAAGTAGCCATTGGTGGAGCAGGAGGGAGACAAAACTCTGGAGGCAGCAGCCAGAAGACTTCTTCATTGTTTGCATGGAAGTCTCAGTCTTCCATGGATATCATTGGATCGAGGAAAGAAGATGGGGTTTGTAAGTGTAGTCAGGGATGATGAACAAAGCTAGAAGTACGTCAATGTTGGGACATGGTAATCTCCATGTTTTTACTTGAAATGTCATCAAAGGTACAAGGAGAAAACTGGATGCCTGGGAAATTACCATAGCCAGTACTGGATTGCAATGGAGCCATGGCCAGTGATAGATCTATTGGGTGCTGGTCTGTAAAGTCTTGATAGGTCCAGTACTGGATATTATGGGAGAATTGTTCACCGAATCCAGTGCCAGTTGTGCTGAGAGTCCATGACAGAACTGGGGCTGGAAGTAGCATGAGTGGGTGCCAGACACTATGTGCATCTTGAGTCTGGGACTGATTATCCTGGGAAAACAGATCACCATACCCAGTCCAAGTGGAAGAGGGCATAGGTTGAGACAGTGCTGGAGCTGGAGTGGACAAGGTCTGTGTCTAGCTGACATTTGGTGTTGAGGTCTGGTGCCAACTATTGAGAGATTTAGTACCAAAACAGTAGCGGGGACTGTGTATGGTCATGGGTTGTCCAGAACTGGTCTATGTGGGTCACAATGCTATGCTGGTACTGACCCGGTAGTCTATTCATTGCTGGTATGATCTTGCTGTGGCACTGTTGGCAACTACAGCACTAAGGCCATGTGTGAGGTTTCAAATAGCAAAGATTGTAGGACCCTCTTAGGAACTGGTGATACTGCCTTGAGTGACTGAGATTTTTGAAAAAGGTGGTGACTGAGGCAGCATTGGTGGTAATACTGATGGTGTCCACATCTTTATGGAAGCATTTCTTAGCTCTCTTGCTAGCTTGGGTTAAATATTGGGCTGTACTCTATCATCCATCTCTCTTCTAACCAGTGAAAACAAATATCACAAGAATGGTCCATACAAAATACAGATGAAACAAATAACCAAACATCCAAATCAGAATACTTTTGAGTGAATATTCTAATAAGTAAACAGTATTTGGATATTTGTTTCTTTACCTAGCAAGTATCAGTACCTAATACCAGACTAAGCAGTTGATCTTGCTTACCATGTTATGCTGTAAAAATGGAAACTATGCAATGGTTAATTAGTTACAAGGGGACAACTTCAAATCTGCTAAATTACCCGAAACACCCACTCACAAAGTAATCATAATGTCAACATTCTGAATAGTCATATTGTTCACAACATCACCATTTCTATTCATTTTCTTTCAGGCCCTATTTAAAAGATAACATGTAGTATGGCAAGTTGATAAAGAACACGCCGTAGAACATGGGACAAATCAAAGTCGACAAAGTGACTTAATAGGAGTCTAAATTGTACTTTTTACATGCTAAAATTAAGAAATAATTGAGTCATCAATTGTGTGCATGATCGTCAATTTTTCGCACTCTGGTCAAGTTACATTGAAAGTTGAATTGTAAGATTTTCATTGTGAATAAACCACTTCCTCGAGAAATTATATGAGATAGTCCCCACAATGACCTGAAGAAGTTCCCTTTTTACCTATAGTCTGTCTTCAGCACTAAATGAGCATGTCTGGTCATAGTGAGTTTGAATATAAACAGGAAACTAACATCAACATTGATTTATGAGTCTGAATCCAGAAAGATTTAGATGACTGGATTTGCCATGTTTTCAATGTGTCTTGTCAGGGTGGGGGAGCAATATGGTGTTAATAAATCAGTAAATACCAAGTTGGACCAAGAAAGAAAAAAATATGGATTTGATAGCTTTATTAACATTGATGAATACTTTATTTCTATCTGAATACATTCAATGAATGTTTCAATAGTAAAATTTTGTATTCATTTCAGTTCTAGTAAAAATCCCATATAGCTAATACAGGTGGAGTAAAAAACCCATACAGCTAATACAGGTGTAGTAAAAACCCATACAGCCAATACAGGTGTAGTAAAAACCCATACAGTTAATACAGGTGTAGAAAAAAGTCCATATAGCTAATGCAGGTGTAGTAAAACTCCATACAGTTAATACAGGTGTAGTAAAAACTCCATACAGTTAATACAGGTGTAGTAAAAACCCATACAGTTAATACAGGTGCAGTAAAAACTCCATATAACTAATACAGGTGTAGTAAAAACTCCATACAGTTAATACAGGTGTAGTAAAAACTCCATACAGTTAATACAGGTGTAGTAAAAACTCCATATAACTAATACAGGTTTAGTAAAAACTCCATACAGTTAATACAGGTGTAGTAAAAACTCCATACAGTTAATACAGGTGTAGTAAAAACTCCATACAGTTAATACAGGTGTAGTAAAACTCCATACAGCTAATACAGGTGTAGTAAAAACTCCATATAACTAATACAGGTGTAGTAAAACTCCATATAGCTAATACAGGTGTAGTAAAAACTCCATACAGTTAATACAGGTGTAGTAAAAACCCATACAGTTAATACAGGTGTAGTAAAAACTCCATACAGTTAATACAGGTGTAGTAAAAACCCATACAGTTAATATAGGTGTAGTAAAAACTCCATACAGTTAATACAGGTGTAGTAAAAACCCATACAGCTAATACAGGTGTAGTAAAAACTCCATACAGTTAATACAGGTGTAGTAAAAACCCATACAGTTAATACAGGTGTATTAAAATCTCCATACAGTTAATACAGGTGTAGTAAAAACCCATACAGTTAATATAGGTGTAGTAAAAACTCCATACAGTTAATACAGGTGTAGTAAAAACCCATACAGCTAATACAGGTGTAGTAAAAACTCCATACAGTTAATACCGGTGTAGTAAAAACTCCATACAGCTAATACAGGTGTAGTAAAAACTCCATACAGCTAATACAGGTGGAGTGATTCTCTTAAGTCAGACTGAATTTCTTACAGACCCAATGCTTAATCCTGTTCAGTGTTACCTGTAATTAGAGAAAGCAAAACAATGGCATATACAGGTGAAATCAGCCAAATATTGCACTTAGCTTACGTGAAGTAGACACTATAAAATAAGATAAATGCTAGAGAAAATCACAGAAACATTCTGTTTACACCCCTCCCTCTATAAGTCACGAGTGACTTGGTCAGTAAACACTGACCTCTAGGCAAGGATGCAAGATAGCGAGGGAGACTCAAATTTTGGTTAACAGTTGCAGTGCTAGCAACTTATGATGATACAAAGAGGATTTCAGATGAGTAATTATTTAATACTGAATTTATTCAAGGAGTTTCATAAATTCAATATTAAATCATTACTCATTTGATATTCTGTTTATCACATAGGTGGTATTTTAAGAGATAACTGTAAAGAAATTGATAGAGGAACAAATAATTTTCAACATTACTTACTGCTGCCTAAAACACTACATACAAATTACTGTGTGAAGACAAAAATAGTCCCAGGCATGAGATAACATTAAGTACTCATTTAACACATCAAACAACATTTATAAATAGCAATAATTCAAAAATAGTACTTCAAGACATTTTTTGAATATTCATTGAACAATTAACAAGAAAACATGAGCTTTATGTCCAACACTTCCATAGGAAAAATTCCTGGTGATATAGCTTAGTTCAGTCTGCCAGGTCAATGACAGGACTTCTAGGGCTGTGTACATGTATTTCAATATGACTGCTGCGCACATTCCTACCAAAAAATGTGTGTATTCAACCATGAACATTGAAAACAGTTGCAGTATTGAATTTACTGGTAGATGCAATAGCATTTGTTCAGTTTGGGAATACTGGAGCAAAGAAGTGGCCACTGTATGTAGAAGTTTTGCAGAATGTGTAACTGAGAATGGAAGAGAGTGCCTGTGCTGGATTATATTTAGATGGCTGTAGTTATTTACTGACTGAATGTTTTTATGACCAGATATCTGCATGATTTGCATTGAAGGCATGCACTGGTCATTGAATTTTAAAACTAAATCCTTCCTGGTGCTGTGGTTTGACAAATTTTTGCCTGTAGAGAGACCAGCATTTGCAGATTCCATTTTCAACACAGAATTGAGTTTGGTCATTCCAACAGGTTGATATTTGAAAAGTTTGTCCAGGGGGTGATTCTCATGATCCATATCCCATGTTAATAGCAAATTGAATGTAAAGCAGGCTGTCTGCACCACAATTGGCTGCTAGGCATTTCTCTGCATAGACTCTGTATATCTGTATTCAACAGTGTGCTGGGTTTTCTTGGTTCTCCTACATTTTGGGTTTAACTAGGCAAACATTCCATGGATTTACTCGAAGTTCAAGTTTTAGTTCGGCATTTGGAGAATTATATGTAAGGTAAATTGGCCATATTCTAACCTACATAACATCTACCATATGTTTCTATGTCAGTTGCCCATTTGTTTCCAATGTACACTCAGCTACTGACTGGAAAGATGATTTCATGGACATATTTAGACCAATCAAAAAATAGACAGAAAGTGACATCTTAACCTGTTGACATATAGAAAAACCTGCAAAATGAGAATAATTGTCTCCATTGTCCTAAACAAATACAAAACTTCTTCAATATAAAGCCATTCATTATAACACAGTTCATATTATAAGCTGAGTATGGTCATGGAGTCAATTTCATTAAGTGATAGTAAAATTATATGTATAATGTACTTGACTATAAGGTGGTATACCCTATGGATGCCATGGACAGTACTGTATTAATGTATAATGAGTGAGTACTGTATAATGTACTTCATTATAAGGTGGTATACCCTATGGATCCCATGGACAGTATTAATGTATAATGAGTGAGTACTGTATCATGTACTTCACTATAAGGTCGTATACCCTAAGGATCCCATGGACGGTATTAATGTATAATGAGTGAGTACTGTATAATGTACTTCACTATAAGGTGGTATACCCTATAGATCCCATGGACAGAATTAATGTATAATGAGGAAGTACTGTATAATGTACTTCACTATAAGGTGGTATACCCTATAGATCCCATGGACAGAATTAATGTATAATGAGTGAGTACTGTATAATGTACTTCATTATAAGGTGGTATACCCTATAGATCCCATGGACAGTATTAATGTATAATGAGTGAGTACTGTATAATGTACTTCACTATAAGGTGGTATACCCTATGGATCCCATGGACAGTACTGTATTAATGTATAATGAGTGAGTACTGTATCATGTACTTCACTATAAGGTGGTATACCCTATAGATCCCATGGACAGAATTAATGTATGATGAGGGAGTACTGTATAATGTACTTCACTATAAGGTGGTATACCCCTATGGATCCCATGGACAGTATTAATGTATGATGAGTGAGTACTGTATAATGTACCTCACTATAAGGTGGTATATCCTATGGATCCCATGGACAGTATTAATGTATGATGAGTGAATACTGTATAATGTACTTCACAATAAGGTGGTATACCTTATGGATCCCATGGACAGTATTAATGTATAATGAATGAGTACTGTATAATGTACTTCACTATAAGGTGGTATACCCTATGGATCCCATGGACAGTATTAATGTATGATGAGGGAGTACTGTATAATGTACTTCACTATAAGGTGGTATACCCTATGGATCCCATGGACAGCATTAATGTATAATGAATGAGTACTGTATAATGTACTTCACTATAAGGTGGTATACCCTATGGATCCCATGGACAGTATTAATGAATAAATGAGTGAGTACTGTATAATGTACTTCACTATAAAGTGGTATACCCTATGGATGCCATGGACAGTATTAATGTATAATGAGTGAGTACTGTATAATGTACTTCATTATAAGGTGGTATACCCTATGGATCCCATGGACAGTATTAATGTATAATGAGTGAGTACTGTATAATGTACTTGACTATAAGGTGGTATACCCTATGGATCCCATGGATAGTACTGTATTAATGTATAATGAGTGAGAACTGTATAATGTACTTCATTATAAGGTGGTATACCCTATGGATCCCATGGATAGTACTGTATTAATGTATAATGAGTGAGTATTGTATAATGTACTTCATTATAAGGTGGTATACCCTATGGATCCCATGGACAGTATTAATGTATAATGAGTGAGTACTGTATAATGTACTTGACTATAAGGTGGTATACCCTATGGATCCCATGGACAGTATTAATGTATAATGAGTGAGTACTGTATAATGTACTTGACTATAAGGTGGTATACCCTATGGATCCCATGGACAGTACTGTATTAATGTATAATGAGTGAGTACTGTATCATGTACTTCACTATAAGGTCGTATACCCTATGGATCCCATGGACAGTATTAATGTATAATGAGTGAGTACTGTATCATGTACTTCACTATAAGGTGGTATACCCTATGGATCCCATGGACAGTACTGTATTAATGTATAATGAGTGAGTACTGTATCATGTGCTTCACTATAAGGTCGTATACCCTATGGATCCCATGGACAGTATTAATGTATAATGAGTGAGTACTGTATAATGTACTTCACTATAAGGTGGTTTCACAATAAAGTGGTATACTCTATGGATCCCATGGAAAGCATTAGAATGTGGAAGTACTGTTTTCGTTTAAAGTATTTTATTATTTATGGATATTAGATCTGAAGAAATCAAATAAAGTCAATAAAGTGATGACGCTTTTAATATTGATCAAGTTGACAACAGTACTCAAATTTTTCCACCAGTGTAGGCATTGGGTGGCTGGGTAGTCTAAGGCGCTCACCTTTACAGATCACTGACATCTCACCTCTGTCTGCACGGGTTTGAGTCTCAGCTTGGCCAATGTGGGTATGTGAGTAAGCTTGCCAGTAGCTTTCCAACGATTGGTGGTTCTCCCTGGGGTTTTCCTGGCTTCTTGCTCCACCAAACATACTATCTCCCATGTATAGCCTATCATGTGCTGAAAAATGGCGTTCAACCCACAAAATCTTCCATCAGTATAGTTGAAGTTGCTTCCCTTTTGAGGTTAGAACACGTGTATCCATCGATAGCAAACACTAATGAATTAAAGCTTCATAGTCAGAATTACTGTGCAGTAGTTGCAAAACAGTTCTGGAACACTACATCCAGATCAGACAAAAAGACAGAAAAGAAAAAGAAAAGACAAACATTTGTGTGTTTTATTAGAACTTGCAAGGTAGTTCTGAATGTATCACTGCAAATTTTGAAGAACAATCCACAGATTAGCCAAAGGCAAAACCAAAGAAATTGTCTACGGAGTGTGATTTTAACAGGAAATTAGACTGACTATACACACAGATGTTACTGTGATGTCGGCACTTTTCACGTATTCTAATTGGCTGAGACAATCTGTTAATTAGCTTGTGATTTTGTGCCAAAGAACCATTATGTTCTCAACAGTTGTCAAAATAAATCCAGTTTAGCTGCTGAGTAACAGGTTCTCACATTTGAACCAAAGAGGATAATTATATCACATTTATGATCACTAGATTGAAACCAAAATAAAAAAATACAAGAGTCCCTCACAGGGATTGATGCTCTAATGGCTGAAAAGAATTTCAGGAATCCAAGATAAGACCATTTCTTCTTTTGAACTGCTAAGTCCTGCAACACCATAAGAAGTTTTCAAGTGAAAACCCCATGTCAATATGACTTTCCATTCAGGAAGATTAGCAACAACATGATTTTCAAGATGGATGCCATAGCAGCCACATTGGATGTCTGATTGGTACCATTTTCATTTAGGACCAACTTGACATAACAAGAAGTCTTTTAGTGACAGCCCCATGTCAATATCACCATCCAGTCTGCAGCAGTAGCAACAAAATTATCAAGCTGGCCATATTAAAATTTAGATTGACACCATTTTCGTTTAGGACAAACTAGACATCATATTGAGAAGTCTTCTTGGGAAAATCCCATGTCAGTATGACTTTCTCTTCAGAAGGAGTAGCAATGCCAAGATTTTCAAGATGGCTGCCATATTGGACGTCAGATTGGCACCATTTTCATTTAGGACCAACTAAACATCATAAGAAGTCTTTTAGTGAAAAATCCATGTTGATATGACCAGTAAGTTAGAAGGAGTAGCAATAACAAGATTTTCATGATGTCTGAGCTGCACCATTTTCTTTTAGGACCAACTAGGTCTTGGGATAACTGTACATGTGAAGTTTCATGGCAATAATCCAAAGAGTTTAGAAGGAGTAGTGACAAGAAGCTTGTGCTAATGGCTGGATGGATGATGGATGGATGGATGACAGGTCATACAATCAACTCATCTGGTCTACGATCAGCAAAGCTGCAAAATTCAAACAAGAATTTCACTTGACAAAACTTTCTTTAATTGGAGTTTTTTTCTTACTGTGATGCATTTCCAACATTTGCATCGATCAATATTTCATTATATATTGTGTTTTTTACTGAGAAAATATTTTTGTTAAAGAAAATTTTATAAAGTATGATTTCTTATCAAAATTTATGAATTTCAAGGTGTCAATTCCAAATTAAAGCATACTAATCACCTTTGTCAATGATGAAACCAGTGGTATATTCAGCTCTCATTCATCAACTTTGATGAAGATTCTTTTTTATGCTAAGCAAATAGAAGACTATTTTTTTGCATTTTTTACCATACACAAATGGGATTCAAATCTGCCACCATATTATAAGTGGCTTTGTGCATTATCAGGGTGCACTTAAACAAGGAAGCAGTGTACTAGGAATAAATGATAATTTACTAGATATAGTTCACAAAAAGTCAAGTATTGACATGAACAGCATATACTATTGACCATTAGGACTAGCAATTAAGATGGTGCCAATTAGATTATCATATGATGAAACAGACAACTGAAATAGACAATATTCATATACGATGATGATAGAAACTCCACAAGAAAATAGATGGAGTATGCTTCTCTGTGACGAGAATACTAATGGAAGTATTTGCAAGACCTCTTGTGACAGCGTTATGACCAGTCATGAGCAGAAGCAGTAATACCTCTGTCCAATAGAGAGACCAGTTTAAATTGTCTGATTTCCATGAACACTGATATCCACAAAATTAAAGGAATTCACAGTATTTATATTATACTGGATAGCTAACTCTTTTTATCTTCCTGATATTTTATATGCTCGTATTAAGGTACCTTTTTATCTTCCTGACATGTTAAAGGCATTTATTAAGGTACCTTTTAATCTTCCTGAGATGTTATAGGCATTTATTAAGGTACCTTTTTATCTTTCTGACATGTTATAGGCATTTATTAAGGTACCTTTTTATCTTCCTGACATGTTATGTGCTTGTATTCTTGTATTAAGGTACCTTTTTATCTTCCTGACATGTTATGTGCTTGTATTCTTGTATTAAGGTACCTTTTTATCTTTCTGACATGTTATAGGCATTTATTAAGATACCTTTTTATCTTCCTGACATGTTATAGGCATTTATTAAGGTACCTTTTTATCTTCCTGACATGTTATATGCTTGTATTCTTGTATTAAGGTACCTTTTTATCTTTCTGATATGTTATGTGCTTATATTAAGGTACCTTTTTATCTTCCTGACATGCTGCTAAATTACTGAAGTATTAAATAAGCAGACCTTGGTGTATGAGATATGAATAGACAGTGATTTGTGTACAGTGTTATGAATAGAAAGTGATTAGTGTACAGTGTTCAGAAGAGATATGAATAGACAGTGGTTAGTGTACAGTGTACAGAAGAGATATGAATAGACAGTGATTAGTGTACAGTGTTCAGAAGAGGTTTGCATTCTAAACACTACTATGAAGAAAAAATAAAAAAAATGATAAAAAGTCTCACAAAGTTAAATACAGGCGTTAACTTTTGGGTAGGAGAAAATAATAATAATAGTAATAATAATACAGTGGTGTATTGAGGTTTCATTCATCAATTTTTTTATCATGATTTTTTTTTATGTTAAGTAAACAGAAGACTATTATTTGCATTTTTTATCAGACACCAACAGGATCCACACCAGTCACCACATTGTAAGTGGGTTTGTGCATTATCATGGAACACTATAACAAGGAACACCAACAGGATCCACACCAGTCACCACATTGCAAGTGGGTTTGTGCATTATCATTGAACACTATAACAAGGAACACCAACAGGATCCACACCAGTCACCACATTGTAAGTGGGTTTGTGCATTATCATGGAACACTATAACAAGGAACACCAACAGGATCCACACCAGTCACCACATTGTAAGTGGGTTTGTGCATTATCATGGAACACTATAACAAGGAACACCAACATGATCCACACCAGTCACCACATTGTAAGTGGGTTTGTGCATTATCATGGAACACTATAACAAGGAACACCAACAGGATCCACACCAGTCACCACATTGTAAGTGGGTTTGTGCATTATCATGGAACACTATAACAAGGAACACCAACAGGATCCACACCAGTCACCACATTGTAAGTGGGTTTGTGCATTATCATGGAACACTATAACAAGGAAGTGGTATACTTGGAATAAAAGATCATTTATTAAATATAGTTTACAAAAAGGTGGAGTACTGAAATGAACGGCATGTACTACTGACCATTAGGACTGGCAATTAGGATGATGCCAATTAGCTCATCACATAATGAAACAGACAGGTGAACTTGTACAATATTCATCTTTGATGATGAATCCGTAAAATTTTTTATAGACGGAGTATCAAACTGGTGAACAGGTGTAAAATGGAAGAATTTGTAAGGCCTCTTGTGAGACCATGCTGACTAGACATGAGAGGATTAAGCAGTAGCTGATGGATGATGGGATTCAGCACCTATAACTCTATCCATGGGGAGACCACTTTTGTCTGATTTCCATCTTGACAAGCAGATTACTTTTTTGCATTTTTAATGCTAAAACAAGTCAAAAGACAGGGTTAATGTACCTTTTTGCTTTATAGGGATGGATTTGCAAAGTAGTGCATATTCTCCTAATATATAATGATTGGGTAATGTATCTCAAGAAGAAATAATTCGATCCCTTCACCAATCTGCAAAATTTTAGTACCAATGACAGTACCATTTTGTTGTAACCATGAACACTGATATCCATAAAATTTAAGGAATTTATGTTTATGTATATTTGTCATGTAACTCTATTTTATCTTCCTGACATGGTATGTGCTTGTATTAAGGTACTTTATCTTCCTGACATATTATGTGCTTGTATTACGATACTTTATCTTCCCAACAATTTATGTGCTTGTATTAAGGTAAATTTGTTCACAGTATTTATACTTGTCATGTAGCCTTATTTTATCTTCCTGACATGTTATGTGCTTGCATTAAGGTACCTTTTTATCTTCCTGATATGTTATGTGCTTGTATTATGGTACCTTTGTACACAGTATTTATACTTGTCATGTAGCCTTATTTTATCTTCCTGACATGTTATGTGCTTGCATTAAGGTACCTTTTTATCTTCCTGATATGTTATGTGCTTGTATTATGGTACCTTTGTACACAGTATTTATACTTGTCATGTAGCCTTATTTTATCTTCCTGACATGTTATGTGCTTGCATTAATGTACCTTTTTATCTTCCTGATATGTTATGTGCTTGTATTATGGTACCTTTGTACACAGTATTTATACTTGTCATGTAGCCTTATTTTATCTTCCTGACATGTTATGTGCTTGCATTAAGGTACCTTTTTATCTTCCTGATATGTTATGTGCTTGTATTATGGTACCTTTGTACACAGTATTTATACTTGTCATGTAGCCTTATTTTATCTTCCTGACATGTTATGTGCTTGCATTAAGGTACCTTTTTATCTTCCTGATATGTTATGTGCTTGTATTATGGTACCTTTGTACACAGTATTTATACTTGTCATGTAGCCTTATTTTATCTTCCTGACATGTTATGTGCTTGTATTAAGGTACTTTATCTTCCCAACAATTTATGTGCTTGTATTAAGGTACCTTTGTACACAGTATTTATACTTGTCATGTAGCTCTATTTTATCTTCCTGACATGTTATGTGCTTGCATTAAAAGTTCCTTTTTATCTTTCTGACATGGTATGTGCTTGTATTAAGGTACCTTTTTATCTTCCTGACATGTTTTGTGCTTGTATTATGGTACCTTTGTACACAGTATTTATACTTTATATGTATCTTTTTTTTATCTTTCTGACATGTTATATGCATGTATTAAGGTACCCTTTTATCTTCCTGACATGTCATGTGCTTGTATTAAATTACTTGTATCTTTCTGACATGTTATGTGCTTGTATTAAAGTACCTTTTTACCTTTCTGACATGTCATGTGCTTGTATTAAAGTACCTTTTTATCTTTCTGACATGTTATGTGCTTGTATTAAGGAACCTTTGTCTCTATTCACAAAAGATTTGTGTTGATGATCTCACTTGGAGATGGCTGTCTGTTACCAGTAATGTAGTATTTATTACAACAGTGTCTTATAAATATGTGAGAAATTTGTTTAATGAACCCAACGGAAAAAAAAACTGCATTAAACATATTCTTTATTTATACTATTCAGTCAATCTACTACCTTCATGATAGTCCTCCTTCCCCCTACTGACTTTAGAAACCTCTGCTGTACATCTTGGTATTCCTTATCAGTGTTTTGCAGATTCACCACTCGGAGGTTTTCATTTTGTGCCATCTTTGCCCATGTCGGAGGTAACTCAGAGAAAGCCATCTCTGCAGTAAAATTGGCAGAATTATCTTACAATTTCACATTCAATGTCTCTTGTTAATGAACATCTATTACAGATATGCTTAAACTGAGTTGATCAAATGTCAGAAAGATATTGGGTTCACATTTTTGAAATCTAAACTCGTTTGTATGCACTTATGCCATTTACATAGGATTCATGATGAAACCAAACTTTTCTTGATGCCTTCTTATCATTGTTGTGGAGATCGAATTTGTTGGACTTATTTTTGACCATAAACTGACTTTCCTTCTGCACATTAGATACTTCACAGGGCAAATTAAATACCTCAGGGGCAAATGTAAAAAAGTCCTATATTTAATTGAGTCATAGAAAAACACAGATTGGGGAGCAGACTGGAAGGTCATACTCAAGTTATACAATACTATAGTAAGAGTTAAATTTGACTATGGTTCAGTTGTGTATGGATCAGCTCACAAATCTTACTTATGATGATGCACCACCAGTGAAAATCTTGGACTTCTTAAAGAATGCGGTTTATGTAACAAATTTTGATCCTATATTTTAAGGATTTTATATTTTTTACCTTTATCTTCCATTTTATATACTTTTTAAAGAATTTTAAAATCTTTACCTTTTATCTTGTAGGACTACATGTTTATGTTTATTTGGAAGGGTTTATCTTCCTAAAGTTTATTGTAATACATTAACTTTACACTTTTAGAACTTAGCTTAATCAGCACTATATAGCCAGTATTGTGCTGACATGCCAATAAACCCTCTACATACATACATACATATATACATACATACATACATACATACATACATACATACATACATACATATATATATACATACATACTGTATAACTAAACAGCACATTTTAAATTGTTATAAAGTTTTAAAACGCTCCAGAAAAGTGAAAGAAGACTTGTCAGCAGGACTCTGAGGAAAATTCTTTCACTGTAAGTGGCAAAACATGTGACAGTCACACCATGTGACAGTCACACCATGTGACAGTCACACCATGTGACAGTCACACCATGTGACAGTCACACCATGTATATGCATCAAATCTTTCTTCAAGAATTCAACAAAAATCACAGTAATTCGTCTAAACTAGATGTCTGGTAGTTTTTTAGTAGTTGCTTAATGTGTTTACCATATCTAATTACTACAAACATATTTAATGGCTGATCAAAATCACTTGTATAAACAGAAAAATCTTATTGCTGGGATGCCCTCTATCTAACCTGATCTTAATTTGTCATTATTTTTAAAAGGGGGAATAGTATAATGATATGTCATATACAGGGTTTTTTATTTTTAGTACTGTGGCCATATCAGATGGCAGATTAAGAACACTGTAAAAGTTTGAATGGTCTTGATCACATAATGTTCTCTGTAAAATTTGGTCCAATTTAATGGTCCTCCTTTTTTTCCTGTTCTAAAGTAATTGTAGCCTAATTTGTTGGAAAATCCATGATTTGTAAACAGGTATTAATTGAACGGCGTTTAATGGCATATCAGCAAATAAAAGACTATTTGGTGTAAAGGCAACATGAGTCAAGTGTCCTGATGCACTACAACAGCAGATCCAGGCTGATTCATGCGCAAGGTGCAAACATAAATCTACTGATTTTGAGTCTTGACTGATAATTTGTTGCACCTAAATAGCTAGGATTTTACCCTATATACTCTATTGGCGTATAAGCCGGGTTCAAACGCAAACAACACAGACACTGATCTGCCATCGCATAATGCACCAGTAGATCAGGGTCTATGTTGTTTGTTCTACTGATTAGTCCTTACAAACTGCATAGACCCAGATCTGCCAGCACATTATGCAGTGGCAGATCTGGGTCTATACAGTTTGCAGTTGGTATCGGCTTATACACGAGTATATACGGTAAGTTTTCATCTTATTTCAGTAATACAAGCTCATCTTATGTGATGAATGCAGGGCCATTTCATTAACTTGCATGTCCTTATGACAGATATTAGCAAACTAAATATCACTTCGAAAGGAAATGAACACAGTAAACCGATCTTGAAAGACCAGATATTTCATGTACAGATCAACCGTTTTATATACGACAGGTTTCATTATACATTAATGCTTTTGAGTGATGAGATAAAATGGCAAACCAAGAGACCAAAGTTGGTCAGACATTGCTCTAATGAGCTATGTTATTATCATGAACTGTTTATATCACAAATAGTTCAAGTGAAAAAGTATCCCATTTTTGAAGCACATAGCTCTAAATCTTAAATTCTCATCAAACTCTGCTTATTCTATCAAGTCTGTGTTGAAAACTTTATTCAGGAATTGAGGGCTTTCAATTATAAGATTGTAATGGAGTCTATCTATAGGTGATTGAATAACATCTTGTTTTATGCACCACTTTAATTAGAATCAAATTCATGTGATGTCTTGTTGATGTAAGCTTTTTAAGCAATTAAATAAACCCCTTTCTGTGATATCATATTTAGACTTGTGATGAACTGTCAAATAAATGCCATATGTACTAAAGTTGCTCATAACTGAACTGGTCTAAAATCTTTATGCTGTAAACTTGCATAAAAATATTTATGAAAAACAATTTAGAAATACACCCTATATGATAGTAACAAGCTTAGTCTATCACATATACATGTGACATTAGCTCATTTCATAGTATGCACAAATTGTAGTGATATGGTCCCACTAATCTTGATGGTGGAGACCTACTATCTATACTCGCGTATAAGGCAATACCAACTGCAAACTGCAAAGATCCAGATCTGCAATTGCAAAATGCGCTGGCAGATCATGGTCAATGCAGTTTGTAAGGACTAATCAGTAGAACAAACAGCATAGACTCTGATCTGCTGGCGCATTATGCGACAGCAGATCAGGGTGTATGTTGTTTTCATTTGGACCTAGATTATACGTGAGTATATATGGTACATTTCATAATTACTAAATATCTATTATAAATCAGTTATAATAATTCATTTGGAGCATCACATTCAAATTCAGATGTCATTCATAATCAAACTCCTATTGTATTAGTCTCTATAACAATTAACATGGCAGCTGTATGTATACATAAATCATTGTGATATTATTATGATTATTATTATTATTACATTAAAATTCACATATGTCATTCATAATCAAACTCTTATAATAATCATAATGATTTATGCATATATACAGCTGCCATCTTAAATGTTATAGAGACTCCATTTTCATGTAGGACTAACTGGACTTCTTAACAATTGTGCATGTCAAGTTTCGTAACCATCCCCAAGAAGTGATAAATTTTTTTTCAAGGATCACAATCATGGCTGCAAAGTGAGTTTCTTAGGCATCATTTTTATTTATGACCTGCTAGATGTCAGTGCAAATTAGTATGTCTAGCTTCATGACTGTCCTCAGAGTTTAGAAGTGATAAGATTTTCAACAGATATTTCATGGCAGCCATACTGAATATCAAAGGGGCATCATTTTTAGTTAGGACCAACACTATATCAAAAGAAATCTACCTGACAGGTTTCATAATCATCCTCTTGATGATTCAGAAAGACAAGTGATGATAATCCACATATTAATCCACATCCAAGACAATAGTAACATAAGCACCGTTGGCCTCAACATTTGCAGAGCTAACGATATAGAATGTTTTAGAAACACACAAGACACCTGAAAATTGGATCGGAACACTTAGGTTAGACAGTTTCCCTAAAAGGTTAAATCCACAGCCTAAAGAATGTAGCTCATAAAAACGGCAGGATTGTTTGTCGTTGTGTAACTGGCCTGTTGAGCTAACTCTTTCATCATTATAATAATCAAAGTTTGAGAATACTGATGACGGATAGGGTTTCATTAAATGGCTACCTCTACCATCCAAATAATGTAGCTCATTACAGACAACAGCAACAGACAGGGTTGTTTGTGATTGTGGAACTGGGCTGTTGACCGAGCTCTTTTTTTGGACTTGATGGATAATTGTACACAAGAACCACTTAACTTGTCTGTTTTCAGACATCCAGTTATTTTTGTTTACAGACAGTTGATCCGAAAACTAGCACAAATTCAAGTGAAATTTATCTCTTTAGTATAACTCTGACTTGTTTCTGGAAAATGGTCTCAAAGAAGCTGCCAACAAAATGGGAAAATACTGGAGAAAAGTTTATATGGAAATAGACTTCATGTATGTACACTGCAGCGAAAAAAGACCAAGTAAAAAAATTAAGAACTAAAACCTTGATAAAACCTGCACAAATGAATTAAATGGCATAAAGCAAAATTTCATTTGACTTGGTAAAGTAGTTTCTGTCTAATTGTGCTAATAATGTTTTCCCAAAGAAAAAGAAGTACATAAAGTTCAAAATGTTGATAAAAATAGCTTATTAAGGGGGGTGAAAATCTATATATGCCTAGGAACATGATTACAAAATTACATCGGTCTATTTGAAGACGTTGTTGTTATGCCAGGATGTATAGACATAAGAAAGGATGGATTGGAGCCAATTAAAATGTCCTCACTGCATGAGGAATGGATGTATAAAATAAATACCAAATAGTCATTTTTACTGTAAATTACATTTAGCTTATTTCTGAAGATGACATACAGGAGTTTTTGCCAGAATGTTTCCAGATCAATTGTCTGAAAGATGGCACATATTTAGAAAGAGTAAAAAGCTTTTTCAGTGAAAGTTAAACAAGAGTGATTGATATTTCTCAAGACCATTGTGCAATGATACCTTGTATAAGATCCTTTCTGACAACTGTAACAGTGTCATTAGGATCCTCAACAGGAAACTCCTCCATCTTGCTAAAATCAATCTTGAATTCCTCTCCATCATTGGTAAAGAATGTGACAAATGGTTTCTGGTCCTTGTAAGCAGTCTCAATGACCAGATTGTCTTCAGCCGGGTATTCTCTAAACTCAGAACTTTCTGCAGTAATTTCAATATAGTGCCATTGGACAAGCTTTTTCTGGAGTTCTGCACTCCTCTTGTCTTGTTCTTTCTTGTCAGCTTCTCGTATAAGCCTATGAATCCCTTCTGACACTTTCATAATTCCATCAGACACCCCCTCAATTCTAATTTTTCCATTCTTGGGGGCCACTGTAATTTGTATTCCACATTGCTGAGCAAGTCTCTGTAACTTTGAAATCTGAAAATAAGGAGCAAGAGAAGTAAAACAAGAGGCTGCATTGCATCTAAGATTGCTCATCTGAGACACATGACCCTGGATGCCATTATTATGCAATGGCAGATCAGGGTCTATGTTGTCTGCAGTAGGACTTGACTCATACATGAGTATAGATGGTAAATAAACCTTAAAAATAAATCTATCCGCTATAGTTCTAGGTACATAAAGTGATCCTAGTGGCTGCTGAAAAACAAAAGTTATTCTATTTCAATTATGTTACATGAATAGAAGATGGAGTTTTCTCTCTACAGGGTTCATAGAGCTGTTAGTAAAAAAGATTCCAGACCTTTTCCAGACTTTTTCCAGACTGGTTTTAAAAAAATTCCTGATCCCTCTAGCACATGCATTCAAAGTCTGTGTCACTACGATTGAGCATGTGGTATTTGCATGATCTAAAATAGTACCCACCAATCACGAGTGGGTGATAGGTCATGCATGTCTCACCAACTGCACTGAACCAACACCCCATCCAACCCTGTGAAGATAAACATCAGTGTAACACAAAGATGTTTAAGCAACAACAAAAAAATTAAACGCAGCAACCCAAAATTCCATGCTTTTTCCATACCTTAAGTGCAAAATCTTTTTTTTTCTTCATACTTTTTCTAGGTCTAGAAAAAGAACTCTTTATTCCCATACTTTTTCTAGGCTTTCCAGATTGTGTATGAACCCTGTCTTTAATTTTATTTTTGAATCTTCCACACCTGAAAACCACATAATTGTGTTTAAAAGTAAGACTAAAAGAAGTTGATGCAGGTATTACCTCCCCCTGATATGAATGTGGAACTGACAAATTACTAGAAGAAAGAACTCACTAATGTAGACATTTATAGTGTAGGGAATTTGCTATAGGTTGGTCTTGTGGAAATTTAAGAAACTGAAATGGCTTATGGTACACCAACAGTCAATATGGTCATCAATAAATTGAGAGAAGACAAAGGAAAACAAGTGTGACAATTATTGGAATGAATTACGAATTTCAAATAATGTGCATTCAAATGCTGAAGAGCGATCATATTTTCTAGCTTTTATATTATATAAGCCAAACTGAGAAAATAAGTATATCAGATCCCTATTTTTAATCAATAATATTGATAATAACTTTTCTAAAATAAACTGCAGTTCTTTAAAATGGTCCATGGGGGACCCTGCTCCCTTTAAATCTAACCCCTTATTTCATCTCATAATATAATTTCAGCATATTCTACTTAATATTTTCTGCTCTTATTTCTGCATCATAAATCTGTTATGCAATGGTTTAATGAAGATATGTGATTGCAATTCAAATTTCTCTTCCCAATGAAAGAAGATTTTACAGTAGTATTTCTCTCTCTCTCTCTCTCTCTCTCTCTCTCTCTCTCTCTCTCTCTCTTAATCAAGTTCTAAGTATCCCCTGATTATTGCCTAAATTTTTATGTATAAATCCTTTTTTTCATTGTTAAGAAGGATTTGTGAAGATTTGATTTCTTGCAATATGATTGGAAATCAAATGTAGAATGAGCAGTAGGGCCTACCTGGAAAGCATTTCATAATACTTCCTGGTTTGACACATTATAATTAGTAGATGCCTATTTTGCATCTTAATTCTTCATATTATAACATTATTTTTTTATCAATTAAGAATGAAACTAAAGTACATGTTCATGGAAAACTACCCCATTTTCTGTTTTTGATCATAATCTGTGAATGTATACTACATAAAATCCAACATTTTTACTACATCTGACCACGTAATCAATACACTTCTACATCAGAGCATGTAATCAATACACTTCTACATCAGTGGCTGGTCAGCTTGTTCTTGTATAACATCACAAATGACAACAAATCAAACTTTAGTCAAGCTATAGATAATACACTTGGTAAGTCAAAACGCTTCAGTAATTTTAATGATAAATTTTGGGATTTCAGCTCGAGTAAATTTTACCAGAGAAACAATTTTTAATCTACATAAAATGTTTTACAAAAATCATGATAAATTATCATTTTGAAGATTTTCTCCATACCTGATTTTTAATTACTCCCGCCCACACAAACACACGATAAGCTAAGTGACCTGGATTAAAGGGCTTGTCGAAGCGGTCAACTTTTATTTTCTGTACTATCACTATAAGGGTACTACTTTTTTCAGCAGAGAGTGGTCATTTGTTTGAATTTGATAAACAATGATGCCAAGATTCCCCATGTCATTTTTGTCAAACTGCCAGTTTTTTTAGATGTCAGTTAAAATTGGTGGTGGCAGAGCCTGGTAATGGCAGCAACATTCTATGGAAGTGATGATTACAGCAATAAAACTTTGGCAAGAAAAGATTTAAAGATCAAGCCATCCATGTCCTTGGATCTAGAGAGATGGACCTGTTGAAGATTTTATTATAGGAGATTCATATTTACAAAGTATAGAGGGAATTGATAAGCATTATGTGTGTGCACTTTGTTTAATTTGAATTCGTAATTGGTCATTTAGCTTCTGGCGACTTGTGGATGAGCAAAAACAAGAGTATGGTATGAGTCAGCATGTATGTTTTTGTTTATCATCTAAATTTCACTTAAGAATTCCAAAAAAGCAAAAGGCAAATCTTGACCACAAATCTGATATCTACATAAAGTTTCATAAGGATATTTCAAAGTATCTTAGGAATATGTTAAATATTGTTGGAGTTTTGCTCCAGAAACAAGGGGTGAACAATGGATGAAATGACCAATGAACATAAACATAAAAATTATTGAAACCAAAGAATTCCTAACATTAAAAGGCATATGGAGTTGATTATTTGAATATAGTGGTCCCAAATTAAATGCCCCCCCCCCCCAGCCACCCAGTTTTTATGGTCAGAATTTATTGGCACGAACAATTTTGTGTTCAAAAGTACCCCTTTAGGATTGCCACCCCTTTAATGCGTCTAGCTTACAAGTGCAAAAATTGTCAAATGTACCCCTCATGAGCAGACACATATTGTTGATTTCTAAATTCTACACATTGACATTTGTTCAAACATGCATTTAAAGTACCTAACTTTAATCCATACAAAGAGGTAAGTAACTTTATTATCCCTTCTGCTGTTTGTTCCTTTGATGTCAGGTTTTGTCACTTCGATAATTATTGGTTCTTATTACTGCCAATAATAATCAAGATTACAAACACTAACAGCTGTGATAAAAGCATAGTATTTTTCAGTACAAGTTAAAGTTAGTGTTAGCTTTTTGGGCTTCTTGAACACTTCTTGAACACAGAGAAAGGAAACGTATAGGACAAGGTACCACACTATGCCCATCATGTCACAAGATCCTTTCCTATGTAAACACAGCATTTCGTTTAAAAGCTACAAATAGGTTTGATAGTGGTACAGTTGCCAATGAAGAAAGAGTTCCAGGATTCTTACTGAGAAATTTAATGTCAGAAAGACTCAAAATAAACAACACTAGCTGTGAAAGATAAAGAAAATATTCTGCAGAAATGGCAAAAAGGAATGGACATAGAAAGATAGTTACACCCAGGATATGTTTGTACCCTGATTTGAAAAACAATGTTTTTGAATGGTTTTGCCATGAACATTCCAATTACAGGTTGAATATTACAAAAAGGCAATGATTTTTTCAGTTGAAATGGGATATGATGACTTTACCATATGTAATACATGATTACACAGATTTCAAGTCAGATAAAATATCAAATGTTCTATCCTGAAGTTGTAGAAGACTGGGAAAAAATAATTTTTTAAAAATGACATTAATAACACTTTGTATCACATTGGTTCCATAACATGCATGTGATTTTTGAATGAAAATATTAAATGTTTCAGAATTAGTTGCAACTTTATTACTTCATATGTAATTATTACTCACAAATGTGTAATCCCCTTCTAGAAAGGACACCCCTCTTTTAAGGCCACTTTCCTGCTCCAGAATGAGTGGTCTTAAAAGAGAAGGTTCACTGAATGTATATAAAGTTTCATAGAGAGATCAAGAATGTTTTTGGACACAGCTACATCGCTAGTCTACCAATTTCATATAGATATCTTAAAGGGTTTTGAAGTGTTTCCATGGAAACAAAATTGTAAATGAAGGATGGATGAATGGATGGATGAACAGACAAATGAATAAAAAACATTAAAAATATTGAAACTGGAGAATTGTGAATAGCAAAAGGCACATATGGACAACTAGACTAATAACTTTACCAAATTTCATAGAGATATGTTAAATGGCTTTGGAGTTTTGCCCCAGAAATGGCAGTGTGGACAATGAATGGATGGATGAACAAAGAAATGGACAAAAAAAAATAATATTGAAAATGAAGCTTTATGAATAACAAAGGGCACATCTAGACCACTAATCTTAAATGTGTACCATATTTCATACAGACATTGTTAAAAGGTTTAAGAGCTATGTTCCAGAAATGAAAGTGTGACAGATGCATGGATAGAAAGAACCTATTTCTGTATCTGGTCAGGGGATAATTAACTCATTATCCCTGCATGCTGTGAGTTTGTTATGAATTAGTACCCTTGTTCCAAGCTATGTGGCGTCATCACAATTCATGATAGACAAATGTGGGTGATATTACTGAAAAGGAGAAATATGTAGCTTTACAGTGATACCAAGCAATGTAGACTCCCTACTCACATTAAAAAAGACAGCTGGAGAAAATTAAATTTTTGCGACCAGATTTTTTTATAGCAAAACATTGCCACTTCCGGAACTGGAGTTTGTGTCTGGATCTTAGACTTTCCGCAGTTAGATCTAAAGTAGACCAGTCTGAATGGCACATTGACAAATGAACCTTTGATAAAAGTAGGGCCAGTTTGAGAGTTGGAAAAAAACAATTTTATCCATCTGTTCATGTGTGTGCAAAATAGCCAGTTAATAACAAAATCTTCACATCTTCTAAGCATCTGGCAATATGAAAAGTTTCTCTGAATCAAATGTGGTAGGGTGCAGTTGGAAGCAACAAGAACAATTATCCTTGAAGGGACTGATGCTCTACTATCTGAAAAGAATTTCCAGGAACTCAAGATCAGACCATTTCTTCTTTTTAACTACTGAGTGTAGAAACCATCTCTGATATTCTCATGCAATAAGATTTTCAAATTAGCCACTGTGGTAGTCATACTGGATGCAAAATTGGCACCATTTTCATTTAGGACAAACTAGACACTATTAGAAGACTTTTGGGGAGAACCCCATGTTGACATGACCATCCATACAGGTGAATTATTAACAAAATTTTCAGTATGTTCGTTGTGGCTGCCATATTTGAAGTCAGATCGACATAATTTTCATTCAGGATCAACCAGATATAATAATTAGTCTTCTGGTGAAAACACCATGTTGATATGAGTTTCAATTTAGGAGGAGTAGCAAAAACAAGACTTCAAGATGGCTGCCATGGAGGCCATACTGGATTGTCGGATTGCCACCATTTCACTTAGTACCAACCAGAGATCATACAAAGTCTTCTGATGAAAACCCAATGCTGATATCATTTTCCATCTAGGAAGAGTAGTGATAAAAATTTTCAACATGGCTGCTGTGGTGGCCATGTTTGATATCAGCTTGGCACAATTTTAATTATGACCAACTAGACATCATAAGAAGTCTTCTGGTGAAAACCCCATGCTGATATGACTTTCCATTCAGGAAGAGTAGCAATAAAAAGATTTTCAAGATGGCTGCTGTGGTGGATATACTGGATCAGCACCATTTTAATTTAGGACCAACTAGCCATCATAAGAAGTCTTTTAGTGAAAATCCCATGATAACATAAACATCAATTCAGGTGGAGTAGCAATAACAAAATTTTCAAGTAGCCACCGTGGTTGCCATACTGGATGCTGAGGGCAGCACCATTTTCATTTAGGACCAACAAAACATAAGAAGTCTTTTAGTGAAAGTCCCATGTTGATCTGACCATTCATTCTGAGAACAACAAGATTTTCAAGACTGATGCTGTGCTTGACCATACTGGATGTCTGAGCAGCACCATTTTCATTTAGGACTGGATGTGTTAGTGTTTGTGCATCAACATTACAGAAAAACTACAAGAAATTTCAGAAAAACCCATTAAATTCATTATCCTTGCATGCTGTGCTTTTGTGCCATGAGGTAGTTTCCTTGTTTGAAGCTCCGTGGCATCACTACAATTCATGATACCCCAAAGTGGGCAGTGTTACACAAAAGGGGAAAGATGCAGCTTTACAATACATGTAATACCAAGTAATGTAGACTGTCTACTCAGGTTAAAAAATTACAGTGAAAAAAAAGATAATGTTCGACACCAGATTTTTAGGCAAAAAATTGCCAGTTTCAGAACTTGAGTTTGTGTCCAGATTTCAGACTTTCTGCCGTTAAAACGCAGGGTGAGTTTGAGATTTTGAAAAAAAAGTGACCTAGACATGAAAATCAAAGGGTCCAATAAAAAAAAACAAAAAAACAAACCCCACCCCAACATAAGTCCAATTTTCAACCACCTGGCAGGCTCATGTGTGGGTGAAATAGCCAATTAGAAATGTCTTACACATCTAAGCATCTGGCAATACGAAAGTCTCTCTGAAGGACTTATTCCCATTTTTACAAAGAAGAATCACTTTCTTGTGAACAATAAACATGATGAAATTGTCCTTGCATTGCATGGTCACTTAATATTATCAGCTTCAAACTCCATCTTTAACACTCAAAATAACTCTGATTTTCATCATGGCAAGGGATATCAAACAAGAATGTCTAAACATAGGAGCTCACTTAATGCATGAATTCTGAATACTGCCGGGCTAATTTTGGTTTCTTTCATAAACATGACAGATCTGGGAGTGAACCCAGTATGTTTGGGTGTTTCTGTTTGTGAACACTCAGAATGAGCCAGAAAGCTTGTAGAATACTTTAAGCATTCAAACACAGAAGCAATAACTTACTAAATATTTGTCTGTAATGATGTTTTTATATCTACTCTAATCCAATATTTTAAATCAAATAACTTCCATTCCAGTAGTCTTTTTAAGGACTGCTGACCATTCTCACACTCTTTTGCTATTGAACTTGAAATCAATTAAGCAATTTTCAAGATAACCCATAAGGGGCCAAGCACAATAATTTAAGAATAACTGCAGGAGTTGGTAAATGTAACGAAGATTTCCATTGGTCAGAACATAACCATGTGATCAGGCTTAGCTGCATTTATTTCTGCATAAACTGTATGGAGAACTACTTTATACCAACTTATATAAATAGAGTCACGTGCAAAGTAACCAATGTAAACACTGAAAGAGAAGACAGACACAATGCATACCTTCAAAATAAAATAAAAATGTTTGCTTTTACTTTTCTTCTTAAAAATGAATAAACTGATTTTGACAGAATCAAATACAAAATCTTTGTAATTTTTTTTCTTAAAAAAAAATCATTCTTTCGTTGACTGTATCTGTTATAAATCTGTATAAAAATGTTGCATGTATGATAGATCAAGGTCTGTTGTGTTGCTGGTATTCTGCATGCAACTGTTGTGTCCAAAATGGCATAATTCTGAAAATATTTGCTAAATTTGTCATAACAGATAAATTTCATACATGGAGACACTGAACACATTGACCAATAAATATATGACGTGCCATCTTAAGTGGACAATATTTCACAAGCTGAGTTATCAAGCATTTAGAATGAATCAACAAAACTTTAGTCACTTGCCAACTGAACAGCAGGATGACCACAAACCAAGATGATTTAAATCTCTCAAAGAGAAAGGATGACCACAAACCAAAAGGATTTAAATCTCTAAAAGAGTAAGATCTCTTAAGTAGACCCCTGTCTCAGAGCTGGAAAACTCAAAATCTACCAAGAAAAACATTGGGGCTACAATACTTTCACTGGTGCTGGTTACAAATGAAATTAAAACTATAGGTAAATGAATATAGGGATTGGGGGGGGGGGAGGGGGATTCCAAAAACTAACAATGTAACACTTGGTCCACTTAAGTCCTACAATGTACAACACCAACCCTGACAGTTACAATGTTGCTGTGCACAGAAGGATTACTAATAATTTCAAATAACTGTCTAGTTTATCTTCCAATAATTTAGACTTTGTAACTTGTCTGTTACTGTTAGCATTGTGCTTTTAAAGTAAAATTTAGAATGGAAAACCCACAAAATACAAACTGAAATGTACTCTGTGTAATCAATTAAATTCAAACCTGCATCTGTGACATTCCCTCACAGCAATGCAGCCATCATCTACCATTATAATGAATACCAAGATCTGATATGGTAACTAGTGTTGCCAATGCATCTTTGATATTCCCTCACAGCAATGGTGACTATTGTGGCAACTGCATCTGTAACATTCCCTCACAGCAATGGTAACTAGTGTGGCCACTGCATCTGTGACATTCCCTCACAGCAATGGTAACTAGTGTGGCCACTGCATCTTTGACATTCCCTGACAGCAATGGTAACTAGTGTGGCCACTGCATCTGTGACATTCCCTCACAGCAATGGTAACCAGTGTCGCAACTGCATCTTTGAGATTCCCTCACAGCAATGGTAACTAGTGTGGTCACTGCATCTGTGACATTCCCTCACAGCAATGGTAACTAGTGTGGTCACTGCATCTGTGACATTCCATCACAGCAATGGTAACTAGTGTGGCCACTGCATCTTTGACATTCCATCACAGCAATGATAACTAGTGAGGCCACAGCATCTGTTACATTCCCTCATAGCAATGCAGCCATCATCTACCATTATAATGAATACCAAGATCTGATATGGTAACTAGTGTGGCCACTGCATCTGTGACATTCCCTCACCGCAATGGTAACTAGTGTGGTCACTGCATCGATAACATTCCCTCAGAGCAATGCTGCCATCACTTACCATTATAATGAATACCAAGATCTGATATGGTAACTAGTGTGGCTGCTGCATCTGTGACATTCCCTCACCGCAATGATAACTAGTGTGGCCACTGCATCTGTAACATTCCATTACAGCAATGCAGCCATCATCTACCATTGTAATGAATACCAAGATCTGATATGGTAACTAGTGTGGCCACTGCATCTGTGACATTCCCTCACAGCAATGGTAATTAGTGTGGCCACTACATCTTTGACATTCCTTCACAGCAATGGTAACTAGTGTGGCCACTGCATCTGTATCATTCCCTCACAGCAATGGCAACTAGTGTGGCCACTGCATCTGTGACATTCCCTCACATCAATGGTAACTAGTGTGGTCACTGCATATGTGACAGTCTGTATCTGCAAGTTAATGCTGTATTCCACTGTCCAAAAAATAGTGACAATTAGGAGAAATTTATGACCATATCATAAATGTTGGTAAGTGGGTGTGAACCGCCTCTCCACAACAGTTGTAGGGTTATATAGTGTTACCCTTGTCTATCCATACATTCCTCCATCAAAACTTGGTTAAGTTGTGTGCTTTGGTCATTTCAGGCACAGTGGTGGGGCATCTGTGTTCCATTACTCTGATTGTGTGCATGTGTGTGTGTGTGCCTGTGTGTGTGGTGATTTATTATGAAAATGTTAAGTCTACTAGCTTATTTGTTAGGAAGTGTATTACATTCTTAAAGCAAAGTTATTTTCTATAGTCTTGTATGAATAGATAACTTACTCTCAATTGTACAACATCACATATGTGTCATGCACACTGAGACCCTTTGGACCACAAACCCATTTTTTTAGCCTTAACACAACGTCCAAGTGGGACTGATATCACTCACCAAGGTACATGTAGTTGATATTTGTCAGCTTGTGATTGCAAATTCACACTTGCAATGAAACTGTACAGAGGAAAGAAAAACTTGAGACTTGAGTATATATTTATATAGTTGCTACATTATGTATTAAAACTGGTGTTATTTATCTTTTTTCCTAGACCATATATATAGGATAACTTTCTTGGCATAAAAAGGACAAGACATTTATACAACCAGCATTCTGGTCAGACATATGGCCTCTAGAGTGTTCATAAGTTCAGTCAATCAGATGCAAGATCACCTCATTAATACATGTGTGGATGTTGCTCATAATTGAACTCATTGAAGATCCTGATGATGTAAACTTGCATATCAAATCTTATTGAAATCTGATCAGAAATAAAGCCTCTAGAGTGCTTACAAGTAATTGTTGACAGATAGATGGACGCAAAGCTCAAGTAAGTAAGCCTTGTTTTCAAATTTCTTCACAACAGTATGACCATGTTCACTTGGTGATGAGATCTGCACCATTTTCTTTCATGACCAATTATATATTGCAAAAATGTATGTTAGTGAAAATCCCATGTCAATGTGACTGTCCGCTTAAGAGTAGTAATAACATGATTTTCAAGACTGCAACTTCTGGCACCAATTCATCAGAGGTCACTGCTCAAGCATAAAACTTTCACAATTCAGGACTGATTACATAACAGCTAAAGTGTTTTAGTGTAAACCCCATGCTGATACAATCATCCATTCAGGAGAAAAAGACATAACAAGATTTTCAGGACTAACAACATTCTGCACGAAGTATTGTAGTGAAAACACCATACAGTATTGATAAGACCATCGATTCAGGACAAGCAGCAATAACAATATTTTCAAGGTGGCTGCGGTAGACACCATATTGAAAGGTTAGATAAGCAACGTTCATTAAGAACCAACTACCTACTGCAAGAAGTGTTTTAGTGAAAACCCTATGACGATAAAACAAATGTACAATAGTAGAAGAAAAAACGATTTTCAAGATGGCCACTATGAGTCACTTGCAAGGTCAGATTGGCACCATTTAGGAGAATTTAAATATCTTAAGAAATGTTTCAGTGTAAACCCCATCTCAATACAGCCAACCCTTCTTGAGGAGTAGCCATAGAAAAACTTTCAAGATGGCCACTGTGGTTACCATTTTTTGCAAGGTCAGATTGGCACCATTTTTAAACAGAACTACCTACATATAGTAAGAATTGTTTTATTAAAAATCCACTTTGACATGGTAATCCATTCTAGAGAAATAGCCATAACAAGATTTCCAAGATGGCTACTGTAGCAGTCATTTTGACTTTTCATTTATGATAAGCTAGATATCATAAGAGAGTAATCTAGTAAGAAACTGATATCCACATGACAATCCATTCTGGAGAAGTAGTAATAACACTATTTTCAAGGTGGCTGCTCTGGTGGCCATGCTGGAGGTGAGATTAATTGGTGCCATGTAGGATACATTACCATCCTTGCCCTAAGTTTTCAGGCACCATACATTTTTCTCATAACATTTTAAAAAATTTTTTACCCTAAGTTTTGGACACACTAAATAAGATCAGTGACAGTTTTCATTAGGAAACAGAAACTTAATTTAATACAGCATCCTGTACTTGAAAAACAAAAACAACATATACTGCCTCTAAAAGATGGTCAATAGTTGCTATTTTCAGATTATCAACCATAGTTTCTATCTACTTTATCTAGTTGGAATCATAATGTCTGTAACATTCTAGGTTCCACATTAACATTACTGCAAAGACTGAAGAAATATCTATGCAAATCTTTTAAGAAATATCATGCAAGAAACGTATTCAACTTATATATTACCTATTATAGGCTACTGTTGCACAGTATGAGATTCAAGCACACCAACTAATATTATTCATACAATTCAACTTATATATTACCTATTATAGGTTACTGTTGCACAGTATGAGATTCAAGCACACCAACTAATATTAATCATACAATTCAATTTATATATTACCTATTATAGGCTTCTGTTGCACAGTATGAGATTCAAGCACACCAACTAATATTAATTATACAATTCAACTTATATATTACCTATTATGGGCTACTGGTGCACAGTATGAGATTCAAGCACACCAACTATTATTAATCATACAATTCAACTTCAAAAGTGTGTAGTTTGAATTATATTAGGGGTTGATCCAATAATACTATCTGCTGACATGTGTAAGTCTTCAATCTGGCTTCCTTTTAACAAAACAGTTTCATATGATAGATGTATTTTGGTTTATAAAGCCCTTCATAATTTTACAACTTTTTTTTTACTCGAGTGATATGCTTGTCCAGATCAGCAATACTACCTAGTATACACTCTTAAGCTTAGTGTCAAACCTACATTTAATACAACAACCAAAAACTGATGGATTGAAAAAGTATAATACTGTGGAAAAATGAAATAAAGTTTTCTTCAGTTTTACTTTACATAAAACTATTATTTGCAAGTTGACTTCATTGGATGGGCACGATTAAATAGACGTTCATATCAGTTATTTTAACCAGAGAAAAAGCACAACATTCAAAAGATGAAAAGGTAAATTAATAATGGATATATAATTATGAACTTTACATGCTGATACCATTTAAGTAAATTTTGAAAATCATTTCAATCCATCCTATGTAAGCCATGTCACAACTCATTAAAATTGTCAAGTCACATTGTTGATGCTCTATCCTAATTGCAAAATACCTTATAAAAATAATACATTGAACTTAATCAGCCAAAGGAAATATCTTGATTTAGTATGAAATTCATATAACATTTACCTTTATATATACACCTGCCATTAAGAATTTTGTAATATGATTATAATCAGTCAAATTAAATATTACTTATCCATTTAGGTAAATGAGAGCAAGAGAGAGAGAGAGAGAGAGAGAAAGAGAGAGAGAGAGAGAGAGAGAGAGAGAGAGAGAGAGAGAGAGAGAGAGAGAGAGAGAAAGAGAGAGAGAGAGAGAGAGAGCTTCTGACTATCATACATGATTTATGTTTACCATACTGACAATGAACCAACTCCTTCTCATATCAGTGTGAAGATTTTAATAGTAATAATAATACACTGCAATATTATACTCACACTTCATGTTCACAACATGTGACACTTTATTAATGGTCTGTTGTAGCACAAGTGCTCATTGGCTATTTGTTTAGTTCTTATAAAAATGGTGCCACACATCACACTGAACCATACTAAGGATTAGCACTGAGGATATGTGAATTAAATGAAGCAATATTTTTGTTTGCATGAAGGCTTCTGTAGTCTTTGACAGTCTCCATTCATTCTACCAATTAATCTGAACCAGTTTAATCTTATACAAACTGCAATGATCACATGAGGCAGTTCTGACAACTTAAACTTCACTGATGTTGATAAACTTCTGTTTCAATGTAGGTATTTTCAAGTTTGGAAACTTTAGAATTAACACAAAAGGTGTCAGAGGCAATTGATACATAGACTACAAAGATTCTGATTTCATTGTATCTACATTGCAATACAAATACTAACAAGTGGCCAACTCCTGAAATGAAAATAGATGTAAATCTTGCAACCCAAGCACCCAAACCCAAAGTTTTCAAACACTTTTGTTGGGAATTATTTTCTTTGTCTCAATATCTTGGAACATCAAAAAAGATGCATTTTTTTTAAGTGTCTGGAAATATAGAGCAAAGATGGTACATATCATAAGAAGTCTTGGGTGGAAAGCCCATATTAATTCAACCATCTTAGTGTTTAGAGGTGTAGTGATAAAAATATTTGAAAGATGGCCACTATGGAAACCATTTTTAATCTCTAAAGGGCATTAGATTTATTTAAGACCAACAACACCTGTGTGCCAAGGATCATGACTTCCCTACAAGTCGTTTAGGAGGATCTGTAATAACAAACAATGATGGACAAAAGACCAGTACATAACTCCTCTGGCCTTTGATCAGTAGAGCTAAAAGACATTTTCAATTGTATCTTTACCTTTCACATAATCATGTCCAACTCTGGCAAAAGACATGGAAAACTTAAATTAGATCTGGGTTTGTCCAAAAACTTATAAAACATCCAAAAGAATTTTTATATCATACAAAAATATAATCTGGTTATCTACATACATACAAATATACCTACCAAATTTAAATGCAGTGGTCGCACAGTTAGTGCATAATCATGTTCACAAAAACAAATTAAAGTCCCAAAAAGTGTAAAAGACTACAATACAACAATGTAATAAGGTCTCTAAATATGCAAAGGAACATTTCTATCAAATTTCATATGTCTTTGTCAAGAAGATTCTGCACCAACCAACAGGCTGGGGATGGACCAACATATGTACAGAAGGATGGACATGTGCAATTAGCAAGGTGGGGTTGGACCAACAGATGTACATAAGGATGGACATGTGCAATTAGCAAGGTGGGAATGGACCAACAGATGTACAGAAGGATGGACATGTGCAAATTATGATACCCCAGGTGCATTTGCAGTGGGAGCAATATCATCAGCGTCTTATTTGTTTCCAAATTATTGTACCAGTAAATGCCTTTTATGTTGAGAAGTCACCCATTCCAATTAAGTATGGAAAAAATCATATTGGCATGCTCACTATTTTCTTCCTGTATATTTAAGTGTAAAATCTTTTGGCATAAAATAAAACGGTTTGATAATGTAATGTCATAACATTGAATAGCATGATAATGTCATGGCATAACAAAATAGTGTGATAATGTATGACATACAATAAAACAGCATGATAAAACCTATGCCTTTTGCTTGAAACCACTGGCATGACATCAAATAACATCATAATATAATGGCATGTAATAAAAAAAAAGCATGATAATGAAGTGGCATAACATAAAAGTATTATAGTGTAATGGCATAACATAAAATATCAAGGTGTTAGCACATCTTACTGTACTGTGTATATTGTACACCTTAGTGATAATAAATTGGGTTATGCCTTTTGCTTGAAACCACTGAAGGAATACTCATACTCAGACTAAGACCTGTCAGTGTTTTAAGCACCATCAGATCTGAGTCTATGCTTAGGGCTTGACATTAATTTTTTAGATCATTTGCCCAGTTGAGAAAATTCTCACAAAACCTACTTGCTATGACCAATTTATTACTTGTCCAGAGTTATTTTGGGGTCAAAATGAAAAGGAATGAAATAGTAGCCAAAATTTCTTGAGTTAATAATAGTCAAATTAAACAAAAACATAGAAAAGTTAATAAAACAAGAAAACAGCAAACTCACTGATCTACCAGGAAAATTAAATCTACCTGGAAAATTCAATCAACATAAATTTAAACATAGAAGTAAAATTGTATGTGTTTAAAATTACTGTAAAAATAGCAACATAATTGATGACTATAGTACAAAAATGACAAGAGTCCCTCAAAGCGATTGATTCTCTACTGGCTGAAAATAATATCCAGGAATCCAAGATATGTCCATTTCCTCTTTTTAACTGCTGAGGACTGAAACCATCTATGATATATTTTTGAGAAACTCCAATATAGTAAATTTGGTACAAGAACTATATTCTTATGTTTGATTTAACATGTTCACAAGATACTTTAAGTGCAGTACAAAATTCTTGGTCATGACCTTTGACCTTGAGCCTGATATCACTGAACTTGTCTCAGACAATGTCAAGATATACCCACATGCAAGTTCTTGAAGTGACAACATTCAAGTTACTCTTCAGATACATCCACCAACTAGGTTAAATGACAAAAATCCATTCGTACTTGTTTCTGTTCTCATGCTTACAGGCTGGTACAACTAAAAACTGAAGTCAAGACCTTTGACCTTAAAATCAATGTCAGAGTGCTGACTATCAACTTGCTCAATGGAATATAACAAAATATAAAGCCTGGCCAAAATTCAGTTGTATATAAACTGATCACTGTGTTCATTAGCTCAGTGAAGTACAAAAATGCAAGCAATAACCTTTGACTTGACTCCAATGTCAATCAGGTTTGGTTTTCAAATCTCCTTCACAAAAGTACATATATGTTGGCAGTCTGTCTGCACCATATTCATTCAGAACCAATTACATATTGCAAGAAGTATTTTAGTGAAAACTCCATATCAATGCCACCATTCATGCGAGAGGAATGTTGTAATTTTATTTAATGCTTATTATATTATATATCTGATACACAAGTGCCTATGGGATTGGAATTGACAAAGATAGCGAACTTATGGCAGCAATGATTACATTTACAGTAGACCTTCATGTTAAGTAAAGTATGGAAAATATCAGCAAAACTCTTCAAATGGTCATGAAAAGCACAAGGTCAAATTTCTGTGAAATAAAAATTTACTTTATTGCCACATCTGAACCACAATTTCTACAAACATGCCCTTTAATTATTTTATTGGATACACAGGAAAATCACTTGTATGGTCAAACAAGCCTTTTTAGCTTTTGCTTGTTCTGATGTTAGCTGCACTTAGTGCAGGCAATCAGGCAACCGTTAATGTTAATCTCTGATGCTGTTGGGAGTAGGTTATATACCGGTACATTAGAAAATACAGTAACTGCTAATTTACCTGATCTGGAGAAAAATTCTTGATGACTGACTCTGTAAATTCAGCTGTATTAAAGTCATTCTTAATAAGATGATCTAGTCTATTGATAGCATCATCAAGATGTTGTTTTTCAGAGGCATAAACATCAATCCAAACTGTAGGGGTCTGTTCAACTGGTCTCCAAATTTGTGGTGATTTCAATGGTACTTTCCTTGGAGCTTGTTCATTACTACCACCTGGTGCCAAAAAGAAATGCTGATTCAGGACTCAATATTTAACGCATAAACATCACTTAAAGCCTGATCTTCAACCTTCTGTCCCAATGACAATTTGAGATGAAGAATTTATAAAGCATAGCCTGAGTGATGTCACTCATGAAGTGAGTTTTTAATTTATAGTGAGCATAGCCTGAGTGATGCCACTCATGAAGTGAGTTTTTAATTTATAGTGAGCATAGCCTGAGTGATCTCACTCATGAAGTGAGTTTTTATGATCAAGAATATTAATATCTAAATTTCCAATTTAGGAGGTTTTGACAAATTTTCATCAACTAAAAGTTTGCATGCAGATGACATCAGGACAGAATTAAGTGTTGGCAAAAAAAGGTGAATGATTTGGAATAAAATTCTTCAGAATGATTCTAATCTTTATTCTATATGGATACAATATCATATTCTGATTGTAAAACGAATCAAATAGCTTGGGATAAACAAATCAATTTTTTCAATACACAAAAAATATGTAACTTTATTGTATGTCACTGTGGCCTTAGCAACACACTTCGAAGCAACTTCTATGACATTGATTTCTTACCTTTAAACCACCCCACTGCTTGGGATGTTTCATCTCATCTTTTAAAACTTTTTAAAGTATTAAACTTGCGTCCCAAATCTGATAGAATCAATGTATGGAATAAGAAGACACAGCCCCAATAAAAAGATAAACAACTATTCACCCTGTGACCTTCACCTTTAATCCTTGGATTTATCATGCCAAAGATGATCCATATATATTGTTTAATTTAGCAGAAAATGCCAATGTCTCTCCTTGGACATGTATGAGATTTCTTCCTTCCAACAAGGGGCAGATATTCTATTAGGAATCCACAATAAGTCTGTTTCTTTTGTCCTTTTATTCTTTTTAACTGTTAAGTATTGAAACCATCTCCGATACTCTGGTGACACTCCAACATACCAAATCCAGAACAAAAATGTTTTCTTACATGTTCGAGTTAACATGTTCACAAAATATGTGAAGTGCAGTACAAGATTTTTTGTTATGGCCTTTGACTTCAAACCTAATATCTTGGCCAGAAGATCACTGAACTTAATTGTTTCAGACAATGTGAAGATATACCCATATGCTAAGACTGGTTGAATCTATTGAATTTTATTATTATTTTTTAGGAAGATAATAAAAACCAAAGTTGGCATCATTCAAGGTATTTTTCAGACACAGTGTATCCACAAGATGGTTTAAATGATAAAAATCCATTCAAACTTGTTTGTCTTATCATGCTCACAAGCCAGTACAGATAAAAACCTGAGTCAAGACCTTTGACCTTAAAATCAATGTCAGAGTGCTGACTATCAACTTGTTAATTGGAATGCAACTAAATGCCAAGTCTGCTCAAAATTCATTTATTTCTGTAGAAGTCACTATGTTCATAAGCTCAGTGAAGTACAAACTGCAAGGTCAAATAGTTGTTTTTGAAACTTCTTCACAAATGTGCAGTTATGTTGGTAGTCAGATCTGCACCATCTTCATTCAGAACCAATTTCATATTGCTAAAAGTGTTTTAGTGAAAACCCCATGTCAATACATGTACCATCATTCATGCAAGAGAAGTGATATGGTGAAAACATCATGGCAATGCCACCGTTTGTAGATTTTCAAGATGGCCACTATGATGTCATGTTGGAATTCAGATGATTACCATTTTCATTCAGAACCAGTTACCTACTGCCATATAGTGTGTTTGTGAATTGCCATGTCGATATGACCATCTGTTCAGTAGAAGCAGCTACTTAATGATTTTCAGGATGGCCATCAAAGTAGTTATTTTGGAGGTTAGATCAGCATAATTTTAATATAGGAAGAAATATATACTGCAAGAAATAAGAGGTGTTTTATTAAAAATACATCAACCCCAAAACCAACCCATGTCAGTATAGCCATGCATTCAGGAAAAGTAGCTATGATGAGATTTTTCACATTTTAGGAGGTAACATCAGCGTAATTTTTGTTTAGAACCAACTAAGTAGAGAAGTGTTTTAGTGAAAACCCCATGTCAATAAGACCACACATTCAAGGAGGTCTGATCAGCATATTTTAATTTAGGACCAACTAGATATGTCTTTTTAGTGAAAACCTCATGTCTATATGACCATCTGTTGAAGTAAAGTATCTATAACATGATTTTCTACATGGCTACCATGACAGCCATATTGGAGGTCTGATCAGCACCATTTTCATTTAGGATAAACTACATATCTTAAAAAGTCCTTAAATAAAAACCCCATGTCAACATAAACCTCCATTCAGGAGAAAGATTTTCAAGATGGCCACCTATATATTCCATGTCAGGTCAGCACCATTTTCATTCTGAATCATTTAGACATTAGAAGACGTCTTTTATGGAAAATTCCATGTTGCTTTGGCCATTCATTTAACTGGAGAAGTAGTGATAAGATTTTCAAGATGGATGTCAGATCAGTACAATTTTAAGTTGGTACCCAAACAGATATGATAAGAAGTCTTTGAATCAGATATGATATTGGTTCTTTAGAGAAAACACTGAAATTGTGAAGGGGGGTCTGGGGGTCCTCCCCCAGCAGGGTCTCGAGGGGCAGTACCACTGATCAGGGGGTCCAGGAGGCCAAAGGTCCTCAGCCAAAAATGCATTTTAGATTCTGAGAGCATCAAAAACTGCTCTTGGTGGCCCTTATTATCATAATATTTTGCAAAGTTGTTACTTCATACCAACAACAAAAAAATCATTTGAAAAATAACAAACTTACCCAGCTTTAAACAATACTTCAAGAATTTCACAATGTTCATTGTCATATTAACTTATTCTCCAATAATTCCAATAATATTAGTGCTGAAGTTATTACATGCATATGTCAGTGTTTACATAATAATTCAGTCACAATAATTTGTTCATTTATTTCACACTTTTCTCTTCTCTTAACAAATCAGTTTTTTTTCTTTCATGGTAAATGTTTTTAATTATATACAACAACTATATAAAAATATTCACATAAATTCACTTGTCTTTTCACCCATTGGACACAACCTGTTGATACTGACATGCTAGTCTTGCTTTTTTGCAGCCTTGGCAAAGATTTCTTTTGCTTTCCTTTTCTCATATTCTAATACAGGGTTGCTTCTGCCCTCTCATGTAAGAAATCTTTCTTAAAATACTGTATTGCACTTTATCCTGATGCCTTCAGACCTTATTTGATGTTCTGTGCCGAGTTGTAGGTTTCTACATCTATCCCCATGATTTGGAATCAATAATATCTTTCATGACATTGAAGGATGATTTTACTTGTGGGCAATGAAAACAACTTAGTAAAGACATGACCATCTTTTGATAGATGTGGGTATCTGGCAATATTATCACTTCTCCACCAGTGATCTATAAGTTGTCCCTCCTTAAATTCTGGAAGGGAATCAGTTTAGAATCTGCTAACTTCCAAATCATACTGGTCCAATTCCTT
The DNA here is from genome assembly GCA_029931535.1 of Margaritifera margaritifera. Classification (NCBI taxonomy): domain Eukaryota; kingdom Metazoa; phylum Mollusca; class Bivalvia; order Unionida; family Margaritiferidae; genus Margaritifera; species Margaritifera margaritifera. The sequence goes on from JAQPZY010001620.1 coordinate 3,688,139, forward strand.
CTCATTTAAGGGCTGTTGGTAATGCACAATTCAGTACAGGTGGGTGGGGGATGGTACTCTGATTGTGATGAAATGGCTAAACATTATGGTAATAGTGGTGTCCCATTTTTTTCAGTTAAGTATCCTGTAACATTTAGCAATGAGTGTGTGAAAGAATAACTTATAATAAAAACAATTCCATATGCTATGTATGATGTTTATATAATATTATAAATAATTTAGGAAATTATAAATGTTTCTTGACTTGAATATTTGCTTAAACCTTAATGTTAAGTATAATGTTGACATGTTTCGCTATTGTCCTCGAGTTAGGTTGTTTACTTAGAATTTGAGCTCAAGGACAGTTTTTGTAAACAAGTTGTTGATTCAATTTGAGGTCAAGGTTGATTTTGTTTACAGATAAAGCCAGATTTTCCTTTAGAGTTATGTGCCCAAAATCACATACACCATAATATTCTAGAACATTCTGTCATGTGACCTATCTTTATACATACCATGTTTAGTGGAAAGTTTTTCAGTTTCGACCTTAACATCAGTCTTTTAAAGAGCCATTACAGTTGTGAAAAATCATTCCAAATTCAGAGAGAGGAATTATTTTAAATATTCATTGGATTATAAAATTGCTCATAGACTTTTTGATTTTAGATTTTGAATTGATGATTTTGGAATTTATGTGAACTTATTCAAAGATATTACGGAGTTCTTCACTTTGGCACATCATCACATTAAAGACTACTGGCACATCAGGACATTAAAGACAATTGGCACATCAACACATTCAAGGATACAGTCATTCATTTGGAACATTCTATATTTAGGCCTTGTGATTAGGACACTTAGGATTATTGGATTATTTGGATTTTAATTCACGTTACTGTAAGTGTCTTGAATTTTCACTTTAATTGTCTGGAAATAAATTGCTTGTTGATTTTTACTAAAAAAAATTCCTGAAATTAAAATCTTTGCCAAAGACAGCAATAATTCCAAGACAAAATCAATATGAATTTCAAGGATAACTTTAATATCTCTAACATGCTTTAAAGACATTCTATCCTGGACGAACCCACAATTTCTGTTATGACTCTATGGTCTAAGAAAAATGTAACAGAAAGAAAGTGAAACCATCAAATCAAGTAAAAATCAACAAGCAATTTATTTTTATTTTTTTCCTAAAAAAAGGACCATGTCGAGGAAAATCTGATTCAGGTCAGGAGAAAAGCGGAATTCCACTTTAAAATGGAAAAAGATCATGTCTGTTTAATGAAAATTTCATTTTGATATGACCATCCATTCATGAGTAGTAATGATACCAAGATTTCCAAGCGGCCACTGTGCTAGTCATGCTGTATGTTAGATTGACACAGTTTTAACTTAGGACCAACTAGACATCATATTAACATCTTGCAGCAAAAATATTGTTATTGCTGTTCAGGAAGAACAGCAATAAAAAATTTTTTAAGAAAGCCACCATCATGGTAGTCATACTGGATGTCAGATCATCACCATTTTTATTTAGGACCAACTAATCATCTTAAGAAGTCTTTTAGCGAAAACCCCATCTCGATAGGATCATCTCATCAGGAGGAGTAATTATGATTTGATGAATGTTTGTGGGGTAGCATTTTCATTTACATCAAACTAGATCTCAGGATAAGCCTGTATGCCAAGCTTTATGACTTTTCTCCAAAGTGTTATGGAGGAAAAGCAATAACAACTGCTAACAGATGATAGACAGATATCAGATACTTGAAGACAGATCCAGGCCCACTGCATATGCTATTTTGGTCTTTAACAGTTTTAGTTAAAACTCCAGTCAGTATGACCATCCATTTAAATGAGTAGCAATTGCAAGATTTTCAAATATGGCTGCAACGGTGGCCATAATGATGTCTGAGGGCACCATTTTCATTCAGGACCAACTAGACATCTGGGTGAAACAGTGTGTAAAATTTCAGGACTTTCCCAACAGCAAGTTTGGAGAAGCAGCAATAACAAACAATTTGTAATCAATACTGGAAGCTGGACACCTGATGCCAGGACCACCGTACAAGTTCTTTTAGTCTTTCACCAGTAGAGCTAAAAATAAAATGTTCATTCTCAATGAACAAGTTTCATTTGTCTATGACTGTCTGGTAGCTGGGTACAAAACTGAGTCCACTTTCATACGATCTACAATGAAGATCAGAAATTATATGGTGACTTGCACAATGGAAATGCTGTTCCATTGTAATAAAATGTTATCCAATGAATGACAATGATAAAATGTTTTCATAATTGAATAATTTTGTTTATAAATAAATATCCATCCATGACAACTGAAGCATTGTAAATTGTTCAGTACATCCTATTCTTGAACACTTCAACTCTTTCATGTCAAACCACAGTCAATATATGATTATATACCTTTATTACATACAATGTAACATTTATAAAAACATGTCATTGTTTTTCCACCTGACCAAATAAAAATGCCAAATACTGCAACAAATCTTGGAATTTTTTGAAAATTTTGATTTAAAAAAATACTGCAAATTTTCAATTTATGCTGGAAAAATGAAATTATTCTTCTCAATAATTTTTGATGTTCAAAGTTTTAATTTTTCAAAATTTTACTAAAAGAAGATTACTCGTACTTTTATTTATAATTATTTCAAGGAGGAAGAGAATTTGTCCATTTTGCTCTACTCTGAAGCATCTTCACTGACTTTATTATTAGTCAACTTCAGTGATTGCAAATCAGTACATACATATGTACAATTTACTGTATTTATGCTTTATATTTTAAAGTGCTGTAAAGTCATGCCAAGAGAGTTTGGAGTCTTTGGTTTGGCTTCACTGCCCTGTCTTTTGACAGCATCAACAAAAATCTGGACCATCTGGCTTTGGAAGATTAAAATGTGGACCTCTGTAACAGCTTTTGTACCTGTGGCTTGGAAATCAGTGATTGTTTTGAACATTACATTGGCAATCAGAACTGTTAACATTATGTATGCTTTATCTCTCAAAGTGCTGTAAAGTTTTCCAAAGAAAGTCTTTCATTTGGCTCCACTACCCCATGTTTGGACAGCAACAACAACAGCCTGGGCCATCTGGCTTAAGATTACAATGCAGATTTCTATAACAGTTTTTGTACCTGAGGCTTGGAAATCATTAATTGCTTTGAACATTACATTAGCAGTAAGTATTTTTACATTAGTTTTGCTTTACCTTTGAAAAAACTGTATATATTTTCCACTAAAGACTTTGATTTGGCTCTTCTGGCAGCATCAACAAAAACCTGGAGCATCTGGCTTTGGTGGATTACAATACAGACCTCTGTAACAGTTTTTGCACCTGAGGCTTGGAAATCAGTGATTGCCCTGAACATTGCATTGGCGTTCTCTTTTGTGGACATGCCTATACCTGAAAATTACAGCTCTATAATGAATATGCAGAGTTCATACAATTATATTACACAATAATACTCTCTTTTGATAAGAATGATGCAGCTTGGATCAGATTACATAATCAGCATTACAAAATTATTACATAATCACCATCAAAAAATTATTATACAATTACCATCACAAAATTATTACATAATCACCATTACAAAATTATTACATAATCATCATTAGAAAATTATTACATAATCACCATTACAAAATTATTACATAATCACCATTACAAAATTATTACATAATCACCATCACAAAATTATTACATAATCACCATTACAAAATTATTACATAATCACCATTACAAAATTATTACATAATCACCATCACAAAATTATTACATAATCACCATCACAAAATTATTACATAATCACCATCACAAAATTAATAGGTGTTCAATGACACATCAGCCTATACAGGCAACAGAAGTACAGATACTTGTCAAGACAAATATCACTGCAGTCAACCTGAGCTGCTCTGGCCAGGATTCAAACCCACCAACTGACAGTCCAGCATGTAAATCACTGAGCCATTTCAGCTCCCTGGACTTTTTTAATAGGTCTGTGAAATGTCAATTATATTCATAAGAAAAAAGTTACATTTTTGTTTTTGAGTTTTACCTATAAACTTGCTGATAGTCATGTAATGTAAAGTACATATAAAAGGTTCAGAAAACTCCATAATAATGTTCTTGGATGAACAATGTCAGATATAAAAGGTTGTACTGTACTAAAATGTACCATCATACAAAATATTCTGCCACTCAACAAGAAGAATGGACCTGTCATGACATGTCCCAGCAAGATGCTTACAATCAATTTTTGGGAAAGTTCAAACTTTACACTGTGTTATCTTGTATCATTTTTAAATAACCAGGATAACCAGTGAGGAAAACCTGGGAAATTCTTTTTCTTTAAAAATCAAACCCTATACAAAATGCGAAACTGTAGAGTGGAAACTTAAGAATTCTTCTGGTGAAAACACCATGCTAATATGACTTGTAGCAATAACATAATTTTCAAGATGGCAACTTTGGTGGCCATACTGGATGTCAGATCAGCACCATTTTCATTTAGGACCAACAAGACATCATAAAAAGTCTTTTAGCAATAACAAGTTTTTCAAGATGGCCACTAAGGCAGCCAGATTGGATGTCTGAGTGGAACTATTTTCATTTAAGACCAACTAGACATCATAAGAAGTATTTTCAAGAAAATCCCAAGCTGATATGACTTTCCTTTCAGGAGGAGAAGAGATAATAAGACTTTAACTAAGTCTGCTGTGGCAGCCATATTGGATGTCAGATTGGTACCAATTTCATTTAGGACCAACTAGACATCATAAGAAGGCTTTTAGTGAAACCCCCATGTTGATATGACCATCCATTCAGAAGGAGTAGTGATAACAAGATTTTCAAGATGGCCAATCTAGCAGCCATAATGGATGTCCAAGGGGAACCATTTTTATTTAGTACCAACTAGACATTATAAGAAGTCTCATCGTGAAAACTCCATGCAGGTATGACTTTCTGTTCAGAAGGATTAGCAACAGTATAATTCTTCAAGATGGCTGCTTTGGTGGTCATACTGGAAGTCAGATTGGCATATCTTCATTTAGGATAAATTAGACATCACAAAAAGTCTTTTAGTAAGTAAAAAACATGTCAATATGAACATCCATTCAATAGAAGTAGTGACAATAAGTTTTTAAAGAAGGCCAAATGGATGTCTGTGCAGAACCATTTTCATTTAGGACCAACTAAACATCATAAGTGTGGTGAAACCTCCATGTTGATATGGCTTTCTGTTCAGCAGGAGTAACAATGACAAGACTTTTAATATGGCTGCCTTGGTGGCCATATTGGATGTCAGATCAGCACCATTTTCATTTAGGACCAGCTAGACATCATAGGAAGTCTTTTAGTTAAAACCCTTTGTTGATATGACCATACATACAGCCATTGAGAAGGAGTGGCAATAATAAGATGTTCAAGAGGGCCATTTTAGCAGCCATAATGGATGTCCAAGGAGAATCGTTTTCATTTAGGACCAACTAGGCATTATAAGAAGTCTTGTAGTGAAAACTCCATGCCGATATGTCTTTCTGCTCATAAGGATTAGTGATAACATAAGTCTTCAAGATTGGCACCATCTTCATTTAGGATAAATTAGACATCACAAAAAGTCTTTTAGTTTAAAAAACCACGTTGATATGACATTTAGGACCAACTAAATATCATAAGTCTAGTCAAACTTCCATGTTGATATGACTTTCTGTTCAGCTGGAGTACTGATGACAAGATGTTTAAGAAGACTGTCATGGTGGATATAATGGATGTCAGATCAGCACCATTTTCATTTAGGACCAATTAGACATCATAATAAGTCTTTTAGTGAAAACCCTATGTATTGATCTGACCATCCGTTCTGGAGGAATAGCTATAACAAGATTTTCAAGATGGCTGCTCTGTTGGTCATATTGGATGTCTGAACAGCACCATTTTCATTTAGAACCAACTAAACCTCAGGATGAATGTGTGTGTAAAGTTTCATTGCAATCCTCCAAGTAGTGTTGGAGGAGTAGCAATAACAAACTTGTGCTAATGGATGGACATCAGATGTCGGATGATGGAAGATGTACAACAGGCCATCCCATAAGCTCTTCTGGTCAATGACCAGTTGATCTAAAAATCTAAGAAGCAAAAGGATCTGTCACTATGCACATTTTTAGATGATGACTATAATACGTACCAAGTTTCACAGTGATTCGTAAAAACTGAAAGACCAGTTGTATTTATAAGTTTCCACCTTTCACTACATTTAGCTGCATAACAAAGGCAATAACTCAAAGAAAAAATTGCAAAAGGACAGTGATCTTCTGATGATGACCATAACATGCACAAAGTTTCATGTCAATCCATTGAAAACCATATGACTGACTAGTAGAGTTCGCACTATTCTGCCATACACTAATTCCAGCTCCTAGACAGAAAATGCAAGATGATCATAACATTTCACAAGCTTATATGGCTATCTACTGAAATCTGCAAGACTAGTTGCATTTATAAGATTCTGTCATACACTACATTCAGCTGCAGATCAAAGGGAAATAACTCCAGCAAAAATCGAAGCAGCACAATGATTTGTCAATATTGAACATCTTATGATGATCATAATATGTACCAAGCTTCACTGAGATGCATTAAAAACTCTGAAATTCTGCATTCTCAAAATGGTGTCACACAATGCATTCAGCTGCAAGTCAAAAAGGGCAGCAACTCTTATAAAAAAAATCCAGGAGCACAGTGATTTATCAATATGTACATCTTCAGGTGATGACCATAATATTTACGAAGTATCATGGCAATCCATAAAAGTACTGTGGGACTAGTTGTGCTAACAAGATTATGTGCCAGACAAACAGACAGACATGAGGATAAACATATCGAGACTGAAGAATTGTGAATAGCAAATGACACAGCTGGACTACTGGTCTAATATGTGCAACAAAATAAGTGGTCTGGGAGATTTGCCCTAGAAACAAAAGTGTGGATATCTTAATTGGTTTGGGTTATCTGCCTTAGGAACAAAAGTGTGGGTGGATGGATGGAGAGAAAACTGGACAAAAACATATAAAATATTGAAACTGAAGATTTCTGAGTAGCAAAAGACACATGTGCATGGACCAATAGTCCAAGTTTCATAAAAAACACCTTGAATGGTTTTAGAATTATACACTGGAAACAAAAATGTTTACAGACAGACAGACAGACAGATATAGCAATAGCTATTTATATTGTATATACCTCCCTGAATTACATACTGGGAGGTATGATAAAAAAAGAAAAAGATATGCTGCTTCAAGGACTGTACTGGCAGCATGGCAAATTATTCTTGGATGCACGAGAGAGAGAGAGAGAGAGAGAGAGAGAGAGAGAGAGAGAGAGAGAGAGAGAGAGAGAGAGCTTACTTGTTCCAAGAGCTAGGAAAGCAATACTCTCTGCTTTCAACTCTTCAGCTTTCATCAGACATTTATTTATGACTGGTGTCCATTGGCTTGAGTCTACAGCAACTACGTGTATTATATATTTACAATTCAACCCATAGCCTGTTGTCACAGCAATGCCATTCTGCTTCATATCACCAGCTAAAATGAGATATTTTTTTTTACAGAAGTTGTCACAACTTTTAAAAGTATTAATTACAAAATAATGCATTTAAAAGTTATAATTATTCAGAGTCTGCTGCCCTTACAAACATTTATCCTGACCTTAGCAAGCATCAATGTACACTATCTTCCAAACTGAAGAGAGCTTACTGCCACAAAAACATTTGGAAAATATTATATTCAAGCTGAGACTGTATAAATTCATAATTTTGGGTAAGTGTATTTAATGCAGTTTTGTTAAATTGTGATTTTAAAGTTTTTTCTGCTTTTAGTGATGGTGGTCAATTTTGTACAAATGCCATATTTAATAACAGATTGGCATTATTTGTGTTAGTTTGAAAGGTCTTCATGCCAGTATGCTTTCTATCAAGATTGGTTATATTCTACTAAGCAGTTTTCGAGAAGAAGTAATTTACAATGGGTTTCTTTATGTTTAGTAATGGCACCCATATTTGTCAAATTCTATTGCTTTTGGAGAAGATGTTGTTTTAATGTTTTTATAATTTTAGTAATGGTGGCCACATTTGATGGCAGATCAACATCATTTTGACAAATTTGAAAAGTATTCATGCCAGAATGCTTTTTGTCAGATATGACCAAATTTTTTCAGCAGTTTCAGAAAAGAAGTCATTTGAAGGTTTTTCTATTTTTATTAATGCTGGTTATATCTGATGGCAGATCAGCACCAGTTGTACAAACTTGATACCCTTGATCATGGGATGCTTTCTGTCAAATTTGGTCAAATTCTTTTAAGTGGTTTTGGTGAAGTTGTTTAAACCATTTTCTAGTTTTAGTTAAACAGTGGGCATATCTGATGTTGCATTGGCATCTTTGTGCAAATTTTGAAGGTCTTCATTCCAGTATGATTTCTGTCAAGTTTGGTCCAACGCTACTCAACAGGTTTGGAGAAGTTGGTCATTTAAAGGTTTTTCTCATTTTAGTAATGATGGTCATATTTGATGGTGGATTGGCATAATTTTTACACAAATCTGAAAGGTGTTCATGCCAGGATGCTGTGTGTAAAATATAATTAAATTCTCTTAAGTGGTTTTGGATAAGTGATTTAAAGTTTTTTTTAAATATATTTTAGTAACAGCAGCCATATTTGATGGTGGATAAGCATCAGTTGTATTTGAAAGCACTCTATGCCAGGATGTTTGATGTCAAATTATGCCAAGTTCTGTTCAGAAACTTTAGAAGAAGTAATTTCAATGTTTTTTTTTATTGTTAGTACACTGTAATGGTGGCCATATCTGATGGCAGATCAGCATCATGGTACAAATTTCAAAAGGTTTTCATGCCAGGATGCTTTATGACAAGTTTGGTCAAATTCTATTCAGCAGTTGTGTAGAAGAAGTCATTTAAATGTTTTTCTATTTTTAGTAACAGTGGCTTTTCCATTTTTAGCCACAGTGGCCATATTTGAAGGTGGATCAGCATCATTTGCGCAAATCTGAAAGGTCTTCCTGCCAAGATTCTTTCTGTCACATCCAACCAAAGTCATCTAAAGGTTTTTTAAAATTATTTTTAATATCAGCAATCAAATCTGATGGCAGATGAGCATCATATGCACAAAGTGTAAATCCCTTCATGCCAGGATGCTTCCTATCAAAGCTGGTCAAATTGTTTTCAGTAGCTTTTGAGAAGTCATTAAAAGGTTTTTATTTTATTAGTAACAGTGGTGATATTTGAAGGCAGATCAGCATTATTTGTACACACACAAAAATGTGAATGGTTTTTAAGCCAGGATGCTTTCTATTAAGTTTGGTCAAATTCTATTCTGCATTTTTGGAAACAAAGTTGTTGTAAGATTTTTCTATTTTTAGTACTGGTGACCATATTCGATGGTGGATTGGTATCAAAATTTCAAAGCCCTTCATGCCAAGATGCTCTCTGTCAAATTTGGTCAAAACTGGTGCAGTGTTTTTTTTTTAGAAATTTAAAATAGCAATTGTTGATGGATGCATGATGGACACAGGTAATCACTTGATCTTATGTCAAGGTGATGTGCAAAATAGTGAAAATAAAACCTGAGCTACTTGGTCTTCTTAACGTCAAGCCTCAAACTAAATTTGTTTTCTGTCCATCGAGTCCTTAAAAGTTATTTAGTAAAAACAAAATTCTGATGCAACTGAAGGGCAAAGTCAAACAGGGGCCATAACTCTATTAAATCATCTAAAAAGAATGGTAAAAATCACATTAATTTTTAGGTCTTCTCAATGTAAATCCTCATACCAAATTTGGTTCGAGTCCATGGAGTCCAAAAGTTACTGAGTGGAAATGAATTCTGTGATGTGATGTGATGTGATGCAATGGAGTGGATGGATATGGGCAACACTATATGACCACTCCATAGATATGACTGGGGCATAAAAAAGGTTTTCAACCTGTTTGGCATGGAAGCCAGATGATTGCTAGAAAGACATTCAAAATACATAAGGAACATTTCCATAAAATGTATTCAAAACTAAACCAGTGAGTTTGCAGGTGATGTGGGAAATGATTTTGCTTTAGATTGCTATCAAAGGTGGACTGAAAGCCAATTAAAGTCACTGATAAGGAGTGTGTAAGCCCTAACACCTAGAGGGCTCACCTCTACCTGCTCAGAAGGGTGTGTGCTCCAGTAGGAGCAATAAACCAATAAATGTAGCTCACCCCTTCCTCAATAACATGTGCACAATAGGGTTAAAAATATAGACCACAGGATCAGTGAGAGCACAAGTTACTGAGGTACCTCTGAAAAATTATGAAAGGGATGGACATCAACAGTGAGAAGAAAGAGAGTGTGTGTATTTTTAAACTGTTAAATACTTGTTTTATACTCACAATGTGAATATCTGTGAGTAAAGAGCTAATTTCTTACAATTTAGTTGTTTGCCTTTTTGTATAAATTACATTCAAGATAACTATCCAATGAAAGATCGTTAGAAACAAGAAGTTTCAGCATACATCACATGTTAACCAGCCAAAACATTGTGTATTACATTACTCCTTCTCACACTTAACTGACATTGGTTTTAGCTATCACATTTTCATCAGGTGAGAATTTTCTGTGTGTGTGTGGAGGGAGAGTCTCTGACATAATGAACCACCTGTGTCTTGAAGATTTACATGCAAAACTAAAAATTGTTATACAGTTTACCATCTTACTTCACATTCCTAATAATAATACCTCTGGCTCTGCATTCATCTGCCAAAGGTTTGCCTCCTTTCTTCATGATTGCCATTGAAACAGCACCTATTCAATAAAATATACAAATAAAGTCCAAAATTACAAGGAAATTTAAAAGCAGCATGTTTAATTATTGTGTAATAAATCTGCTCCAAAACTGCTGGATGATTTCCATGTTTGCAATCATCACTATGTGACATCACTTCATTGAAGTGGGGAAAGACCAGAATACAGAATAGCGCAGGTGGCTCCAAAGGCATTCAATGTGGATGAAACAGCTGTAATGACTCTGTTAACGCTTGTTACATATTTAGGACTTACCTATTAATCAGCAGTATTGTTATGACATGATTTTAAACCCTACGCATACATATAAGTACTGTTACAATATCTACCAATGATACCCTGTAATCAATCAACTGGTGCCCTTCAATCCATACATGTGATTGTATCACTGGTAGGACAAAAGTAACATTTTAAGGGCCGTCTACTGCACATACCATTTTATAGTTAAAATCTACCACTTTTGAAAAATAAAAGATTAATTATTTTTTTATTTAAAAAAAAACCCAGTATTTTTGCATGTTTATCCTCATATTACAGAAACCAGTGGGAACCAGTCTCCTGGGAACAGGAAATGTTATAGCGCAATAACCAGTGTAATGATGCATGGCTGAGTAATCAGATTAAGAAGGCTAACATGTGTACACAACAAGCTGTTAATTGATAACTTTAGTGTTGTAATATGGAGAGTTTAAGGCCAAATGCAGGATGTTTTATTAGGTGTTTTAAGTAATAAAGAGATCAAAGGTGATCCATGGTGGCTTTTGAGCATTTGAATAAAAGTCAAGCAAAAACAGAACAATCTTTGCAGTGAACTATGAGATATACAACTCTTCCTTTTTTATTTAATTGACAATACATTGACTTGTAATAATTAATTAATTATTATAATATTATGCATGAGAATCTGATTCATGTTCAAAACTCGCTGTTTTATTATAGTATAAAGAGAATACATATTATGGGAAAAAATGCACTTGTTTCTTTTTAATCCCCTCAAAACACATGCAATTTATGTCAATAAAAAATCTACGGGTTTAAAAGCCAATTTACTGATCAATTTTTTTTTTTATATCTACTGGTTTCATGTCCTGGTTCTGTCACATGTATACCTTCAATCAAAATACAATAATCTTCCACAATATCCATATTCATATTGAATATAAACCATAGCAATAATATTCATACAATTCCTATTATTACTATTGATTAAAAATTAAACCTCATCCATCATTTACCTACATCATTTGTATATGTGTTTTTTTATTAATTTCATTCAGCATGCACTACTATCTATCTCTAACATTTGCTCAGAGACATTGTTACATTGTGCTTGATTCTCATAACAATTACTGTTTATTATATGTAAGCATGAAATAAGAACAAAATCTGCATCAGTATTTGTTTTCTAATTTATTGCAATAAAACCTGCCTTGAGAGACCATCCCTTCTGCCAACAAAAAGAGGCCTCTCGAGGCAGGTGGTATCTCATTGCAGGTCAGAACACTATATACATTGATTCGTCAGTGCATTGAGAATATGGTCTCTCAAGACAGGTGGTCTTTCATGCCTGTGGCCTTACAAGACAGGTTTTACTGTGTCTGAAAATGAATTGCAAAGGCCAAATCTATTGTCTGAAAATGAATTGCAAAGGCCAAATCTATTTTCAGTGAGTGAAAATAAAGGAAAATAAAATGTATTGAAATTTGAGATATCTATGTTGAATGTCAGTTGATCTTATCATTATTATAAACAAAAGGACATTGGTGAAAATCAAGTCTATTGTAGAGTCCATATCTGTTGTTGGATACTCTATTAACTGATGACAACCTAGTATGATTGTCAAGGACAGATGTTTTTTCAAGGGAGAGGCCAGAAGATTCATTAAAGTCAATATTACAGTCCCAAATTTGCAGGAAATATGACTGCAGTAACAACGATCTTGTACCCTGAAGGTGTATGCACTAAATCAATAGGGGTCTTTCTTGGACATAAGGGAACACATGCACAAAGTTTCATACAAATGTCTTGTGTAGTGTTCAAGTTATTGTCTGAAAATGAATTGCAAAGGCCAAATCTATTTTCAGTGAGTGACTTTGGCCTTAGAGCTACTGACCTCCCAAAATCAAAAGAATTCTTCCTGTGGCTAAGGCAAATAAATGTACTAAATTTCACTGAATTCTGTTATCTAGAAATTAAGATTGTAGCCAAAAATTAAATGCACAGGCAAAATCTCTTTTTAGTGAGTGACTTTGACACTGGAGCTACTGACCTTCAAATCAAAAGGTTCTTTTCGGGTTAAGGGAACAAATGTAATAATTTCATTGAATTCTGTTATTCTGAACTTAAGCTGTCATCTGGATATGAAATGCTGAGGCAAATTCTATATTTTAGCAAAAATTACCCTGACCTTAGAGCTACTAACCCCAAATCAATAAGATTTTTCTGGGGCTAGGGGAAACAAATGTATTAAATTTTGTTAAATTTTGTTCTCTAAAACTGAAGTTATCATCCAGAAGTGAAATTCATAGGCAAAATATATTTTTAGCAAGTGACCTTGACCCAATGAAGCCACTGACCCCCAAATCAATCAAATTCTTCCTTAACCTACCAAAGTTGTGCTGAAACCTGTTTACTAGAACTTCAGTTAACATCCAGAAATGAATATGGACACCCACCTGCTTGCAAATCTGCCCTCCCAGACATATGACAGTAAACTATTATACCCCACTACTTTTACTGGCAGAGTATAAAAGAAGACAATTCAGAAAAATGTACATACTATATAATAAACTATTCTTGCTTCTAAGTTTTGTTTTAATCAAGTTGGATTAAAATATCATATTCCACATAACACCCATTTTCTGTGCTTAAGAAATTATTATTTGGGTACATTCTTGGGGTTAAAGTTCATCATAATAAGCACATACTAACAATATTGTTAACAATAATGTCCCCATCGTGTGCATGTTGATGCTAGAAAAATTAGCACCATTCAAGGGAGGGGGGCTTTCTACTTTGGAGGTGCACTGCCTTTCCCAATATGGCTGCACTGAATAAAACATATGATTCATATCTTGAGAGTGATTTGACCCATTAAGTTGTAACAAGGCATGAGACATTCGTAGTGGTTAAGTTCCAAGAAAACCATCATGCTCTAGGCAGTTGTTAGCAGCTTCCTCATATATACAAGCAGTGCTGCACCATAGATGACCTGTCACGGGGACATTTTATGCACTTCCATCCCTCTATAATGATTAAGATATGGGGATTTGTTAAATTCAGGTCAGGACACTGGCATCTTCGGGTGGGAGAATGTCCCCTGGGTTTGCTCATGCCATGATTGAGAAACATTCATTCAGGGAGGCAAAGTTTCTTAAGTTGATTTGATCTTACAAGAGGATGTATACTACTTATTTAGGCACATGTAGATATTAATTATATCAAAGATGGTAGATAGTTTTACTTTTTGAGTACTAATTTTATGGGCAAGTTTGTACAGATATTGTACAATTTAAAACTAACAATGACCAAGATTGTATTGTCCAATAGAAGAAAACTTGTAGCCAAGATGTGCCAGATATATGGATAAATTTATGGATGCAAAGACAGACAGACAGACCAGGGTACATGCCATCTCTTTCCATATTCATGACAGGTTACCAGAAAAGACTTATTAGTGATGTGTAAAAAGTGCCAAGAGTGTGCTTTAATACTGAAAAGAATAACAAACATTATTTAATTAAAGCTAAACTCACTCTATCTGCAAAGAAGCTTGTGACAATTTATACCATCAATTTTTGTCTTTTAATTAACACAACCACTCATTCCTGTCAATTTTTATAAATATAAAATTGTATACACTATGCAAATGTATCAGAATCAATCATCAATATTAGCTATCCAATTTAATGCTTATATTATGTGAAAAACAAAACTAAATCTTACCTTGAGACAGGTTTAAATCTTCATTTGAGCTGATGACAATACAGTCAACATCCTCCTGAGTGATGTCCCCTTGATATATCTTTACATCAATTTTCCCAAAAGTAAAGCCATCTGCAAATCTTGACGAGTCACCGGTATCCATGACTTTTGCTGTAGCAGGAAAACTCTCTGTAATGGGCAGACAGTTCTCTTGTTATTATCTTAAGATATATGAATGATTGTGAATAATCAGGCTGGTTTTAAATGGCCCCTACATAGTCCCAAAAACAGAGCATAAAAAAGCAAACTCTAAATCAAGTCATCAAAATTACCGTAGAAACTGAATTAGGGTCTTCTGACTTAGGCAACCATGCAAATATAGAGAAAACAACATGCTTAATAACTGAAATTTTGGTAGTTCTACCTTTATTGTTAATAAAATTATTGAAAATAAAATGTTTAAATTCTGAGTTATAGTAGTTTTGTGCTCTGAGGGTTTCCAAGACTACGAGGCCTGGTTTGATATGTGGGATGTTTTGATGTCAGTCATACTCAAACATCAGAACAGTAAGTGCTGTCAAGTAGAGTTATTTTTGTGATTAAAAAATTACTCATTGTAGGTATTTGGTATATAATTTATGCACATAATTATTGATCATGTAGGATTAACAATGCTACACAGATTTCTGTGTGAAAACTTTTAATGCTCAGGCTCAAACTTTTTATTATGCTCCAGTACATGTTTGCATACAGCAGTATGATTCCCTTATTATGCCATGAGTATGATTTATTTATTATGCCATGAGAATGATTCCTTTTCTATGCCATGAGTATGATTCCTTTATTATGCCATGAGTATGATTCCTTTATTATGCCATGCTGTCTTATCAATTGTCAGATGCTTTTCTGTTGCTTACAAAAACAAAAGAAATAGTATAATAACATGCAGCCATATTCAATAGCAAATCCAAATCATTTATATAAAGCTGAAAGGTTTTGATGCCAGGATGCTCTCAATCACATTTTGAAAATGCTGTTTAAAAAAAATCATTCCGAGTTTTTCTAATATTTAGTAAAGGTTGCCATAATTGATGCCTAATCAATACTTTTGGTACAGATTTTTATGCTAATGATGCTATGAATTTAATAAAGATCAGCTGAATGGTGTCTGAGAAGAAGTCATGTTTCAATATTTAATAAAGGTTGCCATATCTGATTAAAGATCACCATCTTTTGCATAAATTTGAAAGATCTTTATCCCAGGGATGATTTTTATTACTTTTTAATCAAATTCTGACAAAGTGTTTTTGTCTCTGGAGTCAGTTCAGATAATCTGTAGCTTGCTGGTAATCATCTCACCAATAAGCCAAACTGCATAATTTCATTTTTCAATTTTCAAAGGGAATTTATTTAAACAAAATGATTGCAACCAATTAGTAATGTAAATAAGCAAGTCTGATAAATATCAATACATTCGAACATTTTGATTTTGAAATCCCTTTGAATTTCTCATTTGTCAGAGAGTTCCTTTATCAAAAAATAACAACAAAACTCTATGGTCTTCTATCAAATTGTGAGCACTTTATTGAAATAATGCCTGAATACAAAATAAAAAAGCTGCAAATACGACCTATATATCAGTAAATTTTTGCTGGTCATGAAGCATCACATTTAAAAAGGCAACATAATTTTTTTCATATTGCTTTTAATACACAAAATCGAAAACAATTTTATCAAAAGCAGGAGGTACCTTTATCTCAGATTTCATAGCCCCCCCCCCTCTCCATCTCACACAAGCACAATCATGAATTGTATTTCAATTATGCCCCAACTTTGTCAACTATAATCGTGTTCAAGATAGCCACCATGTAGGCCATATTGAGGGTAAGTAATTTTCATTAAGGAGCAACTAGATACCATAAGAACTCTTCTGATGAAAACCCCACGTCAAAATGACTTTCCATTTAAGAGCAGCAAAAATAAGATTTTCAAGATAGCCACATATTGGATGTCAGATCAGCACCATTTAATTTAGGATCAACAAAATATCATAAGAAATCTTTTAGTATAAACCCCATGTTGATATGAGCATTCATTCAGGAAAAATAGCGATAACAAGATTTTCAAGCTGGCCATTGTGGCAGCCATATTATACATCAAATCAGCACCATTTTCATTTAGAATGTGAATACATATGAATATAACTTTCCATTTAGGAGAAGTAGTGATAACAAGATTTTCAAGATGGCCACCATGGCAGCAATATTGAACATCACATCAGCACCATTTTCATTTTGGACCAACTAGGCTTCATAAAAAGTCTTTTGGTGAAAACCCGATGTCAATATAACTTTCTGTTCAGAAGGAGTGGCAATAACAAGATTTTCAAGATGGCTGCTGTGGTGGCCATATTGGATGTCAGATCGGCACCATTTTCATTTAGGGCCAACTAGACATCATATGAAGCCTTTTAGTGAAAAACCTCAAGGTGATAAGACCAGCCATTCAGGAAGAAGAGCAATAACAAGATTTTTAAGATGGCCACTGTGTGGTGGCCATATTGGATGTCAGATTGGCACCATTTTCATTTAAGACCAACTGAACATCATAAGAAGTCTTTTGGTGAAAACCCCACATCAATATGCCTTTCTGATCAGGTGGAGTTGTGATAACAAAATTTCCAAGATAGCTGCCATGATGGCCATATTGGAAGTCAGATCAGTATTATTTTTATTCTGGACCAGCTAGACATCGTAAGAAGTTTTTTAGTGAAAACTCCATGTTGATATGATCATCCATTTAGGAGAAGTCGTGATAACAAGATGTTCAAGATGGCCACTGTGGTAGCCATATTGTATGTCAGATTGACACTGTTTTCATTTAAGACCAACTAGACATCATAAAAAGTCTTTTAGTGAAAACCCCATATTGATATGACAATCCATTCAGGAGGAGTAGTGATAACAAGATTTTCAAGATGGCTACTATGGTGGTCATAATGGATGTTTGAGCAGCACCATTTTCATTTTAGGAGCAAGTGTTACGTCTAGCGGTTAGAAATAGTAACAAAAAAAGAACGACTCCAACGAGCTTTCACAAATTCTAAAATATAAATTTAATTTCCTAAAATATAAAATATTTCAAACAAAGAAAGTGAAAGAATTAAAAATAAATTACAGTTTAGAAATTCCTAAATAATCCTAAATGTCCTATTGAATTTTGATAATCTGGAAGTGTCCAAAGGTTATCCAAATGAAAGCACTAATGTGCTTATATACCACAAGAAACACAGTTTTAAATCCAAATGTTAATAATCCCAGGTAAACTCCTGTGAATGCAGAATATTGTTAAGTTCCTTGAAGAATAGTACTTAAATCCAAAATGTACTATTTATATAATAGAATTTCCACCAGCTGATTTTAACAAACAATAATAATCTTCCTCAATAGCCTTATGATTCTGATGAACTGCCAAAGAATGCACTTTCAGTGGTTACCGTATATTGGCATTATATAGTCTCTTATGGCGTAAAAGAGAATTTAAAACCCAGTACTGTGATTGTTAACAATTTTTGTCAACAACCTTCTTTAACCAATCAGAAACTAGGTCGCACATGATACTGCTAAAAGTGCCTTCGCACTATCGCACTACAATTATAATACCTTATTTCAAATCAACAAGATGTTGACATAAAATTCAGGTCATAAATCTGCACGAGCTAGTCATATGATTCACCATTGTGGGTTAAGCTGACCAACATAATTATTGATTTTCCCTGGACTTAGCATGACTCATGTAAACATGTTGACGTTTATATATCCTTCAATCGCGTAGGCTATTGAATTAAGGAATTATAAATACAATGGTTATAAACCCAAATGAAAACTATATTATAATTTAAAAAATGATACATAATTCCGTAACAGCAAGTAGACCATGGGATGAATGTGTGTGTAAAGTTTCATGGCAATCCTCCAAGTAGTAAATGAGGAGTAGCAATAACAAACTTGTGCTAATGGATGGATGGATGATGGACAAAAGACCATACTATAAGCTTTTCTGGTATATGACCAGTAGAGCTAATAAAACTAGAATCACACAACTTTGAGAGTCTGTATCTTTAATTAGAATAAAGTTCATTCTTGAGGTTGCTGACAAGGCAACCCAATATCTCCACATCTTTTTTAATTATATTGCTGAAATTTTGTCAATATTATTAAACAAGAGATGCAAGTGGGCTAGACATCACTCACCTGACTTACATAACAGTTTGACCATTTCCTGAAGTAATCTTATTTAGTATTGTAAGAACACAATCTATGTAATATATCTCCCAAACTTTATATCATGTTGATTTTACCAATTTTACTATAACCTGTTAAAAATTCTTTCTAAAGAAAAAGGCATAATTAATATGCATGGTCTCACTCATATCTGAACTCATCCAAGATCTTGATGATATAAACCCATTTACCAAGTTTGAAAGAAATTGGATGAGAGATATAGTCTCAAGAACTAGAGAGGTAATAAGCTCAGCCAATCAAATTCAAGGTATATATCTCATCAATATGTGCAGATCTCACTTATTATAGAACCCATCAATGAAAATGATAATGTAAGCTTATTTGCCAAGGTGGAGCAAAATCCAATTGGAATTCAGTCTCCAGAGTAGAAGGAAGCTTAGCCAATCAAATGAAAGACTGCCTCATTAATATGCATAAATCTTGCTTGAATGCTAAATGATTATTTCTGCAAGTTTCTTCCTTATCCAACCTCGAAAATACGCGAAGCTAGTGGGCACTGGTGGCTCCACAGTGTAATTCAATAGACAACAGAACAAACCTTAAACTTTTCAATGGCAAAATTTTCTGTTGTTGCTTAAAACTGAAATTTTGCCATAGAAACAGTTGACTACATTTGTTGATTTTGATGAATGCTTACCAACACAGAATATGTCTCCTCACCATATGGCAAATAGTAGTATATACTTCTTTCATGTAAAAACATGTTTCATTAACTGATACATGACTGTTTGAATTTAAAATCAATGTGTCTTCCTTGTCCTAAATGCAAGCAATCTACACAATTTGTTAAAGGTAAAATATATAGAACCAATTAGTTTGTGGAGACAATTCTTGTGTTTTTAAAGACAATGTGACCTTAGCCTTTGATCTATTGACAACAAAATAAATAGGTACCTTTATTGTCTCAAATGCAAGCCATGCACAAAGTTTTGGTCACGGTTTGTGGCATAGGACTTGAGATATTTTGTGGAAACCATTTTCCTTCTTGGAGTCCCTCTGACTTTGACTTTTGACCTTTTAACCCCAAAATCAGTTAAGTATCTTCCTTCTCTTAAATGCAAGCCATCTACACAGCTTACTCATGGCATGTGTTATAGAACTTAAGAATGTGTAAATTGTTTTTCCTTCTCTTCTTATAATCTTGACCTTAAATTTTGATCTTTTGATCCACAAATCAACAGGTGTCTTCCTTGACTCAAATGCAAGCCAACCACAAGTTTGGTCAAAGTAGGTGATGAAGAACTCAAGATATCATGCAGAAAACATATTTCTTAGAGTGTGGTGTTGACCTTTGATCATTTAACCCCAAAATCATTCGGTGTCTTTCTTATCTCAGATGCAAGCCATTTACAAAGTTTGGTCAAGGTATATTCTATACAAGTGTATACAAGTCAATTAAGTGTGTGGAAAATTATTCTCTCTTTCTGTCTGTGACCTGGACCTTTGTTCTTTTGAGTCTGAAATCAACAAGTTTCTTCCTTGCCCAAAAGGCAAGCTACCTACAAAGATTGCTAATGGTAGATAGTGGAGAACTCAAGTTATTATGTGGAAATGAAACCAGAGTGTAATCAATGATCACATAACCGACCTCTACTTACACTAGTCCCAATTAGCCATTGTAAACATTATCATGCAGAAAATAAAATTAGACTAAATGATCCTTGCCCTTTTCCAACTAAAGATCATTTTGCAATCTTTTATCTTCACATTTAAACTTCTAATCATATTAAAATTTGAAATTTGAACTTTTAATTGGCAATATATGGCAAGTATTATGCTGACATATTACAAAACTACCTACCTACCTACTCATCCACCCACCCACCCACCTACCTCCTACCTATCTCCCAACCTACTGTGATCAGGCGTACAAATCATAAAAGAATTTTTAAAAAAAAGAACTTTCTTTTCCATTATATCAAAGTAGAGGTAACAAATTAATAATAAACAGATTAATGTTATTTCTGTATTAATTTTTTAAAATAATTATTTCTTGCAATCTGTTTGTAAAGCTATTATCATTGTCCATCCCCATAGAAGCCAGATGTCTAGTTGCAGGTTTTGAGTAACCTTGGAGTAACTACCAGCAGTAGATAGTTCATGCATTAATAATTACCTTGATTAACCACAGGTGAGGCCTCACATGACAAGCATGCAGCATGCAGTCCACTCACCTAATTCCTATACTCATTCACATATATAATACACAGTTAACCTTCTGAGGGTAATTTATAATCATTAATTTGAAAAGGTTGCCATTGAATAAAGATATTCAGTCTCACTTCCATCTGCCTTGATGGTCACAAAGGGTCTTCTGAGTAAGTTGGATGTATATACGTCTAGCATGGATGAATCAATGTGATCATAAATACAAATACTCAATTCATATTAGTAAAGCATAAAAAGTAGGTCACAGTGACCTTAATTGGTTTTAAGGTCTTTGTAGTAACAGGGTTGCATCCAATTATCAAGTTTCATGACTGGAACATAAACAGCACCCTAAAAATGAACTTTGAACACAAGATTTGAACAAAGTCACTGAGCATGAAATATTGGTCACATAGACTTCTTTTGACAAAAAGGATATTGAACTTATCAAGATGCATTTACTCGCTAAGTTTCATGATTCTAGGTAGAATAGTATGCATGTAACATGCCCCAAAATCATGTGGTCATGAGCTAAGCACAAAAACCAAAGCCAGTAAAAGATGAAATATAGGCCACAATGAGCCTCATTTGTTGTAAAAGTATGGTAGAAACAGAGATGCTTATCTTCACCAATTTCATGATTACAGCATGAACAATCCTGCAATAAAGACATCAAATACAAAATGTAACCCAAGTCAGTGATGCATACAATATGGTGATACTGACCTACTGAAATGAGGGAGTAGTACTCATAAAGATGTATCCACAAATTGCATCATTTTATATAAGATATGTGGTCATGAGCTAAATGCAACCCCTTAACCTAAGCCAGTAAAATATGAAATATAGGTCAGTGACCTTTTTTGGTATGGGGTGGTACTAAGAGAGATGTATAAAATCACTTACTATAAGGAGTACAACAATAACAGTAAATATGTCAAATTGAACCAAGATCAGTAAAATGCTAAATATGGGTCACAGTGATCTACTTTTAATTATGAAGGTGTAGTACTTATCAAGATGCACCCTCCTGCCATGTTTCATGATTCCAGGTATAGCAGTATTATACAGCAGATACAACACAAAAGTGGACCTGAGCTAAAAGCAAAAACATAAGCCAGTAAAATGTTAAATATAGGTCACCATGACCTTCTGTAGTTGTAAAGCTGTGGTATTAATATGGATGCATGCAATCATCTAGTTTGATGATACTGGCATAAACAGTGCTTGAGAATGAAACCAAAGCAGTGAAGCTTGAAATATGGTTCACAGTGACCAACTTCTGTGATGAAAGTGTAGCACTCATCAAGATACATCCCCTCACCAAATTTCATGAATCTTAGTAAAACAGTATGCATACAGGGTGCAAAAATAAATTTGGTTTTGAGCTAAACACCCAAAATGTAACCCAAGCCGGTTAAAAATAAAATGTAGGTCACAGTGACATTCTTTTCTGGTAAGGGTGTGGTACTAGTAAAATATACACACAATCATTCAGTTTGATGATTCCAGCATAAACAGATCTTGAGAAATAAACTTAAAACAATTTAATCAAAGTCAGTGAAACATGAAATATAAGTTACGCTGACCTACTTATACGATGAGTGTAGTACTGCATACCTTCAACAATCTAGGTATATATATATATATATATATATATATATATATATATATATATATATATATATATATATATATATATATATGTGGTGCTAAAAACCTATTTGGTCATAAGCTAAGCGTAAAACTTAGCCTGAGCCAGTAAAACATGAACAGAACTTGAGAAAAAACTTAAAACACACAATTTAACCAAAGTCTGTGAAGCATGGAATATAAGTCACCGTGACCTACTACCACGGCCCATAGTTTGAGAACCTATGAACTATACAATTACTCAGATAAATATTTTAGAAAAGGTGGTCATGTACAACTTATGCCATTATCATTACATTGTATCACAAACTATGAAAACTTCATGATGCCAAAATTGATTCTGGTTCCCATTGTTAGTGCCATACTTGACTGTGCTTTTGAAGGAAACATACCAGCTGTTTTTCAACAATGACATGGCATACTACATAGATGTACAATCATTATTATTTAACATAACAGATCACTCAAATAAAAAAAAAAACCATTATTTTTCATATTATCTACAGAAGTAACTTGATTCTGTAAAATTCCCACTTACACATACACACATATGAAATCAGTTGACTTGGACAAATTATGAATGTCAAACCTGCTATACTGTTTTTCATGTACAATTTAAAATGAGGATTATATCATCTCTGGACATTTATATAAACAATAAACTTTATTATTATTAATCCTCTTAAACTGAGAAAGTAAAAACAAACACTTTTGAAGTAAATAAATAAATTTTCAAAAAATTCATATTGTACTTGAATTTACATGAAATTACACAGATAAAGTCTAATGATTCATAATTTCAGCCTGAGAGACTGTATATTAAGGAGAAAACTTATCATTAGTATATAAAATCAATGTAAAATTGCAAACAGAGTTGTAAATGCTTTTATTGACCCATCAGGCTGTATTAAAAGATGAAATTATAATAATTGTTTTTTAAAAAAAAAGTTTCAAATACAACATAAATTTTAATTGCAACATTTATCTCCTATAAAAGAAGCTGAAATGCCTTGTTGCAATCAACATTTTAAAAAGTTTCCCTTCATTCAACGTTACTATTTTTTAGGCTGAGTTTTGAAATTGGTTGGTTAAGCTAGAAGGGGTGGGTACAGCATGTTAACATGAACTGTGATTGGACAAGTAGTTGGAAAGTGTTGCCTTAACTGTATCAACAAGATGTGATTAACAAAACATCTATTGGTTAATCTGTTGGTTAATCTGGTGGTGTAATGAATAGAATGCTAATTAGCTTCCCTCCACAGCCAATAGTCACTGTCACACTGATAGGTTGTAACCATGTCAAGTTTCACCAGTCAATCAGGTGTAACCATGTTAAGTTTCACCAGTCAATCACAAATTTCCAAGACCTTAGAGCCAACCATACACTAATAAGGAGCAACTCTCCTGGATGACACCTAAATTCAGACTGTAGGAAGTGTAAAATATGCTCCCCTTTTAGACTGGGACCTTGGCCTTTAAATATCAAAGTAAAATACAATAAATAATTTCACAAAAATGAAGTCCAATGCAAAACTCTGTCACTCTATATTAGTTTGGCTTTGCCTCAGGAAATACAGATTTTTGGAGGGTCATACCATCCTTAAACCCTGCCAACAAATCACGTCTTTGAGTTACTCCTTTATCACACTGTACCATATTTTTGGGAAATTATTTCTTTCAGTTCATATTTGCTTGTAACACCCAATGTGAGCCCTTTTATTCCTCTATTCTGTTTTTATTCCAATGCTAATAACAAAAAAGAAAACTTATAAAATTAAACAATTATACTATCACAAATTTAGGTTATACATTTTTAATGAATAGTTTTACAACATTGAAGTGACCACATCTGCCATTTTGAAATCCTGTTGATAGGAATGGCGGTCAAATACCATTTAAAAAATGTCACATGATATTTTGTACACCTTAGCAGCATTTTATAATTACTCTGAGGAAACTGCAAATACCATATTTTATGCATTGGCTAATGACCAATCAGAGGCTGAGAATTTTCTCTAAGGAATAATAATAAATATTATCAAATAACCAACCAGTGTTCTCTTTAAAAGCTGGCAGTCATCAAACTTTGCTGCCATTTTAATTTTTCTGTCAGCTAAAAATGATTTCAAAATATCCTGAATTTCAAGTCTGAATATTATCTGCTGCATACTCTGAACATTTTGTCAGGTATTCAAAATCTCAGCAAAAACATTGATAACACTACAATATATTGCTGATGATGGGTAACCATATTGAGGTGTCTTTTATTTGTTCACAGTTCTGATATACTTTAATCAGTTTACCTGAAGACCTACATCCATTCAACTCAAAATATCTATCATGATTAAAGGAGGATTAAGATATTTCATTTCCTCACATTTGTAAGAGACATTTTCCAGGTGAACATATTAAATTGACATATGTGTGACAGTTACCTCCCCTGCAATTTTGAGGTAATGTATTTGGTACATTCCCAGAGCAGATACCCAAATAGCAAGTTTACATTTGGCCAACACTGGCATATACTTGTTTGGTGGGCACACCGTTGGCATGCTTATGTTCGCCCTATAATATAAAAACAACTGATGGTATGTTAAAATTGGTTCAACACTGGCCCATTATTGCACTCCTTCATTGGGTTGCTTACGTTGTGTTGATCTTGTCCCAACATCCTACAGAGATAACAATAATAAGGAGGAGGAGAACAATAATAAAAAAAATATATCTATTATTATTATTATTATTATTATCTATTAATCTATATGTAGTATAAACAATGCAGTTTTGGTGGGGGTAAAACTAAAACTACCATTGCAGAGTATATGTCAGCTACATAATTTTATCAGGAAGCCATTGGAGTAGTAAATAACAAGATTTTCAAGAATGGCCAAGCAGGCAACATTTTCATTTAGGACCAACTAGACATCATAACAAGTCTTCTGGTGAAAACCCCATGTCAATATGACCTTCTATTCAGGAGTAACAATAACAAGATTTTAAAAAATATCTGCCATGGCGGCCATACTGAATGTTAGATCAGCACTATTTTCATTTAGGACCAACTAGATAGCATAGGAATTCTTTTGGTGAAAATCCTATGTCTATATGACATTTCATTCAGAAGGAGTAGCAGTAACAAGATTTTCAGATGGCATGGAATTTATGATAAAAGAACTAATACCAAAACTACAATAACCGTGAAAATATTATTGCATAGTATATTTCAGCCACCTAATTTTATTTCTTATTTCATTCAAAATAAAACCTGTATAGATACAACCAATGGTGAAGACATCATCATATCACTGGCTGCTGATTATGTCTCCCTCAACAAGAACAATGTCATGGTTGGTAAAATGTGAAAAATTGTCAGTGTAAAGAATCTAATCCTGGATTATCATGCAAAAGGACTGATCCTGGATTATCATGCAAAAGGGCTTGCAACTATAGAAATTCAGTGGCAGTTTGAACTCATTCAGTTTTTATATACATTCAAGAAATTTATCAATGTATTTCATGCCATTTTGGTTTATCATTCATTGTTCAGTGCTTTGCATTTGTGTGATGTTTGCTTCTAAATGCATTCACCATTTCATACACATTTACTCTGCATTCCATTTTAATTTCACTGTTAAAACTAGAAGGGATTTTGTTTTTAAAGTGACAATTGGTCTCCTTCCTCACCACTATCACTGCCATGACAATTAATGTTATTCTGTGACACTAGTACTTGACAGAAGGAAAGGTAAAATCTAGCAAGGCAAATCAAATGAAATTCGTTAGGAATGTGCTATAGAAAATCCCTGATTTTTAAGGTCCAGATTTTAGTCCACGTCTTATAAGATTGAAACAGTTTGATCAATTTAATTTAAAACTGTGTGAAAAAATAATTGATGTAATGGCCTGAAGATCTAATTAGGATGTATACATATGGATACAAAATATGTTTACCAGGATTTATTTATTTACCTCAAGTGATTATTGCTTCATCGTGCTTATAAGGTTTTTGTCCCCAACAATATCTAAGTCCAAAATGTTTACAAATATGTATAAAAAAAAAATAGAATAATTGCTAAAATGGCATGAAAATATAAGCAGGTCATTGATATACTGAAACAAAAATGTATACCAAAAATCATTCAAGCTCAAGTAATCTTTACTTAAATATGCTAACAAGGTTTATGTAAAAAACAAAATCCAGTAAAATTAGTTTTAAAATGTGTACAAAATTGAAAAAACAGGTCACAGTCACCAGAATCTTATCAACCCTGGGACCCACACAAGGTTTCTCAATTTTTAATCTGGTCTGGTTTGGCTTAATAGTTTGTCATCTTGCTTATAAGAAAGTGTGATGGACAGAATGACAGCACAAATTAGTGTCTCCCAGCCTTAGAAGGGATACTAATTACTCATTTCAGGATCTGTATGTGGGAAATTTTTCCTCTAATTGAGGATGACATAACTATACAATCCACACCGCATGCTGAAATTTACATTCTTTCTTTTGATATACTAATATATACAAATGCAAGTGAATGAAATTAGCATAGGAATTTTTTTTTACAACAATTCTTCAATCAAGGTATATGGTCTGAATGAAACTTGCTGTGCAGAAATCATTACTTTCTTATCAGACCTACCATGACCTTTTGACCCCAGAATCTCTAGGTTTGTTTATTATCCTAAGTGCAAACCATCTACAAAGTTTGGTCAAGGAACCTACTCTAGAATAAATGTTATTCTGCAAAGCTCCTGTGCTCTTTGAGCACAATGACCTTTGCTTCTGACCTTTTGACACCCCAAATCAACAGGCCTTTTCCATACCTTTAGTGCAAGTCCTTCACAAACTTTATTTTCACCTTTTGACAAACTTTAGTTTGTGAATGGTACATGGTCTAGAAGTAAAGTTAGTGGGCAAACACATTTTTCTTTTTTTAGTCAGTGACCTTGACTTTTGGCCATTTGATCCCAAAATCAATAGATTACTTTCTTATCCAATATGCAAGTCATCCACATACTTTGGTGATGGTACATGGCTGAGAACTGAAATATGTATCCAGAAACCATTTTTCTTCTTTCAGTCAATGACCTTGACCTTTGGACCCAAAATCGATATGCTTCTTCCTTACCACAAGTACAAGCCATTCCACAAAGTTTGGTCCTGGTCTGCAATGTAGAACTAGTGCTATTGTGCATAAACCATTTTTCTTCTTTCATTCTCAGTGAATTTTGACCTTTCACCTTTTGACTCCAAAACCGAAAGGCTTCTAAGCTATCCACAATCTTTGGTTAAGGTACAAGGTCTAGAACTAAAGTCTGTATTGCAAAAAAAATATTTCTTATTTCAGCCAGTGACCTTGACCTTTTATCTTTTTACTCTAAAATCAATGTACTTTTTCCTTATATCATGTGCAAGCCATCCATAAAGTTTCTTAGAGGTCTGTGATGTAGAACTAATGTTTTTGCATGGAAACCCTTTTTCTTCTTTCAGTCATTGTAACCTTGACCTTTTGACTCAAAAATCTATAGTCTTCTTCCTTACCCCAAGTGCTAACAATTCACAAAGTTTGGTCTAAGTTTGTGATGCAGAAGTAACATTATTGTGCAGAAACAGTGTTAAAATACTGTGATTTAAAATGCTGGCTAACATGATTAATGTTGTCTATTTTCTAGTTATCTAGCTCATTCCTTATTATTGTTCCACTGTTTCCTGAACTTGTTTAGTACAGATTATTTTAACTGGTGTCCATTCAGGTGTGTATCTGTGTGTGCGAATGTGAGTGTTTGAGAGACAGAAGCTACAAGAATAAATGTACTGAGAAAAATTTGGGAGTGATGACCATTTTGAAGCATATGTTTAGTATCTTTGCCAGTATTCAGTTGTTGGAATTTTAATGTTGTGTGTGTGCATGTGCAAAATGAAAGATCATCAAAACTGGCAACATGGTTGACCATAGCTGCTCCATTTTTTCAAATCAAATTATAAATGAACATACTGATTAATTGCAGGCCTCAACTCTGATACAAAACTCTCTTTATTTCTGAGTAAGCAGCTCCTTTAGAAAGAAGTCTTGATGTTCTCATACTTGGTGTGTGTGTGTGTCTGTGTGTACATGTATACATGCATGTGTCTATTCATGTTTGTATGCACATGCATGTGTATACATTATTCTTGCTATGCATGGACACCATACTGATGCATATGAAAGACATTGTTGAAATTTTTCAAACCAGAACATTTGTTGATTTCTCTGTAAATTAATTTAATCTAAAATTATTAAAGTAGTGTACTTCTTTTAAAAGCTAAGATCATATGCTTAAAAGAAGACCAATGTTATTGTGTCAATTTGAAATTCAACACCATCTGACCATGTTACTGTCAAATTGAAATTCAACATCATCTGACCATTTTACTATGTCAATTTGAAATTCAACACCATCTGACCATTTTACTATGTCAATCTGAGATTCAACACCATCTGACCATGTTACTATGTCAATCTGAGATTCAACACCATCTGACCATGTTACTATGTCAATCTGAGATTCAACACCATCTGACCATGTTACCATGTCAATTTGAAATTCAAAACCATCTGACCAGGTTACTATGTCGAATTGAAATTCAACACAATCTGACTAGGTTACCATGTCAATTTAAAATTCAACACCATCTGACCATGTTACTGTGTCAATCTGAAATTAAACACCATCTGACCATGTTACCATGTCAATTTGAAATTCAACACAATTTGACCAGATTTTACTTGAAGTACAAGGGTTTGGTAATATAAACTACATGCTACAAAGAGAAATCACTATGATGTTTATCTATGTTTTCACAAATTGGATGGATGGACAATTTCCATATCCATATGTAGTGCTGATGTACTCCCCCAGTGGTTGCTGAAAAGGACCTGTGAATCTATTTTTACTAGTAGTGAATGAAATAGCATTAAGTTTATTGGTGTTGTCGCTATCGAAGGCTCTGTTACATTCACCAAGAAGGGAACATCCACTGGTGGTATATTTCCTAGCCCCAAATAATTACGTGCAGGATTGGCATTGATTCTTGAATCTCTCCACTTCTGCAGTCCAACAAATGATGAACACTCTCTGAAGAATTTGCAACTGTGTTTTGTAAGGATACAAAAGTCCTGGATGACTCTGTAATGACATTAGTCCCTGAGTTTGGCACTTCTGGTTGCACTTGCACACAAGTGTTTGCTTTGTGAAGCAACTGCCTGAGTGTTTTTATTGGTGTTCCGGAATGACTGAAGCAAACAAGATTTTCCTGCCTTCAAGTTGCAATTAATTCCCCACTTTGATAATTCTTCCTTTAGTTTTGACAAAATAATGTACAGTATCATCGACAGGGTGTGTTTGTTATGTGACACTTATAGGCCCATATGGTGTGCCAAGGACTTGTCAGTGACACATTATAAACTCATATAGTGTGCCAAGGACTTGTCAGTGACACATTATAAACTCATATAGTGTGCAAGGACTTGTCAGTGACACATTATAAACTCATATGGTGTGCCAAGGACTTGTCAGTGACACATTATAAACTCATATGGTGTGCCAAGGACTTGTCAGTGACACATTATAAACTCATATGGTGTGCCAAGGACTTGTCAGTGACACATTATAAACTCATATGGTGTGCCAAGGACTTGTCAGTGACACATTATAAACTCATATGGTGTGCCAAGGACTTGTCAGTGACACATTATAAACTCATATGGTGTGCCAAGGACTTGTCAGTGACACATTATAAACTCATATGGTGTGCCAAGGACTTGTCAGTGACACATTATAAACTCATATGGTGTGCCAAGGACTTGTCAGTGACACATTATAAGCTAGAGATAAACAATTTGAAACAAAATAAGAGGTATTAGTAAAAACAATACTTAAACATAAAAATGTTAAAAGGAAACAATTTTGAAAGAAACAGTAACATTAAAGTTATTAAATGAAACATGAGAACAAACACTTGAAAAACTAGAACAAAATAGCACTGTCAAATATTCGTGTATTAGGCTTGCATTTCGTAATGCCTGACTTACCAACAGTGGTCAGTTATTAATATGTATAATCAGTGACTGATGTTAAATTTAAAGTGATTCCTAGTACAGTGTGCTATTACTATTTGAAAGTGGAATCTGTCTGACTTTGGGGCCAATTATTCTACATAACCACCAAATCTGTACTCTTCATTCAAGCTTGCAGGCATACTAGTGCCTGTGTGGTTGAAGGGCCAAATTGATTATGTTGTTTGCCACACACCTCTGGGATGTGGGTTTGATCCCCACAAGCTCAGTGTCTTAAAATTCTTACATCACTACCTTCAGACTTGTATATGTAAATTGACTGTAAAACCACAATACAAAGAGGATAAAATACATTTCAGCAGTATATATTTAATTACTGCAGTGGCATGCATCATTATACTGGACATTAAATGCAGGATAAATTAATGATTTTCTTTCTTATGATTGGGGTTGAACAGCTCATCAGCAACATGAAAACCCATTTAATGCTGCACTTGTGTGCATGAAAAAAAATATTAACTTAAAACTGCATTGCAAAAAGTAACTTTGTCACACTTTGAATATGCATCTTTGATCTTGCTCCAATAGTTGTTCATTAGTTTGATATGTAAACTGATATTTGTGATTTTGTTATTTTAATTTCTATTATGGTGGTGGTGGTATATTAAAATTTTTATTTTTTGTGGTGGTTCTTCAAGATTAATTAAAGTTTTGGTAGTGGTACCCGCACAAAAGATTGGCATTCCTGCCCCCCCCCCCCCCCGCCCCCCCCCCCCCCCCCCCGCCCCATGCTTTTTCCTGGAATGGCCCTAAGGAATAATTTTATTGAACTGGTAATTAAATAAAGTAAGCTTTACACTCACCTGATACTTACACAAAACAGTTTTGGTTTCTGACATTCTGTACAGTGTAAAAACATCTAGACATTACTAATGTACAAAATGTTTGCATGGAATTTTTGTGAAGAAAAATACAATACACAAATTGTCCTTCCTAGGGTAATTCTCACAAGATTTTGACAGCAAGTCAGTGCTAAACATAAACATATCTTTTTAAATGAAAACAAAAATAGGTGCCAGAGATAATCAACAATACTTAATGGAAATATACAGATCATTTAAACAATGTGGCAAAAAAATCAAGTTTTATAGATACAATTAATGACTATAATTATGCATATTGTGTGCAAATGCACAATTTAAGTCGTATTTTCTTGGCAATAAACTCGATAAGGGCCTGTTAGCCTTCTTATCAATTGTCCATGAAAATAGAAGCCATAACAGAGAAAACCTTTAGCATTTACTGGCTGCTTTCCTTTATTAAAAGCAGTCCTGGATAAAAATTAAATACCTATTTAAGGGACCCCTTTTCTCTATACGAGTTTCATATGGATATGACTAGGAGCCAAAATCGGCCTTTTTTCCTTTATTAAAGTCAGCATTATTGCAATATACAAATTTTACAACCAGTAGTCCAACGTATACAGAAAAGATACCCCCCTTTATCTGAAAAAAGGGGAAAAATCTCTGAATAAAGGAGGGATTTAATAAAGAAGTAAAGGTAGGGCTTGAAGATATAATGCATGTTTTTTGCATATTCTTTTGGCTTTGGTCTCAGTTTTTTTTAAATAAAAGTGAATCATGCAATCACACATATTAGACCCTTATCTGACTCACCAGGCTGAGTGCTGTATGCTGCAGACTCCTGTGGCTGACTGTGTCGACTAGGCCGTGTCCCAGCTCTGGTTCCCTTACTACTCCACCTCTGCTGTTCTGATTCAAATGCCTTAAAAAAAGAAAAACAAATCTGCTGATGAATCAGTACTGGGGACTACTGTAGTTCTATCTACAAATAGATGTGCATTTATATATAATTAAATTTATATATAATTAAATGATGAATAAGTGCTGGGGACTACTGTAACTCTATCTACAAATAGATGTCCATTTATATATAATTAAATGATGAATAAGTGCTGGGGACTACTATTAAACGCTATCTATAAATAGATGTCCATTTATATATAATTAAATTAAATAATTATGTGCTGGGGACTACAATAACTCTATCTACAAACAGATGTACATTTATGTATAATTAAATGATGAATAAGTGCTGGGGACTACTCTAACTCTATCTACAAACAGATGTAAACTTATATGTAATTAAAAGATCATAGGGACATTGTAACTTTTCCCCACCTGTTTTATTATTAAATTGTATAAATTTTTCATCGTTGTTCATGACAAAAGAATTTTTGGAAAATATTTGAATCCTCTCTTAGACTGAAAATAAATGTCCCTGTAAAGTCACATTGGCACATTCCAACTTTTTTGTTCTCAAGTTTCTTTGGAAGAAAATATTTAGGATATCTGAACTCCAACTGCAATGCCCTTCAAATATATAAAAGCAGCTTCATCAAAAATCCATTTATTTGGAGACCATGCTGATGGAAAAGGTTTATGAAGTTATTACATCTATGTGCAGTGTTTTTATTTGTTGACTCATAAGAAGAGGTTTTCCCCCGATTATTATGTTTTTAGAACTATAACCCTTCTTTATTACCGACATATTCCTCTTTACATATATTCCTGAGGTGCATTTTCTATGACAGTGTGAAAGGGTGGGGGGTGGGGTGGGCAGGTTAAGTAGTTGAATATTTATTTAATAATCGCGTTGGGAATAATTGTAAAAAAACCCAGCTTTTTCTAATGAAGTTCTTCATTTTTTTGTATAAGTTATCTTTATTTTCGATATATCCAATCTCTGAAAGATCGTTTAAAACATTACTCCAAGTGGTTTCAACATGCATCACATGTGTATTAATGAAA
This sequence comes from Margaritifera margaritifera, assembly GCA_029931535.1. Lineage (NCBI taxonomy): Eukaryota > Metazoa > Mollusca > Bivalvia > Unionida > Margaritiferidae > Margaritifera > Margaritifera margaritifera. The sequence continues at coordinate 3,721,898 of JAQPZY010001620.1, forward strand.
ATATTTGTGTATTATGTCACTGCTTTTTGCATGTGAATGTGGATACATTCTAGTGTTACTGTAGAATCAGAATAAAATAAGATTCTTTATTTAAAAAAAGAGTGTCACAGTTGTTTAGAGAGACAAAAATGCTGAAACTCTATTCTAAATTTTTTTTTTATTAGTAAAATACTGATGCTGTAATTTCACTGCAAGTTATAGCAAAATTTCTGCTCATCCTTGGGCAAACTTCTGAGTGCCAATTTGGGAATGTTAAGTTCACTATAAACTTTGGAACTTGTTTCTCCATAATGAGTCCTATCTGTGAAACTAAGCTTTTCATGCACCTGGTACGCCTTTCGCTTGGTTCCTTTGCTATCGTTAATCACATTTGCAAAGGAGTATTATAAACTATAAATAGCTGATTGATGTTAGATACTTTAATTATGTCACATGTACTTAGTGTTCTCAGTGTTTGATTACCGTATTTACCGTATATATTGGGACAGGATAAAATAAATGATTTTTTTCCTGTCCCATAACTTATGGTTAAACTTTTTTTCAACTAGATCATATGTCCCAAAACTTAAGAACCGAAACAAATTGTGTTGAATTTGTTCCCCCCCCCTCCCCAGCACTTCATGTTAAAATAAGGTAGGTAAATTAAACGTTTATTTGATAATAAACTGAAAGAAACTAACCTTGTACTATTCTCATTTATTCCTCTTTTTTGTTCTTCATAAGCAATTTATGTATAAAAGACACAAACGTATCCACTAACACATGGTCCGGTAATGTAGAGTACCAGTCGTGTGTATCGCTCATGTCAGGTAACACCATTGACACATTATTTTATTGACGTGAATATAGATACACGAATCATGTTTGGTTGTCCTCAGAAGTTTGAATACCAGTATATTATCAAACTTAAAATTGGATCCAGCAAAATCACAAACAATAGAAAGAGAGAGACAGAGAAATAGCAACCGATTGCTTGAAGGCACCAGCAATTCACGCATGATCCGGTGTATGGTGCAAAATAACCAAGAGTGTATTATATCCAGGTTAACAATATAACAACATTTTGTAAATAAAAATCATTATTAGGAAATACATTCACCGTGAGAGCAAATGACAATATTTTTGCTAGATTGGGATACAGAATGTATTCTTAAAGACAATTAATGCCATGTATATTATTTACCCTGCAGACATCAATACCTGTTTGTATGAGTTAAGATTACAGATGGCAAACAATAGAGGACCGGGTGGTGAATAAACACAGCTGATAGCGAGCAATAAACTCATTGTTTCAACTTACCAGTAGGATATCAAATACAAAGTTTATTTTATTACAAAGCAAGCAGACCCTGGAAGCCAACTTTGGATTCGTTTAAGTATGCAGATTTTTTATATACAAAGTCGGCAGACCAAGGGAAGCCGGCTTTGGTTTCTTTTAGCAGTATTCACAGGAATTTTAAAAATAAATTGAAACAGTGGAACAGTCGGGGTCTGAAAGTGACACTTTGAGCATACATTGTGAAATGTACTGGTATTAAAGGATTTGCCAGAACTGAACAGGTGTCAATTGTGCGGCATGATCACAGGAAGTTCAAATAAATTCTGTCGGCGGCTCGATCAAAGGGTTGGGAAAACAAAGTGAGGCTGCCATTACAAACTAAGGGATTTGCACTGGCAGATAACTGAGGAAATATTACTTGGGAATTAGATCTGGCTTATGAAAGAGGCAAATATAAATCAACTCAAAACTTTTATTGCATCAAACTGTTTATACAGCAAAACAAAATATAATACAAGTACGGGTTGCTCCGACTTCCACGTATTTTGTACGTAGTGCAAGCATCTAGTCTCATATATTGCCCATAGATTTATTAAATTTTGTTCTTCAAAAGTTTGCAGACAAGAAGACAAGTGTAAACAAACAACACTGACAGCGGTTTTTATTTTGTTTATTTAATAAAATATAAGTTCGAGTGCATTTTTTTTTACCAGCTAAGCATCGATTTTATGATTTAAAAGGTGTCCCAAAACTTACGACTCGAAAAAAACGATCTGTCCCAGAACTTACAGTGCACAAAAAAATTACTTTAAAAATTAATTTATGGTGTCCCAACATATACGGTAAATACGGTAGTCCATTGAAATGAGTTGACTTAACACATGACTGTGACCGTTAGCTCTTACACAGGTGGGATTTACATGCCTTTTAACTTTTTTTATTCTACCCCATTACTTGATTTGATACAAATGACTAATTAACATGATAATACAATTCAGGTCAACTTTTAATTGACTGTAACAATGCAACCAACACTTGCACAAGTCGGAGATCAAAACACAGTTGGTACTTAATTAGGTTCTCATGAAAACGCTTGTGTGTATCGCTGTGATGGTTGACTGACACTTTTCACATTTGAATACAAGAGGGCATATTGCATTTATGATAACTCTGAAACTGAATTAAAAGATAAAACTAAAACACGAATTTCACTTACAAAACATACGTAACTAGTATTTACTTCTTAAAGTGTTGCCACCATTAGGCATTACTAATGTTTTAATCGATTAAAATTTTGTCATATATTGTTATTTACAGTGTACTGAGAATTTGTTTATACAGAAAATTTAAGAAAGTATGTGACTTCTTATTAAAAGTTGCAAATTTTATGATTTTGATTCAAATGTCCAGGTGCTAACTGCTGTTTTCAACTATATAATGAGTGATATATCAAAGTTTAATTAACCAATTTTGATCACAATTTTCTTCACATTCAACAATTTCAAAATTCATTCAAATGCAATATGCCCTCTTGTATTCAAATACAAAGTATTTTTGTATTTTGTAGAAGAAAAAAGAATGGGATTCATGCCTAAACCTGCATCATAAGTGGGTTTGCGAGTTATCCGGGCACGAATTATCAAGGAACAGGTGTATATCTACACTGCTATATCATTATAAAACTTCTATATCATTATATCATTACAAGACTGCTATATCATTATAACACTGCTATATCATTATATTGTTATAACACTGATATAACATTATATCATCATAACACTGGTATATCATTATAACAAGCTATGGTCTTTCTTTTATGACTGAGAGCTGTTCCTAAATTAAAGGCATGGGAGTAGCATCTAAAGGCACTTCTTTTAATTAGATGTGGGTGATGGGATTAGCTGAGACTGTTCTAAGGTAAATTTTGATGCAAAATCTGATTAAATGGCAATGCGTGATGTAGTCTTTGAGAAAAAAAAAGCTTCCTAATCTACCAGTGCCACCTCCCATGGCACTATAATGTGGAAGCATTGTATCTTGAGAGTTATTTTTGTAGCTCATATGAACAGCATTAAAACAATGGAACACTATCTTGCAAAACTAGGCAGAAAAAAAAATGTATATCTACAATGGCCTCAATAAAACATGAGTGCAAATAAATAATGTACATTTTACTTGTCACTGTGAGAGCAAAGTAAGAGATGTGGTAATCTGGCACTTCATTTTGTTTGCATTCATTCTGTATTTCATTTGCATTCATTCAGTATTTCATTTGCATTCACTCTGCATTTCATTTGCATTCACTCTGCATTTCATTTGCATTCACTCTGCATTTCATTTGCATTCACTCTGCATTTCATTTGCATTCACTCTGCATTTCATTTGCATTCACTCTGCATTTCATTTGCATTCACTCTGCATTTCATTTGCATTCACTCTGCATTTCATTTGCATTCACTCTGCATTTCATTTGCATTCACTCTGCATTTCATTTGCATTCACTCTGCATTTCATTTGCATTCACTCTGCATTTCATTTGCATTCACTCTGCATTTCATTTGCATTCCATTTTCATTTCAATGGTAAGAGTACCCATTTCATTGTCTGAATTCTACCTGGCATATAACAATTACCTGGACAGTGGACAGATCATTCTGGTAGACCACAAATCTGACTTCTGTAACTGATGAAGATGGATTATCCCTGTTGTATGTAGAAAAATGCTGAAACATTTCCTTGGCAACAATATCTCTAGGGTATTGCAGATTTCCTGTTCCAAGGGCCGGGAAAGCAATACTTTTAAAACCCTTTTTCTCACACTGATCCAGGCACTTCTTTATAAGTCCATTAAAAATCTGTAATAAAATGTAAAGATTGTTACAAAATGTTGTAGAAATGTACTATCCCCCCCTCTGAATCTTAGAAACATGAGGAGGTGGCAGTTTAGTAATTCAAGGCTCTACAACTGTAACAGTTACAGTGATAAACAAGAAGCCAAAGTGGGCTCGTGCAGATCACTCACATGGCAGACCCTGGCCCTAAAACCTAATCCAAAGAAATTTCCTATACAATTTTGTGAAACAAGCAAGTTCCAGGAATTTACTTCCCCCAGTATTTCACTGGAAGTTGGGGAGTGTAGTTTAGTAGAGAAAAGGCTAAGGTGACAATGGTGGTATATCACACAAGTTATGGTATGTCTGCAAAGGAAGTTGGTTGGTTGACTGGTTTGTTTCTAAGAGCATTTTCAAGACATTCTGACTACCATTTTAAGGAAATGGGATCTAAGTGCATTTCCCAAGGATACATTGAGGCAGCAGACCTGGGCTGGCAACCCAAATCTGCAACCCATAGATTATGTCAGTCCAACACACTACCAACTGAGCTAATGTAACACCTTAGCAAAATAAGATACTGGCTGATCACGTAGAACACTGACAATGGAACCTGGGTGAGGTTACATCAACATAATGCTGCCTAGAAAATTTGCTATAAAAAAATAAAATGTTAAGAGCATTATTTTGCTGAAATAAAAGTATGTATTAAGTCCAACATTCTGTGGCCATAACTGCACTAAATCTAAATGATGATGTGAATAGCTAATGATGTAATTAGTATATATCTTGGGACAGGAAAAACAATTATGTTTTCCTGTCCAAAAACCTGGAAACTAAAACAAGAGTCCCTTGAAGGGACTAATGCTCTACTAATGCCAAAAGAATTTCCAGCAATCCAAGATAAGACCATTTTACCTTTTTAACTGCTTAGTATTCAAACCATCTCTGATACTCTTGAGAAACTCCAACATACCAAATTTTGTAACAAAACTATTCTTACATTTGAGTTAACATCCCCACAAGATACCTGCATTGTGTAGAACAAACTTGTTATTACTGTCTTTGACCTTTTATCTTGAACCCGATATTGTGGACAGAAGATCATTGAACTTGTCTCAGTGTCAAGGTATAACCACATGCTAAGTTTTGTTAAATCAATAAGTAATATTTCTTGGTGGAAAAAAAGTTAAGTTATTTGAGTGGTATCATTTAAGGTATTATTCAGATATATCCTCAAACTGGGTTTGAATGATACAAATCCATTCATGCTTGTTTATACCATCATGCTTGCAAGCCAGTATAGCTAAAAATCTAAGTCAAGACCTTTGACCTTAAAATCAATGTCATCATGCTGTCAACCTTTTCATTAGAATGCAACTGAACACAAAAGTCTGGTCAAAATTTGTTTGTGTATGTGTGCATGTATGTATGTATGTATGTATGTATGTATGTATGTATGTATGTATGTATGTATGTATGTATGTATGTATGTATGTATGTGTGTGTGTGTGTGTGTATGTATGTATGTATGTATGTATGTATGTATGTATGTATGTATGTATGTATGTATGTATATATGTATGTATGTATGTACCGGTATTTATGTGTAAACACACACACACACGGCACTGTGTTCATAACCTCAATTAAGTACAAGAATGCAAGCAATGACCTTCTGACTTCACCCCAGTGTCAATTATCTGGTTTTTCAAACTTCTTCACACATGTACAGATATGTTTGTGGTCATGCAGATAGGTACCATTTTCATTCAGAACCAATTAAGTAATGCAAGAAGTGTTTTAATGAGAAAAGAATGCCATCATTCATGCAAGAGGAGTAGTGATACCAAGATTTTCAGGATGGTTATGGTGCATTTTTGAGATCAGATTAGCACCATTTTCATTTGAACCAGTTATATATTGCTACAATGTTTTAGTAAAAACCCAATGTCATTACAACCATGCATTCAGGAGAAGTAGCCATATAAAGATTTTCAGGAATGCCATCAAGGCTTCCATTTTGGAAGTTGTATCAGCATCATTTAAATACAGGAACAACTATATATTGCAAGAGAGAATTAATTTTAAAAACTTTTTACAAATGTTGGAAAGGCCATCTGTTCTGAAGAAGTTGCTTTTACAAGATCTGTCAAATTTTGGGAGATTACACTGGTATCATTTTTCATTTAGGATCAACTGCATACAGTGAAAAATGTTTTCATAAAAACCACGCGTCATTATGACCATACCTTAAAAAGGACTAACGATAACAAGGTTTTCAAGATGGCCATCATGTTGGAAGTCCGATTAGCTATAACAAATTTTCATGCTGGTCATACTGTATGTCAGATCAGCATCATTTTAATTTAGTACCAGACAGACATGATAATAACTCTTTCAGTGAAAATTCCACGTAGCTATGGCCATCTATTTAGGAAAAGTAGCAATAAAAACATTTGGTGACTAATTAGCACCATTTTCATTTAGTACCAAGTAGAAATTATAAGTTTTTTGTGAAAACCCGATGTTGATACAACCATCCAGGAGGAATACCAAACTTTTCATGATGTCCACTGTGGCAGTTATATTGGAGGTCTGATCAGCACCATTTTCATTTAGGCCCAATTAGGCACCATAACAAGTCTTTCAGTGAAAACCCAATGCCAATACAACCATTCATTCACATGAAGTGGCAATAACAAGATTTTCAGGATGACAACAATGGTGGCTATACTGCACGTCAGATTGGTACCATTTTAATTTCATACCAAAAATGACATCATATCAAGTCTTTTAGTGAAAACCCCATGTCAGTACAACCATCCATTTATTGATAAACAGTGATAAGATTTTCAGATTGCCACCATGGTGGTCATGTTGGCTGTCCAAGGACATGTCCAACAGGCACCTTAGTTAGGACTAACTTGACTTCATAGGAAGTTCAGGTGGAGAAGTGGCAAGATTTACGTGATGGCTGCCATGTTGACCATACTGGATGTTATATCAGCTCCATTTTCATTTAGGACCAACAAGACATCATAAGAAGTCTTTTAGTGAAACCCCATATTGATATGACCATATGTTCATGAGTATCAATAAAAAGATTTTCAAGATGGCAAGGTGGCCATATTGAATATAGGATGGGCACCATTTTCATTAGGAAGAACAAGACATCATAAAAAGTCTTTAAGTGAAAATCCTATGTTTATATGATCATAAGTTTTGGATGTCCATGAGACACCATTTTTATATAGGAAGAACAAGAGATCTTAAGTCTTATAGTGAAAACCCCATGTCAGTATGACCATCCATTCAGGAATATCCGTAACAAGATTTTCAAGATGGCCACAGTGGAATCCATACTGTATGTCACATTGGTAATGTACCATTTTCATTTAGAACAATGGTGGACATATTGAATGTCAGATTGGTACAGGATAAAAAGTGATAAGAAGATTTTAAGATTGCCACTGGAGTGGCCATTTTGGCTGTTCAAGGGCATGTCTGACAGAAACTACTTCCAGTAAGGACCAACTAGACTTCATAAAAATTTCAGAAGGAGTTATGATAAGATTTACTTGATGGATGCCATGTTGACCATACTGGATGTCCAAGTAGAACCATTTTCATTAGGACCAACTAGACATCATAAAGAGTCTTCTGGTGAAAAATCCACATCAATATGACTTTTCGTAGAGAAAAATAGTGTTTACAAGATTTTCAAGATGGTTGCCATGGTGGCCATATTGGATGTCAGATCAGCACCATTTTTATTAAAGATCAACAAGACATCAGAAGAAGTCTTTTAGTGAAACCCCATGTCGATATGACCACCTGTTCAGGAGTAACAATAAAAAGATTTTCAAAATGGCAAGGTGGCCATATTGAATGTAGGTTTAGCACCATTTTCATAAGGACCAACTAGACATCATAAGAAGTCTTTTAGTGAAAACCCTATGTTTATGTGACCATCCATTCAGAAGGAGTAGTAATAAAACGATTGTCAAAGATGACCACAATAACAGCCATAATGGATGTCTGAGAGGCACCATTTTCATACAGGACCATCTAAATCATAACAAGTCTTTTAGTGAAAACCCATGTCAGTATGACCATCCATTCAAGAGTATCCAGAACAAGATTTTCAAGATGGCCACAGTGGAAGCCATATTGCATGTCAGATTGGTACCATTTTCATTTAGAACTAACTAGACATCATAAAACGTCATTTGAAGAAAATGCCATGTTGATATAACCATCAGTTCCTGAGTAGTAGCAATAACAGGATTTTCATAAGTGGCCATACTGGATGTCAGATTGGCATAATTTTTATTTAGGATCATCAAGACATCTCAAGTCTATCCATAAAAGTCCCATGCCAATATGACCATTCTTTCAGAAGGAGTGGCAGCAAGATTTTCAAAATGGCCACCATAATGGCCATACTGGATGTCTGAAGGCACCATTTTCATTTTAAATCAAAAAGACATCATATGAAGTCTTTTTACCAAACCCGCATGTCAATACAACCATCCATCCATTCCTGAGTAGTGATAATGCCATGGCAGCCATAGTCTACATGTCAGATCAGCACCATTTTCATTTAGGACCAAATAGACAGCATAAGAAGTCTTTTAGTGAAAACCCCATAATGATATGACCATCCATTCTGAGGTAGTAATGATAACAGAAGAAAAAAATATTATGATAAACATTGGAAAAATTCTATAGCTTGATTTTGTTTCAAAGTCCACAGTTTATATACAATTTATTAGCTAGACAAAAACCTGTACTTAATGTCTGCCAGTTATAAAATAAGAAGTGCATTACACTCCAATATAGTGATCTTTCTTGTATGTATTATAGAACGGTAGTCTAAATTACTGAAATAAAGAATATAAATTTACCTAAATTTCCACTTGTAGGGAGATGACATTGTAACCACCCTTTCAGTTGTATAACAAAGTGACTTTCTATTAGGCTTTAAGGTAATTTTGCCCCGGGAACATCGTCTTCAGTTTACTCTACATACTGAAACTTAGCCGCCATGTTACAAAGTTTGTCTGTAGGGTTTAAGAAACTGCCAACAGGGGCCATTTTAGGCATGAGGTCATTACGTGTTGCATCACATCTGCCTAATTCGTAACCTGCCCTATTGGGAAAAATGTCTACCCCAAGTTACCAGTACAGAGCAAGGAGGGGACCTTGCACAGTTCTTGCAAATAATTGCATTTCTAATGGCCCAAGTGTATTCAGATTTAAAATGTTCTTCAGACATTTGAAAAACCCAATGAGATATCACTATTACTGCCCTTTTGCTATGGTAGTCTAAGACATAATACAAAAATCAAATGACCAAATGATTTTTGCTCTTAAAGCTTTGATAAAATTCAGATTTTATACTTTTAAAAATACCAGTGATGGATCAGCTGCATGATCAACTTCTTTTCACAACAGGGCATTTCTAGTGGTATTTCTGATTGTTATAAATGCTTTATTTTCCTATATAACTGCTTCAGTCCTAATGCCAAGAACGGCAAGCAGATCCTTACTGCATGCTTACACTGCCATATTGGCTAAACCGTAGAGAAATAAATCTCGAATTAAATATGTGTATTTTCAAAATATATGAATTAAAAATTGCACAATTGTGTGTGTGTGTTCCCCCCTTTCATTTTTTTCTATTATGATTCATTGGTGCAACATTTGCACATGTATTTATGAGTATTTTGCAAGCCATATAATTGTGCATGGTATTTGTTTTGTACATTTTTGTTATTGATGATAAGTTTGCCTTTTTATATCTCTTCATATATTTTGGTGAATGTATGTATCATATCCTGAATATTTACCACTTATACTTTGATTTTTGGTGAGCCTATAGATTGGGTAGTGGGGGTAAGTGGTCCAACAAAACTGTGATTTGGATAGCCAAATATAATGGTTTCAATACATTTTGAAAATATTGGCATTAAGTTGCCCTTGTAAGTCATTATTAACTTGACTGATGCATATATTTTTCACAAATGTTACCAAACTTCAATAAATAAACAGCTGTAATTGCCCTTGTTTATATTTACTAAAAGTGCTTAGTGCATTAAAATATTTTTTTGTCATTCTTTACAGGCAGAGACCTCTCTATTGTACCACCCAATTTAGAATCACAGCCTTTAAGCAGAAAATGTAAATGAATGAATGAACCAGTGATCACTTAAGTTTTCTTTTTATCTGGATTTGTTTATATCCACAAAGACACTAGTTGTGAAAGAGTGTCTTATTTGATACTTGTCTGTCGATTAAAATAACATAAGTTCTGAAATACGCCTGATGTACTCTTTCAAAAGTCCTATTTTATGCCTCATCTACAGCATGCAGATTTTCAAAGTTCAAAAGTACATCTCATCTACATTACTGCAATTTTCCAAGTTCTAACATATGCCTTAACAAGTGAATTAAAAATGTGTAAGTTTCAAAAAACGCCTTTTCTTGCCCAGTACGCCTACAATTTTCGGGAATATGCCTGTAGTTTTCAAAATCTTTAGACAAAAGAAGCTCATATTTCTCACTGGAATTACGGTTCTGGGTCTTGTACGCCTGTAAAATTTGCTTAATGCCTTTAATTAAAGCGTATTACGCCTCTAATACTGCTCATGTACAGACACAACATGCCCATACTTTTCGTACGGGAGGGATTATTTGAATATTAGGAAAAGACAACAACTGAAGACAAAAGCAATATAGGAAAAATGGGGAGTTTGGGATCGTACAATATTCCAAATTTAAAGTCAATGGGATAAATAGTTAATTTGAACATAATTAATGGAATGAAAACTTTAACCAAGAAGGTATCCTACATATTGATCCCATGGCCCCAGCCAGGGACTTGACACTGGGGTAGAAGTAGTAAAATCCCTAAAGTCAGTGTGTGATGATGCTATATTCCAAACATGAACTGAATTGGTTATGGAAATATAAGTGAAGAAACACCTATAATCAAAATGTGTCCCCATTATGAAACCTGACCCATTGGCCCCACCCTGGGGTTGAGTGGTACTGAGAGAATGGGAGAAGGTGATGATATTATATTCCAAATATGAAGTGAATAGGGAAAGGGGGTTATGGAAATATAAGTGATGGAAAAAACTGTAACCAAAATGTATCCCAAATATAATTCTTGTCCCTATGGCTACAGAGACAGAATTAACCCAAAAGTAGGGGTGATACTGAGAGAAGGGGAGTATGTGATGATGTTATATTTCAAACATGAGATGAATTGATGATGGGGTTATCAAAATATACTGTATTTGATGTAATAGTCAAACTGTGTACTTAATAATTGTTTACTGGGTGATGGTTAAGATTATCACAATAAGTGCACACTGATAATATCAAAAATAATCTCCTCATCACATGGATGAACATGATAGAAGAGTTAGCTCCCTTTGTCTGTTGGAAGCTCTCCACTTTAGAGTACATTGTCTCTCCCAATATGGTCATTCTGAATAATTTGTATATGAGAATGACTTAACCCATTAAGATAAAAAGGTAACAAGACATCAGACATGCACAGTTGTAAGTTTTAAAAAAATCTTTTTGTTTTAGGCAGAAATGTTTTAAAGTTTTGACTAAAAGAGATGGGTGTGAGCTTGTTGAGGCATGTGTTGGTATTAAATTGAATATGGCAAGTACTGAATAATATTAACCAAACACTTTACTAAAAACGTGTCCCCATTATAATTCCTGACCCCATGGCCCCACCCAGGGGCATGAGAAATACTGAGAGATGGGAAATATATGATGATATTATATTATAAATATGCAGTGAATCAGGCAAAGAGTTATGGAAATGATGGCGAGGGAAAAGAAATGTTAACCAAAACCTTTAAGCAACATGTGTCCCCTTTATAATTCTTGACCTTGTAAGAGAACACAGAGTCAGGAGTGGTCCTGAAGAAAGGGGAGTATATGTGATGATGTATTCCAAACATGAGGTGAGTTTGTGAAAAAGTGTGGGAAATATAAATGATGAACAAATCTTTAACCACAAACTTTAACAAAATGATGTCCCAATTAAAATTCGTGACCCTGGGACTGAATCCAGGGGAAGGAGTGGTACTGAGAGATGGGGAGTATGTGGTGATGTTATATTCCAAATATGAAGTGAATCAGGTAAGGGGTAACTGAGACAAAAATGCTGAAAGAAAACTGTAACCAGAGATGTCCACAAAAAACAGCAATAGAGATACCCCCATTCTTACCCATTTAATGCTACCCAAATATCTTCAATCATTACCTTAGTCCTCTAACTTTTTGGCAAAGCTATCTCGTATGATTTTCTATGTCAGTTGGTAAAACAATATGCAAAGTCTGATGACATTCCACTGTTGCCAACTGGCAAAGCAATTTCAAAAACCTTGGATCAAAAGTTGATGCTCAATGGATGCCAGACAAGAAGATACATTAGGAATATCACATGTCACACTTTTGCAACATTTTTGTGCAAGCAAGATGAAATTGACTGACACAATAGTAATAAGTACCTACAAATATTTTTTTAGGCAGTTGCAAATGAACACAGATGCTCATTTTTTTCCAACCAAAGTCATCCTTTGCGAGTCAGATATGATGAATATCTTTTCAGCTATTTTTTGTGTGCTTACTTTCAGAGATGTAGTTGCATCACTCCACTGCACCAATGCTCCATGACACACTATTTGACACATTAAATTTCCACCTCCAGTGACAGCAATGTCCCCATCCTTGATTCCATTGGGATATTTCTTCTTGCACTCATCTTGCAGAGTCTGTCCACCTTTCATCAGCAATGACTGGGATACGGCTCCATGATTTAGATCCAAAGATTTAGAGGTCGTGTTTACAATAACATCCACTCTCTGACTGGCCATTTCACCCTTGACAACTTTGATGCTGATATTCCCAAAACCAGATGATTTACCAGATATTTCATCGATTGGCATGCTTGGCATCACTGAATACATGGAAGAAAAAAAAAGACTTAAATTAAACTCTTCTATGATTTGTCGAACAGAAAAAAAAGAAATTAATAACTTTGATACATACAAGTTCAATGGTGAAAATTACTGATAATTTTATTTACAGGTTAAATCTGTCCATGAACAAGCTGACATATAAATCTGTGGAAAATTATATCAGCTCCATTTTAATTTAGGACCAACAAGACATCATAAATACACCACAGTGTATGGTTTATTACTTCCAACAAGAGCTGTGTTTTACAAAACATATGCCTCCATGACAATCAAAGGGCATATCTGACAACATAGCCCATTCTGGTGGTACATGAAAATAATAAAGTAATAATGTTACATTCCAAATATGAAGTGAATTGAATAAAAAATTACAGACATATAAAAGATGATTGAATTTTTTAAAAAAAACATTCATAAGTTACAACATATTAAGGAAGAAGTTGCAGGGGAAAGAGTGGAACAGAGAGAAAAGGGAAGTAAATGATTTGCAAATTTCCTTGTTTTAGTAATTCTCATTTTCAATTTTTAATAATAATTGTATAGTCGATATTTCTCCTTTTTGAATACTTACCTGATCACATTTACATTAAGAAAGAAGCTTTACTACCTCTTGAATCCAGCAATTGTGGGAAGATGATAAATCCCATTTCTATACCATATAGATTAAGGGAAGAAACTCTTCCCAACCATTTCCATTACCTCCCCTTACCACCACAAGGTGGCTATGGTTGTTTACTCAGTTTAAAGCTTTCATCTGAAACAACATACATCATATCTCATACCTCTCACAGACTATAACTTTATCTTGTGGATTATGTTGACCATCTATCGACAAAATTTTTATTTTCTGATTTTTCATCATTCTTTTCATTTCAGAAATACAAGGACAACAAAATGTACTCAGCGTAAGATTTAAAGTTGACTAGGGCACACATGATATGTATCTCTCTGCGCAAAGTGTTCTTCCACTGTTGATACTGTCATCTATGAAAACTTTCAGGTTATTATTTCTGATATTTGGTTGTTCTTGTCTTTTCATATTAAACAATGACCATATTAAGAACCAGTGTCAATGAAGACACATGATTTGAGTCTCTCTTGCACAAAGTTTTCTATCAGTGTGGCTTTTGCTGTATGTGAACACTTTCAGGTTGTTTTAATATTTAAGATTTTTGGGGGCTCCTTCTCCTTTCAGATTAACTATTTCCTCCTCAATCATCCCAGTCATAGTATGCCTGATTTCCTCAGGAATTTTGGTAGAGGCAATAAAATTGATAATCTAATTGCTTCTTGTATTCAGGAAAGGATATTTCACATATTTTTGGTCCTAACTTGATAAAACTTACATATTAGACTTATGAAGTAACACGTTTTATATTTTTGTCAACAAAATGGAATGCAGAAATTTTTACTTGTACATTACCATGGCAACATATATGATAGATACATTTCAAATGATGTAGCACCAAACTAATCAATATCAAGAAATATAACATCTGTAATTACTTGAGCTAATTACCAAAGTTCAATCCACTCACTATATACATCATACATATCATGCTCTTGTGTCATTTTGAAAGGACACCCGACCCCCCCCCACACACATTTTGAAATATATATGTAACAACCTTTAATATGCCCAAATATATCAAGCAGGCAAAGCGATACCAGGCATAACTTGAGAAAGTATGCTTTTGTGAAGGTGATTGCATTGTGCTTCAAAATTCTATAATTAGTAACACCTGAACTGTGAATATTTTCACACTCTAAATATATAATAACATCAAAACTCTGACATTTAGATTCATTCTTGCTGATAAAACATTACCTTAGCTATTCATCGATGATGAACTGAAGCATTAAAGCTGATATATGAATGAACCAGATCCTTCTTTGCAACTGAATCAGTACACAGCCAAGAAAAAAAATGACACCATACTTGCCATGGGGGTGAATCTATTTTTAGAAACAGGGATTTTCTTAATATGACCACTCACACTTTCTAGCTTTGTTACAACAATCCACAGATATAAAATTGAACATTTATGGTTTTAATATTTGTCTATGTACTTGTAATAAAGTGTAATGGTTAAATATTATTTGCTTTGCTACTTTTTTCATATTTTTACAAAAATTAGTAAGAAAACAACCTTGAACCTACAGCGCTTCACAAATTCCACAACATACCATTGTCCCATACATTTCTGACAGAAAAATTCTTATTTTTGGGCTGAATCTTCGACCACATAATATTTAGACTTTGCTTTCTACGAAGTTTATATTTTCCTTAATTTATGTGCCCAATGAATTACAAAAAACAGAGTCTAATAAAGAGGTACTTCCTACGCCCAGCAATGTCTGGTATTATTACCCCTTGAAAAGTTCACTTACAGTTTCAAACTGATTTTATGAAGAAAAAAACACCAGCATGGAAGTTAAAATCTTCAAAAAATATATTTAGAAAGTGCCTTCACCAATTCTATTCTTAAAACACAAATTGTTATTTACATATTGACGTTTTAAGTTTTGAAGCACAAGTTGGTACATTTTCATCATGAAATGATAAATGATAACTTGCGGAAATCAGGCAGTGATAACAAATGATAACTTGTGGGGGAAATGGTTATACAGTGATGCCAAAATCAATGAAGACATGCATGATAAATATCTCTCTGGTACAAAGAGTTCATTGACTTCTAACTGCAGTGTATGTGTGAAGTGGTCAGAAAGAATTTGGTCCATGGTTTTGCAAAAAAACTTTAAGAGATCGGTCAAGTCTCATACGATGGAAAGTGATGTAACCTCCAATTGTGGTTTGGAGTTAAAGGAAGAGTGTCCTCCCTTATTTCAGCAGCCCAGTGGGCATAAGTACCCCTGTATGTCCTAGCAAGGCCTTAGGGCATGTAAGTCTGTGCACATGAGGTATTTTTTGGATGTGGAGAATCCTTTTTGCCATCCATCCAGGCCATATAAGACCATTCCAATTGCCTACCGACCAGTCCAGCTGTCTCTCTGGCCATACTCCACAATCATTGAGTGAGAACCCATCACTTCAGCAAGCCATGCATTATACCAGCAGGCCGCACCATGGTATGCAGAGTTAAATGGGGATCTGGTTAGCTGATCTGTCTGTTTCACCACATGTATGAACCAGATGGTTACAGAGCCAGCCATCTAGCCAGGTTGTCCATCCAGCCGAGAGCCAAACCAACTGTCCAGTTGGGAACTGGGTCATCCATCCAGCCAATAGCCAAGCCAAATGGCCAATATACTTACTGGCAGTTCATACAGTTAAGACAAACTGTGGTACTTTCCCCGACTGCTTTTTGCAACTGCCGGCTCAATTCTGTACAGCTTACCCACTGGGAAGATACCAAACCATACACAGTCCAGTTATTCACAGCATATCTGTTGGCTAAATACCATGCCACATATGGAATAGTGCCTGATGAGGATAACCCCCATAGTGGGTGCAGGGATAAGCTCAATCAGTTAGCATACGCCTACCTCACCATGGAGCATACTCAGTTTCAGTTTTAAAGCAGCTGTGGAAGAAATTTAGATAGTTGACCAATGATTGCCCAACTCTGTTGTCTCTGAGTCAAGCCTATAAGGTGAAAGCTTTGGTAGACTTGGAAAATGAGAAAGAGCATCCCTCCTTCTGTCTACTACAGCAGTTGGTGAACATCAGAGATCTCCGATCATCTGTTGGATCCAGGGAACACCAATGCTTTCTTTTCTGAAAGCCAGCCTTGTTCTCATCATGCTGGTTCTGCATGTACTTGGACACATATAGCACCAAGCTGCTGAGCTTGGATCAAAGCAGGGTGATTGTTAATATGACAACACCACTGATTATAACATGGATCTGAGCAGTTTTCCATTCCACCTCCAGGTTAGTGCAGAATATGGTGACAACTTCTTTGATGCTTGATCTGGCATTGCTAGAAATTTTCACCTTACTGAAAATTTGTGCATTGATCATACATGGAAGTTTATGGCCAGCACTGCCAAGGTAATTAACAGGGCTATGCACCATTTGATGACTAAAGCCCTGACAGTTTGGCTGGTGAGACAAGAATCTTGTCTCTGCTCGTCTTCACTGAAGTTGCATCATTCCTTGGCTGTCTGCTCTACATCCTTTCGTGCACTATTGCTTGTTTGGAGGTAGAATCTATATATATGAAAGCAGGCTGTACAGAACTGCCTCTCCAGCACATATTGCTGCCACCTCCGGTGTTCTGGTCAAATCAGTCTCAGCAGCAATGGAGAGACAACTGTTCGCAAAAAGAGAGACTGAACACTGCTCAAAAGCAGTTTTAGACCTCAGTCTGGTTGCTGGTGGCAACTGGCCCCTCAATTCCTGAGGCAGTTCAATAAAGGAAATAGAAAGCAATATTTTATCTTTACCAAGCCTCCCAACAATCAATGATGACTTGCCACACTGGTCACCTGCCAACAACCTGCCTGTCAGTGCCAGACTCTTTCATTTTCAGCAGGCTTGGATCGACCTGGACGAAGTGGAAATTTGTGATGTTCCTACCTCCATCAAAATGATGCAAAGAGGCTAACTGTGACATTTACATCCAACAAATTGAAGAAATTAAAGGTTGCAGAGTTGCCATCGCCGCATTCTTCCTCCGCAGATGCTGACAGAGTTGCAGATGCATCAACTGGTACAGAAGTGATGATGCAGTTGCTGGTCCACGAAAATATTAGTCTGTATGTCCATAGCAAACCTCTTGGGATGGTTTGGAGTGGTTGAGGGAGTATATCTAGGCAGCCCCATGAGCATAAGTCCCCTGCATGTCTGTAACTTGGAGCACATGAGGTATTTGTCAGATCTTGATGATCCACATCACCATCCTTTCAAGCTGAATGCTGCTGCACCAGCTGTCAACTGCCCAGTCCAGCTGTCTGGCTGGCCATACATACTGTCTAGTGATCAGAGATCCATCACTTTGGCGTGCCATGCCACATACTGGCCAACAGTTATGAGGTATGTGGAAACATGCGGTGATCAATTTGACCAATCCATCTGTTTTGTCACACATTCTACACAGGTGGTTCCAGAAATTACTATCCAGCCGAAGTCATGCATACCATCTAACAACTGTGCATGCCGTCCAGCTTCCCATCCAGCACACTCACCTTCTGTCCATACCAGCTTGTTGCCCCACTGCTGATTCAACCAGTGAGTAATTTGTTCATGGCTTATCCATTGAAGAGATGTTGTGACACACTTAGAGACAATGGCAATGCCTTGTCCATGCCTCCAGAAATGTTCAATGCAGACAAGAAGGTAGTGCCTGATGAATGCTGGGATAACCTTGAATTAACATACTCAAATCCCACAATGGAATGGACTTAGTTCAGCTTTAAAGCAGCTGTAAATGAAATATATCGTGTGCTGCTGACTTCCAAATGGCCACCACTGCCAACTGTAGAGCCAAGCCTCTAAGTTTAAGTACACTTGGAAGATGAGGACGAACAAATATCACACCATCTATCAGATAAGATCTGTAATCAGGGCAATTCTAAAGCTTTCTTTATGAAAGCGAGCTGCCAGTGATGTTTTCATTGCACTAGTATTGAACACATTCGGACAAATTTACCACTGAGCTTGAGACATTAGATCAAAATACTGGCAGTGAACATGATGACCCCAAAGTTCATTAATATTTTTGCAACAGCTTCCAAGTTACATCTAGTGATGATTTACCTTTTTGCAACAAGGTGGAATCACAAATTGCCAACCTTTATCTCTCTCGCCCTGGATCCAGAAGCCCAGACATTGGATGCACCATCAGTCAATTGGAAGGGGTTTCAAGCCTATGCCTAGCCCTCTCCACCCCAGTTTTTGTACCGAAATAGTACAGAAATTGAGGGTTCAGTTCTGCAACTGCAGTGACTCTGATGGTCCCTTTCAGGGTGAACAAGTCCTAGGTAAAAGATCAGCTTGATCTAGTGATATATTCCAGGAAAATTCTGGCAAGGCCAAATAGATTGAAACAGCCGTGGTCACAAGTGTTTCATGCTTGCCCAGACATGCTTCTCATTCATGCCTGGTTCATCGGGAGAGCCTTGCAAGGAAAGGAATTTCAACCTTCAATTGTGGAGAGAATCTCACAAGCTAGAACACCCTCCACTTTGAAGGCTTATGAAGGAAAGTGGTGTGTTTTCAGTGACTGGTGCATGGTCAACAGCATCATCCATTTGTGTGCCTGAATCCTGCTGTTGGCTGACTTTATTCTCTAGCTTCTTGAGGAGAAAGATTTAGCTCCAATTACTATCAAAGGCTCCATTATATCCAACACTTTCAGGCATCACGATAAAGATCTGTCAGACATGTTAGCCAATTTTGACTTTAATAAGACAAAATCTCTCACCCTGTGTCCTAAATGGAATCATTCATGGGTTTTGATGTGGTTCAACTCAGAACAGTTCAGGCCTTTTATCCAGTACTACTCTGAAGTTTCTATCATACAATACGTTTTCTGATAGCTTCAGCTTCAGCATACAGAGTAAGTTGGATGACTCTTTATGGACCTGAACAATCTGCAGTTCAGATTAAATGTTTCTGTGGTCCTAAGGATACAACAAAACTTTGTAGCTAAGAATACGTGGCCATCAGTGGGCAATCAAAAAGTGGTCCAACGCTCTCTCTCTCTTCAATTAATACATCAAGAGATATGGTGATGCAAGACCCTGTAGATGCTCTCAAGCATTACTTGAAGCACATGGAAAAAAGTCATGGGGCATGACATTCTTCCAGTGAAGGCCATAAAAGAGGATATAACCCCACATGCCCTAGCATGGTGGCTGAAATGGGTAATATGCTTGGTGTACTGTTAAGTCTAAAAAAATCAGACACACCTCATGAAGATTTCAACTCATGGGCTTATAGCAAGCTCTGCAAGCCTCGCATTCGAATGTAACATTTTGATCTGAGGCATAACAGAAGCTGTTGTCCGGCATGCACAGTCAACCTTCTTGAATTTTTATCTCTGTGATCTAGCTCTGCAGAGACAAGAATGGAATCAGGTGGGTCCAGTGTCTGTGGCTCCGATTACCACCAGGGCAGTTGATGTCAGCACAACCTTTTCATGGGCATGGGTTTAGTGCTTCTCTTTGATTTGCCTGGAATTTTTATCAGTAAGAAGAATTCATTATTTTCTTCTTATCCATGTATGGTTGTCACGGGTTTACGTGACTGTCAGTTGTGCTGCTCTTATGTTAGGAGAGTGGGTTATCCTTCATATAAATAATAAGGAATCCAGCCATTCTTCCCTCAGAGGGTGTTCATGATAGAGGTAGGATGCTCAGCATTTCCTCCTCCTATTACATATTTCTCATAATGTTAATGTTATTGGGGAATCTATTCAAAGGAGAAATCAAATTATTTAGTAAATTATGTTTCTCCGAGAATACTTACCTGATCACATTATTATGAAACCCTCCACAAATGATCACATTATTATGAAACCCTCCCCGCAAATGCAAGCATCCTTGTTAAGGTATCACTCAAACTAAAACTGAGTAAACAACCATACCCACCAAGTGGTGGTAAGGGGAGGTAATGGAAAGGATTGGGATGAGTTTCTTCCCTTTGTCTATATGGTATATAGACGTAAAAGACAAACAATTTTCATTTTTCTGTAATTGCTGGATTTGAGAGCAGTTAGTGGAATTTCTTTCTTAAAAAGAATGTTAAGTATTCTCAGAGAAACATAATTTACTAAAAAGTTTGCTTTTTCAGGACTTAAAAAATTGAATAAATGTGTTCAAAACCAGGTATTTCAATTTTGGATGGTTATATTTTGGCAATTGCAGATCTAAAGAGGTTATAATATACAAGGTCATAATTTTGATATAAATGTTTGCTCTCGCACTAGGAGACTCCTAAATCACAATAATTTCTTCACTACTAAAATTTGCAATACAGTACATTACAATTATCTTGATTATCATTTCTGATGCAACTGTGCTAAAATTCAGGAAGTCATGTAATCCCACACACCAACTTTGTCCCACTGAGAAATACTGCAAATCTTTTATACATGTCAACACTCTAAAACTGATTAAGGTAAGAAGTCTTTGTTCTGAAGATGCAGATGGATTGTGTAACATACACATGCAAAAAAGGTAGGATCACAATCAGTAGACCTTTTTCAATAAAATGCTACAAGGAAAATGAGTACTGCACATGGCACATTATATGCCCATCTCATTACCATTTCCATCCTAATGACCTTGACTTTTCACCTAGAGGCTCGACTATTGTATGATTAGGTGTGAACCTTGGTAAGATCAATCAAAATATCAGCAGGTGTTAAAAGGTGACCATCTTCATATGGAAAAATGGCACTGAATGGCATTATCCTTTGTTATGACCTTGGCCTTGAAAGCTGGGGGTATCACTGAATACATGAGAAACTGTCAAGATATATAACAGGCTAAATCCTCATTAAAATATCTTCATTGCTTCAAAAGTTACACCTGCACATGGATAGAGGTCACTGATTTATATTGTTCCTTGCCAAGACCTTGACCTTAAGGGTTGAGATGTGGCTATGGTACACAACACAACATCTATACATGATATATAATTGGCTAAAGTTTCATTCCATTATCTTCAGTGGTTCAAAAAATATTCTCTGAACAAAGATACAAGTCATAGAATTGCATTTTCCATTTCTGTGGTCTTTGCTGTGGCCTTGAACTTAAGGCTGTAGGCATGGTTATAGTGTGTGATGCACCGTATACTCATGATATATATTTGGGGTCATTTTCATTAAGATGTTTTCACTGGTTCAAATGTTATACTCCAGACAATGCTACAGGTCACAGAATTACATTGTTCCTTTGTAATGACCTTGACCTTGACCTTGAGGCAGTGGGCCTGACTTTGGTACACAACATGTCGTCTCATTATGATAAATTTATGAAAATCTCCCCAACTGTTGCAAAATTATGGGTCAGACAAGCAAATATTAAGGGACAGATGGATGGATGCACAATCATTGGACGGACAATGCCATAGCATAATATGCCCAACTTTAAGATGGGCATATAATGAAACATATTCTGATAAATAGGAGACAGTTCAAGTAAATAAGTCTGGTTTATACTGCAGATCTGCACATTGTTTATGGGAAATTTCCACAACCTTGCCCACCATTTAACCAACATAAGTCTAAAAGTTAAGTCTAGACTTGAGACTTTGGATTGGTGAATTTTAAGTCAGACTTAAGTTTCAGCCAATCAGATTAGTGAATTCTAGACACAAGTTTAAGTCCAGATTAAAGTACTGTTCATGAAAGCCAGGCCTGGTCATACACTGCAAATTTTTTTTGCATGAAACTGAATTAAAAAATGTAGATTAGAAAACTGCTAAGCTCTGATACAAAATTATTCAAATTGTTTATTTGCCCAAAAAATTGATAGTGCATAAATTTATCCATATTCAGTATTTGAGGGATATGCGTTTCATTGTGAAATACCAATAATTTATATGAAAAGGACTAGGTCTATATAGCGAAGTTCTATTTATTTCCCACAACAACCCGCTCTTTGAAAAAGAAAGCTGTCTAGAAACCTGCAAGTGCTCCTGGTAGCTGATATGCTTTCATACTTCTTGGTGATGATGTAGGTTTCTGCCTGACCTCCCTAACACACTGTTTCCCAAAGCTGTTCTTCAAAGCTTCTGTGAAGCACATTACAGTCAGTGCCTAAAACAATAATATTAATTTTTAAAAACACCTGAGCGGGAAAGAGGAGGAAATCTCGCAATAGTGGCAGATAAGTACTACATAATTAAAATTAGTTAACCCTCCCTGAAGAAAACTACATTTTATCAGCAGTAATACATTTCCTCTCACTAATGCCTTGCTGACTTTGCCAGCTAAAAAGGGGGGCTGATGACCTAAAAAACTGGTATAAAAATTATATACTCACCCATTTGGAAGGAGTGTTCACTACTGTAAGATGGCAGCAGATTGGGCCACTCTTTTGTGCAGTAACTATTGGGTCCAAGGACCGAAGATAAATGGAGGAGAAAGTAGTGTGCGACTGCCAAAATGTGACTCTCATAACATCCTCCAATGACGAATGATTAAGATAGCCCCATTAAGTAGCAATAACCCTAATGTCATGGGATTTAATTCTCATGAAGGAAAAGTCCCTTTAATTGATGGACTGATAAGCTCTCTTGATTGTGAGAACAATCCCTTCTCCTCAATTTTGAAGCAATCAAATAGAATCATAATGCCCTCTCTGGGCAGAGAAGTCTATCTTGATCATGCCCAGCACATTTATGACTGAGATTGGGGATCTCAATATGGAGTGGAGCTAATGAAGCAAGCTTGTTTTTCGGCAAAAATTTCCAGTTGACAAAGAAGAGAAACGGATTCATAATTCCTGCTGAACAGTCAACAACCTTTTTCTGTAGACAAGACATGAAACTAGCTTCTTCTCCTCGCAGATGCTAAGGAGATCAGAAAAACAGTTTTAAGGGCATGGTTCTCGAAAGAAGCTTCAACTAACGGTTCATAAGGGAGTTTTGACAAAGCCCACCAAATACACGAGAGATTATATCTAGGCTTTTGTGAGCGAGATACTAGTCTCCGCAGCTCAAAATACTTGATAAGATTGGAATGATGAGGGTCTGAACAAATGGATGGACACTTAGAGAACTTAAGCATGTTAGACAGGGCTACCCTACAGCCCTTTATAGTAGAAACTGAACATCTTCTTCGAACAGGAAGAGAAGAAAATCTGTCCCTGTACTCGGAGAGGGACAGCTACTGCACCAACTGCACAAGATTCTCCACTATGCATTGTAGACCTTGAACGTGGACCATCCCCTAGCCTGGACAATGCATTTGGCAACCTTGCTCGACAAATGGTCTTGGCAGATTGCTTGCTTGAGATGAACCAAGTGTGAAGGTGGAAAATAGGTGGGCTGCGGTGGAGAAGAGACACCCTGTGCCGCGACAGTGGGTTCATCCTCTGAGCTAAATCTGATGCATCAGTGTATAAACAGGAGTGGGGTTTAGGGGTGTGCATTGGGACTCTGGTCAGCAACAGGTCCCAATTGGTCCACCAACTCAGGTGGTGATGAAAATCTGACCCCAGAGAAATCCATGCTGACAGGGGATCCTTGTGCAGTCTCCAGTTTGCCAGAAGGTGAAAATGGTAAAGGCACTAGTAATTGCTTCCTAGCAGAACCAAGTCTGCTGTGGAGTTCAAGGTCTTGGCCTGAAGCACAGCCAAAGAGCCAGGAATTTGTCTGTCCTGTCCAGTGGACCATGAACTTGCCCCAGGCTGGTGAGGAAGTTCATCCCCACGTAAATGAAATCCTGGGAAGGGATTAGCTCCAAATTCTCTAGGTTTGGAATAGGTCCTACCCGGGTCATCGTGGACCAGCAGCAGGACAGATCTTGCAGGAAGGACTCTTTGAGGCCATTGTGCATCAACCAGTCACAATACTGGAGGATGGGAATCCCCAAAGCCATAATAAACTACTTCTATCACCCTGGTAAAAGCTCTGGGACCAGAGGCTAGGCTGAATGGTAGAGCTTCAAATGAGAAAACCTTCGGATCCAGGCAAAACTGTAGGCATTTCTTGTGAGGAGAAAAAATTGGGATGTGATGGTATGCATCCTGAAGGTCAGTGGAGACTGTCCAGTTGCCAGGTTTTATGGTGTTCCTGACTGAGGTGGTAGTCTCCATCTTGAATGGTTCCTCCTGACAAAACGTGTTTAATGTGGAAAGATCAACGACAAGCCAAAACTTTCTGCCTTTTTTTTAAACCAGGAAAATCCAGGAGTTGATAGCTAAGACTGGTTGTTTGCCAACCTCTCTATTGCATGCTTCTGCAGAAGAGTGTGCACCTCCCTTATGACTGGTGAAGATAAATGGGGACCCTTGAAAGAGAAGAATGTTCCCAGAAACAAAGCCAGTAGCCTTCCTTTAGTATTAAAAGGACGCATGTAACTTCTATTATGTCCAACTAAACCTCTGAAAAGAGGGCTAGCATAGCACCCATGGGGGATCCCATGAAGAAGGATGCACAGCAGGAGAAGGTTCGAGTCCATAGGGCCTCCCCCCACTTCCTTAGGGAAGGAGGACAAGTCTGCAGACTTCCTCTCTTGACCCTTCCAGCCAAATCATCAAGCTAAAAATGGGCAAGAGGAAGGCTTGAATTCATGAACATGCTTCCTGGCAAGTTTTGATAGGTCAGAAATGTCTGTGAGGGACTCGTGTTATTGGTCCCTCAGGTCCTGCAGTGTTATGGAGGGAATGAGACCTTGGAAGAACATCTCTGCCACCAATGGAGCAGCCATCAGAAGGTTCTTACTATAGTCCAGTAAGACCTTTGATGTGTCCAGAGCAATGTCCCCTGTGGAGTTGGAGCAACTCCAACGACAGTACCATGAACATTGACAAAGCATGCTTTGATCTTTTGGCTACTGCCACCAGCAAGTGCTGCAGCTTGCCTGAAGACAAAGATTCTTCCTTCTGAAGACTGCAGGAGGATGCAAAAAAAAAAAGATTGGTAGCTGGACACTGAAACCATTGCTTGAATCATAGAGGGAGGGAACAGACGCCTTATTTTGCCTGGCGAATTCTTGACCCCTCAAAAACATTTGTGAAAGTTCTCTTACCATGACTGAATGAAGGAGTAAAAGGATATTTGGTGGTGATGTTGCCTTGAGAGTCTCTCCAAACTGGAGAGGATTTTCTTGACCTCCATGCCTGAAGGCTTGGGATACAGATCCAGTGGAGAAGGTAGAAAATGAAGTTTACCACCTTATCAAATGACCAGATCTCTTCCTCTTCCACTACATGAGCTGACAGGTGGAAGAAAGCAGGGGACCTGAAGGAAGGAGGAGGGACTGTCTCAGCCAATTCCTCTGCAAACTCATTTGAGTATACCAAAACTGACTGGACGTCATCAGCCTGCTCTCACTCCTGAGGGAAGGTAAGACTTGGAATAAGGGGTATCCTCGTCCTGTAACTGCTCACAGGGAGTGATGAGACTGCCCCTACTAGCAGACTTTTTAGGAGGATGGGAATACATATGCAGATGATGTAGGTCCACGACCTGCCATATCTAAACTGCTTTGAGACCAAGGCGTGGTTATGCATGGCACCTTGAATGGGAAGGAAGATTCACTTCCCCACATCCCATAGGGATTGAAAAGGAACATAGGAACAGGGGGGGGGGGGTGACAATCTGATCCCCTTCCCTACTTGGATAAGTATACACTGACTCCCTGTCCCCAACAGGATTGATCACTAGAATCAAGATGGGGTGGGGGGATGGGGGATATCAAACCTATCCCTGTCCCCATACTGATAATGGGACTTCACTGACTGGTACTCAATGACAGGTGACTGGTGCACAGTCAACAGTCATGTGACTCTGATATGATGATGGAGCCCTCCTCAGAACTTATAAAGCATGATCACTGCTCTGCCTTTACAGGGAGGCATGATCTGCTTATCACCTTCACTGGGTCAAGAACCTTGAGAGGGTTCTGATCCTCCCTAACTGAGGGGTGCAACTCACTCTCAACCCAAGGTTTTCCTCCCTTGGGAGGGACCCTGGATTGAACCCTATCCAGCACTGACTGTGTTGATATGATCGTCAGGGATCCTTGAGCCTTATTATTAAATAAAATTACAGAACTAAAAATGGGTAGCAAATACTTACCCATTCACCAGATAAAGGATGGGTATAATTTAATTTGAGCACCACTAGACTTAACATGGTGCTAACACAAGAACTCAGAATAGCACTCAATTTTGCAAGGACTTTGGGTATTATGACTCAATCAATACGAAAATTAGAATAAATTGCTGAAATACATCTTTGGAACATGAAAAAAAGGCAAATTCCCTGAGCGAATCTGCACATGTCTGACGCATACAGTTTCGTCCAAGAAAAGATGAAGGGTCTGCTGCATGACATTCCTATGACATGGGAATCAGACTGGGGATGTGTTCTTTCTGTTCTAGATGTTCTGGAACTTTCCATCTAATGGGAGAATCAAATTTTGAGTTTGGATGAGGGTACTTCCATCCCAGAAGAAGTAAATAAGGCATTACTGCTATTAAATATGTATACCTGTATAATATTATAAATTTTGTTATAATAAGGAGTTGGTTATAACAAAGTGTTATATGCTATAATTGAGTCATAAGGGATGAAGGTATGTTTGGGAAATGTGAATATTCATAATAGCAAAGTTTGTTATATTGAGGGACCATGCAAATTTGAACTTCCACATCCATCTGTGAATCGCAAAGACATTCAAAAAATAATAATACAAGGTTACTGTGAATTTTTCCCACAGAGTGATTTAAACTGCTCTTAGAACTATTTAAAGCAAGTTTCATTATGGCAGTTCATCTACAGAAATGGATATCAACAAGAACAAGAGGCCCACAGGGGCCTCATATCGCTCACCTGGCCAACTGACAAATGTAAGCATTGGAAAGCTAAATTCATACATGTATTAAATCTGTGAAGTAAAAACAAAAGTTTGGAGAACTTAGCTGCCACATTCTCTATCCGCCTAAAAAAATCATGTGTGTTGCTGGTTTCATGCTTTAAAAAATTGGGTTTGTTGGTTAGAGTAAGATTTGTTTTAAATAATTGTTTTTCTCCTTCATTCAGTAGTTCATTCTTGTGAGAAAAGATTTTGTCAGTAATACTCAACAAGAAGATGCTATAAGATAGTTACATATGCACTTTTTATAATTACTTAAATGATTTGCATTTGATTTAACTGGCTGCAAACCAACCATTATTAGCACACAGGACACAAAGGTAGCCATTGCTGAATTTGTGCTTTCAAGTCTATGTCTAGTAGGCACTACAAAATACTAGTAGAAATAGTAAGCATGAGCATGAGGTCTAATACTGTTAACTATGAACAAAATGAAAAGCAAAATGGTCACAACATTCCAAAATTCAGGAATGTGTTTCTTTGGTTGGATATATGTTCTTTTTTATGAATGGACATTTTATTAGGGTCATGCAGCATTCACAAAATTGGAAGGTCTATTTGGATTAATGACAGTAATAAAATTTGGAAGTGTTGCACGAAAAAAAAAATTAGGTTATTGTTTTCCTTATACTGAAAACTAAAAATGCCAATTATAAATTTCAAATAATTGGAGGTTATTGTATTTTTTATATATATTAAATGCTTAAAATACAAAATATAAATTTAAAATAATTTGTGACCAATGGCATTTAATATATGAAATGCTATAAAATTATGCATATACATGTAGCAACATAAAACAACAAATATTTCAGACATTTTAATATGGCAATACCATTTTAAGGTAAATAATATATTTATATTTGGATTTTTTTTTCTGACATATTGTTGTGCATAAGAGATGCACAAAGAATCCCTGGTTTAACTGGGTTAAGCCCACTTTTTAAGGTATTTTACCTAAAAGGCAACAGAGCAAAGAGACTCAATAAAACAAATTTATTCCCAAGATTGCATACACTCCATTGTTTTCCAAGCTAACCTTATATATAATTTATTTAGCCTTCTTAGAATGCACTTGTTATACTTCTATTTTCCACAAGGGTAGGAACTCATAATGACCCCAAGCCTACGATTCTCAATAGTCATCATAGGCTACTTCCCTTGCCAGGAAGCTTTCTGTCAAATTTTGTCAAATTCTGTTAAACTGATTATGAGAAGCAATTTAAAAAATTTTCTACTTTTAGCAACAGTGGCCATATTTGATGGCAGATTGGCATCATTTGTACAAGTATGAAAGGTCTTCATGCCAGGATGCTAACTGTCAAGACTGGTAAAATTCTATTTCAGTAGTCTGTGTAGAACAAGTTGTTTGAAGGCTGTGCTATTGCTAGTAATGGTGGCCATATCTTATTGTGGATCAGCATCATTTGTACAAATATGAAAGGTCTTCATGCCAACATGCTTTCTTTCAAGTTTGGTCAAATTCTCATCAGCAGTTTTGGAGAAGTCATTTAAAGCTTTTTCTATTTTTAGTAACAGCAGCTTTTGTAGTAATAGTGGCCATATATGAAGGTGGATAGGCATCATTTGTACAAGCTTCAAAGGTCTTCCTACCAGGATGCTTTATGTCAAATGTGATCAAATTCTGTTTAGCGTTTTTTATGAGAAGTTGTTTAAAGTGTTTTACTATTTTTAGTAGTGGTGGCCATATTTGATGGCAGATTGGCATAATTTGTCTAAATTTGAAAGCTCTTCATGCCAGCATGCTCTGTACCAAATATGGTCCATTGGTTCTGAGAAGTTTAAATAGCAATTGTTGACGAAAGCATTATGGATGATGCACGACAGATGCAGGCCTGCCCTAAGCTCACTTGGTTTTAACGAGAAGTGAGCTAAAAATAAGACCTCATTCATACAATTCTGACCAAGGAATAGTTATCATCTGTTATCAAAAGGTAGGTCATTGTGATCTAAAATATATTCATGATTATACTGTGCCAATGAAGCTTCAGTCTGAACTAATCCTATATGCAAGTACCTGCATGTGATCCAAACTGAATTCATGTTCTACAATCATTGTGACTTACTTCCATGTCACACAAGTAGACCTCACTGATGGAGTTTTCCTGATTTTCTTGGAAGAAATCCTCATTTGCTTGGAAGAAATCCCTAACTACATCAGCGATCACCTCTGTAGACTGTTCCACAGGGTATCCCAAGGTTCCTGAGCTCAGAACTGGAATGGCTATTGACTTGAAGCTTCTTTTAACAGCTGTTTCCATGCATTCAAAAATGGTCTTTCTCAATACTTCATCCTCTTTATTGTGACCACCTTTCCATGCAGGACTTACAGCATGGATGATAATTTTTGCCCGAAGGCTGCCGGCTGATGTGACATGAATTTCACCCTCAGATAGGTGTCCATTCTTTTTGACATGCTGTTTGCATTCGTCCATAATGACTCTTCCTCCTATATTCAATTAAAAGTTAAAGCATAAATTACAAATTTCTTGTTTAATGAGACTTTTAACTCTAATTCTGGCACAGTTGATGCTTCTGACTAGAACAGAGTATATCCCTATACATATGTAAGGAATGGTACAGAGTTAATACATTTATTTCATACCTGTGTGGTCTCAATTTCAATCACTAGTTCAGACATGTGCAAGAGCAGGTGGTTGACTACCCCAAGATCCCTGACTTTCATTGCCTCAAGGACCACATTACATTAACATCCGATCCACCAAAATCTAATTGTAAAAGTAAACAGAACTTGGTGTACGATCGGCACTTGGTGTACAATTGGCATTAAATGCATAGTTTTACCATTAAAATTTGTACCACAGATGTTCCAGCCTGTACACAAAAGATTCATTCCTAAGGATTAAAAGTAATCACTTCCTAGGATGCCATCATAAAAATACTGGATTTGTTCATATAATTTCATCAGAACTTAGAAAACTTAAAATGTTGCGGGTTCAAAATTAGAGTTTCTAGTTGTTAGAATTAACTATTGTAGAAAAGGGAAGGCTTTATATTTGATTTGATAAAGTCATTCTCATGATGGTGAGTATCTGAGTGACTGATAATGAATTAAAATTTTACTAAATATTCAGTAAAAGGCAGTTATTATAAAATTCTCTGGACCCACAAAATTACTTATATCCACAATCTGTTATATCCCTATTATAATGCAAATACAAGAGCTTTTAGCAATGGATGCATCACAAAGGGAACCACTTCTGCAATTTGCTCAACAGGGCCCTAAACAGTAGAACTTGTGTTGGGAATCAAAGTTTGTGGACAATATTCAGGAGCCACAACTCCTCTAAATGATGATGTGGAAAATATTGGAAATCCAAATCATTTAAGGTCGCATCAATATAAAGTTGTATGATACATCTGATTGAAATCCAACACTCCATAGTAAAGTTATGTTGTAAAAACCATAGTTAAGAAGATGGACAATCAGGGGCCATAACTCTTCTAAATGAAACAGTGGAATTCTAGAAATGAAATTCATTCATGGTCTCATCAATATAAACTGCATGTTAAATCTGGCTGAAATCCAACAATTATTGATAAAGTAATAATGCAGTAAGTGAAGTCAGAAGAACAGGCAAACCTGGAGCCATTACTCCTGCAGATTATGTTGTGGAATAACTTAATTCAAAGTGTTTTGTTGAAATGCAAGAATCCTTATTAAAGTTATATTTCAAAAACCAAAGTTTGATGGATGGTCAATCATGGTCCATATCTCTTTTAAATGTTGTGGAATGCTGGAATATGTATTTATTCAAAGTCTTATCAACATAAAGCTGTATGCCTAATTTGGTTGAAATTCAAAAGTTTCTAGTAAAGTAATAATACAGAAACCAAAGCATGAGTACAGACAATCAGACAGTATAAATGTAAAATATGTCATAGTTGTATGAAGGTAGCAAATTAAGTGAGGTTTGATTTAAATTTGAATTGCCTTCTTGGGACAAAACTAAGTATGTGGACAGTCTGTAGAGGAAGTTGGGTTACAGAGGGGTTGGTTAAGGAAAGTTTTATTTTATTATTATATGGAAAATATAAATAATAACACCACATACCTTGAAAGATCCATGTCAAACTTACTTTTAGGAAAACCAAGAACATGTGTATCACAAGACATTTATTTATACAGTATCTACATATTGAAGTAATACAATCTAACTCTCTTAACAGGTTAAAAATAGGATGTTAACACTACCTTAAGCACATTCTGTTACAGTGATAGTTTCACTGCAACTTTACATGCTATGTAGCACAACATAAATCAATGGTTTTTGTTTATCTACTTGTATCTGCTATTATAATACATTACTAGTGAATTAATTGTCAAAGGGACATTGAACCTGCATAAATACATGTTAAGTGTTTGTTCAATAGTTTCAAAATTCCTAAATATATAATATGTATGCATTCAAAAGGCCCCTTGGGAAATTAAAAAAAAATGACAATCACTATATTTTTCATTTGTGAAAATTTTTAATTTTGTTTGGAAGACCTACACCCACACCCATATTTAATCTTGTATGGACTGGGTTAAAATATTACCTTTATCAACTATTGACTTTGCAACTCCTCCTCTATGTTCTAGCTCTGGATCAGCTCCAATAACCAACACATCTGTATCTATCTCTGTTATATCCCCTAAAGCTGTGAAGATTTTCTCTCCACTGTATGATCTGCACTCTGCTTGGATTACTGGGCCTGATTTTCCCATGTTAACTACACCTGTGAAATAATAAACAGCAAAATGTTATTTAGAAATCTTAAATAAAGGAACTTTAAATACCTTTTTAAAATTATTTTTCAGCCAACATACCTCATCAGCCTCCAACACTTCAAGCTCCGCCCACAGCTAGTGGACCAAACTGTTAGACCTTGCACATATTTAAATCTGGAACAGGGAGCTAAGAGGTTAAATGTGAAGACTCATGACCAGAAAGGTGCAGGTTCAAATCCTGCCCACACCAGGCCAGGTTGGCTGCCATGGTGTGTCTCTGGGCAAGGCACTTAATCGCAAAAACCTCAGTATAATATAAACTTCAGTGCACTGATGTGTTATTAAACACCACAAAAAAAACTTGGACCCTCTATTCCAACTGTGTACCCTATAGACTGAGCTGTAAAGGCAGACATCTAACTAGATTAATTCAAAACATATGTCTCCACTACAGACACAAAATGTCTAAGGCCAGATAAGTTAACAAACTTATAAAAATTTGAAAAACTGATATAATGGCATTAAAATCTTTTTAAGTCATCTACATATGCATAGAAACATGCTTACCAGAGCAACATATTCACACAAACATCTTGTACCTGCCAACCTTCCAGACAGTGTTGGCAGTGCATGTGACCCCAAAAAGCAATGTCATACAATTGAGAATATTTTATTTAAGATGTCTACTTGTAAAAAAAATACAGAAATTAATTAGAAATTCAAATCTGAATACAAGAAATAAAATGTTTCTTTGAAGCAATTACTAGCATTGCACTTTCAACCAGAAAATAGTTGTTAGACTTAAATTATCAAATATCATCACCACACACCCACACACATGTTCATAAGACTCAAATAATCACAATCATACAGCCAGTAAAAAACAAATACACCAAGTTTCTGTCTTCAGAATCCAATGAACAGTGGAATACAATCTTAACTAGATGCAGATTTTGCTGCTCTAAATAGTTTAGTGCGGTGTTTTAAGGTGATGCAAGTGTCATTAGAGTTCTTCTCTGCACCCATCAGAGGCTGGGTGGTACTGTTGTTCAACTTCCTTAAAGATTTTGTTGAATTTTTCTCAGCATAAAACAATGATCTGTCTGTATCTGCACTGCTGTGAGAGAATGTCAACATGCAATGGCCACATTAGTCGAAATGTTTAAACATGCTAGTTACTTTTGGGATTCAGCTCTGCGTTCATGCATTGTCTCAATGTTGGGCAGTGTAACTATGTTGACATTCCAGAATAACTAAATTAAAATGCTGACATGGTGTCTGCAGCGTCCAAAGAATATAATGCTCCCCCTTGCTGCTCCACTTCATAAAAGTCAAACTCCATCAACCAGGAGTTTTAAAAGTTAGTTTTTCTGGGCTTTGCTTGCTTTGCCAATGGTTCATACTTCTCTGAATCATAGTTGTGTTTTGACATTTTGCCCTAAAAAATGAATTACACTTCCACACTATTCCAACTACCAAAATAATATATAACGTAAAATCCAACTTCAAAGAAACATTACCACTGATCATAAACCAGCCAATAATCTTTAATAAAGATGGTGTAAACATTATCATTCAATGCAATAAAGAGTAATAACTTTTGTTTCTTCAACACGCATCTCTTTTTTGATTCACTTATCTTCAAATGAATTTGGTTGTTCAGCTTCGTGTACTTTTCCCATGCAAATGAACTACAAAGGATTCTTAACACAACATCACCTGAGCTATTGTCTGCACAAGGTTGGTTGTTTATCTGCGACAGATTTATCTTTTAATCACCTCTAAAACAAACAACTGTTGAAAACTGAGGTGATAGTTCTCCATGACCATTATGCATAACAGTTTACTCTATTATACAGGTTTTTGGGCATATATCATGGTGTCAAGAAAGGTCCATCTATTTTTACTAAATTAGGGTAGAGAGTAAATAATCATATCTATTCGGTGATGCATCATGTTCTGGCCGGTATGATATCGACATATGCATGCAAACATGTCTATTAAACTTCATTTGTCTTCCACAAGTGGTTGCTGTTCAATTATGCAAACAGTTTTTTTTTAAACAGATGACAAAAAAGTTTTAAAAAATGAAGAAAAAAAACCCAGTGATAATTGCTGTTCCAGTAATACCCTGAAATTCTAATCATGT
The DNA here is from genome assembly GCA_029931535.1 of Margaritifera margaritifera. NCBI lineage: Eukaryota > Metazoa > Mollusca > Bivalvia > Unionida > Margaritiferidae > Margaritifera > Margaritifera margaritifera. Next base: position 3,756,449 of record JAQPZY010001620.1, read on the forward strand.
CATCTACATATGCATACAAGTATGCCTGCCAAATTTAATTTGTCTGCTTGAGTGCTTTTTGTGAAATTGTGCCAACTAGCTTCTAGGGATTGACAAACATACAGAGGGACAGAACATAATCAAGATGTCCCTGCTGCAAGCAGTTGGGGCATAAAAATTGCACCAGTAACTATTTCTAGCTACTTTTAATTTTTAAAAAATGCAAATCCACTTACCCTTATTGTTTGAAATATAGTTCCAAAATGGCAACAAAATGACATAGTACAGTAAGACATGCCACTAGATCAGCATTCACCAAGCTTTCAAGGCTAAAACTGTGTATAATGATGGGCATACTGTAAATCTGTTTTCAAAGATAGCAGTTTGTGTACTTTTGTGATAATATGACAGTTTCTTCATTACTTAAATTTACAGATTGGGGATGGAATCCTACTGTTTCCACAGACGTTTGTTGTGACTTTAAATTCATGGTTGATAGCAACCAAGATATTTACAAAAAGTGATCTCCATGAAAAATAGTAAATTCAGTTACTTTGCAGTCATTATAAACAGGTAGTTCTTATACGATGACATATATCCGGATGTCATGATTTTAATTATAATTAGATGTTGTTGAAAAAATTGAAAATACTGAAGCACAGAATGGAAAAAAAGAAAATGTCTTCAAAAATCCAAAATCAAGCAAATATTTTGTAATGTATATTATAATAATCAAGAAAAAAAGAATTGTGATATTGTCTTCAATAAGGACCTTTATGCATGGGATGGCACATATATATGGCAATGCTTGGGATGGCACATATACAGGGCAATGGTTGCATGGGATGGCACATATACACAGCCAAATGCCTGGGATGGCACATATACAGGGCATGGGATGGCACATATACATGTACATGGCAATGCTTGCATGGGATGGCACATATACAGGGCATGGGATGGCACATATACATGTACATGGCAATGCTTGCATGGGATGGCACATATACATGGCAATGCTTGCATGGGGTGGCACATATACATGGCAATGCTTGGGATGGCACATATACATGGTAACTACTGAACATATTATACACAAGTGTCCTTTATATGCAAGTTGTCACTGTAGCAAGTTTGACTGTATACCTGTTTTAATCTACAACCTGAACAAGGGACCCTATATTTCTAAGTGGATGGTTTAGCCATTAAACTGTCCTATCTGGGGTCCATAAATGGAATCCACACTATATACATACCAAAACTGGCTCTCTCTTTCTCATTCTCCCCGGAGCTGTATTGCTCATGTCCCCTTATCTGGATCACACATGGAATCTGGTTCTCCACTGTGGCAATATGCTCTTTCCCTTTGCCTTTCATATACCCAGCAATGCCAGGTTCTTGCAATTCATGCTCATGATGTTTGACCCTATCAATAAGTTCCTGCAGTCTATAACTAGCCTGATTGATGCCATCTTGATTGCCTTGAACAAGAAATCCTTCTTTTGACTCTATGATAATCTGTACTAAAGAATGTGCTAGATCCTTTGCAATTTTGTCAAACTCGTCCTTATTTCTTCTCTCAATCAAATGAATGGTGCCACTGTTGCAGGCAACTAGCTTCTCAAGAATTTTGTTTCGTGACAGGAAATCATCAACTTCTTTAATAACTGCCCTTAAAATATCATCTGTGAAATAAAGAAAAAGCTTAGATAAATCCTGGGCCAATATGATATTAAGTTTTCCCCGATTGTGTTTGTCAAGGTCCTTCATTTTGTCATTCCATTGTTGTGATTGGACCACAGGTCTCTGGTTGCCTTCCAGGTCTCTTTGATGCTCTTTCACACAGTTATCAATGATATGAACAATTTGTACAACAGCTTCATCTGAAACAGCATATATAGATAGGTCAGTACCCTCTACTTCCCAAACCCCAATCAGTTTCTTGCTCTTCAATTTGGAAACAATATAATCCTTCACCTCTTTTGATTTGTACAGACACAAACGTCCCTCAGGTATGTTTTTCAGATGTGAAACTGTAGCATTGTGTATTGCTTCATACATAGCAACTTGTGCAGTCCTAATATCTTCCATGAGACCTTCAAACACAATTTCATTCTTATTAAGGTTTATCTTGACCTTTAATCCATTAAACTTTTGTTCCATTTTGATGGGATATTTTTGGGCAAGCAGTAGTTTCATCTCATGATATTTCAAAGTAGTCAATGACTCTTTGGTTTGTTTCTTCTTCCTGTCAAAGTCAGCCTCTGCCATCTTGATAATAACCTCTATATCCCTGACAAATGTAGCAACACCTTTATGAACCACAACTTGAATAGAGAATTCTTCCTTCTTGACAAATAAAGCAACATCATCAGGATTTGCAACAACAAGATTCTGAAGGATCTGAAGAACTGTCTCAAAAAATTCCTGGAAAACCCTGAGTTCATGGACAGAAATAACTTTCAAGAACTCACGCAAGTTTTGCTCAGCCTGTTTAGCCCAAGAGAGAGCCTTTTTTCTACAGTCTTGGACATCAGCTGTCAATGTGCAAGTCAGGGTCGTGCAGTCTGCCTCTGTCTGTGGCCACTGAATTTGAGTGAAGCAATCTTGGAGTTGTTTCTCTAGGGCTATTCTGTTGGGCTCTGACTTCATCAGAAACTGCATCTTTGCAAACTCTAATCCTTTCAGTTTTACTGGCTTGGGGGGATTGAAGGAAGGTCCAGTATCATCTTCAGAAATACGTCCCAGGCATTCATAGTGCATAGAAACCAGTAGCTCTGACCCATCTATCTTGTGTTTCCTTTGTAACACTCGCTCACATACTGAAATGAAATTGAATTTTTGTACTGGAATGTTGCAAATAGAATGGTATTGTCTCTCTGTCCTACATATTCATTTATAATCTGAGACAGAAATACTTAAGTATTAATTAAATATGCCCCCTGCCCCCCCCCACCAATCTGCTTATGCAATAAATATTTCAAAATCTCTATTTGCTTTTACAATTGGGTAATTTTTACCAATTTAAATGTAAAAACTGAGTTTATCACTTTGACGCTCTTTTTTTCAATATGTCTCTTGAGATAAACACTTTGTTACTTCAAGCATCAAATTAATAACATGTCTATGGTTGCTTGATGACTTGTTATAGCTTTCTCTCACTCTAATTCTTTCATTTTGAACCTGAAAACTATAATTCTTCATAAAATAAGTTATTCAGACCATTGGTTACAAATTTTGAGACTTGTGCATACATAAACACCCCCCAAAAATAATTTTTATTTATAAGTATATTAAATGGTGTAGTACTTGAACACATGAATGACATTATCTTGCACACACACAGACAGACAAGCAGCATAACATAATCCCTGCAATACATTTTATTCCTAAATTAAAACTAGTGATAAAAAGTGGTTTCAGAGCTGAGTCAATATTTTTTGAATTCCGGGTCACCCTGCCCACTCTGGCTTTCATTGCTATGCTACAGAAAGCCAAGCCAGAGGTCTGGACACTAGATGGACCTGTCCATTTTGACCAAGGTAAATTAAATTAATAATTAAAACAAAGCAT